>OV702285.1:375340717-375940717 GCA_916181665.1 Avena sativa | reverse complement strand
AGAACATTTCTTTAGTTCTATTTAGGTACTTTAGGATGTTCTTCACGGCTGTCCAGTGTTCCACTCCTGGATCACTTTGATACCTGCTCGTCAAACTAAGAGCATTGGACACATCCGGTCTAGTACACAGCATGGCATACATGATAGAACCTATGGCCGAGGCATAAGGCACTTTTCTCATAGCTTCCCTATCCTTTACCGTAGATGGACACTGAGCCTTGCTCAATATCTTACCTGACAACATAGGCACTGAACCTTTCTTTGCCTTATCCATTCTGAACCTTTTCAGAACTTTGTCTAGGTATGTACTCTGGCTTAAAGCTATCAGGAGTCTTTGTCTATCTCTATAGATTTTGATGCCCAATATATAAGCAGCTTCACCTAGGTCTTTCATTGAAAAACACTTGTTCAAATAACTCTTCACATCGTTAAGCATGTTGATGTCATTTCCAATAATCAATATGTCATCCACATATAGTACCAGAAATGTCACCGAGCTCCCACTCACTTTCTTGTAGATGCAAGCTTCGTAGCAATTTGGAACAAATCCAAAGCTCCTGATCACTTGATCAAAACGAAGGTTCCAACTCCGAGATGCTTGCTTCAGTCCATAAATGGAACGCTGAAGTTTGCATACTTTATCAGCATCCTTAGGATCGACAAAACCTTCGGGTTGCATCATATACAACTCTTCATCAATGTTGCATTGAGGAAAGCAGTCTTGACATCCATCTGCCATTTTTCATAATCATGAAACACAGCAATTGCTAATAAAATCCGAATGGACTTAAACATCGCTACGGGAGAGAAAGTCTCATCGTAGTCAACACCTTGAACTTGTCGAAAACCTTTCGCGACAAGCCGTGCTTTATAGACGGTAATATTACCATCCGCGTTCGTTTTCTTCTTGAAGATCCATTTGCACTCAACGGCCTTTCGGTCGCTAGGAGGGTCCACCAAAGTCCATACTTGGTTTTCGCTCATGGATCCCAATTCGGATTTCATGGCTTCTAGCCATTTCTCAGAGTCTGGGCTCATCATCGCTTCCTCATAGTTCGTAGGTTCACTGTCTTCAACTAACAAGACAGTCAAGACAGGGTTTCCGTACCACTTACGAGGGGCACGTGACCTTGTCGACCTGCGACGTTCAGTAGCAGCATCGTCCGAAGCTTCATGATCCTTGTCATTAGCTTCCTCTATTGTTGGTGCAGGCGGCACTGAAACGATTTCAGGTGCTGCACTACTCTCCAACTCAAGAGAAGGTTCAACAACCTCGTCTAGATCTACTTTCCTCCCACTCACTTCTTTCGAGAGAAACTCCTTCTCAAGAAAGGAACCGTTCTTTGCAACAAACACTTTGCCTTCGGTTCTGTGATAGAAGGTATACCCAATGGTTTCCTTAGGGTATCCTATGAAGACACATTTCTCCGCTTTGGGTTCGAGCTTGTCCGGCATCAACTTTTTGACGTAAGCTTCGCATCCCCAAACTTTAAGAAACGACAACTTAGGTTTAGCACCAAACCATAGTTCATACGGTGTCGTCTCAACGGATTTAGATGGTGCCCTATTTAAAGTGAATGCAGCGGTTTCTAATGCATAACCCCAAAATGATAACGGCAAATCGGTAAGAGACATCATTGATCAGACCATATCTAATAAGGTTCGGTTCCGACGTTCAGACACACCATTGCGCTGTGGTGTTCCGGATGGCGTGAGTTGCGAAACAATTCCGCTTGCTTTAAGATGCGTGAGAAAATCATAACTCAAATATTCGCCCCCACGATCGGATCGCAGAAACTTAATCTTTCTGTTACGATGGTTCTCCACTTTATTCTGAAATTCTTTGAACTTTTCAAACGTTTCAGATTTATGTTTCATTAGATAGATATACCCATATCTACTTAAGTCATCGGTAAAAGTGAGAAAATAGCGATATCCACCGCGCGTCGAAACACTCATCGGTCTGCATACATCGGTATGTATGATTTCCAACAATTCCGTTGCTCGCTCCATCATACCGGAGAACGGGGTTTTGATCATCTTGCCCATGAGGCATGGTTCACATGTGTCAAATGATTCAAAATCAAGAGACTCCAAAAGTCCATCAGAATGGAGTTTCTTCATGCGCTTTACACCAATATGACCTAGACGACAGTGCCACAAATAAGTAGTATTATCACTATCTACTTTGCATCTCTTAGCCTCAATGTTATGGATGTGTGTTTCATCCCTTTCGAGATTTAGAAGAAATGAACCATTCACTAAAGGTGCATGACCATAAAATATGTTACTCATATAAATAGAACAACCGTTATTCTCCGATTTAAATGAATAACCGTCTTGCAATAAACAAGATCCAGAAATAATGTTCATGCTCAACGCAGGCACATAATAACATTTATTGAGGTTTAAAACTAATCCCGAAGGTAAAACTAAGGAGAGCGTGTCGACGGCCATCACATCAACTCTTGATCCGTTGCCAACGCGCATCGTCACCTCATCCCTCGCAAGCCACCGTCTATTCTGTAGCTCCTATTTCGAGTTACAAATATTAGCAACTGAACCAGTATCAAATACCCAGGCACTACAACGAGGGCTAGTAAGGAAAACATCAATAACATGTATATCAAATATACCTTTGATGGTGCTAGCCTTCTTGTTCGCTAAGTACTTCGGACAGTTGCGCTTCCAGTGACCCTTGTCCTTGCAATAGAAGCACTCAGTGTCCGGCTTAGGACCAGACTTGAGCTTCTTCTCAGCAGGGGCAACGCGCTTGCCGCCGCCTTTCTTGAAGGGCTTCTTTGCACCCTTACCTTTCTTAAAGGAGGGCTTGTTGACCATCAACACATGATTATCCTTTTTGATGTCCACCTCCGCGGCCTTCAGCTTTGCGAAGAGCTCGGTGATCGTATCAGTGGAACCAATCTGATTATGAGTCACTACAAAACTTTTGTAGCTGGGAGGGAGTGATTGCAGAACCCTGTCAATCTTGAGCTCCTCTGGAATCGTGCATTCCAGTTGCTCAAGCCGTTGAGTGTAGCCCGTCATCTTAATGGCGTTCTCACTAACGGAACTCCCTTCCTCCATCTTGCAGTTAAAGAACTTCTCAGAGATCTCATATCTCTCAGAACGGGCCTGAGTCTGAAACATGGTTTTCAGCTCTTCGAGAATCTCAAAGGGCCCGGGATAGTCTTCAAAACGATTTTGAAGTTCCGGTTCCATAGCAAACAACATGGTGCTCTTAATCACACCATAATCATCTTTGCGCGACTGATAGACAACTTTCTCATCAGCCGGCGCAGTTGCAGCAGGGGGGTCACCTAACGCTTTCCCAAGGACATAGTCCTTTTGACCGCCAGAGAGAATGATTCTCAGATTGCGGAACCAGTTGGTGAAGTTAGACCCATTGTTCTTAAGCTTTTCTTTCTCAGAAAAAACGTTGAAGTTGAAGTTGGACTTAGCCATTTGATCTACAATATTTGCAAGTACAAATTAGACTATGTTCATGATAACTAGTTCAACTTTTAATCAAATTACTAGATGAACTCCCACTAAATTCAACATCCCTCAAGTTGTTTAGTGAACATGATCCAAATTCACGACACCTAATCCGATCTTCACGAGAAGAGATGTGGTTTCAATGGTGGACAACGAAGTGTCAATCATATCAATCATATGACTCATGCTTAACCTTTCGGTTCATGTGTTCCGAGGCCATGTCTGTACATGCTAGGCTCGTGTATTTCCGCGTGTGCAAAACTGGCTTGCACCCGTTGTATGTGAGCGTAGAGTCTATAGCACCCGATCATCACGTGATGCTTGGACACGACGAACTTTTGCAACGGTGCATACTCGGGGAGAACACAATTTTTATCTTGATCTTTAAGTGAGGAATCATCTTATAATGCTACCGTCGCGATTTAAGCATAATAAGATACACAAAAGGATAAACATCACATGCATATAACTTTATGTGACATGGTATAGCCAATCTTCGCGCAATGATCTCCATCTTGTGCGTGCCGGCATGATCTCCATCACTCCACCATGATTGCCTCCACCACGAATAGCAACTACAACTATTGCTAACTACTTAGCGATAAAGTGAAACTATTACATGGCGTATAAGAAGTTGACACACAGGTCATACACAATTATAAAGACAACCATATGGCTCCTGCCGGTTGTGTACTCATCGACATGCAAGTCGTGAAACATTACAAAACATGATCATCGCATACATTATACACATCACATCTTGGGCCATACCATATCACAGAAAAACACTCCCTACAAAAACAAGTTAGACGCCTCTACTTTGTTGTTGCATGTTTTACGTGGCTTATGGGAGTAGATGCTAAGAACGATTCTTACCTACGGAAAGCCACAACGGTGATATTATGGTTGCCAAACTCCGGTGTTAATCCCATGACAACTATAGTGAGAGAAACTGGCATCCACCAGCCGCATGTGTGGAACAAGCCACACGTCAAGTGCGGAGCCGGTCTCGCGAACGACGTCGCGTAAGGTTGGCCTGGACCGCTTCAATCTCACTATCCCGCGTCATAAGAAGAACACAAACAAGAGGCTTGCAACAGAAAACATCAACGCCCGCAACAACCATGTTGCGTTCTACTCGTGAAACACATCTACGCATAGATCTAGCTCTGATACCACTGAAGGGTTTCGCGGCATAGTAAATCAAAATTTTCTACGGATGCGAACAGAGGGAAAGCCAAGATATAATCTAGGAGATGCAAAAAACGAGAGAGATTGGATTAGATATTCATACCCTTGAAGATTCGCACAGCGGAACGTTCGTCGGAACGTGGGTGATGTAGTCGTACTCGCTTCTCCTCCTTGCGATCCGATCCGATCTAGCACCATAAGTGGCGGTGCCTCCGTGAGATGCACACGTGAAGCACCTCGACGTCTCCTCCTTCCTCGGACCAGCAAGTATGGTGGAGAGACGGATTGGATCTACAACATGATGGCATGGTGTATATGGTGGAGAATTTCTGCAGCAGGGCTTCGCCTACAAACAGTCGGGAGGGAGAGAGGAGGGCAGCAGGGCAGCTAGGGTTGGAGGGGAAGGTGTAGGGGGTGGTGCGCCCCCAGCCCTCTTTATATAGAGGGGTGGGCGGCTGCAACCCTAGCCCCCTCCCCCAAGCCAAACCGGCGGCCCCAAGGAGAAGGAGTGGGGGGCAAGGAAACCCCCCTTCTAGAAGCTCTATCTCGAGTTTAAAACCCTCTTGGACGGCTGGGCCCTATGGGGCCTTGTGCGCCTGGCCCAATGCGTCCAGGGCACTCCCTCATAGGCCCATGCCCCCTCCCGGAAGGTGTGGCCACGTTGGTCCCCTTCCGGAAGGTTCTAGAAGCTTCCGGTACAATACCGATTAACACGGAACAATTCCGAACTCCAAAAACTGCACTGCCTTATATGAATATTATTCTCCGGACCATTCCGGAACCTCTCGTGATGTCCCGGATCCCATCCGAGACTCCGAACAAAAACTCATAAACCAATTATCCAATCTATACTAGCGTCGAGACACGTTAAGTGTGTGACCCTGCGGTTTCGAGAATATGCAGACATGATCTTTTATCAATAATCAACAGCGGGGTCTGGAAACCCATATTGACTCCCACACATTCATAGATGATCATATCGGATGAACCATGATGCCAGGATTCAATCAATCCCATATATATATTCCCTTTGTCTCGCGATATTTTACTTGCCCGAGATTCGATCGTCAGTACCGTCATACCTAGTTCAATCTCGTTCACAGCAAGTACTTTACTCATTCCGTAATCCGATATCACTTTGTGATTAACTCCTTAACCACATGCTTGCAAGTGGTGTTGATATCGATTACCGAGTGGGCCCGAAGTATATCTCTCTGACTTGGGAGGGACAAATCCCATCTCGATACATACAACCCAATAGGCACTTTCCGATCGCCTGAGAGACACCTTTATGATCACCCTCTCATAGGATGACCTTTGATCACATCAAAGCTTTCTTCCGATACCAGGGAGTTGTATTATCTCATGGTCTAAGGAATACAATATTTGACATAAGAAAAGCTTCGCAAAGACGAACACGATGACACGATATAATTGCTTCGCTTAGTTTGGGTCTGTCCACCATATCATTCTCCCAATGATATGATCTCATTATTAATCGACAACTCATGTCCATGGTTAGGAAACCTTAACCATCATTAATCAATGAGCTAGTCCATAGAGGCGTACTAGGGACACGGTGTTGTTCACAAACCACACAAGTATTAAAGTTTCCGCTTAATACAATTCTAGCATGGAATATAAACATTATCATGAACAAGAATTATAATAATAACAGCTTTATTATTGCCTCTAGGGCATAATTCCAACAGCATCATCGTCAACCCCGCGTCGAGCCCGCTCATCCCCTCTACCGTTTCTGCTCGGATTTAATCGGCTTAAATTTTCTTAATTGCGTGAGTAATCCCCTCCTCTGACCTTTCTCTATTAACCCCCTCTCCCTCCTCTCTGTTTCCCCTCACTTCCCCGCATCAGAGAGCCCCCAGGCTGCCCTGAATTGAACTCGCATCGCCTCTGTCACTGATGCACTCCGGCGACCAATTATGTGAGTCCCGACCACCCCCTCGCCTCTTGTTTGCTCTATCATGACCTTCGAACTCGTGCGCACCTCCCTGATGACTTTCCTTGCTTGCTTGCGCTCCAGGAGATCGCCTCTGTCATCATCTGCAAGCGCCCGACGGCAGACGAACTCTGGTGAGCCATAGCGGCCAAAACGATGTGCCTCTTGCCCTCTCGTTCAAACGATCGTGCTCACCATCGTCTTGTGCTTCCTCTGATACTCGCCATACACTTGCTCGTGACCTGGAGGCTCGCTTACGACGACATCTGCAAGCTCCCTATGGTGCGTGCAACTCTGGCGAGAGATTCTCAATGACCCAGTGCGCCCCTGCCTCTCATACGACCTACCCCGAGCTCGCCTGGTCCCCGCAACCATGGTAACCTTCTTGCATCCGCCTAAAGGGAATATGCCCGAGAGGCAATAATAAATTGGTTATTATCGTATTCCTTATTTATGATAAATGTTTATTTTGCATCCTATAATTGTATTAATATGGAAACGTTAATACATGTGTGTTTAATAAACAAAAGTGAAGTTCCTAGTTATGCCTCTCTTATAAACTAGCTCGTTGATTAACAAGATGATCAAAGTTTCCTGATCATGGACATTGGATGTTGTTAATAACGAGGTCACAACATTAGTGTAATGATGTGATGAACATTCATCCAAAGTATAGCATTACAATCAAAGTCATTGAGTTTATATTGCTATAACAACTTACGAAGTGATCCTAATCCTTAGACCATGAGATCATGTCAATCACTGACACCAGAAGAGTTTCTCGATGACATCAAACGTCACACCATAACTGGGTGATTATAAAGGTGGTTTCAGAACTACTAAAGTGTTATGTTGAGACTCATGGATCAAGAGTGGAATTTGTTCATCCCGATGACGGATAGATATACTCTGGGCCATCTCGGTGATATCACATTGATTAGCTTGCAAGCAAGTGATTTGATCACTAGAATGTTATATCACGGGAACGATAAAAGAGTGCATGTCGGTAACAAGATCAAACTAGGTATGGAGATACCGATGATCGAATCTCCGACATGTAATATATCGTGAAACAAAGGGATTAAGATACTAGCGTAAAAGGTTCACACAATCACATAAGTCATCGTTGAATGTGTGGGAGTCAGTACGGATCTCCAGGTCCCGCTGCTGATTATTGATCAGAGAGGGGTATCGATCATGTCTACATTATGTGCGAACCGTAGGGTGACACACTTAAGGGATACCGACACCATTCGGATAAAATGATATGTCAGAAAAAGAAAAGGAAAGCGCAGGAATTTATTTCACTAGATACCGGAATTGTTTCGGTTGAAATTGCTGAAACTGGTTCTGCATGTGAAATTGAATACTAGAAAGGGGTTTTATGTGAATGTTTGTTAATTAAAGTAATTAACAAAATTCTGAATAAATAAATAAATAAAAGAGTTTTATTTAAATGAGAGCTTGCATTAAATTTGGTGGAAATTTAATGCATGTGAGTGGATTTTTGAGTGGAGGCTTTTCATTTTGAGTGGGATCTCCACCCACATGAATGTGGGAGAGGTGGGGGCAGCCCCCATGGATGGGGGCCATGCCCCTTGGGTTCCCTCCTCTCCCCTATAAAAGGCCCCCTCTCATCCTCTCAAAGCACACCTCCTCGCGAAGGATCTCTCTCCCCCTTTAGAATTTCCCCATGGTCTCGGATCAGCGAGATACAAGTTCCCAGTGGCTTTTCTGGAAGGATTTGTTGCTTCCACTGCTTCGCTGGAGCGAGGGCGCGGAGGTTGTCGGGGTATCCGTACGTGTGTGCGATCACGGATGCACCACTACTTTGAGGTGCTGGACTTGATCGTGCTGGACCGGCTGGACCAGATGGACTTCATCACGATCTTGAGATCGGCAAGCATTCGTCTACATCATCCATGAGTACAACCTCGTTAACGCTATTCGGTCTTCGAGGGTATGTATTCTATGGATGTATATCCACCAGTTGCTTGTATCTAGTAGATAGATCTTGGTACTTAGATGTTCCCATCGTAGGAAATTTTTTATTTTCTATGTTGCGAACCCTACACCTCCCCTTATCCCTTAGCCCCATCGGTGCACCGCCACCAGAGGCGTCGCCGCCACGCATTGCCAGCAGCAACGCCAGTTCTTGGCAACGTGGTCTGGTCCGCTAGTTCTATATCGTAGGGACTAGGATAGATCACTCAGCAAAGAGGTACACGCAGATCTGGTCCGTGTGATGTCACTTAAATCCAACGTCTCATGATAATTGATCCAGCCGAAATGGTATCGACCAATCAGAACACACCCCGTTGGTAGGGTTTCGATTTAAAAACCAAAAAAGGTTTATTAGATGTTTAAACTTGCAAAATTCATAACTTTTAATCTAGAAATCATAAAAATACAAATTTGGTGTCTATGGATTTATAAAAATATGAACTACACTTTGTGGCCTTACTTTGGGATTTTGCTTCTGTAAAACTATAGTGTTATGCATAAACATTTGTAGGACTATTTTGGCTATAAAAAATGTTCTAAAAATTATTTTTGAGTGAATCCTTTTGCAAATGGTTTTGTTTTGAACCCTCTGACCGTAAACACTAACATTTCCAAGATCAAGGAGAGTACCTAAGTTTTCTACTATAATGGCAAGTGATACTATGGTCATCAAAAGTCCTATCTTTTCAATATTGCATTAGTGATATTTTTGTAGTATGCATGATAGGACTATTTTGTATATTTCTATGCTATGCTAAACCTATAATATCTACCTTAGTAGTTTTTCCTAAGGATATGAGACATGGTAAGTTTACAATGCTTAGTCTAGATATATAGAATTGTGGGTGGAAATCATGATATGATGTCTTATGAAAATACAAATATTGTTTTGGACTAATGAAAACAACTGATGTTAATGAAACACTTGGGTGGAAATATGAGTTGTATGGATGGATTTTTGTTGAGTGGTTACCCAGAGCCCATTTCTATGGTTTGCCCTGGTGTATCTCACTTGTGGATGGCCATCCAGGAACAAATAGATTGGAGACATTCTTGTCACAAAA
The DNA here is from genome assembly GCA_916181665.1 of Avena sativa. Classification (NCBI taxonomy): domain Eukaryota; kingdom Viridiplantae; phylum Streptophyta; class Magnoliopsida; order Poales; family Poaceae; genus Avena; species Avena sativa. Next base: position 375,931,000 of record OV702285.1, on the reverse strand, counting down.
CCTTCCAGTGCAGCCACATGGCATATTGGATCTGCCTTGACCAACTAAGTTGCAAGAACTCAGCCAGATGGACAGAAGGTGGTAGTGATGATAGGATGGAACGCGTCCATAGTGGTCTGAGGGATTGATTCTGAAAAGTCTCGTCTCGATGCATGTCGAGTCTTGTGGGTAAAGTGCACCACCTCTCGAGAGGGTAAAACTAAGTACTTAGCCGTGTCCCCGGTTATGGACAATTTTGGGCAATCAAGACAGTGAAGTAGTTCAAGAATCTCATCATTATAATTTCTAAGTTAAGACTTGTTGGGTGAACAAGGGAAGCACTTGGTGTGTATCCAGTGTGCCATGTTTGACGAAGTGTTTTGAAAAACAGAAAAACTATTTTACAAAGGATAGGGAAAACTTATTTTATGCAAAAGCCTGCCAAAACTCCACTTAGCCATATACTCATGTAGATGTTAGATTCTCCATATCAATATGATATCACTTGCCAATACAATTCAAATGTATCGACCCTTATGGCTGTAACTTATCATGTTTGCAGGTTTCTTTGATGTTAGTGAAGTTTTTTGAGTAGGGATTACAAGTCTACAACCAACATGTTTGCCTGTGGCATATGAAGATGAAGGACTCCATGCTTTATTGTTATATCTTCTGCTTTGTAATAAGATAGCCATATGAGCTATGTAAGTTGTAATGAATTATTTCATTCCTGGTTATGAGATGTAATATGACATTTGTTTCTTGATATTACATCTTAAAATGTGGGTGCTAGCTATTCGATTCAGGGACTAGCACTATAAACACAGGGACTTGTACCTTATTGGGTTCAGGCCTCTACACGCAACTCGGGGTAGAGAAACTATACTAGGTCCATCTTTTTCATATTCGTGCAATTAAATACCATGTTTGTGTCTGAAATGCATACGATTTGCTTGTAATTTGCTCGCTAGTAGTGTAATATTTGCTTCTATAACTCTTAGTAATTTATGGATCACACTGAGCATTGACCGACTTCTGCTATAGCTGATGCACTATCAACCAACTCTATCCTTGAAGTGCAACTTGGGGCTGAGAGAGCATCGAATGAGGCACTACACATACACATTACATCATTGTTGAAGGAGAAAGAAGCAGAGGAAGAAGTGCGGAAAAAACTTGTGAATGGCGCAGACCGTGGAACTGCATTACTTTAGCAATTCGTAGCTTTGTTGCTTATAGGTAAGTGAACTGGTGGTGAACATGTGAAAACTTGTGAGTAAAACCTTGTTAGGATTTTGGCGAATAAAATGTTGTTTAACCCGTGGAAACTTATGTCAAGCTGTAAGTGTTTATGTGAATTTTATGTGGTCTGAAGCATTTGTCTTAAAATTTCTATCATCTGTCGCCCGTGGTGTGAAATTTCTGTCATTTCATCTGGACTGCTTAATCTAGGGGTGACACCAGCACACATCCCCAACATAAACGAAAACATCATGGTTGTTTACTTGATGAAGATATTTCCATTGCAGGTAGATACCGACATGTCTTGATTTCAATGGTCAACGGCCTTGACAAAACAGAAATGTCAGGGAAAACGATGACGTCGTTTATTCTGGCCTGCTGAATAAAAAACATCATGTGTTTGAGATACGCGCCCAAATATCATTGGTCCACGTGTTGCTCCTGGGACGACCCACGTGTCCTCGTACTATTGGTCCACTCTGAGCAGGCCAGCTTCATGCCATAACAAAAATAAATTCATCATGGCTCAAGTGACATTAAGAACTAACTAGATGACGGCACCAACGGAATGAATGACGTCATCAACCAGCTTTAACAGAATCAAGCCTTGACGAAAAACAAACGTTATGACAGTAATGACGTCACTGGCGGCCGACATGACGCTAGCTGACGGTGCTAACGGGCAATCCTGACGCCGTCTTCCACGCGGCGTGGGCTGTGATGAAAAAACATCACGACTGTTTGGGCCTAGGCTGGGCGGGTCCCGTTGATCGCGACAAAATTAGAGGAACATCATAGACAGGCGTGACATTTTCAGCCAAAAAAACTTCGTGGATCAGTTTATGACGTGAGGTTCATGACCTTTTTTTCATCACAAAATTCGTTGCGGATGGTGATCTGCGACGTTTTGCCACTGATCCACGACGATATTAGATTATCATGGACCTTCCAGATTCTTGTAGTGTTGGCATGCGTGGTTTTGAGGAAATTGACAATGATGGCATGTTAGCTTGATTGGCCTTGTTTTAGGATGAATCTCTGAACATTAAGGTCAAGGAGGTGACTGCTAGCTACATTGATGTCCATGTATGTAACATGGGGGATATAGTGAACCAAGGGTTGAGGATAGACACCTAATGAGAGCTACTTTAGGTGACTTGCATATACGATATGATATACCTCGGTTAGGGGCGAGTGACTTTAACAGTGCATGAGGATATTTGAGCATTTTTCAAATTCTTTCAGAGCTAAATCACAGATGTCGGCGTTTAGAGATGCTGTTGAGTTGTGTGGCCTTGTTGATTTGGTCTTTTCTGGCATACCCTTCACATATGATAACAACCGTGCAGGCGCAACAAATATCAAAGTGAGGCTTGACCATGCGATGGATTCTATTAGTTGGCACAATTTATTTCCATATAGTACGGTACAATACTTGGTTTCGCCTTGTTTGGATCATGTGGCGGTTATGACGTAACTAGAAATATGGGAAATTGCATTTTTGGAATTTGCAATAATGCGATGGGCGAACGACGGGAATTAAACCCGCGCATGGTGGATTCACAATCCACTGCCTTGATCCACTTGGCTACATCCGCCCCTTATCCAGCTAAAGGATTTTTCTCTTTTTTCCATTCATCAAGAGGGGGTTAGAAGAACCACGAGTGGGAAGGAAGAAAGAAACACAATTTGAAGTTATGTGGGAAAGGGACAACACACTTCCTGGTGTGGTTCAAAATGTTTTGTCTGATGTAGGTGTTATTAATAACCTAAGGGATGTGGAGGTTGCCCTAAGTGCAATAATGAAGAAGCTTCATGTATGGAGTCATACCAAGCTTGGTAGTGTTAAACTAGAACTACAAAAATCCCGTGCCAACTCAAACAACTCATGCATATGAACACCGACAAGCATGAGATAGGTAGGGCCACAAATCATATGAACAAGCTATTATATTTTGAGGAGATGATATGGCATCAACACTCTTGATTAACCTGGTTGAAGGAGGGCGACATAAATACCAAATACTTCCTCAGTAAGGCTGTTTGGAGAGCTATAAAAAAATAGGATCCACAAACTGGTTGACGAGGATGGTTGTGTTCATGAACATGAGGAAATCATGCAACATATGGCAGCGGATTATTTCAAGAAACTATTCACTTCCGATAATCATTTAAAACCCGAGCATGTAGTTAATATTTTTGAGCAGTGTGTAGGAGATGAGGCGGATGAATTTCTGTCTGCTAAATATACCGAGAAGGAAATATCAGATGCTCCTTTTCAAATAGGGCCTAACAAGGCGTCGGTACCATATGGTTTTCCTTTTCGTTTTTTCAACGTAATTGGGGAGTTCTTAAGGATAACATCAGCGGTGATGTGAAGGAATTCTTTAATTCAAGTATAATGCCAAAGGGAGTTAACACTACATCACTTGTGTTAATTCCTAAAGTAGCTCCATCCAAGATTTCTGAATATCGACATGTTAGTTTGTGTACTGTGGTGTATAAAGTGGTCTCGGATTACTTGGTTAATATAATGATACCACTACTGGATAATATCATATATCCATCATAGAGTACCTTTGTACTGGGGCGTCTACTCAATGATAATTCTCTATTGGCATTTGAATGCATACATCACATCAAGCAGGAGGACGGTCTAACAAAGAGTTTTTGTGCTTAGAAACTTGATCTTCAAAGGCATGATAGTGTTGACTAGGTTTTCTTAAGGAAAGTTATGCAAAAGATGTGTTTCCCTCACCTGTTTGTCGAGTGGATAGTGACGTGTGTGACGTCGGTAAGATACATTGTTAAATTCAATGGTACCCTCTTAGATTCATCTGCACTATTGCATGTGCTTTGACAAGGTGACCTTTTATCCCCATTCTTATTCCTCTTTGTGGTTGATGGTTTATCTTCACTATTGAATAATGGAATCAATGAGAATATGTTATCTCAAATTAAAGTATGTCAACAGGCACCAATAGTGTCGCACTTGCTATTTTCTGATGACACGCTAATGTTTTTTAAAGCAACATATGATGTTAAGGCGGTCCTTGATAGCTACTCCCTCCATTTGGAAATATAAGATGAATCTACACACTAAAAGGTGTCTAGATACATCCACTTCACAAACCTAAAACATCTTATAGTTGTAAGCGGAGGGAGTATGATACGGTTACTGGTCAATTTATTAATCCATATAAATGCTCCTTGTTATTCGGAGACACTTTTCTTTTGGCTATCCAGGAGGATATTAGAAGTGTTTTTATGTCATTGCGGTAAACTTTGATGAAAAGTATTTGGGTCTTTCGACCCTTGAGGGTCGGTTGTCATCTAGCACAAGATGGAAGAGAGGTTTTTATCAAAACGGTTTCTTAGACCCTTCTAGCTTATATTATCGGGGTTTTCAATCTTCCATTTTATGTCTGTGATGATTTGACTAAGCTTGTGAGAAATTTCTTTTGGGGTGCTAAGGATGGCAAGAGGAAAACACATTCGAAGATTGGGAGATTATCTAGCGGTTGATTACTGTAATCCCTCAGACGCTAATGCTCTAAACACAAGCCACTATAACTCGAAAGTGGAAAGGACGTACAACTGTGGGGCCGCGCAGCCACACACAGCAGGCAGGGGGTATTGGCAGGGCATGGTACCGGCCAATCATCCCACCCACTTTCATTGTTATAGCTTCATATGCGAGAAACATACCTAGAAGGTATGTGTCTAACATACACAAATGATTATGTATGCGAGTGACATACAACAGCACATCAGAGCCACGCCATCTAGAAGAAATAGAAATATTGCAACACCATACATCAAGATCCAAATATCCTAGATAGATATAAAGAGGAATATTTATGCCCATAAAGTATAAAGCGGAATATTTATGCCCATAAAGTATAAATCTTCCGCTTTATACGTCAAGATCTTATGCCCATAAATAAGCACATTCCCGCCCACAGATCTCAGAGATCTCCATCCCCGGAATATCTACGCAAGAGGGTCACTGCCTCCATCATCAGCCCCATCGATGTAGTATCCTCCATGTGGATAACCCTGACAATCTAAACAATATTTAAGGTGTGAGACCCTAGGGGAACTCAACAAGTCTTTATTCATCTAAAGGGATTAACCTGGGGTGACGCAATTGCAGCAAAAGATAAATAGCTAATCAGTTCTATAGAGATGCACTACAACATACACCTAACCATATATAGATGAACTCGTTAAATAAACAACATTTAAGTACCCAACAGTTATATAATCAACATAAGTAACCATCGCTCGCCGTCCTTCTTACTTACCAAAGGACAAGGCAGAAGAACATCCCACCCATTGGCAGTTTTACTAACCATTCCATGGATATTGCACTATTTACTAGTCATGTTTAGTCAAGTTAAACACGGTACTTTAGTTATAGTTGTCTATTATTGAGAAACTATGCTCCAAGTAGTCCATAACCACATACACGACTTTCAGAAAGATTTACCCTGTAGGGGTGCACAACTAGAAACAAGCATGATCAACCCCGGGAAGAACCAAATAAAAAGCAACGAGGCATCACGACAAAGAATTCACGAGATTCAAAAATGATTTCACGGGGCCACCCCACTAAGCTACCCGCAACGAAATCGGCAGGGCTCCGAGACAGACCCATGGTTTGTGTCAATGGCTATAAGCGACTGGGAGCCCAAATGTGTGTCTGGGCTTATCGGTACCACGAAAACACTCCGCATTCCAAAACAGTATAGTAATAAATGCTATACGCGAGCAACGGTAGTAAATAAAGCAGTAAAACATGACATAAGTACAGGATAGTAATAAAGCCCCAAACTAATGTGGCCCCAAGAAATAAGATGTAAACAAGCTCAGACTAAGGGGATTCATGGTCCCACATGCGGATGGGGTTGTTACTTTACGACCCGAAAGTTCGCAGGCGAAGGCATCTCAAGGTCCGAGTTGCGTGTAATCACCGCGATTCAAAAAGGTGGGGGGTAATTACCGAGAGGGGCATTTAGAGTGAATGGTGGACAAATAAAATATTTTCAAATCTTAGCCGTTATGTCAGGATATTCCATTACATTAGTACCTATTGTGCCTCTGCCGTTCCCCTTCTAAGTCACCTTGCACTTGTCGCACGGGCAAATCCATTTTTGTACTTTCCTAACCCCTGACACTGAATTCGGCGGTGGCAATGGTCTATTTTCTCCCTCCTACCACACTGAATCCAGTTCGGCAGCAGCGGCGGTCATTTTTCTATCCGCCCCTCCCCCTCCCACACACCCCACCCCTCCCCACCCACCCCCACACACACTAAATACGGTGGCGGTGGTCACATTCTCCCTATCCCGCCATATCCATGCCAAGCATGTCTAGTGAGGCCAGGGTGGTAGCTATGTCGGCGACTGATTCGGCTCCATCGGAGCCAGCGTCTCAGGCACAACACCAGACAAGCGAAGAAGCGGCACGGTCTGTAGCCCAGGTTAGCGAGGAGGCCAGCCAGAAGTCTGCTAATAGGGTACCTATGAGCAGCGGGTTAAAGATAAAAGCTAGGCTGGCGGCAGAGTGTTCGACTATAGTGTGGGGTCATGCAACCCAGATCTCGAAGAAAACCACCCAAGAGAAGAGCGATAGGTCAATTTTCTTTTCTGTGCCTTGTCTTGCAAGTAGATTAGTTATTCCAAGTAGTGTCGAATGAACTGAAAGGTCCACTTTTTAATCAAATTAGGAACAACTTTGATGCAGCAGACCTATATGAGTTCATGGTTCATGTCCACCAGTACACTGCAAAACTAGATTTTGGTTGCGATAGAGTTGTGTTCGGGTAGGATGTGTGTTAGCTTGTCAACTTCAAAGAGGTTGTGTCTGTTTCAGAGCTGATAGATATACTTCATGCTAGGATTCCTTGGGGATCTAGACAAAGGGCACAATTGGTGTGGCGTAACATGAGTGATACCTATATGCAAATTGAGCACTCCCATGAGCTTCAGATGCTTTGGGAGTGTTGTGCATCTAATCGTAAGGTGAAGCGATGATTGATGATATGTATCCAGATACTGGAGATCTTGCTTCTAGAGCTTCTGCTGCTCAAGTTTATGGACCACCAGATGCTGATCAAGCTAAGTTCAATATACACCTAGAGGTGGATTCATACACATCAAAACTTGATGGCAGAGTTAATAAGCAAGTTTCGTCATGTACTGTGGAGATAGCCGTCGATTCCAAAAACATAACCCTTGTTGAAATGAGATAGATAATTGGTAAGGAAATCATTATTGTCCCTAAGAAGATGGCACGACTCCGGTGGTGTCATCATAAGAAGCAGGAATTCATAGAGGTTTTGGATACCGATGATATGATGCAGATTATGCGACGAAATAAGAAAACCAAGAAGGTGTTCTTCCTGGATGCCATTTCTTATGTTGTTGTAGTGGATGCAGAGGCCCCTATTGTGGCTGAACAGAATGAGGCAATAGACGTTGATCAGATCTGATGAGCGATTCTACCTAGGGCTTGTCATATAGACTGCAGGGTTCCCTGCCTATATTTGTAAGAAAGATTGTTGTTGCTTTGAAACTGTATTGTTGTGGTCGTGTTTTTTCAAAGATTGCAATCCAATGTTCTGTGATTTGTTGAGATTTTCAGACATATCACTCGATGAAAGCATCGTTGTTGTTATAAGACATAATTACATTGTAGTTGACATGATTATGTTTGATGAGATGATGTGATATACTTATTTCTGAGATTATGATTGTTGAGAGATTGTAATATAATGTTCTGTGAGCTATTGGGATTTTCTGACATATCATTCATTGATACCATCACTGAACAAGGTGATATATAAGTACCTTGTAGTTGACATGATTATGATGTAATATAATGCTCTATGAGATCAGTAATTTGACTAATCGCTGGATAACTACCTATTACTTAGAAGGAAGTACTATCATGGATGAACGAGCATATGGTTTAGGAAAAATCTTACTAAGTAGGAGACAGTGATATATTTGACGGACAGGTCTAGGAATTAGGAATAAGGGTTAAGGGGTTAGTACAATAAATAGTTTGTTAGACCCTAAACCCTAAACCTTAACCCTATATTGTTCGGTATTTAAGATTTTTATGTTTCTATAAGTCAAACAAATTGGGAAGAAGGAAGTACATGATTAATATTACAAATTAAAATGAAGGAAGGGAAAAACTATTAGATATGAGACAGTAATCCTGCCATAGGATATTGTATCAATTAAACCATTGTAGCATTGCCAATTTAGTCAATGTTGCAACGTTGACGCACTTCACTTTCCCCACTCCTACTCTCTCCACTCACTTCCCTCCTCTCTCTCCTCACCGTCGCCGACACATTGCCGCGGCCCCATTCGCCATGCCGTCTTGGAACAACGAGGACGACCAGTCGAGCAATGACATCCTTCTCTCCGACATCGAGTCTTCCCTCCCTGATGTGAGTTCCTATGTTTTGTCGGCAATGGTTAGGCATTGGTAATTACCTAGACCCAAGACTTGAAATGTTCATGCAATCATGCTTATTTCTAGATTATCGTTCCCTTATAGGTACCACTCACGATCTACGACCCCGATTGGGAGGGCCTAGATCTCGATTGGGAAGTACCATGTGACCATGGGCTAAAAATGAGGAAATATGTTCCATTTGAAGTCAGTAACATTGGAAGAAGGTTTTTGGGCTATACATACCAAGTTTTATTTCGTTATGTACAATGGTGACATTAAGAAAATTATGTAGTGTTATGTTGATAATTAGGTCCTGTGTTTTTTTAGGTTGGCCCGGTGTGTAAAGAAATAGAGTGGGTGGATCTTGAGTGGCCAGACTCACTTAAGAAATGTTCGGCCTAGTTGTGGGATATGTATGAGCTCGAAAGGTCGGGGAGATTTACAGATGCCTATGATGCATCTGCAAAAAATTACAAGCTCTTGGTAAGAAATAAGGAGTTGGAACAGGAAATCTAGCATTTGTGGTCATAACTAAATGACACAATCATTGGGAGCTTGGTGGTAGGAACTGCACGGAAGCTTCAAGAGGTAGAAAAGGAGAGGGATAAGCTCATCTGACGCTTCCACCCCGCACGTGTGGATACCTCGGAGGTGCTGCATCTGTGGCACTTGGACGAGCCGCGCAAGGGGAGATGCTCATGGGACGAGGAAGAGGAGAAGACATAGAACATCTACACTGCCTTGACGCGCTTCATCAAGTTCCACAACCGCGCGTCTAGTGGTAATCTCGTGATCTATGACAATAGTAATCTTGGTTTACGCAGTAGAAAATTTTGATTTGCGCTAGTGTAGCCTACCCATATCCCTTCAGTGGTATCAGAGTCGATGTTGTTCAGTTATAGGTTCGGGATGTTTGCATATGGTGATATGAATGATGTGATCGTTTGTATTGCGGTGGCTCAGGATTGATCTATGATCTTTCTTTCTGTGATCGTGATTCTGAGGTTGTCACTACTAGGAAATCCTTCGTCAGTGGCGCATCTATATTGGTCTTCTGTGGCGCATGGCAGGGACGCCACTGTTACGTCACCAGTGATGAAAACTTCTGTGGCGCATTCCGAAATGCGCCACAGAAGTCATGATACTTCTATGGCGCATTCTTGTTGATGTGCCACAGGACTCTGTTCTGTGGCGCATTCTGGAAAATGCGCCACTGAAGCTCTATGCGCCACAGAAGGTAAAAACGATGCGCCATTGGTTTGAATATCAGGTATTAAAAAAATCGAAACTTGTCCAAATATACAATATTATACAGGTATTATACAGAAACAGTATATTTGACTTAGTACATGAAAACAAATATAATACAAATACGAATATAGTGCCATCACACTACTTAGAGCCCGAACGAGATAGACAAGTGGTCATCATATTACAATACAAGTCAAATGAAGTGTTTGTTACATTTATACAAGTGTTTGTTACAAAGTTCACCATCTCATCACATTACAAATTAAGTGTTCATCGCCTACACTAGAATCAAACAGAATACAGCTGTGATGACGGTGAGCAAGATCAAGAGCACTAGCAATATCTTCATCCGGTTCTCCTTCCACAGGTGGTTCCTCCACTTGGCTACCGCCTCCTCTCGAGTCGCATATCCTTTGTAGCTGTTGCCGCTAAACTTGTTCACCTGTTTCCGACAGTCCTCCCACTCATCGTAGACTCCTGGAACCCAACCCTTGCACACCACTTACCACTTCGTCATCTCTATAGATAAGGCATATTAGTAAATCATGCAACAGAAAGAACTAAATTGGTTCACATGCATATATATTCACATAAACTAAAGCAAAAGATCAGTAAACATAGAAGATAGCACATCGATCATAATCATAGAACTTCCACAACAACGACCACAATAGTGAAGTTTACAACATACGACCACGGTAGTATATAGTTTGTGACACAACACTACACACAGACATCTATGATAATTCTAGGCGCACACATCGATCAATGTTGAGAACTGCTAACACTCGGCTTCAGGAATGGTAGATAGCCATCCTTCATCATCCACGTCCTGTTGTCACCCTACTGACGAATAATATCTTCAATCTCCCTCTTAGTCAACCCTCTGTTGTGTTTTAGGACCCCTCCCCTTGTGTTGACATCTTCCACGATGATTTCCGATAACTTAACCTGGATGCGATGGAAGTATTCTCTAAGATCATCATCGTCCCTTCGCGCCAAATTTTCGGCCCATGCTTGGAAACTAGATGACAGAGTTAGGTTCTGGAAATCCCGGACAAACCCTTTAAGGTGATGCATGGCGTAGAAGGCCTCCTTGGCGCCGCCAGTAGCCGGCTCCTTGACGCAGGGGAACTCGAGCATGTGCTTGAACACGTGCTTGTCATCCTTGATTCATTCCCCCTTGTTGACGAAGGGGCATCCCTTTTTAGCGTAGCCCTCGAGAGCCTCATTCAAAAAACCCCTTATTCTGGTGTAGTTCTTCTTCTTCTTCTGACTCGCCGAGTCGAAATACGATGCTATCGAGTACTTTGTGCAAATAACGATGAGTGTGCAGTATTTGTCTCTGCACAACACGATTGAAACGGGATGTTGGAAAAGGGCAAAGGAAGAAAGCTATAAGAAAGCCTAAGTTAACAATGCTAGGGTGTGTGTGTACTTACTCGGGAAAGAAAGGCAAAAGAAGCGTGTTCGTCCTCTGGTGGTCCACCATGAACTTCTCGAGATACGCCGTCGCCTTGGCACACGTCTCAGATCCTTCCCTCAACTGGGTATCACGCATGTAGTAGGGATCCACTATCGCGATGTAGGGGGTCTACTCTCTCCTGGTCTTCATCACCAGATTGAGCGCGAATAGGTGGACCATGTTATAGTCCAGCCGTTTCGAGAGAAACAGCTTGAAGACATCCTCGTACGCTATGAAGAACACATCCGTGGGGGCTTCATGGACGAAGTCCACGTCCGATGGCACCTTGACACTAAAAACCAGGTAATTTAGATCTTTGTCTTTAATAAGAATGCCCTCTAGTGTCTTGATACTATCACTCAAAGCGAGCATATGTCCACCAGCAAGACGAAGCAGCTCCGGAGTCAGTATCCCTTCACCGGCTATATGTATCCTAGGCAAGCCATCCTCGCGGGCTGGTACGACGTCATCCTTAGCCCGGATCCTCTTCGGAGGAAGTTGGCTCTCGGCTTTCTTACCTCTCTTCCTGTGCTTCTTCGTCTTCTGAGCAGGCTCCTCCACTGGGGATGCTAAGTGCTCAACGGTCGCCTTTTGGAGTGTGCCAGGGCTAAAGACGAATCCAATAGGTTTCTCCTGTTGATCGGCGGCCGGAGTGTGCCAGGTTTCTCCTCTTGAGATAAACCATGGAAGACCAGGCATTGCGTGCATGTAGTGGGACGCCCACCTTGACCCTCGCGAGTGATGAAGTGTTCTTCATCCACAGCAGGCATGTACAATCCTATGCCGGCGGCGGTGTTGATGTAGTCGTGGATGTTGACAAATTCTTCATCATCATCGTTGTTTCCGCCATGTGGTGATGGTGGTGGCGGGGGCTATGGCTATTGTGTTGCGACGGCAGCATCGCCTTGGGGCGGCCCACACGCTCCCAACAGTTGTTGGTGGCGACTGGTGGTGGCGACGACGACAGGTGGCTTCCGAAGTGGTGGCCGGATGATCGAGGTGGCGCCGGTGACAGGTGGCATCCTAGGTGGTGGTCGGACGATCGAGGTGGCGCTTAGGTGCCCCGTAAGACGAATCTGAGTCTTCGGCCAAGTCAAGGGCCATCCGTGGCATTCTGCAAGGGTCTTGTGTTCGTCGGCTCCCTGAGGTTGAAAGGGGGTCCATGTCATCGCATCCTAGCAACACCCGAGAAATCTGGACCCTCATCACGACATCGTCCATTGCATTGTTGTGCATCGTGAGGTTCGCCGGTTGTATGATATTTCCCTTGGCAACATCCCTCAACTCGCCGCCGGCAACTTTGTGGAGTAGTACGCAAGCAGTCAACAAAGGCACATAAAGAAGATGAAGCGGAGTATGATATTAGTTACCTTGGTGAGGGCGTTGAGCTCGGCTAATGTCGACACACGGCCGATCCCGGCGGCAGGCCTATCATCAGCATTCTCCCGCGGTACTGGTACCACCGCCGGCTGTGCGATACTGGTATTTTTGGCGGGAGCAGCAGGGGGCAGCTGTGCGACAACAAGCTCTTGTGGCTGAGCCGCGGCGGGGTCACCAATTCCAGCGACGCGTTAACGTTGATGCTCGAGTTGGTGCCGCTAAAGCTGGGCACGTTTATCGGCCCCTGTCGACCTCCCGCATTCCAAACAGCTAGCCCCTCCATCAACCCACGGTGGATGATCGCGTGAAGCTTCTCCTCCAATAACTTGTCCATTGCTTTCTCATCCACTTTTGCCTCTAATGTCTTCACCTTCAACTTTAGCTCTTCAACCTCGTCTTTATCTTTAGCCGCCGACTGGTTCTTCCTCTCCCTCCTCTTCTTTGTGTCCTCTTTGTAGTACTCGGTAAACTTCATGCTTCTACCGAAGCCGGACACACGGCCAGCTGATTTTGGCGGCAACTTCTTCCCCCTCTTCTTGTAAGTGTTTGTCGCCCTGTTAAAAACAGTGTCCCATGGCACCGCCGCCGAATCTTGGGACGACAAGTCCTTGCTAGCATTCAATTCCTTCTCCTGCAGAGATACAAGGAGAGGTGAACCCATGCATGCATTTATATTCTTGGCTTAATTATTTTAACGAGAGATCCACGGTAAATTCCTTACCAGCTCATCCTCAAAGGCCTTCACATCCGGGTCGTCAGTGACGAACTCCCCTGTAACAGGGTCCAGGTAGTAGCGGGCCCGGACAAATTGTCGGATCTGCAGGTCTGTGATTTTATGTCATGGGTTCTCTTTACCCATGCGTTTAAGCTCAGCGTCCTCCTTGTCCCAAATGGGTTGTTTCCCTCTATACCGGTGGTTACCTATGTTCTTCTCTCGCATAGTCTTTCCCCACTCAGTCCATGCTTTAGAGGCAGTGGTATCTAAGTCCGCCTTGAATATCTTGAACTCTTCTTCGTCGAGCATCGGATTTTTCCTACTTATAATCTCCCAGCTTTCACCTTTGTCAATGCTGTTCTTTACCCGGGTTTTCCAGCTGCTTAAGGCGTTGCTCATCTTTGTCAGTGCTAGTTTGTTCACCGGGTTCTTATTACTCTCCAGGTTTCTGAACTTCTCTGGGAATGTGTATCGCTTGTGAAGCTTCTTAAGGAGGTTCTCGACCAAAGCATGATTACGTCGGATGTACTTCGTGTTGATCGACATGCTTTCCCGAACGATGCACCCGAGTTGCATGCCGTACCCACAGGCAATCAATGAAGGCGCAATGGGTTGGCCACCTTCTGTGACCTCGGTGAACTCATCAGAGACGTTGGTGAGCACTTGCGGCTTCTGATCCTTAATATCCTTCTTCTTCGTCGTCTGTATGGTGGCCGGGTTGCCGCTACCACCATCTGTGTGCTCGCCACCATCCATGGTGGTGTTACCCTCCTCCCCACCTTCACTAGTTCTGTCGTAGTCGTCGTCGTCCCCCTCGTAATCTGGATCTTCCTCGCCCCCAGCACGTCCAACGACGGTCGTCGGTGGTGGTGTCATTCTCATCTCCTCCGCCTCCTCAAGCTCTTGGGACGGCCCCCAAAACGACTTGTTGGCCTCTCGGGCTAGATCCTCGACGCTTATTTGTTTAGAAGGACCGGCCTCGTCGTTAGTCGACATGTTTGCGCTTTATTACTAAAAAAGAGGCAAAAAGTTAGCACAAATATCGATCGAAAAATTCGGCATGACCTTTGCTAATTTTTGGACCTACGAGTGCCCAATTCTCAACCGAAACGGAAGTGAATCAACACTTCGGGAGAAACGGGCAACTCAATTGAAATCCCTGCAAGAAAAAACACCCTAGAAGCCTTTTCTTGAACCAAACCATGAAGGTGGAGTTGTGTTCTCTTGTTACGTCTCCTTTCTTCCTCGGGCGGGCCCGGTCCACGTACTCCTGCTCGATCAAGCTTTTGTGCTATTCCACCCAAGGGCTGACCAATTCAATGTGTTGTAGTGCGACTCGGTGTGCCCTGCCAAAGTCGGCGCGTCGATCAGCACATCCGACATGCAGTGAGCGGTGGCCCTCATGGTGACCATACCCAGCAAGCCTGCCGAGGTGCTTCTTGGTGGGTATTCCAACATCCTCGTTCTCGGTGGTTAGATAGTTCTGGTAGAAAGAGATGCACTCGTAGATCAGAAAGCCCTTAGCTATGCTTCCATCTGGATGGGACCTGTTGCGAACGAACCCTTTGATTACACCGTTCATCCTTTCAAACGGCATCATTTTGTGTAGGAATGTCGGCCCGAGCTGGATGATGTCATCCACGACATGGGCAAGTAGATGCACCATGATGTCGAAGAATGCGGGCGGAAAGTAAATCTCGAGCTCGCATAGTATCACCATGATCTCTTCCTATAGCCTGTCGAGCTGCTTCATGCTGATCGAATTCCTAGAGATGACGTCGAAAAAGTTGCACAAGCCAAACAGCATCGCACGGACGTGCTCGTCCATTATCCCTCGTATGGCAACTGGAAGTATCTGTGTCATCATCACGTGACAGTCGTGGGACTTCATACTGCTGAACCTCTTCTTCGCTATGTCGAGATACCTGCTTATCTTGCCCGAGTAACTGTGAGGAACTTTGACTCCTAGGAGGTACCTAAAAAACTGCTCGATCTCCTCCTGACAAAGAGTGAAGCAGGCAGCGCGAAGCACAACCACCTCATTCTTCTTAACCCTTTTGCGGCGACCCTGAGTCCCTTCCGTTTGATCGTCATCATCGTCACTATCAGGGTACTGAAGCTCCTTCTTGATGCCAAGCAATTTCAGGTCATTTCTTGCTTTCGGCCCATCGTTGGTCCTCTCCGGCATGTTGAGGAGAGTGCCAAGCAGACTCTTGGTAACGTTCTTCGTGATGTGCATTACATCGAGGCTATGGGGCGTGTGGAGGACCTTCTAGTATGGCAGGTCCCAGAAAATAGACCTTACTTTCCATACACCTAGAAGCGGCTTTGTCCTTGGTCGCTTCTTTCCTGGTGCTGGGTACTCATCCCAATTATTCAGAAGCTCCTCGATTTCTTTGCCGCTCCTAGTACACGGGGCTCTTTCGAGCTCGTCTTTACCATTGAACAGGTCACCGTGTTTTCTCCACGGGTGATCCATGCGAAGCCACTTTTGAGTCCCTTGGAACACAATTTTCGAAGACCCGGGATCCTTGGGTAGCTGGAGATGCGGGGTCTTATCCATGCACTTGACACATGCATTGTGTCCGTGGTTCACCTGGGCCGATACATATGCGTAACCAGGATAGTCCTGCACCGTCGTGAGCAACGCGGATCTCAGAGGGAAATATTCTTTACTGTAGGCGTCCCACGTATGGGCTAGCTTCTCCCACAACGTGGCTAACTCCTCTTTCAACAGCCCGAGATAAAGATGCATATCGACACCTGGGTGTTTTGGCCCCTGAATAAGAATGCTCATTTGTACGTACCTTTGCTTTGTGCAGAGCCAGGGGGATGTTGTACGGCCATACAAACACGGGCCAGGTGCTATGCGTGCTACTCTGGTTGCCAAAAGGATTGAGTCCATCGGTGCTCATACCCAGCCTAACGTTCCTTGCATCGCCCCCAAACTCTTCAAACTCGATGTCTAATGCATTCCACTGACAAGCGTCTGAAGGTGTGTTAGGATCTTTCCCTTCTCTGGATCATCTTCGGGTTTCTCCCTTTCCGCGTGCCATTGCATTAGCTTTGCTTCCTTAGGATCTACGAAATATCTCTGTAGACGGGGAGTGATAGGAAAGTACCATACCACTTTTCGAGGAACATTCTTGTTCCCTCTCTTGTACCGTCCATGGCCGCACACCGGACATGTGGTTCTCTCCGCGTACTCATTACGATAAAGTGCGTAATCATTGATACATGCGTGGTATTTAACGTGCGGTAGGTCGAGAGGGCACACGATTTTATTTGCCTCCTCTATACTTATTGTCAATGTGTTCCCGTTAGGAAGACGATCGTGCCAGAATTCCATGTTAGCATTGAAGCTCATGTTGGTCCATTTGTGTTCTGCCTTCATCTCTAGGGCCTTGAGCGTTACACTCAGGCGTGTATCCTCGGGCCGACACCCAGGATACAATGGAGTCATCCCATCTAACTCCATTTGCGCCAGCTTGGCTTTCTCTCTGGCTGCAGCTTTGGCATTGCTCGTCTCCTTGAGAAGCAGTTCCTGAACATGAGGGTCCCTTAACACCGAAGTTAGCAGCGTCTGGGTGTTCGCTTCTTCTCCTTATTCATGATGCTCATGCCCGTCGACATCTCCTTCTTCGTCATGATGATCATGCCCGTCGCCGGTATATTCTTCGTCATCATGACCATGCCCGTCGGGAGACTCTTCGTCTTCTCGCCCGCCCAAGTCTTCATGATGACCAACACCATTTACTGCCAGCTCCTCATCGAAGTCGTCGTGCATGAAACCGCGCCAGAGCAGGTGATCCTCCAATTGTCCAGAATCAGGGTCGATCCAGCGCTGGAGTTTGCATGTTCGACATGGACATCTTATCTGGGTCTTGTTGTTCCGAATCATGTCCACCTTGGCGTCTTTCTTATACCTAGTAACTCGACCTTCGCTCATGTTGACGACCATGGTAGCCTGCGCGGTATGCACATATAGAGCAAAAGACAGAGAGTAAGTTAATTAGAAACAACACCTTATGCACACACAAAACACACATGCATGGTCGTCGTCGGAAAAATTCGGCATGACCTTTCCTAAAAGTAGGACATATGGGTGGTGCAAAAATTTGCCGAAATAGAAATGAATCAAAATTTCGGCAAACATCCATGCACCACACCGGGACAGAGACAAGCAAAAACAAGAATCTTCTTCCCATGCAAGCATTCATGCACCACACAAGATTCATGCACAAACATCATCCTCGCGCCATGCATGCATCGCATATACACACCGCCCGCACGACAAACTTTACACCTACAAAACATGCATATTCATGGCCAATTACTCACCGGGTAGATTGAATACCGAGTCGAGAGCGCGATGTGAGAGAGTGTGGATAAATATATCTATAGAGAGTTAATAGTACACAAATAGAGATGTGGAGGAGGAAAGTAGGTGTGTTTTAGATCTACTAGTTGGAAAAAGGCTTTCCCTAACCAATCTATCAAGTATAGTAGGTTTAAATACAACAAAATGTAGAAAAGTATAGACACAATGGGGTGGGAGAGAGGAGGAAGACGAGCTGGGAGGAGGGGGAAGAAGGATGTGAAATGGATGGTGGTAGATAGAGGGGTGCAAAGCTGCCACCTTTGTGCAGATCTGGTCGAAGGATTATGTGGCGCATACACGCAATATGCGCCACAGAAGTTCAATCTTCTATGGTGCATATTGGGTGCATGCGCCACAGAACCTTGGCCATAGGGTGCAGTGGGCCATGTGGGCCCCGTGACTCAATGTTCTATGGAGCATGGCGCATATATGCGCCACAGAACCTTGGCCAGTGGCTAGACACTGTGGGCTATAGGGTGCAGTGGGCCAGACACAATGGGCCCCAGCACTCAGTGTTTTGTGGCGCATATTGTGGTTATGCGCCACAGAAGGTTAAACTTCTGTGGCGCATAGCTGTCCTATGCGCCACAAAACACTGAGGGCATATCTGCACCAAATAAAGGTGGCAGATAGAGCTGCTTTAATGACACCCCTCTATATATATACCACACTCCCTGTCCAAAGCAACATACCTGCCCCTCATGTCTTCTTCCGACAACTCGTCGGAAGACTCGCTGGAGAGCACAGCCCGCTCGCGTTCCCTGCAGCCTACTCGCAGTGGAGGGGCGAGGTCGAGGGGCAGTGCTCGGAGTCAGCCGCCGCGGGATTCAGAGGTCAACCTAATCGAGGAGGAGGCCAGACTGCAGCACGAGGCCCTCTACAGCAAGGCCATGAGGTTGTACGCTGTGCTCGCGTCTCCGGAGGAGAGGGCGCGCATGGCGGAACCAATCGGGTGGCGGCCGGTGCTCGACCCCAACGTGTCCATGGAGGACCACCTCCGCAGGCTGCAGGCGCGCGTGAACAGGGAGGTTTGGCATCTTCCACTGCCATCGCCCCCACCAGCTCTATGAAGGGATTTGCAATGTTGTAGTTTGTGTATTTGCAATGATGTATGGCATTGTTGTTTTGCTGTTCAAGACTATGCGCATGTGCATTTTGCAATTATGTATGCCACTTCACATGTCTATCTACTAGATTGTCTAGTATATTCTACCTATTCCACTACTAGTTGGGAAAAGCACAAGAGAAGTTTGTTTCTAGGAAACACGAAGCATTATGTGGCGCATATTGGAGGAATGCGCCATAGAAGTTTGTTCTTCTGTGGAGCATATGCACAAATGCGCCACAGAAGCTTGTACATGGGTGTCCAGAGTGTGGGGCCCACGTAATTGTTCTGTGGCGCATATGATGATATGCGCCACAGAAGATATAAACTTCTGTGGCGCATCATCTTGTATGCGCCACAGAAGTTTGGTCAGAGCACGATCGTACCCGCCTGCTGTGGGTCCCACCAAACTTCAGTGGCTAATATGGAGTGATGCGCCACAGAAGATTCATGGTCCAACCGCTGGTGCGGGTCCCACCATACTTCTGTGGCACATCACTCTGTATGATGCGCCACAGAAGTTTGGTGGTTCTGTGGCGCATTGCTCCGGATGTGCCACTGGATAACTTTTGTGGCGCATGGTCAGAACCATGCGCCACAGAAGGTATGTCTATCTATAGCTAGTTTCCTAGTAGTGTGTCAAATGACTTACCCCTACTGGTCGGTTTCTGCCATCGGGGTAGACAGTGACACATAAATCCCGTTGAATCACGCGAAGATCAATATGATTGATCAAATCAGAACCTAGATCTAAAATCTATGTACCGTGACCAAAGGAGTTTGATTGAATCGGAACAATAGTCAGTTTATGGTAAATTTGATTTGCCGATCAAAATCCTTAAAGAAAATTGTGTAGATTCGATCTCTCATTTTTCATAGTTTATGGTAAATTAGATACCACGTGGGGCGCTGCCCCTTCGAACCCCGCAAGGGAGACCTCCCTAGACCCCCCTTAATCGTAGCCCATTTTGTATCTCATTAAGGTAACTAGGTGCTGTTGTCGTGGTATTGCCGACGAGCACGCCATGGAGGGGTCCTCACAGTGCGTGTTTAGAGACAAGGGGGAAGGCAGACGGTTGACGAGTACGAGGTAACAGAGCTTACCCAGGTTCAGATCCCACGATGGTGGCGGAATCCTACTCCTGCTATAAATCACTATAATGGCAATCCGCCGAGTTACAAGGATTCGTTCGCTGTGTGATGTTATGTGAAGTTGTCTATGATTGTGCCCTAAAGGCTCCCATAGGCCCGACTTATATTGTCTCCAGGTCCTAGGGTTACAGGGAGAAGTCCTTGCCGGACAGGTTACAGAGTCCTACACTATCTATAACTAGTCTAGCGTGTCTTGCACACCAAGGCTCCGGGTACGTCGGTGACTCCTCCGTAGCCTTCCGTTATCCGGCATGGGCCTCCCTTCTGGATCCATCTAACTAGGCCACCCAACAGGCCAAGGGCCATGCTACCAATTGTGGGCCACCCGGGTTATCCGGATAGAGGACATGCTATGAGGATACCCATATAGCACATCCCCAACAGTAGCCCCCGGAGAACTCCGAGATCTTGCGCCGTCTTGCCTCTTCACATTGAATGCTCTGTCTAGATGGATGTCGGCAAATCGTTAAGCAACATCTTGTAGTCCTCTCCCAAGAACCCTGCAAGGTTTTCTCCATCTTCGACTTGTAAGTCGGAGAATTGCTGAATCTTATATGGTACTCTTCCGTAGCCAGATTGGATCTGTCCATGCCGTAATATTCAGATGTGATGGTTCACCTGCCAGTGACAGCTAGGGCGACGTAGACATAGGTCAGCAATGCCTCGTAACTCACACATGCAGAGAACGCAATCATGTCCGATTTTCCCGCGCGAGCGATACAAACCGTTGGCGGTGACGGTTGGTAACACGGCAAAATTTCCGCGCACGTCCCCACAGACGTCGCTTACGCGGCAACCATTCGATCATGTTGCATGAATCTCGATGCTGAAGGTCATAATTAGTAACAACGGTGGAAGTTTTACTTTTTCACCTCATTCTCCTCTACATCATCTTCTTCCTCTAGCGAGCGCCTCCTCGCGCTCTCCGCGCACCCGTGCGAAAAACCCTAGCTCCTTAATCTCTCCCAGTCACCACTGAAAACTCCCAATGGCTAGCAGTAGCTCCTCCCCCTCCATGGCGGTGTCAGGCGATGCCGCGGTGAAGCCGGCTAGCGCTGTCATCGTGCCCCAGAGGGATTGGCTATTCCCAAATCCGCGGTGGTCGAAACCACCGGCGGCAACCATAACCCAACGGCGCTGGAGCTGTTGGAGGAGGAGTATGACTCCCACAAGGGCGATTGGCGCGGTTCGGATATTACGGACCGCGATATCAAAGAACTGATCAACGAGGGCTACCTTCCCACGATGGAGGGGCTCGTCTAGCGGGCGGCGCCGGCCGGCGAGGTCACCCCTTCTCCCCAAGCCGGAGTGAAGGTGTGCCTCAAAGCTCAAATGGTACGCGGCATCTCCCTATCCATCTCCAACTTTTTCCTTGCTCTCCTCAACCATTACCGAGTACAGCCTCAGAACCTCTCCCCCAATAGTATCTTAGCACTTAGCAACTACGCGGCGCTTTGTGAGGGTTACTTAGGGATTAGGCCTAGGCTATATCTCTTCATCTATTTATTCACCGTCAAGCGCGAAGCCGAAGCCGGCAAGGACGAGTTTAGGAATTGTGGCACCATTAGTTTTAAGATCCGGACTGGCCGGAGGTTCCCCAAAATCGTTGGCCACGAGTCTTGCAAAAACTGGCAGCGGACGTACTTCTACGGCCCAGACATCCCTCTGGGCGGCCGAGAAGTAACGTACCCGGACTTCGTCGATGGAGCTGCCGTTGAAGCCCCGACAAGGAGATCCCAGGCCTCCCTTCCCTCCGACATCGACGCTTCCCGCTCTATAAGGCGGATAGAGTGGTTCGTAGATATGGGTCTGACCGGATTGGACCTAGCCATGTGCTGGTTCGTCAGGCGGATCCAGCCTCTGCAGCACCGCTTGAAGTTGATGCACGAGTATACCAACGAGAGGAAGGATAGCCTCCGCATCTCCGAGGACAAATTCTCGAGTGACTCCGTCAAGCTCCGCCTCAAGGACATCATCAAGGTGAAGGATAGGAAGCGTGGCTTGACCATCACCTACGACATGTTCGTATAGAGAAAGTGCCCAAAGGTACCTGTTTATTTTCCGTGTATGACATATACTCCAGTTCTTCCGTCTAGCCATTACCATCTCATCTAACACGGTGGTTCTTCACTTAACATCTTAGCGACATAGATGTGGATAGCATGGCTCCCCAAATCTATGATCCAAAGATGAAGGAAGTCACCGTCGTGTCCGACGACGATGCCCCATTGGCGCGAAAGCGGAAGAGATCCACCTCTGATGCTGCCGACAGAAGTAAGAAAAAGAAGACGAAGGGTGGAGCCTCCAAGAAGACTACTGCCGCCCTGGAGGCGGAGAAAAGAATGGTTATAGGGATCCCCTTTGCCAAAGCACCCCCTCTTGCGTAAGCTTCTTTCTCTCCGACATTGTCCATTGTTTGTCTTATTTCTGTACTTATACTTTTTGTACGTTTCAGGAAGAAAACCACAACTAGTTTGAAGAAGACCTCCAAGAATTTGGGGGCTTCTAAAAACATTAAGGATATGTTGCATCATGACATGACTTCCCACGCATATCCCGCCATCGCCCCTGTCACTCCTATCGTCAAGCCCACGCCCGCTCCGACAAGCTCACAGGCCAAAGATGTATCTGGCCCTTCCGTCATGGAAGTGGACTCAGGTGCCTCCACGGAGCTTGTTGTTGTCGGCGAACAGGAGACACATGAGAGTTCCGCAAACCTAATGGCTAAATCTCCGGATAAGGATGCCATCGGTAGCGGTAAAGTGGTGGTGGAAGGTGGTACCTCTGCCGAAGGCGGCGCCTCCGCACCCAAGAAGACCATAGAGTTCCCGAAGATAGTCTATCTGGTGCTTACGCCGGGTAGAACTGCTCTGGTTCCTGTTGCAGCACCGACATCTCCAACGTGTGGTCTCGAGGAGCTTCTCTGGCAAGCAGAAATCTTGCAAGGAAACAGTTTGTCCTTTGGCAAGTTGCTTGCTGAGAGTGCTACAAACCTCAAGATCATTGCACTTGTAAGTTTTGCTTGCCTTTTGCATTTCATATGAGTATCCCACTATATCCCCCGAGTATTTAGACGGAAAACCATAGGTCTTTGCATCTAAATTCTCTAAGAGTGACTAAGCTAGAAAACTTCTCACTGTAGCCCCCAAGCATATAGTTTGAATGAATTATTCTGATTAGATGCTTTCAGAGTATCATACGCAGTGTTTATAAATTTCAATACTGTAGCCCCCAAGCCTCTAGTTGTAACTGAATTAGTTCCAACTAGATGCTTAAAGAGAAGCTAAGCATATGACTAAGTTATAAACTTTGTACTGTATCCCCCAAGCTTCTAATCGAAAACTGGATTAGTTCCAACTAGATGCTTAAAGAAAGACTAAGCATAGTGCTAAGTTTAAAAAACTCTCGCTGTAGCCCCCGAGCTTCTAGGTGGAAATATTCCAGCTAGATGCTCCAAGTAGACCAAACAACGTTTAACTTTCTTATTTCCATAGAATGAGAATGCTCGGAGGGGTGTCGCCAACGACAAGTACCAGAAGATGCGCGCGGACTTGGAAGCTGAAAAGGGTAAAACTGCCTTCTTGAAGGAACAGATCATCAAGAGAAAGCGTCTATTTTTCCTTTCTTTTTCGAATTCCGATTTGGTCTTGTGCCAAAATTCTCCGAGTACTCACTTTGTACTTTTCTTTCTCCGATTTGCAGAAGCCATTTCCAAGGCTAAGGATATTGTCGAGCAATCCAAGCACATTCAGCAGCTAGATAGCGAAAAGAAGATTCTTAAGCAGGAGAGGAAGGACATGTTGAAGATGCTTGAAGATTCAATGAAAGCCATGCAAGACTCCACCAATGAGGAGATGAACCGCTTGAAGGAGGAAATCACGATATTTAAAGAGCAGAAGAAAGGTGTCGATGAGCAAAATCAACGCCATCATGAAGCGTACAAGATCCTCCGACAAGAACGGGACTCCATGGCAGAGACTCTCCAGCAAGCTAAAATTAGGATCTTCGGTAAGTGATTTTCCGTCTTGGTCTTCTATAAGGTAGATACTCTGAATTTGTTGTTTTTTGAACTCATGCGCTCCTTTGTTGGAAATTTGCAGATCCTATGGGTTTAATACGGTCGCCTCCTCCGCCAAAGGAATGCATGGTCCATGCCGGCAACTTTATCAACACCGTCATCAAACAGTCCAAGGAGATAGCCAAACCCCTCCAGATTAATATCAAGGCATCGAACTATGTGGCGAAGTTCTCGGAGATCCTGCGCCGAGCCCTCGAGCGTATCTCAAGATGGAAATCTTCATGTGCACGGGCGGGCGCAAGGATGGCGCTGTAAATGGTCAAGGCACACTACGAAAATGCCGACATCGACACGGTGACCTCCGGTATCCCCAACGTAGATGACGAAGGCCAAAAGATAAATCATGAATCTATCTTGGAGTCGTTCTTTAAAAAAAAAACTCGCGGGTTTTGACACCATAGTCACCTAGTTGGTCGATGTTAATGTCTTTGTGCCCATGAAAACCATCGATGGCGGCAACCAGAGCTCCTCCGAGTCCGTCAACACTACGGACTTTGAGGAAGGTGACTCTCCTGCTGCTGACGATGCTGCATCCAAGTCGCCTTTGCCAGAGGAATGAAAAACAATTATGTAATATTTGTTTCCTCTGTAATGTGTATGCGGAAAAACTATGTGTTAACTTAAGGCAGAAAACAATGGTTGTTATTTCCTGCTACTCAAGAATTAGTTCCAGCATGTATATATTTTTAAGCATGTGCTGGCTTATCCATTACTCTGGTTTTTATTCTTGACTTTTCATGAGTCGGAAGACTCGTTGTCGGAACCATGCACTCAAGTGATGATGCCCAATGGCACCTTCAATAACCTAAGCACAAAATCGCCGACAAAAAGTGCCGAAAGTCACTACTCCAGAATCCACATAAAAACGACAAAGAACGTGTAGACCAGAAAACTTAAGCTAACGTCCGTAGGCGGAATTTTCACAAGTGCAAGTGCAAAGCTTGTGCATAAAGGTTTTATATGATCCAAAAATGAATACTAAAGGAGTTAAAAGACACAGAAATATGAGTGAACCAGACAGATTTATTTCATTGATCATATAAAAGGTACACAATAGATAAAAAATGCTAAGTGTAGAAAGGATGTAGCTATGCTATGTTTCATGGCCGATCAAGCTCCGGGTAGTCATCATCCGGGTCACGTCGCTTACGCTTATGATCCTTGTTGGGTCTATCCTTCAGTTCACGATTGTCAATGAGGTAATAAGACCCATTGAGCAGCGCCTTGCTTATGATGAACGGTCCTTCCCATGGCGGGGATAATTTGTGTGAATTCTTCTACTTAAGTCGCAGCACCAGATATCCCTCTTTAAACGAGTGATGCCGGACATGGCGATTATGCTAGCTGCATAGCTTCTGCTGTTAGATGGCGGATCTTTGGCATGCCAAAACACGCTCCTCCTCGAGAAGGTCCACATCTAGGCGTCTGGATTCTTTAGCGTCATCTTCGTCGTAGGCGGCGACTCTTGGTGCATCGTGGAGGATGTCGGAAGGCAGGATGGCTTCTGCTCCATATACCATGAAGTAAGGCGTATAGCCGGTGGATCTGTTGGGTGTAGTTTGTAAACTCCATAGCACAGATGGCAATTCTTCCGCCCAAGCTCCAGCTACTCTATGCAGCGGTGCTGCAAGACGTGGCTTTATTCCCTGTAGAATTAATCCATTGGCTCGCTCAACCTAACCATTGGATTGTGGGTGTGCCACAGATGCAAGGTCAAGTCGGATGCCCTTCTCCCAACAATAAGCTTCCACTTCTCCGAATGAAAAGTTGCTGCTATTGTCGGTGATAATGCTATGAGGGAGACCAAATCTCACCACTAGATCCCGGACACACCTAAGGGTAGTTGCCCCATCAAGCTTTCTAATGGGTTTAGCTTCTATCCATTTGGTGAATTTATCAACTGCTACTAGCAGATGCGTAAACCCACATGGTGTCGTCTACAATGGACCAACCATGTCCAGCCCCCAGACTGCAAACGGCCAAGTTATTGGTATTGTTCGCAATTCATCAGCAGGAACATGTGGTTGTCGGGCATAATACTGGCATCACATGCATGTCTCAACCAGCTTGTCAGCGTCCGACTTCGCGGTCAGCCAGTAGAATCCTTGCCGGAAAGCTTTAGCAACCAACGATCGGGGAGCGGCGTGGTGCCCGCAATCTCTGAGATGGATTTCATGGAGGATTTCAATACCTTCTTGCTGGGAAACACATTTAAGGTATACACCAGTAGTTCTTCTTTTGTAGAGTTGTCCATTGATTATGGTATAGCCCTTTGCTCGACATACTATTTGACGTCTTTCGACTTTGTCGTCGGGCAAAGTTCCGTGTTCGAGATACTCCATGAACGGTTTTGTCCAAGTCGGAGGGACCTTTGCCACCATGTGGACGAAAGAGTCTACTCTATCCGGGTTGTTGATGTCTTCTCCCTTCACGGATGGTGCCCGTAGATGGTCTAGGAAAACTCTAGGCGGAATTAGTTTGCGCCCTGATCCAAGCTTAGATAGCAGATCAGCCGCCTTGTTTTGCTCCCTAGGTACATACTTGACCTTGTAGCCCAAGAAGCTCTTGTCTATCGCGTCCACTTCGTCTCGATATGCCACCATCATAGGGTTCCGCGCGTTCTAGGTGCCAGCCACCTGCTAGGCAACCAAGTCGGAATCTCCACATCAAACTATGCGCTTGATGTCAATATCCTTGGCTACGCGTAATCCATGAATGAATCCGTCATACTCCGCCATGTTGTTCGTAGCCTCGAAGTGGATCTGCAGAACGTAGTGTATCTTGTCCATAGTTGGTGACTGTAGCAGTACAGCAGCCCCCGAGCCGTTGATCAGCTTTGATCCGTCAAAGTGCATCACCCAGTATTCTGGCTCCGGCAATGGGGTAGCATCTGGCATCTCCGTCCAATCTGCGATAAAATCCTCCAAGGCTTGTGACTTGATAGCGTCGCGTCTCTTGTAGGTGATCTCGAAGGCGGCAAGTTCAATGCCCCACTTCACGACCCTTCATGTAGCGTCGCTGTTGTTGATAATGTCGGACAGTAGAGTTTTGCTTACCACTGTGATGGGGTGCTCCTGAAAAAGTGCCTCGGCTTCCGAGAAGCAAGGAATACTCCATAAGCTTTTGGTAGTGCGGGTAACGCTGCTTGGAATCCGTCACGACCTTGCTTACATAGTAAACTGGTCGTTGAACTTCATGCTCATAGCCTGGTTCCTCCCGCTCTACCATGACGACAACGCTGATTACCCGGTTGGTGTCCGCCATGTAAATTAACATGGGTTCTCCAGGCTCGGTTGCTGCAAGGATAGGCGCTGAAGAAATAATCTCCTTGAGCTGCTTCAATGATGCATCTGCTTCGTCCTTCCATGTGAATTTGTCCGCCTTCTACAGCAACTTGTACAGTAGCAAAGCCTTCTCTCCAGGTCGGCTGACGAACCGACTAACTACTGCAACACAACTTGTTAGTCATTATATGTCCTTTAGGCATGTCGGACGGTTTATGTTTAAGATGGCCTTGATTTTCTCCGAGTTGACCTCGATTCCATGTTGGGAAACGATGAAGCCCAACAATTTGCCGGCTGGAACCCCGAAGACACACTTCTTAGGGTTAAGCATCATGTTGTATTTCCGGAGATTATCGAAGGTTTCTTTTAAGTCGGAGATTAAGTCATTTGATTTGTTAGACATAACCGCTATATCGTCCACATAAGCGTGAACGTTCCGACCAATTTGATTGTGTAGGCAACGTTGCATTGTCCGCTGGTACGTAGCACCTGCGTTTTTCAGCCCAAAGGGCATTGTAACATAGCAAAACGTGTCGTAGGGGGTAGTGAACGAAGTGGCCAATTGGTCCGACTTCCTCATCTTGATCTCGTGGTATCCTGAATATGCATCGAGAAAACACAAAAGTTCTGATCCAGCCGTCGAGTCAATTACTTGGTCAATGCGAGGCAAAGCAAACGGATCTTTGGGACATGCTTTGTTTAAGCCGATGTAATCAACGCACATTCTTAATTCTTTGGTTCCCATTTTGGGGACAAGTACAGGATTGGCCACCCATTGGGTGTGAAGGACTTCTCGGATAAAACTAGTCTTAAGTAACCTAGCTATCTATTTGCCTATGGCGCGTCTCTTCTCATCTCCAAAGCGTCGTAGAGGTTGCTTCACTGGTTTGCATTTTGGATCAATGTTTAAGTTGTGCTCGGCAAGTTCCCTAGGTACACCTTTCATGTCGGCAGGTTGCCAGGCAAAGATGTCCCTATTCTCATGAAGGAACTCGACGAGCGCGCTTTCCTATTTGGGATCCAGGTTCGTCCCAATGGCGGTGGTCTTGGAGGCATCGCCTACCACAAGTTCCACCGGCTTGGTCTCGATGGCGGCCTTGAATGCTGGGGCGGAGTCAGAAATCTGTTTCTTCGACGCGGGCATCTCTGAGGCATCGACCTTGCTCTAGATCTCCTTGAATTCTTCGCTGTTGGGGACAGCTTCCGTGTAGGCTGCTTCTCCAATCTCGCAGTCCGTAGCTTTGGTAAAGCTTCTGGATACGGTGATGACACTGTTTGGTCCGGGTATCTTGAGTTTGTTGTAGATGAAGCATGGCTTGGCCATGAAGGTATGGAATATGTCGCAGCCGAATATGACGTGGTACACGCTCTTGAAGGGGACCACCTCAAAGGTCATGCGCTCTTGGTGGTAATTATTAACATCGCCAAAGGCTACCTGAAGTGTGATGCACCCAAGGGACCGAGCCTCCCGACCAGGAATTACACCGTGAAAGATGGTGGTGGTCCGCCTTAGGTTTGCCTCCGTCAAGTTCATCTTCTGCAGTGTATCCATGTACATGATGTTGATGCTGCTTCCACTATCCACCATACACTTGGTGAACTCATTGTCGTCAATCAGGGGGTTGATGACCATGGCGTATCCGTAGGGATGAGGTCTGGGTGATCCTTCCTGTCCCAAGTAATTGGAATATCTGACCAGCGCAGGAACTGGGGGTAGAGTAGCCATCAGTATCCTCATGGAGGTCTTCTATTGTCGGACGGTGGGGGTGCCAAGTAAAGTATGAAAAACTGCCGCCTTCTTCTCGAAGGGGTTCTTGCCTTTGCCGTCGCTCTTGGCGGCGTGCTTGGGGTCAATGTCCTCATCCATGTTACTTGAATCCTTGGACTCCTCATTTGTAGCCGGACTCCGGGTCCTCCTTGAGGTCGTTGAAGAACTTGGAGTGGCGATTGGTGTGGGGGGCCATGCCATTGGCATCGAGGTGTACGAGGAATGGTATATCGCGATACTCCTCGTAGGTTTAGGGAACGCGGAGTGCTGACGAGGTAGTTTCACTTCCTCGTTGCTGCCCACGTCCAACTCCCCGTCCTCGGCCATGTGGTCCGCCATCACCTCGTCATGCGAAGGTCATAGCGACCATGTTGGGAGTTTGATTTTCTTCTGGTGCGGTTTTCCTCTTTGTGTTGCTGTTCCTCCGAGCTTGATTTGGAACGGCTGTTGCCGGCAGAGAGCCACGAGCATCGTCGGCGGCAGCTGCGAACTCACTGGCCAACTGAATCATCTAGTTCAAGTCTAGCTGGTGATTGTCCTGCAAGCGCTTCAGCTTATGTCGGAGCAACGTGCCCCTTTCCAACCCGTCGATGAAGGCGGCCATAGCGGTCTGAGCGTGCACTCCTACGCAGGAATTCTTCATATCCATCCAGCAAGAGAGGTAGGCGCGAGATGTCTCGTCTTTCTCTTGCATGCACCGCTGTAGATCGCCAACAGTGCAGGGATGCTTATACGTACCCTCGAAGTTCTTGGTGAACGCTTCTTGCATGTCCAAACAATTGCATATGGATCTTTCCGGCAAGTCATCGATCCATTGATGGGCCGTTCTCGCCAACATTAATGGGAGGTACTTGACATCAACGTTGGGGCTACCCCCGGCGATCTCCACCGTATTACCATAGTCCTGCAACCATGTGGCTGGCTTGGCGGTGCCGTCATAGGGCTTGATGTTCTTGTCAATCCAGAAACCTTTGGGGTAAGTTGCGGACCATATGACAGGTCCTAAGCAACGTGGTCCCAGGTATGGTCCTTCTCGGGCCTCGGGGATCTTGTCTATCCGCGAACGTGCATCGTATGGCTCCGGGCTTCTTTTCTTCTTCCCAACAGGGGATGGGCTATGTGAACGACATGGACCCCCTCCTCCATGGTGGCTGCTAGGTGGCGACAGAGGCGGAGGTGGCGGTGGGTTAGCCTTCTTGCTGTTACCCTGCTGCGACATCTCACGCTTGTCGCGGTTGCTTGTCGGACGCGGAGGGTCATGGCGCGGCCTGATCTTGTGTCCCTGGTTGCACTCTCCATCATGATGGGTCTGCTCCGCGTTATCACGGATGATGATGCCGCTCTGCCTTGGTGGAGGCATATCCGTACGATGGTGAGCCTTGGTTTCTTCGCGATGTTGGGGGGGAGCGGGGCGGTGGCGATGGGCGATGAGGTTGGGCTTTGCCTCCGTGGTCGAAGGATATGGGGATAGCATCCTTCCTGTTGCGTGCATCCCTCCGTCTTTGTTCTGATGAACCCGTCTGAGACCCAACATCAAGAGGAGATATGTCCCTTGGCGTCTTATGCTGGCTAGACTGGCAAACCGTTGGGTCAGACTCAAGCCTCTGAGAGGTGGCCTTTTCCTGCTGTTTCACCGCCTTGGCCACTAGGTTATAGACCTGGTCCACCGCCTCAAGCGATCTATCCTGCTCTAGAAGGGTCTTGGTGACGGCGAGGTTGAGGAGAGGAGTGGGCATCACCCGCCTGCCTTCACTTCCAATGTATGGCTTGGATTGTGCCGGCTTTAGGGGAGCCCATCCTAGGTTTCGCTGCACACCAGGATCGTTGATGACGCGGGCCGGAACTTTCTTGGCCTTCTGCTGCTGCAGCAGAGTCTTGTATTCGGCCTCCATTGCTCTAGCTTTCTCTATGGATTTCTGCGCGTTGACCAAATCTCGATCTAGCTTTGCGCCTTGCTCCGTGATGGCATGTGCTTCCTCCACCAGCTGCTGGCGCTTCTCGTCAAGCTGGGTTATGTTCCGGATATGAGCTATGGTCAAGGGCTCGACGAGGAGATTGTCGTACATCACTCTATCTGCTAGAGTAACTTGGGCAGCAGCAGACATAGATGCCGGAGGCGGCGGGTTTACGGTGTTGTTGTTACTCGGACCGGTGCCGAGTTCCTGCGGCTGTTGCACTGGGTTAGGCGGAGGGGGCATGTCTCTTGCGCGATCATTGTCGGCAGCAAGAAGTGGTCCCTTCCCTTTGTCCAGCGCTGTAGGCGGAGCTCTTCCAGGGTGATCTTCATCCATCGCCGTCCCAATGGTGACGAACACCTCTCGGGACACGACGGCGTTATTGGCATCTCGTCGCGCTGGTAATCCTCCTCCATCTCCTACATGGCAGTGTCTAGCTCCTCTGGACTGAAATCTATCTCCTCTGAATCTACACTGAAGTCGGTGTAAAGCGCGTCAATCACAGAGTCGGAGGATGCCGGGGCTTCCTCGATGAAGGGGGGTGGAGGTGCAACGGGCGTGAAAATGACTGGAGGTGGTGGCGCAGCTACGGCGATGGCGGCCAGAGGCAGTGGTGGTGGTTGCTGAGGCGTCAGCGCTTTGTTAGTGAGCGCAAGATCCGCCTAAGATGCCCCCTTGGCCTCCACGTAGCTGTTGACGATGTTCACCATAATTTCGAAGGTGAGATGTCCTGAAGCTTGCTGCCGCCTTAGAGAATGCCGGAGAAGCGTTCCCTGGTCTAGTCCTTCCACAAAGTGATACATAGCATCATCATTGGGGTAATGTGCCAGATCGGCCCGTATACGGAGCCACCTGGCAAGGTAATCGCGGGGGTTTTTGCCCTCTCTCTGAACGCAATGCGCCAGATCGAAGATGGTAACCACGCCGACAAACTTGGATCTCTGCTGCCCAGATGCGCGGACGAAGCAGGCGGACTTGTAGTGATCTTCCACTGTTATATCCTGCACAGGGGTGGTTTGGGTGGGCCATGAATGTTTCCGATCTTTGCCGGCAAACTCCAAGGAGAGATCCGACATCGATCCTTCCGCGAACGTATCCTTCCCGTAGGCGGTCCGTGCGGGTCTTGATGCTCCTCCGACTCCCAGGGAACTAGTGCCCGAGTCGGTTTCACCGATGAAGAGGTGGATGTCTCCGATAGGAACGATCGAACACCGCGTAGGGTTCGTCTTCACCGGTATCGAGAACTCATCGGGAGGGACGATTAGAACGTTGCCGGAGAAGAGAACGCGACCAATGGCTACAGTTTTGCCGATTCACGTGAAGATCTTGGTCCTCGCCCGCTGAAGACCCTGAAGCGCCTCTTGCCCCATGGTGGGCGCCAACTATCGTGGTATTGCCGACGAGTATGCCATGGAGGGTTCCTCATAGTGCATGTTTAGAGACGTGGGGGGAGGCCGACGGTTGACGGGTACGAGGTAACACATCTTACCCAGGTTCAGATCCCACGACGGTGGCGGAATCCTACTCCTGCTATAAATCACTATAATGGCAATACGCCGAGTTACAGGGATTGGTTCGCTATGCGAGGTTATGTGAAGTTGTCTATGATTGTGCCCTAAAGGCTCCCATAGGCCTGACTTATATAGTCGCCAGGTCCTAGGGTTACAGGGAAAAGTACTTGTCGGACGGGTTACAGAGTCCTACACTGGCTATAACTAGTCTAGCGTGTCTTGCACTCCAAGGCTCCGGGTACGTCGGTGAATCCTCCGTGGCGTTCCTTTATCCGGCATGGGCCTCCCTTCTGGATCCATCTAACTGGGCCGCCCAGCAGGCCAAGGGACATGCTACCAACCGTGGGCCACCCGGGTTATCCGGATAGAGAACATGCTATGAGGATACCCATATAGCATATCCCCAACAACTGCGATGTGACATGATCCGGTAGAATGCGATTCTATGCATAACTTTTTTTGCAGGATGTATGTGATCAGTATGGCCCATATATGTATGTGATGCATGTATAAAATTTATCATGACCTGCGTGTCATGAGTAGGCAACACGACTGGAGCCATATGTGTTGTCAATTATTGTAATGGCCTGCGTGCCAACTTGTGATTATCCCATACTATGTAATTTTGATTACTAGCTATTATAATTAATAGCTTGTAATAGTTCTTGGAGGATGGCTCACATGGAACATGAAGCTGGAGATCATCATGGTGGACAGGTTCTATGGCGATGGAGATCACCATGAGAAAATGGGCCATACTGTGTCACAACTATGTGAATGCTATTCTTATGCGTTTTACTTCTATGCATGCTTAGATGTTAGAAGTAGAACGATCCCTCACAAGGTTTAAGTTTAACCATGCCGTCCCAACCAAACCTTGCACCATCCTATGCCCTGTACAAACGTTGGTGGGCCTATGAAATTAGGGTGCCGCGGTTTTCCTTGGCTGGATGGGTTTTATCGGATACCTACACGCATAAGGGTTGGTGAGCTTGACAAGGTCATCTTAACAGTTAAGGACCTTGGGGCACAAAGGTTGGGCACCTAATTTTGACATAGAGACGTCACCCAACAACAAGAGTCATATGTGATATGATTAGCAAGTGTTGCTTACCGATTTACCTTGTTTTCTAGCAGTGATGCTAAAGCTCACTAGTCGACTTGTTAATTGTGGATCTTGAATCACTTAGTATCAATAGAGGGATATTTATTTAAGTGGGAGTATATGCTATTAAATTGTTTAATATGTTGTACTCTTTCATGGTTACATGGCTTAGTATTTTGCATGTTTTTCTGTTGTAGATCAATGGCACCGAACGCTGCATCACCTTTTTCTTTGTGTTCAATTCTTGACAAAGATAAACTAAATGGAACAAACTATTTAGACTGGGTCCGTAACCTGAGAATTGTTCTCAAGTCTGATAAAAAGGAAACGGTTCTAGATACCCCAATCCCCGATGAACCTGCTGATAATGCATTTGCTGCCCTCAAGAATGCCGACAAGAGAGCATGAGATGATTCTCTTGAGGTTAGCTGTCTTATGCTTGCATGCATGGAACCTGAACACTAAAAGAAGTTTGAGGATTAGGAAGCGTACAATATGATCGTGGCGCTTAGGGACATGTTCTAGACTCAGGCCAGGACTGAGAGGTGCAATGTCGGCAAGTCCTTTGTGGAATGCAAGCTGGCAGAGGGAGCAGGTGTAGGCCCCCATGTGATCAAAATGGTTGGTTACAGTCAGACTTTGGAAAAGCTTGGTTTTCCACTAGGCCAAGAGTTGGCCACTGATTTCATTTTGGCATCTCTTCCATCTAGCTATGGGCAGTTCATTTCGAACTACCATATGCATGGGGTGTAGAAGGGTCTTAATGAGTTATGTGGGATGCTAAAAACAGCAGAATGTGACATGAAAAAGTGTGCAGGGCATAGCCATGTGATGGATGTGTAGAACATGCCTAGCTTTAAGAAAAAGGGTACTTCTTGGTCGAAGAAGAAGGGCAAGGCTAAGGATACGATCCCTAATCCTGCACCCAAGAAAAAGTCTGGACCTGTAGAAGACACTGAGTGTTGCTTTTGTCATGAACATGGCCACTGGAACACAAACTGCAGCAAGTACCAGGCTTCTTTGAAGAAGAGTGGAAGTAAGAGTACTTCCAACTCGGGTACGCTTGTTGTAAATGTTATGGACATTCTTCTCGCTGATTCCTATGTTACCTCTTGGGTATTTGATACCAGATCGATTGCTCATATTTGCAATTCGATGCAGGGGCTAATAAGGACTAGAGAAGTGCAGAAAGGCGAAGTGGATTTTCGCGTCGAAAATAAAGCAAGGGTTGCTGCATTTTTCGTCGGCGTTATGCAACTTCACCTTCCATTAGGATTTATTATGGAGTTGAATAATTGTTATTACATTCCTAGTACGGTTCGAAACATTTTATCACCTTCATGTTTGATGAGGGATGGTTATCCATTCGCGAGTGCAAACAATGGTTGTGTAATCTCTAAGAATGCAATGTTTATGGCTGATGCTCCCATTATGAATGGGTTATTTATTTTAAATCTCGATGATGCATCTATTTACAATGTTAGTGTTAAAAGGCTTCAGCCTAATGATTTGAGTCCTACATATTTATGGCATTGTCGTTTGCGGCATATAAGTGAAAAGCGCATGAAGAAGCTCTCTGGTGATGGTCTTCTAACTCCGTTTGATTTTGAATCATACGAGACATGTCAGGCTTGTTTACTTGGAAAGATGACCAAGTTGCCTATTTCGGGTTTACCCGAGAGAGCGGTAGACTTTTTGGAACTCATACATACTAATGTATATGGACCAATGAGCACGATGGCTAGAGGAAGATATCACTACTTCATTACTTTCACTGATGCTTTCAGTAGATATGGTTATGTCTACTTGATGAATCATAAGTCTGAAACTTTTGAAAAGTTCAAGGAGTTTCAGAGTGAGGTAGAGAATCAACGTGGAAAGAAAATAAAGGTCTTGCGATCTAATCGTGGAGGTGAATATTTGAGTCACGAATTTAGCGATAATCTTAAGAGTTGCAGAATTGTTCCACAACTCATGCCGCTCGGAACGCCTCAAAGAAACGGGGTCTCCGAACGATGCAATCGAACTTTGTTGGACATGGTTCAATCGATGATGAGCCAGTCGGATTTACCATTATCATTTTGGGGTTACGCTCTAGAAATGGTAGCTTTCACCTTAATAGGGTACCATCTAAATCCGTAGTTAAGACACCATATGAGATGTGGACTGGAAAGAATCCCAGTTTGTCTTTTCTAAATATTTGGGGTTGTGATGCATTTGTCAAGCGACTTCAGTCGGACAAGCCAACACCCAAATCGGAGAAGTGCATTTTCATGGGATATCCGAGGGAAACCTTAGGGTATTACTTCTACAACCGAGAAGAGGGCAAAGTGTTTGTCGCTCGTAGCGGTGTTTTCCTAGAGAAAGAGTTTCTCACAAAGGGAACGAGTGGAAGGTCGGTGTGACTTGAAGAAGTTCAAGATGAGCCAGTCAGGGATGCT
Organism: Avena sativa; assembly: GCA_916181665.1. Taxonomy (NCBI): domain Eukaryota; kingdom Viridiplantae; phylum Streptophyta; class Magnoliopsida; order Poales; family Poaceae; genus Avena; species Avena sativa. The sequence continues at coordinate 375,894,712 of OV702285.1, read as the reverse complement.
TCTGCGAGTGATGCTATTGTAGCAGAACAAGTTGAGGAACCCGTGGCAATAGAAGCACCACAACCACGAAGGTCGGCGAGGCTCCACGAAACACGGGAATTATTATTGTTAGACAATGATGAGCCTGCGACCTATGCAGAAGCGATGGTGGACCCAGACTCTGAGAAATGGCTGAGTGCCATGAGATCCGAGATAGAGTCCATGGGAGACAATCAAGTTTGGAACTTGGTTGACCTTCCTGATGGTTTTAAATCCATCAATTGCAAATGGATCTATAAGAAGAAGATTGATATGGATGGAAATGTTCACATCCATAAAGCTCGACTTGTTGCAAAATGTTTTCGACAAGTTCAAGGAGTTGACTATGATGAGACTTTCTCGCCCATAGAGATGCTTAAATGTAGACGGATTATTCTATCCATTGCTACACATTTTGACTATGAAATATGGCAAATGGATGTCAAGATGGCTTTCCTAAATGGAATCCTAACTGAGGACGTGTATATGGTGCAGACCGAAGGTTTTGTTGATCCAAACAATGCTGGAAAGTTATGCAAACTTCTAAAGTCTATTTATGGGCTAAAGCAAGCATCTCGGAGTTGGAACATTCGATTTGATGAAGTTGTAAAGGAGTTTGGCTTCATCAAAAATGAACAAGAACCTTGTGTTTCTAATCTTATATGTAGATGACATATTGCTGATTGGAAATGACATTCCTATGCTCGAGTCTGTTAAGACCTCATTGAAAAATAGTTTTTCGATGAAGAACTTAGGAGAAGCGGTATATATTCTGGGCATCAAGATCTATAGATATAGATCAAGGAGGCTAATTGGATTAAGCTAGAGTACATACATTGACAAAGTGTTGAAACGGTTTAGCATGGAAGAGGCTAAGAAGGGGTTCTTTCCCATGTCTCATGGCATAAAACTCAACAAGACTCGGTGTCCTTTGACTACTGATGAGCGTGAGCACATGAGCAGGATTCCATATGCTTCGGCTATTGGATCCATCATGTATGCAATGTTATGTACTCCCCCAGATGCTTCCTATGATCTAAGTGTTACGGGAAGATACCAGGCTTATCCAGGTGAAGGTCACTGGACATCGGTAAAGAATATCCTTAAGTACTTGAGAAGGACTAAGGATGTGTTCCTAGTTTATGGAGGTGAGGATGAACTCAGTGTAAGGGGTTACACAAATGCGAGTTACCTTAACGACTTAGATGACTCTAGATTACAATCTGGTTATGTGTTTGTCATGAATGGTGGTGCTGTGAGTTGGAAACGTTCCAAGCAAGATACGGTGTCCTCATATTCAACAGAAGCTGAATATATTGCCGCCTCGGAGGCTGCAAAGGAAGCTGTTTGGATTAGGAATGTCCTGATTGCTCTTGGTGTGGTTCAAGGCGCGTCCAATCCCATGGACGTTTATTGTTACAACAATGGTGCTATTGCACAAGCCAAGGATCCTAGACAGCAACAAAAGGACAAACCTATTGGCATGCGTTACCATCAGATTCGAGAGTTTGTTGAGGATGGTAGTTTCATGATATGCAAAATACATATGAATTCAACTGTTGCTGATCCTTTTAAAAAGCCACTCCCGTAGCCTGCGCATGAGGCGCACGCAAGAGCAATAGGTATTAGATACAATCTAGATTGACTCTAGTGCAAGTGGGAGACTGAAGGAAATATGCCCTAGAGGCAATCATAGAGATGATTATATTTCTTATGTATCCATGAGTTATTGTAATGTTCCTTGAATATCCATATCACGCAACTTGTATTGATTGGCAATTATGTGAATTGTTTGTGAAACTCTTTACTTGTATGGTTATTTAATAGTTGTCCCTAGTCGGAGTTCATGTGAGGACACACATGAATATTAGACTAGCACATCGATTGGTTGATGACTATGTTTCGCAAGTCATAGACATGGAGATGTCAAACTAATGATGTGGACACATGTTATGAACATGGGGTTGGACTGACCCAACTTGAGACCGGCAATTAGACTTGCAGCTCTCTCTACACATCGTGTATGTTTTGTCCTTAGAACTGAGATTGTCGCATGTACTTGAGATGTGGATCGACGTACTTTGGGGCTATCAGACGCTACTCCGTAACTGGGTAGTTATAAAGGTAGCTTTCGGGTTTGTCCAGAAGCATGCTGCAAGGCATGGTAAATCAATATGGGATTTGCCCCTCTCTACTTGAGAGAGAGATATCTGGGCCCCTCGAGTGATCGGATCCAGAAATGCATGTCCGTGCTACATAAGGTTAAGAGTTAACCTAGTAAAGGAATTCCGAATCATGGTATCGAGAAAGGGAGGTCAGCTTGGAGCTAGACCAAATATCGTGAGGCAAAGGGAAAGACATGTACTAAACCTTGTGATGTTTTGTCCGATATGATCTTTGTATGCATTTAGGAGTTGGCATGTCTTGCTAGAGGCCACTACCAACTATTGACAGAATAAACGTATTCGTGTCATGTCTATACGTATATGAACCTATAGGGTCACATACTTAAGGGGCTGCAAGCCTAATGAGGACTAGATCTGAATTAGACCAGGCTTAGGCTACTAATGGGCTGCTAGTGTAGAAGCCCACTAGGGACACCTATATAAGAGAGGGTGGGGCATGCTGACCAGGGTTAGACCATTCCACCCAGCTGCCACTCCTCACGCCTATGTTGCACACGCGGACCTAGCAGTCTGGCGTCTGACTCTTCCACCCCACACGTGTGGATACCTCGGAGGTGCTGCATATGTGGCACTTGGACGAGCCGCGCAAGGGGAGCTGCTCGTGGGACGAGGACGAGGAGGAGACGTAGAACATCTACACTACCTCGATGGGCTTCATCAAGTTCTGCAACCACGCGTCTAGTGGTAATTCCATGATCTATGACAACAGTAATCCTGGTTTTTGTGGTAGAAAATTTTGATTTGCGCTAGTGTAGCCTACTCGTATCCCTTCAAAGAAATAGAAGGTGCTTTTCCAGGTCCTCAGCCCTTTTCTCCAGCTCCTCTGGTGTGAGATCCGAAGCTGTTGGGATTGAAATCGTGAGAGCATCTCCGTAAATTTCATGTGCACCCTTGGTGATGACGTGTCCATTCACAGGAGGGTCGATCGGGGTGGTATTAATCGATTCTCCGTCCTGATTCTCCATCTCATCTCTTCATCAACTTTTTCTTCGTTGGTTTCCTCGACGTCCGGCTCTGCCGGTATCAGATTTTTATTCTTCTTCTTCTTCTTTGACCGCCCAGTATCCTTAACGTGCGTACCAGTGGGAAAAACAGCTTTTGGTATGGTACCGGGGGATAAACTTCCGTCGGTACTTTCCGTCATGGTTGGCTTGTGGACCTCGGAGGAATCTCCAGTATCCATATTATCCTGAGAGGTGTAGCTTTCATCCATGCTATCATATGTACTAGGAGAATTTTCCGGCTCACCTTGCGTTGGCTTGGAGACGTGTTCTTTTTCATACTCCTCCATCTCTTTGTCAAACTCTCGAAGTTCCTGCGATGTGATTGACTCTTCAGGGGAGCCAGGTAAGTCGGCATTTTCTTTGGTTGTGTCTAGGACCGACTCGCTACCATCTCCATCATCGACAAAGTCAGATCCAGAGATTATGTGGTACACGAAATAGTTATTCTTCTTGTTCATGTTCTTGAAGTAGTGGCACAACTGGGTTTCTGAGATGCTCTCACGATTCCAATCCCATCTCAAAGTACTCCTTGATATCGGCGATTTCTTCGTAATCGATGTAGGGGTGTTTCATCATCTCCTTTATCTTGTGCTTCAAGGGTAGTTTTTCTACTACGACGTCCGGTAGGATGGATCCGTAGCGGATATATTCCTCGTCCGTGTATCTGATCTCATCAGGGAGATCAGATCCGGATTCTTCTTCCACCTCTTCTTCCACTGCAGGAGTGGGCTGGGTGGGTTTGATTTTCTCCGGGACCTTGAACTCTTCCACCTCTGCGGACAAAGTAGATCCGGATTTTTCTTCCGCCATGGTCATCCCCTCAAGGGTGGGTTGGGCGGGTTCAGCGAAACTGAGATAAATATCGATCTCGTCGATGGACATGATTGTGTAGGTTGTCACGGGTTTCGAAGCCGGAATATAGGTATCGTCGATAAGGACGAGAGGGACATCACTGGCGTAGACCACGCGACCCATGGCGATAGTTTTGCCGATTCCGGCACGCGCATATTCCGCCTGGAATGATGCTCCAAAGGTCACCTGCCCCACGGTGGGTGCCAACTGTCGTCAGATTGTCGAAAAGTATGCCATAGGGGGTCCTAGTGGAGTTGGAAAGATGGGGTGTGAGACGTCGGATGTTCCAGGAGCGGTGAGCACAAGTTTACCCAGGTTCAGATCCGACGGTGGTGATCGGATCCTACTCCTGCTAGCAACCCAGTAATATATCGCCGTAAGCCGGATGTTATAGCAGATTACAAGAGAGGGTCGCATGTGCGAGTTTATTGTGGTGTTATGATTGGTTATGTGCCCTAAAGGCTCCCATAGGGTCGGTTTGTATAGTCACCGGGGCCTTGGGTTACAGGAGAGACCTATCCGTCTATGTTACAGAGTCAGTAACTAGATACAGCTTGGACTACAAGTAATACTACATGCCTAAGTCGGTAACTCTTCTGGGCCTTGTCGTAGCCAGAACTGGCTCCTCCTCTTTCTCTGACTGGGCCGCCCGTGAAGAAAAGCTCTAACCCATTGGTGGGCCACCCTGTTCAGCGAGTCCTGTGGGTATACCCGGAAAGTATATCCCCAACACATAGCGATATGGAGATCTGTCACGTCACCAAGGGTATCGCCGATGAGGACGATGAGGGTAACCCGCAAAACATCAAAGCTATCTAGGATTCCTATGCAGGTTACGCTTGCCGTGTGGCGGAGATGACCAATTACACGATGCCATTCTTTGAATATGTCGCTGTGCCTCCCTCGCCTCAAGAGCCAAAAGATAGCCTCGCTGAAGCAGCTTCCGAGTCCGAGGTCTAGGGCGATGACCATGTCGACTCCAGCGCTCCACGCTCTTCATCACCACCACCTGTTTCTGCAGCATAAACATTTCTAATGCATTATTCTTATGGGCATGTAATGATGGAAACGATATTTTGCTTGTACAGCTCTGTAAGAACCGATTCTTTTACTATCGTAGCACTTATGTTTGTATATATTTTTATGAGTGTGCTTGAAAATTTCTGAAGAACAATTTTTTATGCTTATACTTGTCGTTTTATCTGCCTCTCTGTCTCGTCCCTTTCATGAGCCGGCCAACCTTCAGCACGGAAATTTGCCTAGCAATAGAGCTGAATTGCTAAACCAGTTTAAACATGGAAAGAAAGCCGTCTTCCAGTACCAACAATTCATTACTCAGAAGATACCCGCGTCTAAGCAATCAGATAAACAACCAAAGTATAAACAAAAAATTAAATTGTTTACTCTAGGGTAACATTTTTTAGATATTCAAAAATCATAACCAGAACGAACATGAGCATAAAGTACTTTCAAGCATTCCGGAATTTCTGAAAAGCGACATGCTCATTTGGCAATAAGATGGTAAAAACTTCTCAAAGATAATAACTGAGGAAACAAATACTTTATTTCTCTTTGAACATGTACACATATGATTATAAGGAAATATAACTAAGAATAGAAGGGACATAGCTCTACAATATTCCATGGACAGTCTATCTCATCCAGATATGTACTACCGCCAACTCTCTTTCTCTTCTGAGTATCAGGTCTTTCCTTGACTGGTCTTATATCTGTTAAATAATATGACCCATTATGCAGAACTCTACTAATCATAAAAGGTCCTTCCTAAATCGGGGAAAGTTTGTGCTTTATTTTTTGCACAAGCCGGAGAACCAACTCGCCCTTCCTGAAAGAACGGTTCTATACTCTCTGACTATGATACTTGCACAACTTCTACTGATAGGCTATAGATCTCTGGTCAGGAACGACGTGAACTTCTTTGATTATATCGAGATCATCTTGTCGAGAAACTTCTGCATCTTCTTCGATATACTCTTTGACTCTAGGAGACTGATGAATTAGAAAACTTGGAAGAACTGCTTTTGCACCATAGACCAAGAAGAAAGTAGTGTATCTGGCTGATCTGTTAGGAGTTATACGTAAACTCCATATCACAGACGGTAATTCTTCCGCCCAAGCCCCTATGGCACGACTTCTTTGTTCCTCGAGACGAGGTCGGAGTCCTTGTAAACTAAGATTGCTAGTTCTTTCAACTTGTCTATTAGCCTATGGATGCGTGACTGATGCAATATCGAGTCAGATCCCTTGTTCCTCACAGAATTCGGCAAGTTCTCCCATAGAAATATTGCTCCCATTGTCAGTAATTATACTGTGCTGATATCCGAATCATATGATCATGTCCTCGACGAACTTTCTGGCTGTGGCTCCAGTGCAACTTGTTACGGGTTTAGCCTCAATCAACGTTGTAAATTTATCCACCATCACTAGTAGGTGAGTAAATCCACATTTTTCCGTGCGAAATGGTCCTACCATATCAAGCCCCCAGACCGCAAATAGCCATGTAATAGGGATTGTTCGCAGCTGATCAGCCGAAACATGTGTTTGACGGGCGTACTTTAGGCAGCCTTTGCACGTTTTGACCATTTTATCGGCATCCACCTTAGCTATAAGCCAAAATAATCCGTGTCTAAAAGCTTTTGCCACTAAGGATCTGGCTGCAGCTTGGTGACCACACTCCTTATTCCAGAGAAATACATCGCTGAAAAACCCCAGAAACACTCCGCTTATAGAGCTCACCATTTATTATTGTGTAGGATTTCGCTCGTCGGACGATCTGCCGGCTCAGAACTTTGTCTTCGGGTAATTTTCTGTCTATCAGGAAATCCATATAGGGTTTTATCCAGCTAGGAATTACAGCCAGAAGTGCTATTAAAGGTGAGTCGGATTTCGTCAGATAATCCTCATCAACTCCGGTTATGGAGGGGACCCTTAAATGCTCTAAAAAAGCGCCATACGGTACTTGTTTCCATGCAGAGCCTATCCTTGATAGAGCATATTCTTCCTCATTTTCTGCTCGAGGAATGTGTTGAACCTCAAAACCCTAGAACGATTTAGATAATTCATCCACGATAGCTTAGGCTTCCATGTGCTTGTTTGCATTGCAGATGTCGGACACTTGCTGAGCAACTAAATCCGAGTCTCCGTAACACATGAGACTTGTTACACCAATGTTTTTGGCCATGCGTATTCCATGTAACAATGCTTCATACTTGGAAATATTATTGATCACCGTTAAGTGTATTTGTAACACATAGAATACCTTATCTCCCTAGGCTGATTTGAGCACCACGCCAACCCTCGAGCCTCCTCGTGCTTTTGATCCATCAAAATGAAGGGTCAAAAATTCCAAGTCTGGAGGACTTGTTTTTTCCGCCGTCTCTTTCTAATCAACAATGAAATCGACAAGTATTTGGGACTTGATTGCTATACGCGGCTTGTACTTAATGTCGAAAGGTGCAAGCTCTATTTCCCACTTTGCGACATGTCCTGTGGCGTCGCGATTATTGATTATATCTCGGAGGGAGTAGTACTCACCACTGTGATCTTGTGCTCTTGAAAGTATTGGTGTATCTTTTTGGATGCGAAGATGTTGGGAATATGCCCTAGAGGCAATCATGTATGATGAGTTTTCCCATTGTATTCATAAGGATAATAAGTAGTCCTTGTATAAACATCTGATGTGTATCATTGAATATGTGATTCAGTTGTGGAACTATGCATTCATGTTGTTTGTACTAAATATCCTTGGTCATTGAGGTTGTGCTGGACACACAACTTAGACCAATGTGAAAGTTGGCTTGATGACTCGGTTCCACTTGTCATGGGCATGGAGATGCTATTCCAACTTACACAGATTCAGCTAAAGAGTTTAGCGAGTCGGATTGACCCATATTGAGGTACAACGAACTAGTTGTCATTTGTATATCTCAATCAATGTAATCCTTAGACCTGAGGTTGTTGCATAGTCCGAGTTGAGGATCACCGACTTAGGTTCTGTCAAACGCTGATCCGTAACTGGGCAGTTATAAAGGCAGGGTTCGGGTCGACTGAGAATCAAGCTGCGTGATGTGAATAACCAAGATGGGATTTTGCCCCTCCACTCGGAGAGATATTCTCTGGGCCCTCTCGTGAGATATGATTCGGAAAGCATGGCCATGCACGACTCGGTTAAGTGTTAACCGAGGCGATCGGCTAAGAGTTAGTCGGGTGAATCACTTATCTCGGATCGAGAAGAGAGTCGGACTATTTAAGGGATGACATATATTCGCCTATAGTCTGACAAGGTATATCGTGAGGCAAAAGGGACTCAGACGTAAGTCGCATTGGAAAGGCAAGTCGTCATGACTCTTTGGTACTTGGGAATCGGCACGTTCTGCTAGGAGCCGATGCCGATTGATCGATTGTGAGTCGGACTCTAATCGTGTCCAAGTAACCATGAGCCTGCGGGGTCACACACTTAAGAGCGGGAGCAAGTTCGGATTGGATCCGAATCTGTAATCTGGTTGGGTTGGACCTAAACCGGATTAGGACTGAGTTAGTGAGTTGGACTCACGGTGACTAGTGTTATATGGGCTTTAGTGAATGGGTCGCGCGAGCCGATCCCACGTTCACTCCCTATATATAAGTGGAGCACCGTAACCCAGAAGGGTTAATCGTTGTTCGGTTAGGTCATTCCATGTGTTGGAAACCCTAGCTCCACAGCAGTCCAGCCGCCATAACGAACCTAGCAGTTCGCCGCCGGCGCTCCTCCTTGTACGTGTGGATACCAGCAGAGGTGCTGTACGATCAGCACCAGGACGATCGGATCGTGAGGACTGCACTGCATCAGCCGACGCGCTTCATCAGTAATCCGCAACCGCGCGTCTAGTGGTAAACCTCGTGGCCTTCTACCTCAGCTAGTTCTTGGGATCACCACGTTAGAGGAAAAAGTTTTTGTTTTATCTCTGCGTGGCCCTACAGAAGAACACTCCATAGGCTAGCTTTTGATGGTGTGGATACCGTTGTTTCGACTCTATCAGAACGTCACTCAGGTAATAAGTTGGACGCTGCACCTTATGCTCGTGTCCCTATTCCTCGCGCTCTACTACTGTACCACACTTAAGACCTTTTTGGTTGCTGTAATGTAGAGTAACATAGGATCCTGAGGTTTTGGCGCTGCAAGAACTGGTGGGTTTGAAAGTAGGTATTTCAAACTTTGTAGGGCAGTATTAGCTTCCTGGGTCCAGACAAACTTGTCGGTTTTGTTCAAGAGTTTGTATAAAGGTGCGGCTCTTTCACCGAGCCGGCTAACGAACCGACTCACCGCTGCGATGCAGCCAGTGAGAAATTGTACGTCCTTCAGGCGAGTTGGCCTGGTAATGTTAAGTATAGCCTTAATTTTGTCCTGGATCACCTCTATGCCTTGCTCAGAGACGATGAAACCTAACAATTTTCCGGCTGGAATTCCAAAGAAACACTTCTTCGGATTTCGCATCATATTGAATTATCATAGGCTAGCAAATGTTTCCTCCTAGTCAGAAATTAAAGTTCCCTTCTTTTTGTACATAACTGCTATGTCATCTACGTATACATGGACGTTGCGTCCGATTTGATCGTTGAGACAACATTGCATAGTATGTTGATATGTTACTCTTGCGTTCTTTAAGCCAAAATGCATAGTTTTGTAGCAGAAAGTTTCGAAAGGAGTGATGAAAGATGTCTTAATTTGATCCAATTCTTTCATCGATATTTGGTGATATCCGGAATATGCGTCGAGAAAACAAAGTAATTCCGCTCCTGCCGTCGAGTCAATAACTTGATCGATTCTTGGCAAAGGGAACGGGTCTTTTGGGCATGCCTTGTTCAAAGCGGAATAATCAACACACATCCTTAAATCAATAGTGTCCTTTTTAGGGACGAGTACATGATTTGCCACCCAATCTATGTGGATGACCTCCCTTATGAATCCGGCTAATTCTATTCGGGCTAATTCCTTGGCTATTGCTTTGCGCTTTTCATCACCAAACCATCGTATGGACTGTTTGACGGGTTTAACGTCAGGGTACACATTAAGAGAGTGCTCAACAAGTTCCCTAGGTAGTCCGGTCATGTTAGAAGGCTGTCATGCAAAGATATGACTATTAGCTTTGAGGAACTCGACGAGCATGCTTTATGCGAGGTCTAAGCCTACCCCTATGTTCGTCGTCTTGGAGGGATCATCTTCCTTCAGCGATGTTTTATTCGTCTCTTCCAACGCCTTGAACTGTATGCTTGGCTTCAGCACCTCATTCTTCATAGCGGGCATCTCAGACGGGTTGATGGTCTTCTTGTTATCCTAGTACTCCTGGGCGTGTAGCACGGCTTCGGCAAAGGCAGCAAATCCTTCATAGCACTCTCGCGCATTCCTCGGATTTCCCCGGATGGTGATGACGCCCTTTGGACCTGGAAGTTTTATCATATTGTAAATGTAACAGGGACGAGCCATGAACACCTAGTAAGCCGGACGCCCGAAGATGGCGTGGTAAGCACTTTTGAACGGTACCACCTCAGAAGAGAGTGGCTCGGTCCGATAATTTTCTCGGGTTCCGAATGTCATGTCCAGAGTAATCTCAACCAGAGAATACGCATGTCTCCCTGGTATGATGCCATGGAAGTTACACTATTGTAACTCAACTAGTTTTCGTGGATCTTCATGCGGTGGAGCGTTTCGATGTAGAGGATGTTAATGATGCTACCATCGTCCATGAGGGTTTTAGAGAACTCATAGCCATCAACAAGAGGATTCACGACCAGAGGATATTTTCCGTGACGATGTGTTTTCCTCGGGTGATCTTAGCGATCAAAGGTGATGGTTACATCCGACCAATCCAGAAATTGTGGAATAGCTGGAATCGTGGAATTGAGCTCATGGAGAACCACCTTCTTGGCCTTGGCCGGTTGAGATCCAAGGAAGCAGACATATGCGTCTTTCTTTGTCGGAAAATCCTTCTTTCCATCCGACTTGGGTTGTGTGGCATCCGCTTCTTCCATGTCGGAATCTTCCTTGGGCTCTTTTCCTTTCTCAGAATTTTTCTTTCTTTTTCTTCGCTTGGCTCTATAGCTAGTGGATTCATCTTTTTTGATGTCGACATTGAATCGACACTCGACATTTGTGTGGATAGATCCTCCGTTACTATCCAAGTGGTGGACACAAAGATTGTTGGCAATGTCAGACCAGGTATAGGTTCTCCCGGGTTGCTTCTCTTCTCTGCCCTGGATTCAGGATGTTCCACGGCCTCGACCCCGGCCGCTTCCGTGCCCTCCTCATCCTCCGGATCAGAATGTTGCATTAACAACTGCGTTGTCCAGAGCTGGTTTATCTTCCGAGGTGTTATTGTGCTTCTTAGCTTGTTGTTTTGGCTATTTGGCCGCATTGGGATTGGCAGAATATTTAGTAACCCTTCTGAATCATCATCAACATCAGCATATTTTATTGCCATCTCTATCATCTCTCCAAATATGTGACGTGGTCACGCTTCAATCTGTGATGCAAAAGTCCGACCGGGAGTCCTGCGATGAAGGATTCATTCGCAGTTTGTTTGTTTACTTCTTCACATGAGTTCTTCATGTCAATCCAGCTTCCGAGGTAATCCCGTTAAGTTTCTCCGGGTCTTTGGGTGCAAAGCTTCAAGTTTCTGACTGTGCAGGGCCTCCTGTATGTTCCCTCGAAGTTTGAAAAGAACGCACTTTGCATATCATGCTAGTTATGAATTGAATTCTCTGGCAGTTCGTGGAGACATGATCGATCTGTCTTCCTCAGCATAAGCGGGAGATATCGAACTACGACCAGGATGTTTCCTCCTTTGGGATGCAGCAGGCCTGGAAAAAGTCTTGGAGCCAGGTATGTGACCGAGCTGCTCTGTCGTAGGGTTGGATGTGTTTGGCAATACTAAAGTCAACCAGAAATTTTGTCCGACGTATGCATGGGCCAAAGCACTTGGGTCCCACGTACACATCTTCTTCCTCATACCATCGCGCCTCTATGTTTGACTCAATGCAGTGGCGAGCGTCATTTGGCGAGAGAGATCTACGCCTTGGAGGCTCACGGCTTCTGCGCAGCGGAGTCGGATTTCTTCTTCTCCTCTCACCATTGCCACCTCCGCCTCTGCGGCTTCCATGGCTACGATGGGATCCTTCATGGTCGCTGCCTGGAGGCGATGGTGGCCCTGGTGGATTGTTTCTGTCTGGGTTATGCAGTGGTGGTGGTGGAGCCTCATTATGATGACTCCGATGTTGATTTCTTCGGGCTCCGTCCCTACTTGACTCAGGACGGTCCGGATCATCCCTTTGTCCGGCGTTGCCAGCCGAATGGCTTGGTGGTGGCATTCTTAGCCAATCCTGCTCTGCTGGCGGCGCACTTCCGGGTCTTCTCTATAGCGGTTGTTTTGCTGACGATGGGCCTGATGGGGAACCATTGCCCTGATGGCATCTTCGGACGCAGCCGGAATAACTCTTACCTAGTCACATGCGGGCCTGCGAGAATGGCCGTTTGAGCCGGTCCTTGAATTTTATTCTTCTCCCCAGGGACGATAGTGTTGATCCGTATCCCTGTGGGGACTTTCGTCAGTGCTTTATTCGGCGCCAATGTGGCAAAATTCCGACTTTGAGGCCATCTTGCCACTAAATGACGCGACCTTTTTCTGCTGCTTCAATCCTTTGTCTAGCAACACAACGCATTGCCGGACTTGCTCTGGAGACGGATTATTGACGAGGATAGCTCGAGTTGCTGCAACATTCACCAGAGGCGTGCTGTAGACTCGGATCTTCTCTCTAGTTTTTCCGTCAAATAAATCTCTGTGGATATCCGGGTTCTTATTGGCCAGAACCGGACCTCCTCTTGTAAAAATACTAGACCACCTTACATGGAAAATGACCCAACCGGGATATCTCAAACCTTTCCGTTCGCCCCTGGCAAAAAAGACAAATTCCTGCCGAATCGGTAGGAAGTGGGTGCGATTTGAACTGTAGGTACATGATCCAATGCTCATGATTTTTGGCAAAAATCATTTTTAGACTCACAATATGATGTTTCATTAGAGATCCAATGCGAGTTTAGAGAGACTCATCCCCTAGCTAAGAGCCTTCTTATCCGCGGTTTTGACCATAGTTTGAAACGGGCATAAAAAAATTCAAAAACGGTCCGATCAATGCAAATCCTTCATGTGGTGTCTTATTATGTGACATAGTTGCAAGGAAAAATACCAAACTTGGTATATTGCAAGTGTCTTAAAAAAACCTTCTCAGAAATCACCTATCATGTATGAGGTTTCATGTCTTTCGGGCGAAACGACCAGTGTTATGGCTAGAATCACGGTATAGTTTGTGATAATGTGTCCATATTGTGCACACCTGAGCATATTGGGATGGAGAACAATGTTGCAGGAGGAAGTTTTCCTTTTCGACACATGGAGAATCCTTTTTCCATTTTCCGAGCGCAAAAAAAACGGGTCGTTTTGTGAAGCAACCACCAAACGACAGTTTTAGAATGGTACCGTCACATTTTGTAAAAATATTAGACCACCTTACATGGACAATGTCTCAATCGGGGTATCTCAAATTTTTTGTTCACCCCTGGCAAAAAAGACAAATTCCTGCCGAATCGGTAGGAAGTGTGTCCGAGTTGAACTGCACGTACATGATCCGATGCTCATGATTTTTGGCAAAAATCATTTTTAGACTGACAATATGATGTTTCATCAGAGATCCAATGCGAGTTTAGAGAGACTCATCCCCTAGCTAAGAGCCTTCTTATCCGCGGTTTTGACCATAGTTTGAAACGGGCATAAAAAATTTAAAAACGGTCCGATCATTGCAAATCCTTCATGTGGTGTCTTATTATGTGACATAGTTGCAAGGAAAAATACCAAACTTGGTATATTGCAAGTGTCTTAAAAAAACCTTCTCAGAAATCACCTATCATGTATGAGGTTTCATGTCTTTCGGGCCAAACGACCAGTGTTATGGCTAGAATCACGGCATAGTTTGTGATAATGTGTCCATATTGTGCACACCTGGGCATATTGGGATGGAGAACAATGTTGCAGGAGGAAGTTTTCCTTTTCGACACACGGAGAATCCTTTTTCCATTTTCCGAGCACAAAAAGCGTGTCGTTTTGTGAAGCAACCACCAAACGACAGTTTTAGAATGGTACCATCACATTTTGTAAAAATATTAGACCACCTTACATGGACAATGTCCCAACCGGGATATCTCAAACCTTTTCGTTTACCCCTGGCAAAAAAGACAAATTCCCGCCGAATCGGTAGGAAGTGGGTCCGATTTGAACTACAGGTACATGATCCGATACTCATGATTTTTGGCCAAAATCATTTTTAGACTCACAATATGATGTTTCATCAGAGATCCAATGCGAGTTTAGCGAGACTCATCCCCTAGCTCATCCAAAATGTTGAATTCGAAGCTCTAGTTTCAAAACCATATTTTAAAATATGATATTATCCCTACTATGGACTAATATGAGATTAGTAAATACACTATTTTAAAATAGTCAAAATATTTTTAATTAACATCTTAAGATGATGTACAGAATTGTATAAAAAATTAGAGACAAAAATCAATTCTTTTGGAATAGTTATGAAAAAGATACAAAAGAATTAAGAAAATGAAAAAACAAATGAAGAAAAAAAACTACCTAACTATACCAGCCGAGATGTCCTAGTGCGTGCAAGGCCTAGACCCTCCCACCGCGGCCCATATCGCTTCCCACCGAGGCCCATTCTAGTGATATATTGAGCCAGCCCAACAGATGAACAAAGGATATAAGGCCGCGACTTGTATGTATAACATGAACCGGTGCATGGACTAGTGGCAACGGTCACTTCCTGCATGCTGTAGGTCGTGGGTTCGACCCCCGCGTGCCCCATTTTTGCACCTTTTATTCACTAATTTGTAAAAGACCAACATCCGATTGGTATGTTAATATAAAACAACTTCAAAAATATAACATGAACGATTGTGTGATGCGGTGGTTCTGAACTCTATTGGTTTAGCTTGTCGCGTGGTCGCGGGTTTGACCCTGCGTGCCCCCATTTCTGCACCTTTTATTGGTTATTTTGTGAAAGACCAACATACTTTGGTCTAATTAAATAGTGGCAGCTCAATAGTTGGACATGAAAGAACCTTTGGTGCAGTGGTTACAGCGTTAGGTAGTCAAGAGGTCGCGGGTTCGAATCTTCACCCCAACTTATTTTTGCATGTTATTACATGCATGCAACGCTTGGTGCTGGGGTGGTGCGCTGACACGTGGAAAAAGCAAACATTGACACATAGACGTGACACGTAGACGGAATTGCTGATGTGGTCTTCTAATCAATGCATTCCCATTCAGACATTACGACGATTTAAATTCGTCATAATCTGCTATAAATAAGTCTCCCAGCTGTGTTATGTAAATTGTGACGTTTTCGTATGAAACAATTATGACGATTTTGCACAAATCGTCGTAATTTTATAGGGTTTTGACCTCTCCAAAAAATCTACGACCATCTTGTGCGAAATCGTCATAGATCTATGATGATTTCATTCCCGGTCACTATGAGAAGGTCACAAGTAAACACATTTCTTGTAGTGGCTTCGGGATTTGACCCGTTACGGCAGAACCATACTTATTGCATGACTCATGATCTCGGCGAAAGAATGGTAAAGGTCGTGGTCAACCACCCTCTATCGGCCCTCCAAGGAAGAGGGCTAATAATATTTAGCATTAAGAGTCGGTTGGTACGTGTGGGTAAAGTTGTACACCCCTGCAGGGTATTAATCTTTTCGAAAAGCCATGTTCACGGTTATGAACGCTTGGTGATCAGATTCTAAGATCATAGATAACTTTAACCATGATAAAAACTTGTTGATCCACGTGTGCTTAAGGATGCTTCCTCTAGGTCGAGGGGGTGATCCTAGATAGGAGGTTCTGATGAAGCTGGTGGTTATCGAGATGTGATGAACAAGATGAAGAAGTCGCTATCTTATCCCTTTTAAAATATTCTGAGTAGACGAGCCTCTTCTCTCTTGTTTACAAATAAATATTGATTTCCGCAAAAGAAAATATAGAGAAAGCATTTTTAGCCAGAGCATGTAGATACTAGGTTATCGAAGTCTTGCAGAGTACATTCTCGTACTCAGCCTTGCGCCATTGTTGTTTTTCTACAGAGGATCTGGTTGCTACTGAAGGTGGCTTCTATGTTGACATCGACGAGTAGTTGGGGGTCCCAGGTAGCAGCCTGAGGACTATGGGATGGACGTCGCTTTTGTTTATGGCCTCTTAGGCCTTTTTCTAAGTTGTTGTGTAGAACAACATAATTTGCTTTCGATGTGTGATGTAATGCTGGGTCTATGACCTCTAGTTTGTAATAACTCTAATATCTTACTCTCTTAAGAGTTTAAACTTATGTTGTTGAATCCCTGTGTTCTGTAATGTTACCGAATCATACTGTGATCTTCCGTGTTTGGGAGTTGAACTTATCTTAGATGGTGATCTGAGGTTAGTTTAACCCTAACCCCGGGGGGTGCTACAGGTTTTGGTATCAGAGCATGACTGCCTGTAGGAAACCCTTTTATTGGTCGACGTTGAGTCTATAAGTTGACAAAACTATTTGAAAGTTAAAACTATTTGCAGAAACTCTGACTAGGATTCTTTTTACTCCTTCTCTGGTGTGTTTCTTATGCTGGAGTTTCTCTTACCTTATTTGGTTTGAAGAGGTTTTCATTCCTTACCTCACATCTCAAAAAAATTAGGATCGTGGTTTTGGGGTTGTTTCTCTAAAACTACTCCGTACTTGGTTTCTATTCTCAGAGTTCTAAGATATCTCAGTTTTGCTTGGTGTGTAACATCTTAGCATTCCATTGTCATGGTTTGTAAGTCAGCTGGTTAGTGTATACATTAGTATGATTTGATACTACCATGCTTGATAAGATGATACTTTTAAATCAAGTACTCCTTGTTCATCTTCCCGTCTTGCTCCTTTGAATTCGTTGTCTAATATCTTTTTGTTCTTTCAGGATGGGTGACACCTCTCGTGCCCGTACCCGTGCTCATGCTCGGGGTGCCGCAAATGAAGGTGAATCTTCCAACCTTCCTCCACCACCGTTCATGGTTCAACTCATGGCCATGTACGAAACCAACCGTGCTGACAATATGAGGCTCCTTGAAAGGATTGAGCGTAACACTGCTCAACGTCAGAACAATCAAGTTGGTATCAAGGACTTCACACGTCTCACTCCGCCAGTTTTCAGTTATTCCACTGAGCCACTTGATGCGGACTACTGGATTCGCACCATGGAGCGCAAACTTCAGGTTGGTCATGTTGCTCAAGCTGATTGGGTGACTTTTGCTGCCTATCATCTGGAGGTAGCAGCTAACTCCTGGTGGGATAATTTCTTGGCTATGCAAGAAGCTCAACATGTTGTTACATGGCAAGAGTTCACTAAAGCCTTCCGAGCTTATCATATTCCGGAGGGTTTGATGGATCAGAAGAGGGAGGAGTTCCTCAAGGTGAAGCAGGGCACTGGTTCCGTGTGTGATTACCAGCGCAACTTCAATCGTCTTGCCTGCTATGCTACTGAAGAGGTCTCCACTGATGTTAATAAGCAAGCTCTGTTCCGCAAGGGACTTGATCCTGAGGTTCGTCGTGATATCCACCTCATGGACTTTGTTAACTTCCAAGGTCTTGTCAACAAGGCTATGAAGGCCGAGAGTGGAAAAGTGGAGTATGAAGAAACTTGTAAGCGTCCTCAGGAGGGGTACAACAAGGCTGGTTCTAGCAATAAGAAGCGTCGTGTCTTCGTGCCTTACAGTGCTGTGCCACGTGATCCTTATACTCCAAGGTCTTCTGGATATGCTCCTCGTCCAAATGCTACCTCAAACAATGCTGGTGGATCAAACTACCCTCCTGCTGGCAATGCATCAGGTTTTATATGTTTCAACTGCTGCCAGCCTGGCCACTATGCAAAGGAGTGTCCTCAAAAGAGTGTTGCTGAGAAGGCACCACCACCAAAGAAGAATGATAAGTATCAAGGTGCTGGAAGATGTCGCCTAAACCATATTTCTGCTAAGGAGGCTCAGGAAGATCCAAGCGTCATCATGGGTACACTTAGTATCAATCAAATTCTAGCTAAAGTTTTGTTTGATTCTAGAGCATCGCAGTCATTCTTGTCACAAGCTTTTGCTCAAATGCATGGGATAAGTTTTGAGGGGTTATCTGTTCCTCTGCTAGTTCACTCTCCTGGTTCTAGGTGGTGTTCCACCATGGTTAGTCATGGGAATCTAATTGAAGTTGCATTTCAACTTTTCCCCACCTCCCTTATCGCCCTCAAGTCATCTGACATTGACATCATCTTGGGCATGGGCTGGTTGACCCGTTATCAAGCAATTCTCGATTGTACAACCAAGTCCGTGACTCTGACTAGTCCTGCTGGCATAACAGTCAAGTATTGGACCGTAGGGTCACTATCTCCTTCAGCTGTTTCTATTCCTGAAGCGGAGTTGTATGCTCTTGAAGTTCTACCTCCGTTAGAGATCCAAGATGTTTCCGTGGTCTGTGAGTTTCCGGATGTCTTTCCTGAGGAGTTGTCTAGCATGCCACCTGATCGAAGTGTGGAGTTTGTCATAGAGTTAGTTCCTGGAACTGCTCCTTTTTCTAAAAGACCCTATCGTATGCCTCCTCATGAGCTTGTGGAGTTGAAGAATCAATTAGAAGAGTTAGAAGGAAAAGAATACATTCAGCCCAGCACATCTTCTTGGAGATGTCCTACCATCTTTGTAAAGAAGCGGGATACCAATATACCGCGTCTGGTTGTGGATTATCGCCCACTCAATGCTGTGACTATCAAGAATAAGTATCCCCTCCCTAGGATCAATGATCTCTTTGATCAGTTAAGTGGTGCCACTGTCTTTTCCAAAATGGATTTAAGGTCAGGGTATCACCAGATAAAGATATGTAAGGAAGATATTCCAAAGTTTGCTTTCACCACTCGTTATGGTCTTTACGAGTACACATTCATGTCCTTTGGTCTTACCAATGCTCCAGCCACTTTCATGCGGCTTATTAACTCTGTCTTCATGGAGTATCTTGACAAGTTCGTCGTGGTCTACATCGATGATATTCTGGTTTATTCCAAGACTGAAGAAGAGCATGCTGAACATCTTCGTTTGTTGTTAACAAAACTCCGAGAACATCGTCTCTACGCCAAGTTTTCCAAATGTGAGTTCTGGTTACAAGAGCTCGTATTCCTTGGTCATGTTGTTTCCGCCAAAGGGGTTGCTGTTATCCTCGATAAGGTTCAAACTATCCTAGATTGGGAGTCTCCTAAATCCATAAAGGATGTCCGAAGTTTTCTCGGGATGGCTGGTTATTACCGTCGATTCAGCGAGAATTTCTCTAGGATTGCAAAGCCAATGACTGATCTTCTTAAGAAGGATAAGAAGTTGGAATGGTCTGATAAGGCTGAAGAAATCTTCCATATGTTGAAAACCAAGTTAACAACTGCTCCGTGTTGGTTCTCCCATACACCAGCAAAGACTTCGTTGTCTTCTGTGATGCTTCTCACCAAGGTCTCGGATGTGTGTTGATGCAAGACGGGCATGTGGTGGCTATGCCTCCCGTCAGCTAAAGCCACATGAGAACAACTACCCAACTCATGATCTTGAGCTTGCAGCTGTTATTCATGCTCTTAAGAAATGGCGACATTACCTTCTCGGTAGTCATTGCGAGTTATACTCGGATCATCAGAGTCTGAAGTATCTTTTCACACAACCTGATTTGAATATCAGGCAAAGAAGATGGTTGGAACTCATCAAGTACTATGATTTGGGTCTCAGTTATCAACCTGGAAAGGCCAATGTCGTTGCTGATGCGCTGAGCCGTAAATCTTATTGCAACACTCTGCTGATCAAACAAGCACAACCTTCTCTTCATGAAGAATTTCCTCGATTGAATCTTGAAGTAGTTCCTCGTGGATTTCTTTCTGCTCTTGAAGTTAAGTCTTCTATAGAGGATGAAATCAAGCTTGCTCATAAATATGATTCCAAAATTGCTGAGATCAAAGGGAACATTGCTAGCAGAGTTGCTAAGTGTTTCTCTGTTGATAATCAAGGTACTGTTTACTTTGGTAACCGTCTAGTAATTCCGAAGAGAACAAAATTGAGGTATCTAATTATCCAAGAGGCTCATGAATCACCTCTTTCTATCCACCCTGGAGGTACCAAGATGTATCGGGATCTTCGTCAAAGATTCTGGTGGTCTGGTATGAAGAAGGATATCGCTCGTTTTGTTGCTGAATGTGACGTTTTACGTCGCGTCAAAGCTGAGCACCAAACACCTGCTGGTCTCCTGCAACCACATAAAATCCCGGAGTGGAAATGGTATGAAGTTGGTATGGATTTCATTACTGGTCTTCCTATGACTCAAAAGGGAAATGATTCCATCTGGGTAATTGTTGACTACTTGTCCAAAGTTGCTCACTTCCTACCTGTTCGCGAGAGCATTACTGCTAATCAATGGCTGATCTGTATATCTCACGAATAGTTGTCATTCATGGGGTACCGAAGAAAATTGTCTCTGACCGTGGAGTTTGTTCACCTCAAGGTTCTAGGCAAGTTTCCAAAAAGCTATGGGAACTCATCTGTCTTTCAGTACAGATTATCATCCTAGCACCGGTGGCCAGACTGAAAGAGTAAATCAAATTCTTGAAGACATGTTAAGAGCGTATGTCATATCTTTTGGCAAGAACTAGGAGAAATGCCTTCCTTTTGCTGAATTCTCCTACAACAACAGTTTTTAGTCTAGTATTGGTATGGCACCATTCCAGTTTTTATATGAAAGTTCTTTGGACCGGATATGATCCAGGAAGAAGAAGATCAAGTTCGTATCATTCGAGATCGTTTGAAAACTGCTTAGTCTCGCCAGAAAAGCTATCATGATTGTCACCATCAACATGTTGAATATGAAGTTGGTGATCAAGCTTATCTCCGGGTCACTCCTTTGAAGGGTGTCCATCGTTTCGGTATCAAAGGCAAACTAGCTCCTCGCTATGTTGGTCCTTTTCGAGTTCTTTATAAGCAAGGTAACCTCGCATACAAACTGGAGTTGCCCGCAAACTTCCCAGAGGTGCATGACATCTTTCATGTGTCACAACCCAAGCGTTGCTTCAAAGATCCTGTCTGTGGTGTTGATCACCGAACTCTTGATCTCCAAAAGGAGACTTATCGTGAGTATCCTGTTCGTATCCTTGATGAAACCGAGTGCAAAACTCGTTGTCAAAATATCAATTTCCTGAAAGTTCAGTGGTCTCATCACTCTGAGGATGAAGCAACCTGGGAACGAGAAGATCGTCTTAGATCTGAGTACCCTGCCTTCTTTTCTAAAACTTAGGAATCTCGGGTCGAGATTGTTGTAAGGGGGGTAGAGCTGTAACAGCCCAAGTTTGTAATATATGTACTCAGCACTTAAGCATGGCATGCATATGTTTAAATCAATACAATATTTGCATGTGAGCATGTGTTGAAATAAATGCAAATTCAAAACCCTATTTTCCCCTCTCTTTGAAAAGCAATTCAAAAGGATTTGAATTTGAAAAGTTACCAAAATAGTGAAGCCCAAATGGACTAAAAGGGCTCCATGGTATTTTATATATTTCACCAAACCTCTCTGGTAATTTGAATGATTCAAAACAGATTTGGAATTCAAAACTTAAAACAGAAAAAGAAAACTATTTTGGCCAAAAAATGAGCCAGAGCCCAACCAGGCCACAGCCCAGGTCGGCCCAGCCTCTCTTCTCCCACACCGCCACGCTACGCAGCCCACAGCAGTCCAGCTTGGCCCACCCGGGGCCCAGGATCCAGCCCGGTACCCCTTCACCCTCTGTTCTTTGTCGTCTTCGCCTTGCTGTCCTCGTTCTCCCTGCTCAAGGACGCAAGCGGGGAAGCCTGCTGCTCGCCGGAATCGAGCCCGGACTTTTGTCGGCCGTCGTAGTCGTCTGCATCGATTCGCCGTATCCCGACCTCGCCTCTCTTCCCCGACCGCTCCGTCATGACCGTGGTGAGCTAGCGGTCCCAGTGGACCTCTCCAACCTTTTCCTCCCCCTCTGGTTTAACCCTGCACCATGCCTCTTCGTTCGCCGTCGTCGGGCACCATCACGAATAGGTAGCCCGTGATGCCCTCTTTCTAGAACGCTTAGTTTCGTAAGAACGCGCTCCCTCCTCCACCATCTATCGCCGCCATCTAGCCGTCCTCCGGCGAGACCGACGTGGCGCCACGGTGGCAGCCGATCTGGCCCATGCCCCACCTAGAACCGTAGTGGCTAGAACCAGCTCCAGTGAGAAAACTCCTGACCCCATTTTGCGCGTGTGGCTACTGATGTGGCTTCGGCCCCACCAGTCAGTCACTGTGGGTGGGATAGGATGTAGTAACAAAAGTTCTAGGTTGTGTTATGACGTCAGCCTAAGGTAATAAAGGTTTTAATAATTTCAGAAAATGATATAAATTTGTAAATTCAATAACTAATTCATTATAAGTCAGAAAAATACAAATAATATATCAAAATGTTCAGAAAAATGAGTTCTACCTATTTAAGCTATAATTATACATTGATCAACAACTTTAATGACAAGTTTAATTAGAGAACAAAATCAACCCCTTTCATGTGTTTCCGGAGTTTCTCGAATTAGGGTTTTCAACCCTCGGAACCCCATTTAAGTTGTCAAGCATGCCTTAGGGTTTCATTTCAATGCAATTCAACTTGTCATATCATCATCCTTGTTTGAGCATTGCATCGATGCCATGTCTTGATTGTTGCCTTTCTTTCCGTTATTGGTTCTTCGTGATAGGATCCGAGCCCGAAGCTGAAGTCAACAACACCGACGATCCATATCTGTCTACTGACGGACAAGGCAAGCGTAGCCTCTCATTCTGAACCTATGTTTTATTAATTATATTACTTTCTCGCTATGATACACATGATTCCAATGTGGTCTTTTGTCAGTAGTTAGTGTTACCTATCTGCTGCATAGTTTCCCTGTTGTAGCCTTATACTCCTGATCCACTGCTCCTAGCATACATAGGTCTGGCATCTGAGCGTTGCTAGAGCTTCTGAGATCGACAGATTAGCCATGCATAGTAATAATGTCTGATCTATCCGAATGATGAATCAGAGATGCCGAAGAATCTAGAAAGGTAGGAGATGGTGACATCCTCGAAGGAGTTTAACTAAATATGTTAAGGCTTGTATGGGAGGCTGCGTTGGGTGTGGTTTTTGTAGTCCCATGCTCGCCACCACTAGGAACTGAGTTCTTGCCTTTGGAACCGAGACGAGCGTACAGCCACACGGGGCCTAGACAACCCCTCGACTGACTAACTTGCCTAGTAGATTCCATGAGTCACATAGTTCGGGCTTTCCATTTGGCATACGCATGTAAACGTTTTCGAAAGAGGAGGTGATGGAGGTGCATCATAACAGGTAGGGAAGCGTGGACCGGGTTGCTTGGGGTCGATGGAGCCCCTGGTGAACCAACCTCGCCTCACAACTTTAAGTACCGGCTTCGGGATTTGACCCATTACGGCGGAACCATACTTACTGAGTGACTCATGGTCTCGGCGAAAGAAAGGTAAAGGTCGTGGTCAACCACCCTCTGCCAGCCCTCCAAGGAAGAGGGCTAAGAATATTTGGCATTAAGAGTCGGTTGGTACGTGTGGGTAAAGTTGTACACCCCTGCAGGGTATTAATCTTTTAGAAAAGCCGTGTTCACGGTTATGAATGCTTCGTGACCAGATTCTAAGACATAGATAACTTTAACCATGATAAAAACTTGTTGATCCACGTGTGCTTAAGGATGCTTCCTCTGGGTCGAGGGGGTGATCCTAGATAGGAGGTTCTGATGAAGCTGGTGGTTATCGAGATGTGATGAACAAGATGAAGAAGTCGCTATCTTATCCCTTTTAAAAGATTTTGAGTAGACGAGCCTCTTCTCTCTCTTGTTTACAAATAAAGATTGCTCTCCGCAAAAGAAAATCCAGAGAAAGCCTTTCTAGCCAGAGCATGTAGATACTAGGTTATCTAAGTCTTGCAGAGTACATTCTTGTACTCAGCCTTGTGCCATTGTTGCTTTTCTACAGAGGATCTGGTTGCAACTGAAGGTGTCTTCTACGTTGACATCGACGAGTAGTTGGGGGTCCGAGGTAGCATCCTGAGGACTATGGGATGGACGTCGCTTTTGTTTATGGCCTCTTAGGCCTTTTGCTAAGTTGTTGTGTAGAACAACATAATTTGCTTTCGCTGTGTGATGTAATGTTGGGTCTATGACCTCTGGTTATAATAACTCTAATATATTACTCTGTTAAAAGTTTAAACTTATGCTGTTGAATCCCTGTGTTCTATAATGTTACCGAATCATACAGTGGTCTTCCGTGTTTGGGAGTTGAACTTATCTTAGATGGTGATCTGTGGTTAGTTTAACCCTAACCTCGGGGGGTGCTACATTTAGGAGCAGGTGTTAGTGTCATGTCTTATTCCTTATTTAAGAAATTGAACTTAGGAGAGTATTCTCCCACTTCAATAACTTTACAAATGGCTGATAAAACAACTAAACAACATGTCGGTATGATCGAAGATGTTCTTAGAATATACCAACATGTTATACCAACTAATTTTATTATTCTTGATGTTCCTGAGGATGACAAACTTTCTATCATCCTTGGAAGACCTTTTATTAGCATAGCTGGAGCTAATGTGTACTGCTCTAGTGATAAGATTGTCTTCAATATATGTGATGATCAGATTGTTCGATACTTTTCGAAGAAACTAGCGCATAATGGAAAATATGTTCCGCCAACTAAACGTGTTCAAGCAGCAAAAACAAAACACAAAGAACAGCTTGAAGTAAACACCGATGGTATGGAGATTGGATAAACTAAAACTCTACAATAAAATACCTAATCGTAGTTAACCCAATCTCAATAAATTAAGTTCAAGTTTTTATTTTATTCTTGTTATTATTATTATTATTATCTTGTTTGTACTAATGAATTTGTTTCAAGTCTTGAATTATTCAGAGAACTTACCTTTGAGGATTTTAAGAAGCAATAGAAAAATGAAGGGAAGAATTAAAATTGGGTTCAGAAACGGTAACGAGAAACAGTACGGTCAGACACACCCGTACTGAACCTCGATGAAATCGATGAAGGTCACAGTACCAATAAAGAGCAGTGGTACGACCTAGACCCGCCTGTATCGGACCCTCTAGGTTTGATCTCGAACCCTAACCTCGATGCAACGGTGATGACCACCGATATGGGAGGGATGCGCCTGTACCACCGGCCCGTACCAACCATGTTGCTAGTGAAAGGCCTACGACGGCTGGCTCCTAGCCACCCTTCTTATTCTTCCTTCTTTCTTGTTTTTTCTCTCTCCACCTCAAACCCTAGACTCCTAGAACCTTTGATTCCTCATCGATTTCGTGTTTATGAGTGGGGGAATCTTCACATCAGTACGTTTCTCATCCGATCCACGCTTTATTTTCTGAAATACATGGTTGAATTCCTCACATTGGATATCTAGATGAGTTCATCATATTTTGAGATAATTATTGATTCCTCATGTTAGGATTTATAACTTCTGCGTGTAATCGTTTGTTTAACTGATAGAAACTTGATACCCATATTTTTATTTGCAAATTTTGTACCATAATTTATAACATTGGAAGAATCCTCCGCAAGGACAAGGGCATGGTAGGGGCCTCAGGTTCCTCTATGCTACCGGGCTCGAAGAAGAGGCGTTTGGAGGTGGATAACTTGAGGGCCGACATGATTCGAGACTTTGAGAGGGTGAGCAAACGCAAGGTTCTACCTACTAAGTGGGTAAACCGTGAGTTTCTCTCCCGCCAAGGACTTTTGGAGGATTTCGAGCAGATGACTAAGCATGCGAGAATGGTTCCCTTCTCCTATTACTCCGTCTACACCTACAAGCTTGCCACGTTCGAGTTCCTGTCATCATTCCATGATGATCTCGAAGCCTAGGAGAAAAATTGCATTGTAAGTTTTATGCTCAATGGGAAACTGTGCATCCTCTCCTTTTATGAATTTTGTGATTGTTTCGGGTTGTCTGATTAGGGGTAGCTTGATATTAATGACAATTTGCATTTGGAGGAAATGCAATATTTGGAGCAGATTTCTGTCCACAGGAACCCCGATTATTTGCGCAAGAAGAGCGCAACCATCCAGAATCCCACTATCCGTTATTTTCACACTTTCTTAGTGGATTCTATTTTTCGAAAAGGAGATGTTGGGGCAATGTCAGGCCCTAAAATGAGCGTAATTCATATGGCTTTGCACCCCGAGATGGAGCACAAGCTAAACTTGGGTGCTTTACTCATTCAGCACTTCCGTCGCTAAAGGGCAGCGTCTTCTAAGGACATCCGCTGCGGAGGCTTCATCACTCAGATCAGTTGATCGCCTACGTGAGTGGTTTTGTCCTGCCACAAGAAAGAGTCGTGGCTGGCAGTAAGACTGATGATATACACATGGCTAGCACCAACTTCATGGGGTCTATAGACCCCAACGCTCCCTTCATGCTTACCAGTTTTATTTTGAGCTTAACGGTGATCTCCACCCAAGTTTTCCTTCCTTTTGTCCAAGATTTTTGGTTTGCAAGGTAAACAGAGTTCGGTCCACATGGAGGAGGAGTTCCAGCAGGCGCTGATCCTCTCAGGGAGTATTGCACCACAAGGAGGTCATCCCAACTAGGAAGACGCAGCAGCTGGGCAAAAATAGCAGGGGCAAGGTGAAGATTGGAACCTAGGAGGCTGGGATGACTATTGTCAGCAGCATCATCAGAATCAGCATTTACCTCAGCACCAGCAACAAGGTATGCCTCAACCATAGCCGGGATTCGACTATGTCCCAAGAAGTGATTTCGACCAGGTGGTACATCGCATCGACAACATTGAAAATATGTAGCAAGATGCGAATCCCAACATAGTCTACCTTACTCAGAACTTCGCATCTTTTATGACCGATTTTTCAAGCAACTACCCGAACTACCCATACCAATAGCCGCCACCTGATGGTAGTGGCAACTTTTGATTCCAGATAGGCCGAGAGCCTAAGCTTAGGGAGGTTAAACTCCTCCCATATTTTGCATCCATATTTTTCATCCTTATTTTGATTTATTTTATTTTCTATCTCAATGCTTGTTTACTTTCATTTTTGCATTGATAAAAAGAAAATCCAAAAAAATAGACTGGCTTTTATCTTCATTTGTGCGAATTTCTCTCTACTCTTGTTGATTTTTCCACAGGTTGCTCGTCTCTAGTGATTTAGCTATAAAGATGAACACAAAGAGTTGGCTCAAGCAAGAGATAAGAAAGCAAGATGAGGTATCAAATTTTTGTTTTCCCTCTTCCTGTAAGTTTATTCATGAACATTTTATGTTTGTCCGGTTGTACTTGAGTTCTACTCCACGCATAACTTGCTATGTTTTAAGGCTTTAGCTCAAAAGTTTTTGTAACTACTTTAGTTAAGACTTGCGACAATTATTATCAGTTTACAACCCTTTGGATTAAATTCCAAAACTTTAAAGAACATGAGAAAGTGTCCATCGACAACTTTGGTGCCATGTTTTTGTCTTAAGGGCTTAATCTTAGTAGTACTCAAGCCCACATACTGATCGTTGACTTGATGACACCTACTGAAAAGGAATTTTTCTGAGAGAATGAACTTTTTACGGTGGGAGAGGGAGATGCTAAAACCTGTTTTATCTAGCTAAAAAAGAGAGAGAGGAAACAATTCTATGTTTCTCATACACACCTTTGGGATGCTAACAACTCCGCTGGCTTTTGAACGATCTATGGTACAACCCCGAATTTCGGCTATAAGTTGATGACATGAGCGGCATATGTGTCGCTATATGGGCAAAAGTATTAGTACTCTCAAAGGTTGTGTAAGAATGTATGAAAAGAAAACAATCATTGATCCTTGAAAGAGAAAGAAAAAGAATATAGGATCTAAAAACATTCTATACTTTTCAATAGCTTTGGTATCACCTCACCACCTAAGATGAATAATTAGAGTTCTTGAAAAACAAGGGAAAGAAGAGTTGTTTGATAGCCATGATTATCGAAGTGGGTGTTAATGAAAAATCTGTAAGATTATCCTTATTTTGACATCTACTTGGGCTCCGTTAACTTTGAACCAAGCGACCTCGCTCATTTTTACTCTCATAATAAGAGAGGCACTGAAAAGAAATTGATTTGTAAGCCCAGCCAAAATTTTGACAATCTCATTTGAGTTTCAAGAATTATTAGCTATCAAGTTATTTGCGTATAGGAATTGGACTTAAGTGCAATTCTACATATATATTATGCTCATGTTCAAGGTTACAGGATTTGAGACAATGGAATATGACACAACCTCGAACTTGTAAGTGTTTTGCCTTGATTCAATTCCTCACTATTACTCATTATAGCTTTATCACTCGAGGGAGAGTAACAGCTAAGCTTGGGTAAGTTGATAGCTTCAAATTTCATCACTTTTTACTATTGATTTTCCTATTGTTTATTGCCAGATTACACTAAAGATTACCCCTTTCCACTAATGTTAATTTTCCAATTAGCGAATCCTTGGTTTCTTGTGATGATTTTCAGGTAATGAACATTTATTAAATATCTAATGGAATTTATGATCTAATTACACCTAAAGAAGCAAATCCCCAATTGGAGCCCCTTTCATTGGAGGTGCACAATACACATAACGACCTATGGTACGATCGAGATGAGCCCGTACCGTCTGCCCATATTGCACGCCATCATCTCCATTATATCAACAAAAGAAACTTTCATAAAGGGGAGACGACAAAAATGAGAACATAACCGCCACAACATTCATCTAGAGAGAAGAGATCGGATCTGGAAGAGGAGAAGAACATCACTTCATTCCTCGACGATCTCCACCTCTTCAACTACACACTTCATCATCATCCCCATCACCACTTAGAGAGAGATTGACAATTGTAAAATTAGGGTTTGATACTTTGATCTACCTTTGGTTCATATTCTATTTGATATCTAAACACTATTATGGGTTGCTACGATAACTTTGAGATGATTTCTATTTGCAATACAATTATACCTTTGATTTGTCTTTCTCTCATGTCTGAGTAAATCTCCATAGGCGTGGGAGATGTAGGGAATTGGTGAGATGTGTCGTGCCTTCTTTATGTTCATCCATTTGTGATTCTTGTTGTGTTTATTAATTTGTGAGAATGAT
Source organism: Avena sativa (assembly GCA_916181665.1). Classification (NCBI taxonomy): domain Eukaryota; kingdom Viridiplantae; phylum Streptophyta; class Magnoliopsida; order Poales; family Poaceae; genus Avena; species Avena sativa. The sequence goes on along the minus strand of OV702285.1, from coordinate 375,865,344 downwards.
TATATATGTTTGCCTAATGCTTGTTATCTAATTTAAGGGCCTAGGTAACATGATCCATAGATCTGATAGGTATGAACTTGTATGCTAGCGAACGACCCCCGAGTGACACAGCCGATATCAATGAGGAGCTAGCACTACTCGAGGACAACAAGGAACCATCAAGATTAAAGCATTGATCTGGTCGCAAGACCTTAATAAATGTGATGACCATTGCCGTGGTAACAGACAAACGGGTCATTAGGACTAGAAAGAATTGGCCATGAGGACTCCTAGTCGGTATATGGGTTGCTTGCCTTCTCACTTACAAATAAGAGATATCACAATCACTTATTAAACTTTATCTATTTGGCACTTTCACTATCACCATGAACCATTTCTCGCCGCGCCTAACTTCTCATCTGCAGGACCTCCAAACACCTTTCCCGTATTTACTTTTTTGCAATTTACTCCCTATTTATTTCCTACGCAAGTTTCCTCTATATTTTACTCATAACCCTCCACCATAAGCAATTTTTCAATTCACTCAAGACCGGTGACACCTTGAGTGCGACAGAGACGCCGCCTAAAAACACTTGTCGAAGCTCCTCGTTGGGATCGTTATAAAAATTAGAATTAATACTTCCGTGAAAACATTCTCTGACGAACTTGTGTAGTTGCATGCCATCAACGTGGCAAGCTGGCATGGCCCATGCATGTGTGATAAATGCCAGTACTAGTTGTGAAAACAACTACAATACATCATGGTCACTTATTTAAACAAACATCACAAATTGGAATAAGGGCTTCAGAGAAGAAAGGCAAGCTTGCTTTCCCATATGGATTAGATGGAGTATAAACATGCATGAAGGTAAATGGACCAAGATAGTGTGTGTGTCCCACTAGATCAAAATATAGCCAAAAATAGCTTCATGCATGATCATATCTTCAAAGACAAACTATATGGAAGCTTGAGAGGGATTTCTACTCACAGAGCATGCAAAGGTGGCCACGTGGCTCTCCATATTCAATATTGTGAAAACAACATATATCATATATGGGAGCATGTAGAAATAGAAGTGGATCCATCCCAACACATATGAGCTAGAATAGCAATAGAAATGCAATGGCTCATATATGATTAAGATGGTGGAATTTATATGGAGGTGATGCGGCTTAGATCACTATAGAGCTTCGTTGGGAAACTCCAATAGGAAGGTATGATGAGTACAACAGCAATTTTTTCCCTCAGTAAGAAACCAAGGTTATCGAACCAGTAGAAGGAAGGAAACGATTCAAAGGTGTTGCAAGCAACTGGAAACCTGCACAACACAAACTCAAGACTTTGCCCCAACGAACAGTGAGGTTGTCAATCTCACGGGTTTGCTAAAAACAAAGGATTAACTATATGGTGTGGAAGGTAATGGTGGTTTGTAGAAAGTAATAGTAACAATGGAAGATGTATGAATGGTAAAGATTGTACCGGGGTCCATAGTTCACTAGAGGTGTTCTTCTTAAGATAAATAACATAACATGCTGGGTAAACAAATTACAGCAGGGCAATTGTCGGGACAGAGCAAGGCATAACAATGAAATACTAGACATTCATGATCCTATGAGATTTGATTGGGCACTACAACAATATACATAGACCGCCATCCAACTACATCGAAGACTAGTAATCCATCTTCAGGTTATCATCCGAACCCCCTCGAGTATTAATTTGCATGCAACGGATAACTACTTTAAGCAAGGTGTGTAATGTAAACAATACAATTGTTCCATGAATAAGAGATTGTTGTTTTCTCCCTAGTAGCAACAACACATCTACAACCTTAGAGATTTCTGTCACTTCCCGAGATTAAATAGAGGCATGAACCCAATATCGAGCATAAATACACCCTCTTGGAGTCACTAGCATCTACTTGGCCAAGATAGCAACTAGAAATGGAGAGCATGCAAGATCTCACACAACACAGACATATTAGAATCAATAAGATAGAATCATTAACCAATCTGACATAGTAATCTCAATATCCATCGGCTCCCAGAAAACACAACATGAATACAACTAGATGATCTTGATCATGAATGGACCTCACATGATCTTACCATGGTAGAACAAAGTAGGAGAAACAACCATCTAGCTACTATATGGACCCATAGTCCAAGGTGGAACTACTCATGCTTCATAACGGAGGCTGGCATGGTGATGAAGAAGGCCTCCGGGATGATCTCTCCCCTGCGGTAGGGTGTTAGGAAGAGCTTCAGATCCCCCTGATCTAGGGACGATGGTGGCGGCGGCTACGGACTGTTTCATGGAAGATTGATCGGGTACTTAGGGTTTAGGTATCGGGGGATTCTTATAGGCGAAGTGGGAGGCCGAGGGGGTGCCCGAGGAGGCTACACCCTCTCCCCAGGCGCGGGCCAGGCCTAGCCGCGCGACCAGGGGGTATGGCCCCCTCGAGGCCCTTCTCCGTATCGTCTTCTGGCTCCGTGTTCCCCACGGCAAAATATTGACTTTGGCTTTTGTCCCGTCCAATTCCGAGAATATTCATTTTCTGAATTTTCTGGAACCAAAAACAACAAGAAAACAAGCAACTGGCACTGTGGCATACTGTTAATAGGTTAGCCCTAGAAAACATATAAAAATACCTCAAAGTGTAGACAAAGCAAAGCAAAGAAGATACTAAACAAGCATGGAACATCAAAAATTATAGATACATTTACAATGTATCAAGCATCCCCAAGATTAACTCCTGCTCATCCTCTAGTAGGTAAGTGATAAAAAGAATAATTTTTGAGGTGACATGCACCATCAAAATCAAGATCAAACCATTTGCACGCATGGATAGCTGTGATCAAGGTACTCTAAACATGAGCATGAAAGAAGAAGTTCTAACAGTAGGACAAAGTAACTATGCATGCAACATGAATGGTTACAAACAAAGATCATGAATAACAATGCATCGAAAGACATTTGTTTGTTTCACATATAGAAAACATAGCATAATGGTATTTAGCTTGTAGCTCATGGAGTAGAAATAAATGCATAGGACACCTTCAAAGTTCATAAGAGTGACTAGATACAAATATTTCAAGAACAAGCATGTCAACACCCGGATTTTTAATCCCAGATGCCTGTCATGCCATATATCGCAATCCCAGGATTACCATTTTTGCGAGACATAATAGATTTGGATATCACAGTACATCATCCATTACAAACCATACATAAGGTCTTACACAAATAAGGATCTCATGATCCAGTTCTTAATACAACTCAAGCAGTGGAAATACGTAATAATAAAGGTAGCGTAGGCGAAGCTCCATCTTCGGGGTCACAGGCAATGCTGACGATGGGAGATGATCCTAGTTGTCGTAACCTTCCTAGGGTCCATCATCCTGGTACTCCTCTTCATAGTCTGGCCACGGGAATAGCCAGTGACAAAGCCATGAGTACTCTTTAAGTACTCGCAAACTAATACTAACAAGTGAAGGGGATTTTTGTAGTAGGACACTAAGCTCTAGGTTGTTTTGCAAAAAGCCAGATTTTCCTCTACTAAGTTCAGAAGCAAGAAAGCTGGTTGAAGTTTTATAACACCTAAGAGGGAACTTGAATTTCATATCACAACTCTGTTGTGGTCAAGTCAAATCCTCAATTCATTTCACAAGTCATTTTGAAAACATCTGACGGGGGAACAGTATGGCCACTCCAATTGTCCATAACCGCGGACGCGGCTATTCGAATAGTTTGACAGTCTGCAGAGATTGTACACTTTCACCACAACATTCGATACATCTGTCAGGAACAAATCCTGAATTCACCATACTCAGTATGCGGATAATCAATCCTAACCTTTCAGTTACACGCCCTAGTATAGGCACCTCTCCTGTGAGTTTGGCCTCCCAACCATGACCAACTGTCATCTTCGGTACTGCACAGGTGGACAATCTTCACAAGGTAGCCTCAGCTCAGACCTTGGCCGTGAGGGAACCCATACTAAGGTATATAAGTTTCCAGTCAAGCCCTACCCAATTTTCGGGTATTGTGGTTGTACGGTAAAATTGGAATGGTATCACATCCAGACAACCATTAGTTTTATAAAGGGCTAAGGCTCATGCCTTAACATTTTCATCATCCAAATCATCTGGTGTTCGGAAACACATGTCAAAACATCTCAGTAGAATGACTCATCATTCTAAGGTTTTCATAACCATTTTCCACCAAGTATTCCCATCTAAAGTTGATCAAGTTTTATGCTTAGCACTAGCATCTACCAGTAGGGGTGAGTACTAATGAGGGGTGGTAAACAAGTGGAGTTTAACTAAGTTCAATCTCATGCCTTAGGGTGACATCAAGATTATCTAGCTTAGGACAAATTTAATGCTCTTTATGCAACCTTCAATTGTCTTCCTAGAATATACAAGTCACTTAAGTAGGCTATAAGTAATAGCTTTGATAAAGCAATAAAGGAGAAAGCTTGCAAGTAAAACTAGGAGGGGGTATCAAGTGGGTATGATCACATATGCTTAAGGCATCTAGTGGTCATGGTAACAAGCAAGTATTAGCTTGCATCAGTATCAGTATAGGCTTGCTAAAGTAGAGTAGCTTGCAAGTGTTAGCTTGCCTTGTGCAGAGCAGTGGTTGAAGTTCTCCTCGGCTTCTTCTTCGTAGTATCCTCCTTCCTCCTCGTATCCTTGGTCGGTACTAGCGTCTATGAATAAATACGAGGTACACAATCACCAAGCAATACTTAACTATTTTCAATCATCACACAAAGGTGCACTATAGATGATCTAGTATCATCACTAACATTACAAGATTAAAGCTTTGGTCTTATTTTTTTTAGAAAAGTAATTTCTACTCATTGAAAAACTACTTAAGATTTAATATTCTCCAAACCAAACATGGGATCATGTTGACACATGTCATCACCACATATTTCAGTACCTGAGAATGTGATTTAAAGTGGTGTCACAATTTAATAAGGTTTAACCTTTTATTTTAAATAAAATAAGTGACTAGAAATGCCTATGTGGCATTCTTTTATTACTTGAACATTATTTATGTAAGTAAACCCATATGTTTTTGTATATTCTGAAAGGTATAGTCAAATATGATTTTTTAGAGTTGGAATCAATTCAAAAGCTATTATGGTTGAAATTTGAAAAAAATTTGAATGCAGAAAAGCTTCTACCTTGTTATTTTTACCAACGTTGATCTATAGATCCAAATGATTTGAATCCAACGGTCTTGGATTAAGAATTTCAATACCTTTCTAACAAAACTAGTTTCATTAAATTTGGTTCACTGAATCGAGCTGGGTTGATTTTTGAAACTAGGTACAGAACTAAGTTTGAATATAAATAGAAAAAGCTAAATTCAAATGAGTGGGCTGCGTGGGAAAGGTTAATGGGCCGGCCCAGTGTCACTCCGCAGCGCGGGGCTTAGCTGACAGGGGGTTCCACCAGTCAGTGGCTCATAACACGTGAAGCGGTATGGGGCGATCTCGGCCGCACGATCTAAGTCTAATCGAACGGCTACGGCTCATCGTCCACGTCGGGCAGCGCCGGCGAGACAGAACCCTAACGCGGCAGGTGGGGGTCGTGGGAGGCTCACCGGGGCTCAGGCGAGGGTCGACGATGGGGGAAAATGATGAAGTTGACAACGGCGATTCTCCTGGCACCGACAGCTCCTCCTGGGGCGGCTCCAATCGATGGCTTCCTTCTTCTCCAGCAGTGGCGGGCTCCGGTGAAATTCCGGCGATGCGCTGCTCGCCTTGCTCCGGGAGTGAGGTCGGGTAGTTCTGGGTGAGAGGGGAGTGGAATGGTGTGAAGAAATCGAGCGGGGGAGGCCTCTATTTAGAGTGGCGAGAGGGGACCGACGGGCGCAGGCTGAGCTCGTCGTGGTTGACGGCACAGAGGGCTATCGGTGTGGGCGACGGTAGGGGGCGGTGCTGTGCTCCCTGGCGAAGCTCAACGGCATGGTGGAGAGGCATGGGGCGGTGTTGATCGGCCGGAACGCTTCGGCGCTCTGAACGGGTCCGACGGAGGTTTTCATGGCGCACAGCGCGCGTGGTCCGCGCGGCGGCGAACGGGCGTGTTTGTGGGGTTGCTGGGGTGGTGGTGATCACGCGTGCACACGGCGAGGGAAGCGCGCAGTCTGTGGGCGTGTGTCGAGGGTGGCGCACGGGCGCGCTCTCGGCATGCTCGCAGAGAGGCTTGGCATGGCTTGGGTGTGTGGTCCAGTGGCTGGCATTGCTCGAGGCTGGGACAGGGAGTGGCGGTGGGGTGCTGGCTAGCTCCCAGACAAGGTTGGCGAGGCTAGTGTGGCATCTAGCTCGCTGGCGACAACGGGGTGGCAAGTGTGCTCTCGGCCTGCTCACCATTGATGGCTAGGCTTGCTTACAGTGGTGCTAAGGATAGTTAAAAGATCTAGATGATCTACTAAGGACTAGTTGTAACCAGAGAGGGAACAAGTTAGGCCCAAAACACTATTAAAAATAGTGAATTTGATTTGGTTGATTTTAATCTGTAACCTGTTTGATGAAATGGCCGCATGAACTTGAGTTTTGAATTTTGAAAAGATTTTTGGTGGGTGTGCTAGGCATGTGCTAAGGTTTCTGTGGATCCTTGGGTTTTTAAAATTGAGCTTGTTTGAGTGGTTTTTGAAATAGTGGGATCTTCGCATATGAAATAGATTCAATTTAAAATTGTCATTTAAACTAAGCATTTAATTTTTTTTGGATGATCACAAAGTGGGCCTTGGTACCTTGTTATGAGTACTATCAAGGGGTGCAAAGATCCATACATGTTTCTGTTAAGTTCTGAAAGTTAAGGATAGCCAAAGTAGGCATGGGAGTTAATTTGGCCAAAGTGACCATTCACTTAATTTGTTTGTTTTGACTTGTTTGTCTTTGGGAAAAGTTTGGGGATTGTTTAGATGATGTTTATTTCACCTAAGAATCATTTTACAAGCAAAGAAACACAGAACCATGCAAATTCAAAAGAATCCAAATTTTAATACATACACATATTTTTAATTGGAAAAGTTTTTGTTAACCCTAATTTTGATGATTAGAGTTTGATGATCCAAGTTTAGTATTTTTGGGATGTTACAAAGCAATACCATCAATTTGAATGAATCAATAAGTTTTGGGACAATGCACATAGAACTAAGAATGGCAACTACGCTCTCTTAATTGGTGCCTAAGGTAGAAGGTGGAGACTCAATATAATAGTGGAAGAAAGGCCCTTCATAAAGGGAAGAAGGGATTTCAAGTCTCATAAAGAGCTTACAAAATTATGGTACTTGTTAGCTTTTAGCTCTCATTGATTGCTCCTATCATAAGCATCTTGAAGTGATTAAGGTTAAAGTGAACAAACAATGGAGTATATGCTTGACAAAGTATAAGTTGGAAATCTCATGTCCCTTGAATACGAGGGCCGCTCCTCATGCTACTCAACTTTAGTTACCGGTAAGTCCTTGTCATAGTAAGTACATGTGTATCATAGAGAACCGCCAACGGGGTACCCCTTGCACATGATACATGCGCTATCCCATATCAAAATGACAAGGCAAGCAGACAATGAGCCTCTCAACAATCTTAATTACCATGGGAAAATGGTGCTTTTTTTATTTCTTTCCTCTTTTCCATATGTCTCTCTTTTTTTATAAGAAGAAAGATTCATAGATTGCTCACTATGGTGATGCTGCAAGTTTCCATCATGATTAGGCATGGCTTAGGCTAGCGGCCCAGGCGTTTCTCTAACACACATACATAACTTCATGGACTTACGAGCTCCCCTTTTATTTCACACCAGCGACATCCGCAAACAAAAGAGCATGATATCAATGGTGTACAATATACAAGTGCAATGTTGAAAGCGTTCTCCATGACAACATGGTTCTGCTAATTCCAACGTATAAGTGCAAGCATATACAACATAGATGACACAATGGTTCAAGTTTATTAGGGGCAAGAAAAATAAAGTGTGCTATCAAGTTTGTGAGAGCTTTAATCACTAAGGTTCACATCACAAGTTTAAATTGGAAGATAGATAAAACAAGAATATACTTGGAATGGTGTAACACACCATGCATAGGAATTTATAGTGGATACTTTGGAATAACTTGGTTTCTTGGGAGTTGGATGCATGAGTAGAGCTTACTCATAAAAGTGGAGGGTAGCAAAAGACTGGGAGCGACCAACTAAGAGAGCAATAATGGCCATATTCATGCAGAGCGACAAAACATTACTAATCAAAGAATAAAGTGGTACTACAAGTCAAGAACTAAATGATCATAGAGGCTATGGTGACTAGTTCATAGTCATAACATGGTGTGATCATGTGCCAAGTCAACCCAAACAAAGCATCAAAGGAGAATACCACAATACTATGCTTTTGTATGCTAAAACAACTCATGATTCTTTCAAGGCACATTAAGCAATCCTAATTATTTGGAACAAGTCATGCTACAGCAATAATCACTAATCATACGGTCAAAACAACATATAGCATTACATGATAAAGTCTAAGTAACAGTCAAAGCAAGCTCCTCTTGTACTACTAAAGCAAAACTTCCTACTCCTTTCCAACACCAATCAACTTATTTGAAACAACACAGCGAAAAAGGAGTCCAAACTACTTTATTCAAGCAAACTAATCAAACTAATAACTAAAAACAAAAACTAAGACGCTCCAAGAATAACACAACTATGCATGAAACAACAAAAAACGAAGTGTCTAGAAATACCTAAAATTTTATTGATGAAGAAGGGGATGCCTGGGGCATCCCCAAGATTTGACTTTTGTAACTCTTGAATATTTCTTGGGGTGACACGGGGTGGCATCCCCAAGCTTGAGCTTTTTTCCATTCTTCATCTCATTACATCATTCTTTCCTTACACGTGAAAATTTTCCTTCATACAAAACTTCACACAATCTTCATTAGCAACATTAGTGCATTCAAAATATAATAGACCTTTTGGGTTTAGTTTTAAAATATAAAAACTTTCACTAAAGACACAAGCTACTGTAGCAATTCCCTCAAAAGATAAATTTCCCAAAAATAACCCAGAAAGGAATCAATAAGAAGAAAATGTAAATAATGTAAGAAATCTATCAAAATAGACCAGCACGTGGAAAACTATTTTATTGAAGACCTTATGTTGATAAAATCAAAAAGTGTTTAACTAACAAAAGTTATCTAACAACCCGGGGGATTTAATCAGAAAATTACATCTCAATCTGACTTACATATATTTTACACGAATATTTACAGTGGAGCAGAAAAATCTGTTTTGGGACAGCAACTCCCCAAATCTTAGTTCCTTCTCATTAGAGGTTATTCTTGGCAAAAAAATCAAATAAAAAGGATAAGAAGAGGTTATTACAGAAGTAATAACTTCCAAGACTCATGAAAACTATTGGGTTATCTCCCAAGAAGTACTTTTCTTTAACGCCTTTAAGTTAGGCATGATAGTTTGAGAAGATGCTCACATAAGAAATATGAATTGAAGTAAAAGAGAGCATCAAGAAGCAAATTCAAAACACATTTAAGTATAACCAACTTCCTATGCATAGGAATCTTGTAATATAATAAATCAAAGAAGCACATAGTAACAAGAATGGGTAGATAAAACAAGAGCAACTTCAAAACTTTCAGCACATAGAGAGGTGTTTCAATACCATGAAAACTTCTATGACCATATTTTACTCTCTCATAATAATTTTCAGTAGCCTCATGAATAAACTCAAAAATATAAATATCACATAAAGTATGATTTTCATGATCTACAAACACATAATTTTTGTCAAGCTCAAAAATAGTGGGATTAAAACCTTCAAAACCACTTCTAACAATTTTATAACAAGATGACTGATCATTCAATGTAGGACCATCATCTAGAGCTTTATCATAAATTTTTCTAAGTAGAACTCTTTAGTACCATGCATTTTGAAGTTAGGCACAAATAAATGATTATCATAGATAACAGGAGCATAATTATTATCACAAGTTTTACCCATAGTAGATATTTCAAAAGAATCCACAGGAACATAACATTCATCCTCCTTTGGTAAGCAAGTGTAACATCCCTAAAATCATGTTTTCAAAGATTTCATATCATGCATGCATGCATATCATTTAGGGAATCAAAACTCAAACTCATTTGAAAGAAAACAGAATTTGAGAGCTATGATTTTATGTGATCAACATTAAATCAAAAGCTACTTTCCAATGAGGGGTTATTTGTTCAAAACCCAAACCTTGTTGCTCTCAGATTGTTTTGCTTGATTACTAGTGCTTAAACCAAAATTTACAAAACAAATATGGATTTAAAACCATTTTCAAAACTTGTTCAAATCAAGTGCTATGTCACTGATTATTTTGTTTGATCAAAAGGACCAAGCTAATACAGAGAGACCGCATGATTCTATGCCCAGAAATATGAGTGTTACACTCTACAAAAATCCAAAAAAGATTTGAATTCAAATAGCTTTTGAAATCATTTGAAAATGTTTACTGGAAATTCAATCAGAAAAAGAAAAAGAGTAAAGAAAAGGAAAACGGACAGCATCACTAATCTGGCCCAACACTGGAACCAGCCCAGCAATCAGCCCACCCGGGTTTCCCCCTCTTCCTCTGTTTCTCACCGCGTTCGCGCATACCCCCTCGCTGACAAGTGGACCCTGCAGCCACGTCACTCCGTCGTCCCCAAAATCCCGCCCACAGACCACGTCGCCGCTGCCATTGATGCCGATAATGTCGCGGCATAATTGGCCTTGATTCCACGAGCGTTTTGAGTCGCGCTGCTGCCTACTTAAACCCCTCCCCCTCGCGACCATTTCCCCCAACAAAGCTAGCCAAGAGCGCCACTAGGCTGCCAGTATTTGCTCCTACACCGCCGCAGACAGAGCCAACTCCGGCGAGGTATTCCGGTAAGCCTAGTGCTCGCGCCTACTCCATGTTCACCCAGGAATGATCCTCTGATCCTTGCGCACCTCCTGATACTCTTTGTTCGTCCGCTTGTGATCCAGAGCGTCCACTTCGACGAGTACCGTGGGCATCTGATGTCGTTTCCAACTCCGGTGAGTGATTAAGGTAAAAGTCGACCGCCCCGCGCCTTCTACTTGACCCTGTCAGGTTCGCCTAAGCGTTGTGAACTCGCTGATACCCTTGGTTTGTGCTAGGGTGGCCAGTAACATCGCCTTCGTCGCCGTCCGTGCAAACCCGACGAGCCCCAGCAGCCTCTGCAGCACACCCCCGCCCACACCAGCAACACCTTGAGCTTCGTCGTGATTCCGCGAGTTCGGTAAGCCACTGCTCAACCCTTAACCCCCTCTAGAATCACCGGTGCGTCGCCGGCAGAAGCGCCGCCGCCGCCAGTGACCATTCGCGCCGCCACTTCTTGGTCAAAGCATCGGCCACCGTTAGATCTGCATCGTAGGGCGTAGATTAGGACGGGAGCGAACCGTTTTCTTTAGATCTGGCGCATTGGATCTAACTTGATCCGACGGTGCGGAAGCATGATCCTGAGTGAAGCGGTATTGTCCAATCAGGAGACGCCGCGTGGCTAGGATTTAAATTTAAAAAACTGGATTAGATCTATTAGATATTAAAACTTGTTTAAATCATAACTTTTGATTCCCACGTCCAAATTTGACAAATTTTATATCAATGGAATCAGGAGAGGAAGCCCTTTTCATATATGCAATGTGTTTAATGTTTTGTTTCTGTTAAAATGGTTATTTTTACAGAAACATGTGTAGGCCTATTTTGTGTATATTAATTATTTGAGAAATGTTTTAATGTTCAAATAAAGGTTGTTTGGCAAGTTTTGAACTTGTTTATGAATCAGTAATGTACACTTGTCTTGTTGAGTATAGAAAATCATCACATATCATATTGCATGCATCCATATATTTTTGTTTGTATTTGTTTTGTATGTGATTTGGTGCTATCATTTTATGTGTAGATTTTGGTGCAAATAGTGATTGTGAGGATTGTAGCTACTCTCCAAACTACCAAGGAAAGTGGTGCTTCATGAGTTTATTCCTATGTTTTTCAAATATGCATTAGAAATATTTTGCTAGTCTTGCATGGATATTTTTGATCTATATGCTATGCTTGGGAAATCCTAGTAGTTGTATAATTGCTAGAAATTTCAAAGTTAAAATGCTTTTCTATGCAATGCTTAGCCTAGCTAGTAGCAACCAAGGGTGGTTATACATATATGCTATGATAAAATATTTCTAAGTGTTTGGACTTGTGTTTTACTTAATAAAACAACTAAGTGAATGAATCACCTGGGTGGAATGGAAGGAATGGTTTATGTTGAGTGGTTACACAAGTCCCATTTCCATGGTTTACCTTGTGCATCTCACTTGTGGAAAGCCACCCAGGAACAAAGGGATTTGAGAGGCCAAATGTTAAGAAGCTTCTAGTGCAGCCACTTGGCAATATGGGCTCTGCCTGGATCATATAGGTTGCAAAAACTTAGCCATTTGGACAGTTGGTGGTAGTGGGAATGATAGGTTGGAGCGCGTCCATTTGGTCTAAGGGAAGGCTTCTGAAAGGTCCTGACTTGGTGAAAATCAAGTCTTGTGGGGAAAGTGCACAACCTCTACAGATGGAAGAATCTAAGTACTTAGCCATGTCCCTGGTATTGGACAACTTGAGCATCAAGACATGGAAGCTATCAAGAATCTCCTCATCCCAATTTTCTAAGTAAAAACTTGTGGTTGTACACGGGTGAAGGACCCCCAATGTCTATTGGTGGTTCCTTGGGAAAGAATTTGACAAAGAAAAACTTAGTGTTTTCAACTAATAGGCAAAAACCTATTTTGTGCAAAGCAAGCCTAAGCTACACTTATCCAAAAATGCATATAGTATTTAGTCCACCAATATTCTACTAAGGTATCACTTGCCAATACTATTCCAATGTATTGACCCACTGTGGCTGTAACTTCTGATGTTGCAGGATATTCTGATGATGATTAGGAGTCATGAGTCTACACTCAACATGCTTGCCTGTGGCACATGAAGATGAAGACTTATCTATCTTATTATGTATTTGAACTCTTGTATTAGGCTTGTGGCCATGAAGTTGTAAAGGACTATGTTTTTCTCTGGAATGATATGTAATAATGACCTTTGTTTCTGTGTACTTCATCTTAAACTGTGGATGCTAGTATTGATCCAGGGACTAGCATTGCAATCACAGGGATCTTTTCCTTTACAAAGGAGGGATCTTACAGATGGTATCAGAGCACTGTGTTGCCTGTAGGATTATGACCCTAGGAATGGAAAACACTTAGGAAAAAATTTCAACAACTTCCACACTTGTCTTATTCTTCTAGTAAACTTTTCTAATCTTCTTTTCTCATCTCTTTGGTAGAAGGATACATTGTTAGCTTTAGATTAGAAAGTGAAGGAAGAATTGAGCCTTATTAGTTGGACCACCACACTCATCATTACATTTCCAAAATTTGACTAAGTTATATTGAAACTAGGTTGCTTGTGTTATGTATGCCATGACGTGTGTGTTTTGATGCCTTGTCTTGTGAATTGTCTTAAATTGTATTGATCCTAACTTTTTCTATCTTATAAATAGATGCCTAATGTTACTATCAGCACGGCTGAAGAGTTCAAGGGAACTCGTTTTGGCCCTCGTATTATTGAGCTCACTAGTCTGCTCAATCTCCCTCTTCCTACTATCATGATGCGTCCCCTCACCAAGTTTGAGAGGAAATACCTTTGGGGCTTCAAGGTTAATCAGCCAAGACACCAGACTGAGCCAGCCACGGAGGCCATCATCTTCAAGCTCATGCATGATGATAAGGAGAGAGGCCTTGAGGTAGTCATGCAGGATTTGATGGACGTTTACTAGGGAGACACTCTCGAGAGGTTAGGGGTACTCACTTCCACACCTTTGGTAGACGTGATGATGATGGTGAGGCCATTGACTTTGAGGATACTTCGAGAGAGACGGCAGAGCCGATTCGCCTATACCTCCAGGACTTAGAGGTTCTTCTTAGGCACATAGACACTGATAGGACCAACGTCATGCTCAGCAATGACGAACTCCAGGTGCAGCTTCGCGAGAAGGACAAGCTCTTCGCGGAGCAAGATGAGATAGTCAAAGAGATGGAGGCCAAGTTTGAGAGTCAGGATAGAAAGTTCAAGAGTCAAGAGAAGCGAGTCCAAGATAGGAACAAGAGGATTCGAGACATGACTGCAAAACTAGAGGCCAAGGACTTCGAGCTTGAGCATCAGCAGACCGTGATTGAGAGGCTTCGTTCACAGAAGAGGGCTCTCAAAGCCAAAGTAGAGACCTTGACCACCAATGTCGAGGAATACAAGAACGCTATGGAGAATGCAGGTCTTACATTTGTGGATGAGGAGGTTGATGCCGAGGAGTAGTGATGACTACTCATTTACCTTTATTTATCATGTCTTTGATTATTGAGTCGCAATGACCATCCAACATGTGGATGGCTTGCTATTGGTGTGATTACTTTGCAAACTTGTTGTCTATGTTGTTGAACTTTTATTATTATGATGCATGTTTGGTGATTGTTTATGTGATGTATTGTGCATGCTAGAATATATGGGTATCTCATTCTTATCTCTATTGAACAAACCATAGATGCCTCCCCGACGTGCCAATCCCAAGCCCAACAACAACAACATCACTCCTCAGATGCAGCAAATGATGACAGCTCAGACTCAGCTGATGCAAATGATGACTACGTTCATCCAGAATCAGAACAACAACAACAACAACAACAATAACAACAACAACAACAATCAGAACAACCCACCGGGTTTTGACATGCTTACCAGGTTCTTAAGACTGAGGCCAGCAAAGTTCTCCGGAACTACTGATCCTATGGCGGCGAATGATTGGCTACGCTCTGTGAACAAGGACTTGGTAACAGTTGGTTGTACTGATGAAGAGAAAGTCAGATTTGCAGCACATTTGTTGGAAGGACCAGTAACCACTTGGTGGGATAACTTCCAAATCACCACTCCCATTGAGGATGTGACATGGGCTATTGTCACATCCCAAGATTTTCCAAATCTTGTAATGTGAGAAATAAATGAATAAAATAAAACTTTTTTTGATTTTCAGAGAGAGAAGAAACTTTTTGAATTCAATTGGAAATCTTCAAACCAATTTGGATCTAATAAAATCCTAAAGAGATTTAAAAAGTTAAACATTCAATAAAGGAAAATAAAATATTTTGGAACTACTATTTTGGATCTCTTAAATAAAGGATTTGGTTTTCAAAAGAAATAGAAGTTTTATAAATAAGGATTATTTTACAAAGCCAAATTAAACCTTGGCCAAGCTTTTGAAATAGAACATTTTGTTTGATAAAATAATAAAAGTTTATTTAAATAAATTAATAAGGATTTAATATCCAAGTTTTATTAATAAAGGTTTTACTATTTCCAAAACATCAAAACTTATTTATTTATTTTAAATAAGTTTTCCAAGTATTTATATTTTCAAATAAAACCTACTGATTTGGTTTTGAAAATAATTAGATTTCAAAAGGAGTATTTAAATAAATTAAATCATATTTGATTTAATAACAATGGTCTATTTATTTAATTAATAATGAACCCTAAAATAAAAATTATTATTTTGGTTTTGGAATTTTGGTTTATGTTACTGAACAGAACCAAATTCTTAGTTGCAAAGTTTGGTGATGGTTTGAATTGATTTGAACATTGTTTGGTTGTTTGAAATTTCAAAATAGAATTGGAAAATAGAAAAAGAAAAGGGTTCAGGAAAGAAAAAAATAGGATTTGGACTCAACCCAACCAGCAGCCCAGCAAGGCCCAGAACCAGCCCAGCTTCCCCTCCCCGAAGAAAACGTTTCGCACTCAGTATCTAACCCGAACAGACAATGACTGGTGGCCCTCTCCTCCCTCTCGCTCCTCGCTGACAGCAGGGACCCACGCAGCCAGCACATCCTCTTCTTCCTCGCGACGACCACGCCGGCCGTTTCTGCCGTTGATGTCGCGGCTTCAATTTGCAGTAATGCCGAGCCTTAAACCTCGCTGTGACCACGTCCTATTAATCGCCAGCGTCTCCTCCTCCTTTCCCCTCTGTCGCCCCACCTCGACACGCCCCCAGGCTGCCCCATTTCTCGCCACACCACCCTCGGTCCGACGAGCTTCCTCTCTCTATTCCGGCCAGTACTCGCCACCTCCTGCCTCCACAAGCACACGAGCACACTCACCACTCCTTGGCGCATCTCCCAGTACCCTCCGTTCAACCGCGGGCGCCCCAGAGCATCACCTTAGACAAGCTCTGACCTCGCCGCCGCGTCTGTCTTCAACTCCGGCAAGTACCCAGGTAGTTTCGGACTGCCCCGCGCTTTCTCAATCACGCTCCCACATTCGCCTCACTCACCTGCATCTGACCACACCCTCGGTTTGCCTCCGCGTGATCTACAGCGTCGCCTTCGACCGCGGACAGAACCACCGTTCCCGTGCGCCCCCTGCCTCGTCGACCACACGTTGAGCTTCCCCAGCCTCCTGCGATCTCGGTGAGCACCCCCTCTGTCTTCCTTGCTTCCTAGAACTGCCGCTAGCCCGCTGCCTGACCGTCGCCGCCGTCCACCGCCACGCAGCGCCGCCAGTTAGTGGCCTGTTGTTTAGGTCCGTTAGATCGAGATCATATGGCTGTGATAGAATATAAGCGAAGAGGTATCGTATGCCTCTGGCCGCTCGATCTACATTAGATCCTACGGTCCGCATCACTCGATCCGTGTAAACCGGTACCAGCCAGTCATATTGCGACGCATGGCCAGTTCTGTTTAAAACAGAATTTGAAAAACAGATTTGAGTTGCAATTTGAAAACCCTATAACTTTTGATCCACACGTCCAAAAATTACAAACTTTATATCGTTGGAATCAGTGGAACAAACCCTAGACAACCATGTAATTTGTTTAGCAAATAGTATCTGTTAGATTGTTTGTTTTTGCAGAAACATTTGTATGCTTGTTTAGATTAGAAAAATGATTCAAAAATGTTTTTGAGTTTGAAACCTTGGCAAATTAGTTTGTGATAAACTTACTGACCCTAGGAACCAACCCATGATTCTGAAAATGAATTTGGTGAAGTTTAGGTGGATTAATTAGTTTAGCCCATCTCTAGCCAAATAAAAATAATGGTTTTGTTATGAAAATGTTTTTGGAGTAAAAACTTTGGGAAAATGTTTTGGATCAAACCTACTGACCCTAAACACCAAGTTTTGAGAAACAACAACTTATTTGGTGAACAACTTAAAGTTGTTGCTTTGATAAAAATAATTTTCCACCACATAAAATAATGAATTGATTTAAAAAATGGTGAAAACCCTTTTGCAAATGACTTTGCCACTGTGAAAAATGACCACTTTGAACCTTACAAAGTTTAGAAGCCTAGTGGAGACCATCTTTGCAAATAAAACCACCTCTTGCATGCTTACATGCATGACTTAGATCCCATTGTTTTATGTGTGTGAATTGTTGTTTGATTATTGGTTTGGAATGCTTGTTGATATTGTGTTTGCTTGATTGATTGTAGTGAAGTTAGCAAAGTGTGAGACTAGCAAGATCAAGGAGTGAACCATCATTCCCTACTAAAAAGGCAAGTGACACTATCATCTAAAGTCCTACTAATTTTCATTATACTTAGTGGATTTTGAAACATGCATGAAAAGAATTTCTATACTTATGCTATGCTAAATCCTAATAGGATTCCCTATACATTCCTTAGTGAAAACACTGTAGTTGTTACATGCTTAGCCATGCTATATTTTGAAAAAGAGATACATGTTGAGATTTTATGAAAGTTGAGAAAAGGACTTGTGTTTTTATATAATAAAACAAGGACTCAATGAACCACCTGGGTGGCCAAGGATACTTTGAGTATTGGAGAAGGTGGCAAAAAAAGGAACCATGTTTATGGCAATCTCTTTGTGTTGTGCTCCAAAGGAAACCACCCAGGAAACTTACAGATTGAACATGTTTCTCCAATTGTGGCTTTCGTGCGCAACCACATGCTATTATGGCTCTGGCTTAGTCAACTACATTGGGAAGACCCATACATTGTCTTTAGTTTACTGGACATGGGGACCTGGAATCCTACATGGGTGCTGAAGACAAGCTAGCAATGGTGTATGGGAGGACCCTTTGGAAATACTTCGTCACATTCTCAATCTGCCGGTACTCCATCTTGGTGAGCACTAATCCAGTGGCCACTGGTGGAAAAAGGATGGGATTGTGACATGTGGGTAAAGTGTACTACTTCTACAGAAGATAATAAAATCTAAGTACTTAGCCGTGTCCCCGGTTAAGGACAATACTGAGCAACTAAAGTTTGAAGCTATGGGAGATCTCGACATTCTAATTTCTAAAAGAAAAACTTTTAAAGACTTGATGCACTTGGGGTTACCAAGGGGCTCAAGAGACTTTGACAAAACTTGATGTACTTGGGGGTACCAAGGAACTCAAGAGATTTTGTTGAAAACATGAACACTTGGGGTTACCAAGGAACTCAAGGGATTTTGATGAAAACATGAACACTTGGGGTTACCAAGGAACTCATGAGATCTTGATAAAACTTGATGCACTTGGGGTTACCAAGTAGCTCAAGGGATTTTTGACAAAGACTTGAATACTTGGGGATACCAAGGAGTTCAAGGGTTTTTGATAAAGAGATTTGACAAAGGAAACAAAACCATTTGAAAAGATAGGATAAAGTATTGCTTTGTGCAAATGAGCCTTAAACCCTACTTAGCCAAAGATGCATGTAATGATAGGATCCACTTATATTCCACATAGTAGTGAAGCTTGCCAATACTATTCCAAAGTATTGACCCTTATGGCTGTAACTTGTAATGTTGCAGGTTTGATTGATTTTAGTGAAGATTGCTTGATTAGGATTACAAAGTCTACAACCAACATCTGCCTGTGGCACTTTGAAGATGAAGGACCCATACTTATAGTTATTCCGCTGCAATGTAATGTAATAGCCAAATGAGCTATGTAAGATGTAATAAAATTATGTTATTCCTGGTTATAAAGTTATATTATGACCTTTGTTTCTTGATATTACATTTAAACTATGGATGCTAGCTATTGATCCAGGGACTAGCATTGTAAACACAGGGGACACCACCTTATATTGTATTAAGGTTGGGACACTCCCTCTACAGATGGTATCAGAGCATTGTGTTGCCTGTAGGATTTGTAAACCCTAGGATTGGACAAAAACCCTTAGAAAATAGGAGTTGTACTTGTTCCAAAAACTTATTTACAAAAACACTTGTAACCTCTTTCCTCAACCATTTTGGTTTCAACTCTACCTCTCTTCTATTTCAACTTGATGGAAAAACCTACCCCATGACCAAAGACTACACTATGTGCAAAGGATGACTTCAACTTCTTCAACTCTAATGACTTCAACATCTTCAGCATATTCACCAAGGACTTCCAACTTGGATATCACTAAAGACTACAAGTGAAACAAGGAACTCCTGCTCAAGATTTAGAGACTGAGGGAATGCAAAAGTTAGAAGGAACCTACATCATTTGAAGTCTTGTGACCAAGGAGTTTTTCCTAAGGAAACCATGACCTCATGTAAGAAGAATCATGAAGGAAGGAAAGATCACAAGTGAACCATATAGATGGACCACCATATTTTAGTTAAGACAAAACCACCAACTTATGTGGTGTAACAAAAATATTTTGTTGCCTAAGTATGTGCTTGAACCTTGTGTTTGAGTGAAATGTTTGGTTTGTGATTGCATGCACATTGCTTGTGTGAATTGTGATGTGTGTGATTAGAATTGATTCCTTAGAAATATCTTGCCTATTCTAATCTCCATTCAACCCAAACAGATGACTACTCCAAGAGACTCCAACATCAAGGTTGATGACACCAACACCAACCAAGAGGACAGTATGAAAGAGCTCATAGCAACCCAGAACCAGTTGAACCAAGTGACAGCTCAGTTCATAGCCAACACCAGTGGAGAAGATCCAATACTACAAGGATTTTTGGAAACTCAAGGCCAACTGATGCTTAAGGTGACTGATCAAATGATCAAAATGGAAGAAAGCTATCCCAAAAGAGTTTGTGACAACAAGGATGACAGAAACATTATTCTAGATGGAGCACCAGCTTGCATTATTTGTGGAGACAAGGATCATACTTCCAAGGAGCATGGAGATCAATGCCCCAACTGTGAAGAGAAACATCCTGTTGGACAATGCCCCACTTCTCAAGCTACTTGCTACCTTTGTGAAGGAAACAACCATGTTCCTATCCAATGCCCCATCTATTCCATTATTGAACAAAGGAAACAAGGAGGAGTACAATGATCCAAGTCTACCTTACCTCCAAACAAAACAACCCAATTCAAAGGATCAAAGAAACCCAAGAAGCAAAAGATAGACAAAAGCCATGTGCAATGTTATAAATGTAAGGAAATGGGACACTATTCTGGTGAATGCCCAGAGAACCCGAAGAATAAAGAGATTGGCCAAGTGGTGTGCAACAACTGCAAAGAGCTAGGCCACTATGTAGCAACTTTTCCACAAGAGTCACGTAAAGAACTCAAGGACATCCACTGTTTCAATTGCAAGAACCCAGGACATTATGCAAGCAACTGTTCAGAAAAGATGAAGAACAAGTTGAACAAGCCTATGGAGAAACTCAACCTTGGCCCATGAGTCAAGTATGGAAACAAAGGACACAATGCAAATGTTTGCTTAGAGAAGTTCCCAGGATCCCAAGGAGGACAATATGTAATTTTTGTTTGAGAATTTTTAAGGGTGGTAGTACCCTAGATGTTTGAGCCTACTCGTAACCCTAGCCTTCCCAAATCTCGGGACGAGATTTATTTTAAGGGTGGTACCCTGTCACATCCCAAGATTTTCCAAATCTTGTAATGTGAAAAATAAATGAATAAAATAAAACTTTGTTTGATTTTCAGAGAGAGAAGAAACTTTTTGAATTCAATTGGAAATCTTCAAACCAATTTGGATCTAAAAAAATCCTAAAGAGATTTAAAAAGTTAAACATTTAATAAAGGAAAATAAAATATTTTGGAACTACTATTTTGGATCTCTTAAATAAAGGATTTGGTTTTCAAAAGAAATAGAAGTTTTATAAATAAGGATTATTTTACAAAGCCAAATTAAACCTTGGCCAAGCTTGTGAAATAGAACATTTTGTTTGATAAAATAATAAAAGTTTATTTAAATAAATTAATAAGGATTTAATATCCAAGTTTTATTAATAAAGGTTTTACTATTTCCAAAACATCAAAACTTATTTATTTATTTTAAATAAGTTTTCCAAGTATTTATATTTTCAAATAAAACCTACTGATTTGGTTTTGAAAATAATTAGATTTCAAAAGGAGTATTTAAATAAATCAAATCATATTTGATTTAATAACAATGGTCTATTTATTTAATTAATAATGGACCCTAAAATAAAAATTATTATTTTGGTTTTGGAATTTTGGTTTATGTTACTGAACAGAACCAAATTCTTAGTTGCAAAGTTTGGTGATGGTTTGAATTGATTTGAACATTGTTTGGTTGTTTGAAATTTCAAAACAGAATTGGAAAATAGAAAAAGAAAAGGGTTCAGGAAAGAAAAAAATAGGATTTGGACTCAACCCAACCAGCAGCCCAGCAAGGCCTAGAACCAGCCCAGCTTCCCCTCCCCGAAGAAAACGTTTCGCACTCAGTATCTAACCCGAATAGACAATGACTGGTGGCCCTCTCCTCCCTCTCGCTCCTTGCTGACAGCAGGGACCCACGCAGCCAGCACATCCTCTTCTTCCTCGCGACGACCACGCCGGCCGTTCCTGCCGTTGATGTCGCGGCTTCAATTCGCAGTAATGTCGCGCCTTAAACCTCGTTGTGACCACGTCCTATTAATCGCCAGCGTATCCTCCTCCTTTCCCCTCTGTCGCCACACCTCGACACGCCCCCAGGCTGCCCCATTTCTCGCCACACCACCCTCGGTCCGACGAGCTTCCTCCCTCGATTCCGGCCAGTACTCGCCACCTCCTGCCTCCACAAGCACACAAGCACATTCACCACTCCTTGGCGCATCTCCCAGTACCCTCCGTTCAACCGCGGGCGCCCCAGAGCGTCACCTTACAAGCTCTGACCTCCCCGCCGCGTCTGTCTTCAACTCTGGCAAGTACCCAGGTAGTTTCGGACCGCCCCGCGCTTTCTCAATCATGCTCCCACATTCGCCTCACTCACCTGCAATTGACCACACCCTCGGTTTTCCTCCGCGTGATCTACAGCGTCGCCTTCGACCGCGGACAGAACCACCCGACGCCCACGACGTCTCCGACGAGCAATCGCCACCGTTCCCGTGCGCCCCCTGCCTCGTCGACCATACGTTGAGCTTCCCCAGCCTCCTGCGATCTCGGTGAGCACCCCCTCTATCTTCCTTGCTTCCTAGAACTGCCGCTAGCCCGATGCCTGACCGTCGCCGCCGTCCACCGCCGCGCAGCGCCGCCAGTTAGTGGCCTGTTGTTTAGGTCCGTTAGATCGAGATCGTATGGCTGTGATAGAATATAAGCAAAGAGGTATCGTATGCCTCTGCGCCGCTCGATCTACATTAGATCCTACGGTCCACATCACTCGATCCGTGCGAACCGGTACCAGCCAGTCATATTGCGACGCGTGGCCAGTTCTGTTTAAAACAGAATTTGAAAAACAGATTTGAGTTGCAATTTGAAAACCCTATAACTTTTGATCCACACGTCCAAAAATTACAAACTTTATATCGTTGGAATCAGTGGAACAAACCCTAGACAACCATGTAATTTGTTTAGCAAATAGTATCTTTTAGATTGTTTGTTTTTGCAGAAACATTTGTATGCTTGTTTAGATTAGAAAAATGATTCAAAAATGTTTTTGAGTTTGAACCCTTGGCAAATTAGTTTGTGATGAACTTACTGAACCTAGGAACCAACCCATGGTTTTGAAAATGAATTTGGTGAAGTTTAGGTGGATTAATTAGTTTAGCCCATCTCTAGCCAAATAAAAATAATGGTTTTGTTATGAAAATGTTTTTGGAGTAAAAACTTTGGGAAAATGTTTTGGATCAAACCTACTGACCCTAAACACCAAGTTTTGAGAAACAACAACTTATTTGGTGAACAACTTAAAGTTGTTGCTTTGATAAAAATAATTTTCCACCACATAAAATAATGAATTGATTTAAAAAATGGTGTATGGACAAAACCCTTTTGCAAATGACTTTGCCACTTTGAAAAATGACCACTTTGAACCTTACAAAGTTTAGAAGCCTAGTGGAGACCATCTTTGGAAATAGAACCACCTCTTGCATGCTTACATGCATGACTTAGATCCCATTGTTTTATGTGTGTGAATTGTTGTTTGATTATTGGTTTGGAATGCTTGTTGATATTGTGTTTGCTTGATTGATTGTAGTGAAGTTAGCAAAGTGTGAGACTAGCAAGATCAAGGAGTGAACCATCATTCCCTACTAAAAAGGCAAGTGACACTATCATCTAAAGTCCTACTAATTTTCATTATACTTAGTGGATTTTGAAACATGCATGAAAATAATTTCTATACTTATGCTATGCTAAATCCTAATAGGATTCCCTATACATTCCTTAGTGAAAACACTGTAGTTGTTACATGCTTAGCCATGCTATATTTTGAAAAAGAGATACATGTTGAGATTTTATGAAAGTTGAGAAAAGGACTTGTGTTTTTATATAATAAAACAAGGACTCAATGAACCACCTGGGTGGCCAAGGATACTTTGAGTATTGGAGAAGGTGGCAACAAAAGGAACCATGTTTATGGCAATCTCTTTGTGTTGTGCTCCAAAGGAAACCACCGAGGAAACTTAGAGATTGAACATGTTTCTCCAATTGTGGCTTTCGTGTGCAACCACATGCTATTATGGCTCTGGCTTAGTCAACTACATTGGGAAGACGCATACATTGTCTTTAGTTTACTGGACATGGGGACCTGGAATACTACATGGGTGCTGAAGACAAGCTAGCAATGGTGTATGGGAGGACCCTTTGGAAATACTTTGTCACATTCTCAATCTGCCGATACTCCATCTTGGTGAGCACTAATCCAGTGGCCACTGGTGGAAAAAGGATGGGATTGTGACATGTGGGTAAAGTGTACTACTTCTGCAGAAGACAATAAAATCTAAGTACTTAGCCGTGTCCCCAGTTAAGGACAATACTGAGCAACTAAAGTTTGAAGCTATGGGAGATCTCGACATTCTAATTTCTAAAAGAAAAACTTTTAAAGACTTGATGCACTTGGGGTTACCAAGGGGCTCAAGAGACTTTGACAAAACTTGATGTACTTGGGGGTACCAAGGAATTCAAGAGATTTTGTTGAAAACATGAACACTTGGGGTTACCAAGGAACTCAAGAGATTTTGATGAAAACATGAACACTTGGGGTTACCAAGGAACTCATGAGATCTTGATAAAACTTGATGCACTTGGGGTTACCAAGTAGCTCAAGGGATTTTTGACAAAGACTTGAATACTTGGGGATACCAAGGAGTTCAAGGGTTTTTGATAAAGAGTTTTGACAAAGGAAACAAAACCATTTGAAAAGATAGGATAAAGTATTGCTTTGTGCAAATGAGCCTTAAACCCTACTTAGCCAAAGATGCATGTAATGATAGGATCCACTTATATTCCACATAGTAGTGAAGCTTGCCAATACTATTCCAAAGTATTGACCCTTATGGCTGTAACTTGTAATGTTGCAGGTTTGATTGATTTTAGTGAAGATTGCTTGATTAGGATTACAAAGTCTACAACCAACATCTGCCTGTGGCACTTTGAAGATGAAGGACCCATACTTATAGTTATTCCGCTGCAATGTAATGTAATAGCCAAATGAGCTATGTAAGATGTAATAAAATTATGTTATTCCTGGTTATAAAGTTATATTATGACCTTTGTTTCTTGATATTACATTTAAACTGTGGATGCTAGCTATTGATCCAGGGACTAGCATTGTAAACACAGGGGACACCACCTTATATTGTATTAAGGTTGGGACACTCCCTCTACAGCTATCTTTGAAGATGGATTCCGTACTGCTCACATCTCATCTGGAGTGATGAGTTTGAAGAAGAAAGAGTTCCATAACTTGAAGCAGCGCCACCGCAGCGTGGCTGAATATATTGAGGAGTTCAACAATCTGGCGCGATATGCACCGGATGAAGTTGACACTGATGCAAAGAGGAAGGAAAAGTTTCTTGAAGGGTTGAATGATGAATTGAACCTGCAGTTAGCTGTGGCCTATGTCCCCACATACCAGTCCCTTTGTGACAAGGCTTCTATTTTGGAGAGCAAAATGAAACAAGTGGAAAGCAGGAAGAGAAAGCACTCTAACAAGCACAGCTCGGGATCGTCTCACAAGCGTTCCCATTATGATGAAAGTGGGAGTTCTGGATCCCACAAGCATGGGAAGTTCAACAAGCACCACAACCACAACCGTTATCATGACAACAAGCACAATCGTAGTCATGACAACGATAAGTACAAGAATAACAAGGGAGGATATAAGAGCCACCACAGTGGAAGTGGAAGTGGCAGTGGAAGCCAGCCTGTCAAGAAAGATCTTAGTCAGGTTGAGTGTTTCAAGTGCAAGAAGATGGGGCATTATGCAAATGAATTCCCAGAAAAGAAAGTTGAAGTACCCAACAAGCCCAACCCTTTCCATAAAGGGCAAGTGAACCACATCAATGTGGAGGAATTCTATGACGAACCTGATGCTGTTGCTGGTAACTTCAAACTCAATTCTATTCCAGCACTTGTTCTTTTTGATACTGGAGCATCGCATTCATTCATATCAAAAGCATTTTTTGATAGAAATGAGTTTCCAACTGAAAACATTGGGTGTCCAATAAAAGTAAGTTCTCCAGGTGGAGATATGATAGTAAGTCTTGGATGCCGGGATCTAGTGATAGAATTTGGAAAGCATAAGTTTCCAGTGAGTCTGATAATCCTAGATTCCCAAGGACTGGATGTAATTTTGGGAATGGATTGGATGACCAAGTATGAAGGAGTTTTAGATTGTGCTAATCGTACTGTTGCACTCACAACCCTGGAAAAGAAACGGATTAGATTCAAGTCTAACTTTGAATCAAAAGGGAGTAAGCTTAATTCTCTTAAGGGCGTTAGCATAGACAGTGTGCCTATTGTGTGTGAATATCCGGATGTGTTTTCGGAAGAATTGTCGGGAATGCCACCAGATAGAGATGTGGAATTTCTTATTGATTTGCTACCAGGATCTGGACCAATAGCAAAGAGACCGTACAAGATGTCAGTGGATGAGCTGAAAGAACTCAAGAAGCAGCTTGGAGAACAGTTGCAGAAAGGATTTATCCAACCAAGTTCTTCATCTTGGGGAGCACCAGTTTTGTTTGTGGAAAAGAAAGATAGAAGTCAAAGGTTATGCATAGATTACCTTTCACTCAATGAGGTGACTATCAAGAACAAATACCCTTTGCCTAGAATCAATGACTTGTTTGATCAGTTAGAAGGAGCTTGTGTGTTCTCAAAGATAGATCTCCGGTCAGGTTATTTCCAGCTCAAGATAAGAGAACAAGACATACCTAAGACAGCTTTCACCACAAGGTATGGATTGTATGAGTATACCGTGATGCCATTTTGATTGACCAATGCACCAGCATACTTCATGAACATGATGAACAAGGTGTTCATGGAATTTCTTGATAAGTTCGTTGTCGTTTTCATCGATGACATTTTGATCTACTCCAAAAGCAAAGAAGAGCATGAAGGACATTTGCGTTTGATACTTGAAAAGCTTAGAGAGCATAAGCTGTATGCCAAATTCGGCAAGTGTGAATTTTGGTTGAATGAAGTTGGATTTCTTGGACACGTTGTGTCAGGAGATGGTGTAGTAGTTGATCCTGCTAAAGTTTCAGCTGTAACTGAATGGGAATCACCTAAGTCAGTCAAAGAGGTTCGTAGTTTCCTTGGCTTGGCAGGATACTACAGAAGGTTCATTGAGAGTTTCTCCAAGGTAGCTAAACCTATGACAGAATTGTTAAAGAAAGACAAGAAATTTGCTTGGTCTGAAGGTTGTGAACTCAGCTTTCAAGAATTGAAGAAGAGACTAGTGATAGCACCAGTCTTATGTTTGCCAGGTTTGGAGAAAGATTTCCAAGTGTATTGTGATGCATCTCATCATGGATTAGGTGCAGTACTTATGCAAGAAGGGAAAGTTGTGGCTTATGCCTCGAGACAACTCAAAAATCATGAGGTAAATTACCCTACTCATGATTTAGAGTTATCCTCTGTTGTCCATGCACTCAAAACATGGAGACATTATCTTTTGGGAAAGCGATGTGAAGTGTTCACAGATCACAAGAGTTTGAAGTATATCTTCACCCAGAAGGAAATTAACATGAGACAGAGAATATGGCTAGAACTCATCAAGGACTATGACTTGAGTTTGCAATACCACCCCGGTAAAGCAAATGTTGTAGCGGATGCTCTAAGCCGTAAGGTTTTTGTGAATGGCTTTACTAAGGGAGAATTTCCAGATGATCTGTGTGTCCAATTTAGAGATCTCAGATTGGAGATTGTGCCTGAGGGACATCTCATGTCTTTGGATGTTCAACCCACTTTGTTGGACAAAATCAAAGAAGCCCAAAAGGCAGATAAGGAAATTGAAGAGATTAAGGAAAAGATTGGCAAGGGAAAAGCCAAAGGATTCCATGAAGACGAACATGGTACTTTATGGCATGGAAAACGTATCTGTGTTCCACAAGATCCGGAGCTTCGGAAACTGATTTTACAAGAAGCACACAACTCACCGTATTCCATTCATCCGGGTAACACCAAAATGTACATGGATATGAAGGAAAGATTTTGGTGGAATAATCTCAAGAAGGACATCGCCGAACATATTGCTTTGTGTGATGTATGTAGTAGGGTGAAAGCGGAACATCAAAAACCAGCAGGATTGCTACAACCACTACCTATTCCTGATTGGAAGTGGGACAAGATTGGCATGGATTTCATCACCGGATTGCCAAGGACCAGGTCAGGATATGATTCTATTTGGGTAATAGTGGATCGCTTAACTAAAGTGGCTCATTTCATACCCGTGAAGAATTGTATGTCTGCATGGAGTACCCAAAAGTATTGTGTCTGATAGGGGAACTCAATTCACTTCCCTTTTTTGGAGGCAATTACATGAGTCATTGGCAACGAGGTTGGAATTCAACACTGCTTTTCACCCCCAAACTGATGGACAAACAGAAAGGACTACTCAGATTCTTGAAGATATGTTGAGAGCTTGTGCTCTAGACTATGGAGCCATTTGGGATGAAAGTCTGCCTTACGCGGAATTTTCTTATAATAACAGCTATCAAGCCAGTATTGAGATGGCACCTTTTGAGTTTCTCTGTGGGAGAAAGTGTACTACCCCATTGCTATGGAATGGTGTGGGAGAAAGAAGTTTGTTCAGACCAGAACTAATCAAAGAGGCTGAAGAGAAATTCAAGATAGTTAAGGACAGATTGAAGATAGCACAGTCCTGACAAAAGAGCTACGCAGATCCTAAGTGTAGAGAAGTCACCTATGAAGTTGGTGATAGAGCTTATCTTAGAGTGTCACCACTTCGTGGAGTGAAGAGGTTTGGAGTCAAAGGAAAGTTGGCCCCAAGGTATGTTGGACCATTCAAGATTCTAAGTCGTAAAGGAGAAGTAGCTTATGAGATTGAATTGCCAGAGTCTTTGTCATCTGTTCATAATGTGTTTCATGTGAGTCAGCTTAAGAAATGCCATCCAGAAATGGAAGAAACTTCTTTAAAGGATACTATACCTTTGGAAGAGGTTCAGTTGGAGAGTGATCTCACCTATGAAGAGAAACCTATCAAGATTCTTGAGACAACAGAAAGAGTTACACGGACTAAGACTATCAAATTCTACAAAGTTCAATGGAACCATCATTCCGAAGAAGAAGCAACATGGGAAAGAGAAGATGATCTTCGGAAAGACCACCCTCACCTATTTGCTAGACAACCCGAATCTCGAGGGCGAGATTCACCTTAAGGGGGTTAGATTTGTAACATCCCTAAAATCATGTTTTCAAAGATTTCATATCATGCATGCATGCATATCATTTAGGGAATCAAAACTCAAACTCATTTGAAAGAAAACAGAATTTGAGAGCTATGATTTTATGTGATCAACATTAAATCAAATGCTACTTTCCAATGAGGGGTTATTTGTTCAAAAACCAAACCTTGTTGCTCTCAGATTGTTTTGCTTGATTACTAGTGCTTAAACCAAAATTTACAAAACAAATATGGATTTAAAACCATTTTTAAAACTTGTTCAAATCAAGTGCTATGTCACTGATTATTTTGTTTGATCAAAAGGACCAAGCTAATACAGAGAGACCACATGATTTTATGCCCAGAAATATGAATGTTACACTCTACAAAAATCCAGAAAAGATTTGAATTCAAATAGCTCTTGAAATCATTTGAAAATGTTTCCTGGAAATTCAATCAGAAAAAGAAAAAGAGAAAACAAAAGGAAAAAAGGCCAGCTTCACTAATCTGGCCCAACACTGGAACCAGCCCAGCAATCAGCCCACCCGGGTTTCCACCTCTTCCTCTGTTTCTCACCGTGTTCGCGCATACCCACTCGCTGACAAGTGGACCCTGCAGCCACGTCACTCTGTCGTCCCCAAAATCCCACCCGCAGACCACGTCGCCGCTGCCATTGATGCTGATAATGTCGCGGCGTAATTGGCCTTGATTCCGCGAGCATTTCTCGTGGCGCTGCTGCCTACTTAAACCCCTCCCCCTCGAGACCATTTCCCCCAACAAAGTTAGCCAAGAGCGCCACCAGGCTGCCATTATTTGCTCCTACACCGCCGCAGACAGAGCCAACTCCGGCGAGGTATTCCGGTAAGCCTAGTGCTCGCGCCTACTCCTTGTTCACCGAGGAATGATCCTCTGATCCTTGCGCACCTCCTGATCCTCTTTGTTCGTCCGCTTGTGATCCAGAGCGTCGACTTCGACGAGTACCGTGGGCATCTGACGCCGTCTCCAACTCCGGCGAGTGATTAAGGTAAAAGATGACTGTCTCGCGCCTTCTACTTGACCCTGTCAGGTTCGCCTAAGCGTTGTGCACTCGCTGATACCCTTGGTTTGTGCTAGGGTGTCCAGTAACGTCACCTTCGTCGCCGTCCGTGCAAACCCGACACTGCCTCCAATCCGACGAGCCCCAGCAGCCTCTGCAGCACACCCCCACCCACACCAGCAACACCTTGAGCTTTGTCGTGATTCCGCGAGTTCGGTAAGACACTGCTCGACACTTAACCCCCTCTAGAATCACCGGTGCATCGCCGGCAGAAGCGCCGCCGCCGCCAGCGACCATTCGCGCCGCCACTTCTTGGTCAAAGCATCGGCCACCGTTAGATCTGCATCGTAGGGCGTAGATTAGGACGGGAGCGAACCGTTTTCTTTAGATCTGGCGCGTTGGATCTAACTTGATCTGACGGTGCGGAAGCATGATCCTGAGTGAAGTGGTATTGCCCAATCAGGAGACGCCGCGTGGCTAGGATTTAAATTTAAAAAACTGGATTAGATCTATTAGATATTAAAACTTGTTTAAATCATAACTTTTGATTCCCACGTCCAAATTTGACAAATTTTATATCAATGGAATCAGGAGAGAAAGCCCTTTCCATATATGCAATGTGTTTAATGTTTTGTTTCTGTTAAAACGGTTATTTTTACAGAAACATGTGTAGGCCTATTTTGTGTATATTAATTATTTGAGAAATGTTTTAATGTTCAAATAAAGGTTGTTTGGCAAGTTTTGAACTTGTTTATGAATCAGTACTGTGCACTTGTCTTGTTGAGTATAGAAAATAATCACATATCATATTGCATGCATCCATATATTTTTGTTTGTATTTGTTTTGTATGTGATTTGGTGCTATCATTTTATGTGTAGATTTTGGTGCAAATAGTGATTGTGATTGTGAGGATTGTAGCTACCTTCCAAACTACCAAGGCAAGTGGTGCTTCATGATTTTATTCCTATGTTTTTCAAATATGCATTAGAAATATTTTGCTAGTCTTGCATGGATATTTTTGATCTATATGCTATGCTTGGGAAATCCTAGTAGTTGTAGAATTGCTAGAAATTTCAAAGTTAAAATGCTTATCTATGCAATGCTTAGCCTAGCTAGTAGGAACCAAGGGTGGTTATACATATATGTTATGATAAAATATTTCTAAGTCTTTGGACTTGTGTTTTACTTAATAAAACAACTAAGTGAATGAATCACCTGGGTGGAATGGAAGGAATGGTTTATGTTGAGTGGTTACACAAGGCCCATTTCCATGGTTTACCTTGTGCATCTCACTTGTGGAAAGCCACCCAGGAACAAAGGGATTTGAGAGGCCAAATGTTAAGAAGTGTCACATCCCAAGATTTTCCAAATCTTGTAATGTGAAAATAAATGAATAAAATAAAACTTTGTTTGATTTTCAGGGCCAGAAGAAACTTTTTGAATCCAATTGTAAATCTTCAAACCAATTTGAATTAAATAAATCCTAAAGGGATTTAAAAAGATAAACATTTAATAAAAGGAAAATAAAATATTTTGGAATTGCTAATTTTGATCTTTTAAATAAAAGGATTTGGATTTCAAATAAAATAGAAGTTTTATAAATAGGGATTATTTTAGAGCCAAATTAAACCTTGGCCAAGCTTTTGAAATAAAACATTTTGTTTTTGATAAAAATAGTAAAGGTTTATTTAAAATAAATTAATAAGGATTTAATATCCAAGTTTTATTAATAAAGGTTTTACTATTTCCAAAATAACAAAACTTATTTATTTATTTAAAAATAAGTTTTCCAAGTATTTTATATTCCCAAATAAAACCTACTGATTTGGTTTTGAAAATAATTAGATTTCAAAATGGAGTTTTAAAATAAACATCAAATTCTATTTTGATTTAATAACAATGGTCTATTTATTTAATTAATAATGGACCTAAAATAAAATTATTATTTTGGTTTTGGAATTTGGTTTAAGCTACTGAACAGAACCAAATTCATAGTGCAAGGTTTGGTGATTGTTTGATTTGATTTGGACATTGTTTGGTTGTTTGAAATTTCAAAACAGAATTGGAAAATAGAAAAAGAAAAAGCCAGCAGACAGAAAAAAATGGAATCTGGACCAGCCCAGTCGACAGAGCCCAATAAGCCCAGGAACTAGCCCAGCTTCCCTCCCCGAAGAAAACACTTCGCACCTGGAAACTGACCCACGGAGACACTGACCGGTGGACCTCTTTTCCTTCTCGCATCCTCGCTGACGACTGGACCCCACCTCCCTGTTCATCCTCCTCAACCGCGCGACCCCTTCTCCCCCAAACCGTGCTGCCGTTCTCTGTCATTCAACCGAGCGTTCAATTCATGAATAATGGCTGCGTTAATCTTGCCCCGACCATGCGTACATAAGCACCTCTCCTCCCTCTGTCTTTCCCCTCAAACGCCAACCCCTCTTCGCCACCAGGCTGCTCGAAATCAGCTCCAAACCGCCGCTGCTCCGACGAGCTTCCTTCTCCAATTCCGGTCAGTACTTGCCACCCTGTGCCTCCTCGACCTAGCTCACACCTTCCCCACTTCTAGGCGCATCCACCTGTGCCCTTCGTACGACAGCGGGCGCCCCAGAGCAACGTCTGCAACAAGCTCTGAACGACGCCGCCGTCCGCTCCAACTCCGACGAGCCCCACAGGTAGTTTCCGGCCGCCCCTCTTCTTCTCGTTCACGCACACAGCATCTCCGTGATCTCCTGCGTCTAACCATGCTTCTGGTTTGCCTTCTCGTGACCCGTAGCATCGTCTTCGACCTCGACCAGAGCCAACCGTCGCCAGACCAAACTCCGGCGAGGAATTCCCCCTGCCCTCGCGCGCCCCTTGCCCCGACGATCACAGGACGAGCTTCCCCAGCCTCCTGCGATCTCGGTGAGCCTACTCCCTCCCTCTCTCGCTTCCTGTTTTGCCAGCGCCGCCACTGTCAGACCGTCGCCGCCGTCCACCGCAGAGCAGCGCCGCCAGTTAGTGGTCCGATTGATTGCGTCCGTTAGATCTAGATCGTAAGGCTGTAATAGAACATAAGCGAAGAGGTATCGTATGCCTCTGCGCTGCTCGATCTAAATGAGATCCTACGGTCTGCAGCGCCTGATCCACCCGAACCGGTACCGTCCAATTAGACAGTGCCGCGTGTCACCATTTCTGTTTAAAAACAGAATTGAAATCAGAATAGAATGTGAATTTCAAACCTTTGTAACTTTTGATCCACACGTCCAAAATTTGCAAATTTGGTATCATTGAAATCAGTGGAATAAGACCTAGACAACCATGGAATTTGTTTAGCAAATAGTATCTGTTAGATGGTTTGTTTTTGCAGAAACATTTTGTATGCTTGTTTAGATTAGAAAAATGATTCAAAAATGTTTTTTAGTTTGAAACCTTGGCAAATTGATTTGTTGTGAACTTACTGACCCTAGGAACCAACCCATAGTTTGGAAAATGGATTTGGTAAAGTTTAGGATGGAAAACTTGATTTAGTCATTTCTAGCCAAATGAAAATAATGGTTTTTGCTATGAAAATGATTTTGAGTAAAAACTTTGGGAAAATGGTTTGGACCAAACCTACTGACCCAAAACACCAAGTTTTGCAATAGCAACTCCTTTGGTGAAAAACATAAAGTTTTGCTTTGATAAAAATACTTTTCACCACATAAAATGATGATTAGATTTAAAAATGGTTATGGACCAAAACCCCTTTGCAAATGACTTTGCCACTTTGGAAAATGACCACTTTGGACCTTACAAAGTTTAGAAGCCTAGTGGAGACCATCTTTGCAAATAGAACCACCTCTTGCATGCTTACATGCATGACTTAGATCCCATAGTTTTATGTGTGTATAAATTGTTGTTTGATTGATTATTTGGAATGCTAGTTGATTTGGTGTTTGCTTGATTGATTGTAGTGAAGTTAGCAAAGTGTGAGACTAGCAAGATCAAGGAGTGAACCATCATTCCCTACCAAAAAGGCAAGTTACACTATCATCTAAAGTCCTACTATTTTCTTAAACTTAGTGGATTTTGAAAACATGCATGAAAATAATTTTATACTTATGCTATGCTAAATCCTAATAGGATTCCCTATACACTCCTTAGTGAAAATATTGTAGTTGTTATATGCTTAGCCATGCTTCATTTTGAAAAGAGATACATGTTGAGATTTTATGAAGTTGAGAAAAGGACTTGTGTTTTATATAATAAAACAAGGACTCAATGAACCACCTGGGTGGCCAAGGATACTTTGAGTTTTGGAGAAGGTGGAAACAAAAGGAACCCTGTCTAGGGCAATCTCTTTGTGTTGTGCTCCAAAGGAAACCACCCAGGAAACTTAGAGATTGAACATGTTTCTCCAATTGTGGCTTTCGTGTGCAACCACATGTTATTATGGCTCTGGCTTAGTCAACTACATTGGGAAGACCCATGCATTGTCTTCAGTTTACTGGACATGGGGATCTGAAATGCTTCATGGGTGCTGAAGACAAGCTAGAAATGGTGTATGGGAGGACCCTTTGGAAAGACTTCGTCACATTCTCAATCTGCCAGTACTCCATCTTGGTGAGTGCTAATCCAGTGGCCACTGGTGGCAAAAGGATGGGATTGTGACATGTGGGTAAAGTGTACTCCTTCTGCAGAAGATAATAAAATCTAAGTACTTAGCCGTGTCCCCGGTTATGGACAATACTGAGCAACTAAAGTTTGAAGCTATGGGATATCTTGACATTCTAATTTCTAAAAGAAAACTTTTAAGGACTTGATGCACTTGGGGTTACCAAGGAGCACAAGAGATTTTGATAAAACTTGATGTACTTGGGGTTACCAAGGAACTCAAGAGAGGAAAACATGAACACTTGGGGTTACCAAGGAGCTCATGAGATTTTGATAAAACTTTTTGCACTTGGGGTTACCAAGTAGCTCAAGGTATTTTTGACAAGGACTTGAACACTTGAGTTTCTACCAAGGAGTTCAAGGAACTTGGAAAAGGAGATTTGACAAAGGACCAAAACTATTTTTTAAAAGATAGGATAAAACATTGCTTTATGCAAATAATCCTTAAACTCTTCTTAGCCAAAATTGCATGTAAAGATAGGATCCACTCATATTATACATAGTAGTGAAGCTTGCCAATACAATTCAAATGTATTGACCCTTGTGGCTGTAACTTGTAATGTTGCAGGTTTGATTGATTTTAGTGAAGATTGATTGATTAGGATTACAAAGTCTACAACCAACATCTGCCTGTGGCACTTTGAAGATGAAGGACCCATACTTATAGTTATTCCGCTGCAATGTAATGTAATAGCCAAATGAGCTATGTATGATGTAATAAAATTATGTTATTCTTGGTTATAAAGTTATGTTATGACCTTTGTTTCTTGATATTACATCTTAACTGTGGATGCTAGCTATTGATCTAGGGACTAGCATTGTAAACACAGGGGACACCACCTTATGTTGTGTAAAGGTTGGGACACTCCCTCTACAAGAAGCTTCTAGTGCAGCCACTTGGCAATATGGGCTCTGCCTGGATCATATAGGTTGCAAAAACTTAGCCATTTGGACAGTTGGTGGTAGTGGGAATGATAGGTTGGAGCGCGTCCATTTGGTCTAAGGGAAGGCTTCTGAAAGGTCCTGACTTGGTGAAAATCAAGTCTTGTGGGGAAAGTGCACAACCTCTGCAGATGGAAGAATCTAAGTACTTAGCCATGTCCCTGGAATTGGACGACTTGAGCATCAAGACATGGAAGCTATCAAGAATCTCCTCATCCCAATTTTCTAAGTAAATCTTGTGGTTGTACAAGGGTGAAGGACCACAATGTCTATTGGTGGTTCCTTGGGAAAGAATTTGATAAAGAAAAACTTAGTGTTTTCAACTAATAGGCAAAAACCTATTTTGTGCAAAGCAAGCCTAAGCTACACTTATCCAAAAATGCATATAGTATTTAGTCCACCAATATTCTACTAAGGTATCACTTTCCAATACTATTCCAATGTAGACCCACTGTGGCTGTAACTTGTGATGTTGCAGGATATTCTGATGATGATTAGGAGTCATGAGTCTACACTCAACATGCTTGCCTGTGGCACATGAAGATGAAGACTTATCTATCTTATTATGTATTTGAACTCTTGTATTAGGCTTGTGGCCATGGAGTTGTAAAAGACTATGTTTTTCTCTGGAATGATATGTAATAATGACCTTTGTTTCTGTGTACTTCATCTTAAACTGTGGATGCTAGTATTGATCCAGGGACTAGCATTGCAATCACAGGGATCTTTTCCTTTACAAAGGAGGGATCTTACAGCAAGAGGGACAATCAAATAATGTAAGGGATAAAGAATTAGTCTCATTAGAAGGTAGGAATGGATAGCTCCTTTTGTTCATGACTCTCCTCCTCCTTTTCATGTAATGAGCTTTCAGGTTCAGTAATTTCTTCTTCCATAGGTTCCTGCAAGGCATTAGTCTCTTCCATTATTGGAAATCATCTATTAAAATATTCAAGAATATAGCCATTTTCTTATTTGTAATTATCAAAGAAAAATTTAAGTATATCATAAACCTCATATTCATAAGGTGAATCATCAGTATTTTCAAGCAAACTAGCAAGTTCAAATGCACCCTTGAAAGCAATAAATTCTTCAATTTGTTCCACATCATAAAAGTCATAATTTCCTTTAACATAAGAAGATATGGTAACATTATCATTATACTCACATTGAAAAGGGAGGTGTTTATACCTCCTAAAGCAACAATATGTATCAAAGCAATAAGTAACATTATAAGTAGAGCACACCTCTCTAGCAATAGTATGCAATTTATCAATTTGTTCCCATTAGTGTTTCCCTTTTTGTGACAAACGGTGTTCCTTATAATAATACTTTTGTTCTTCTGTGAACCCACCTTGCCAATAAGAACTAGTTTCAAAGAAACCATCCTTTAATAGAAAGCATGACAAAGCAAGGCAATAATAGACCAACAACTAGAATAGGAACTATTTTTTGTGTTTTTGATAGGAAGAAGCAAACCAAAGGAAACAATTTTTTTGTAATTTTTGATACAAAGAGGCAAACAAAACAAGCCAAAATAAACTAAGTAAAACAAAAACTAAGTAAAGAGAAAGGTTGTGAAGGACTCCCCTTGTGAATCCGTCCTTAGCCTCCCTGGAAACGGCGCCAGAAAAAGGCTTGATGCGGCTCAGATCACTGTAGAGCTTCGCTGGGAAACCCAAGAGGAAGTATGATGAGTATAGCGGCAAGTTTTTCCCTCAGTAAGAAACCAAGGTTATCGAACCAGTAGGAGGAAGGAAAAGACTCAAAGGTGTCGCAAGCAACTTGAAACCTGCACAACACAAACTCAAGACTTTGCCCCAACGAACAGTGAGGTTGTCAATCTCACGGGTTTGCTGAAAACAAAGGATTAACTATATGGTGTGGAAGGTAATGGTGGTTTGTAGAAAGTAAAAGTAACAGTGGAAGATGTATCAATGGTAAAGATTGGACCGGGGTCCATAGTTCACTAGAGGTGTTCTCCTTAAGATAAATAACATAACATTCTGGTTAAACAAATTACAGCGGGGAAATTGACAGGACAGAGCAAGGCATAACAACGAAATACTAGACATTCATGATCCTATGAAATTTGATAGGGCATTACAACAATATACATAGACCGCCATCCAGCTGCATCTATGACTAGTAATCCACTTTCAGGTTATCATTCGAACCCCCTCCAGTATTAAGTTGCAAGGAACGGATAACTGCTTTAAGCAAGGTGTGTAAAGTAAACAATACAATTGTTCCATGAATACGAGATTGTTGTTTTCTCCCTAGTAGCAACAACACATCTACATCCTTAGAGATTTCTATCACTTCCCCAGATTAAATAGAGGCATGAACCCACTATCGAGCATAAATACTCCCTCTTGGAGTCACTAGCATCAACTTGGCCAAGATAGCTACTAGAAACAGAGAGCATGCAAGATCTCAAACAACACAGACATGATAGAATCAATAAGATATAATCATTAACCAATCTGACATAGTAATCTCAATATCCATCGGATCCCCGCAAACACAACATGCATGAATACAAATAGATGATCTTTATCATGAACGGAGCTCACAAGATCTAAACATGGTAGCACAAAGGAGGAGAAACAACCATCTAGCTACTACATGGACCCGTATTCCAAGGTGGAACTACTCACGCTTCATACCAGAGGCCGACATGGTGATGAAGAAGGCCTCAGGGATGATCTCTCCCCTCCGGGAGGGTGCCAGGAAGAGCTTTGGATCCCCGCTATCTAGGGACGATGGTGGCGGCGGCTACAGACTGTTTCGTGGAAGATTGATCGGGTACTTAGGATTTAGGTATCGGGGGCTTATTATAGGAGAAGAGGGAGGCCGAGGGGTGCCCAAGGCGGCTGCATCTCCCAAGGCACGGGCCAGGCCTGGCTGCAAGGCCAGGGTGTGTGGTCCCCTCGAGGCCCTTTTCCGTCTTGTCTTCTGGCACCGTGTTCCCCACAAAAAATACTGACTTTGGCTTTTGTCCCGTCCAATTCCAAGAATATTCATTTTCTGACTTTTCTGGAACCAAAAACAACAGAAAACAGGCAACTGGCACCGTGGCATCTTGTTAATAGGTTAGTCCTAGAAAACATATAAAAATACCTCAAAGTGTAGACAAAGCAAAGAAGATACTAAACAAGCATGGAACATAAAAAATTATAGATACGTTTACGACGTATCAGGAGGCAAATAAAGGTGGTGGAGTTTGAAAAGATATGGCCCCAAATTCAACATGGGCATCAAGCAATTTATCAAGAACCAACTACAAAATATCAAGAGGCAAATATACAATTAATAAAACAATGCATATGAAGGAAGGACCAAATGAAAAGGGGTTTTATATGATGCTCAAATTCAAGGTGGCATGGTGACATGAGCATGATATTATGCAATGCAATTAATGACATGTAGGAAGTATCATTATATATAATAAACCAAGTAGCATTACAATGTTAGACAATTGGGATGCTACAACTCTCCCCCAATAAACAAGAATCTTTCCCCGAGATTCCTAGGAAAAAGAAAAGACACAAAGGGAGGCAGGTGTTCGGAATGAAGGTGATCCTCATGTTGCCAAGTTGATTTATCAACAAAAAGGTGCGACCACTACACCTAGCAAAACATGATAGACTTGTTGCGAGTCTTGCATTTTTCTTCTTCAAATCAAAGGGCATGAATAACCTGGAGGATTGTTGTGAGCCAAGAAATATAGGATGAACATATCTTAGGTGCTCTTAAGAAAAACGATAAAATAATATAACCACTTCTTGAAATAATTTGGAAATACAATGTATTGAGGAGAGAAATGAAAGATACATCGTTAGGATTAAAGATCAATATATGCACATGAGGATGATTATTTCTCTCGCCCGAATAAAAGAACGACTTTGGATAAGTTAATAACCACTATGGAAATAACATTGTTTCTTCCCTTGCATTAAGAAATGAACTTTGGATAAACACTATAGCCTTGAAACAATAGAGTTCCTTGATATGAACAGAAATATTTGGGTTTAGGTGTTCCCGGATTAGATTCTTCTTGCGCTGGTAAGAACCAAAGGATCGCATAATTTAGGTGCATGGATTTATCTTCAAGAGAAGGAGGTGACCCATGTTTATGGTGGAATCCCGAGGAAGAAGTTGAATGGTTAATATCTGGAGATTATTGTAGAGATGCTTATTGCTTTCCTTAACCATGAGGTTATTGCAATATATTTTGCGGTTGATGGCATCGACTATAATTGGTTTTACCAAGAGGAAAGGAATTGACAAAAAAAGTTAGATATATCTTCCATCCATATTTTTTGACGTTGTCGAGCTCCGGTAGAATGAAGAGTGGCAGGGGAAGATTTTGCACTTGCTACCACCAGATCGTTGAAAATTTTGCTCCATCTTGAAATAGACGAGACCACCAACAAGAGATTATTGATTATGTTCTTGAGAGAACACTATGGAAAGCAAGGATGGAAGCAAAAGTCTCAAGGGATAAAGGGCACTTCTGACTTCTATGGAATGGGTGAAATCACATTAATCCACCAATTCAATGTACAAGAGTGAATGATGAGAGTAGTGGTATGGTAGGTACTCCATCCCGCACCCAAAGCACTACTCCGCATATGAATAGGAGAATTGTGCAACCCAACTCGCGGAATTTTAGGCTGAAGGTTATAATAAGAAGAACTTATGAACCTTCGTAAGAAAACAAATATTGATGCAAACACTTTGTCAAATCGAAAATAGATAAAGATGATGTTGTTGTCTTTGTGTTGGAAGTCCCAAGACATCAAAAAATGATATGAATGAAGATCACGGAGCTATATGAAAGATTCAACATATAGATTAAGGATAACACCCAAAACTTTGCATCAAAATGTAGACAAAGCAAAGCAAAGAAGATAATAAACAAGCATGGGACATAAAAAATTATAGATACATTTACGACGTATCAGGAGGCAAATAAAGGTGGTGAAGTTTGAAAAGATATGGCCCCAAATCAACATGGGTATCAAACAATATATCAAGAACCAACTATAAAATATCAAGAGGCAAATATACAATTAATAAAGCAATGCATATGAAGGAAGAACCAAATGAAAAGGGGTTTTATATGATGCTCAAATGCAAGGTGGCATGGTGACATGATCATGATATTATGCAATGCAATTAATGACATGTAGGAAGTATCATTATATATAATAAACCAAGTAGCATTACAATGTTAGACTATTGGGATGCTACAAATCTCCCCCACTAAACAAGAATCTTTCCCATAGATTCCTAGGAAAAGGAAAAGACACAAAGAGAGGCGGGTGTTAGGAATGAAGGTGATCCTCACGTTGCCAAGTTGATTTATCAACAGAAATGTGCGACCACTACACCTAGAAAAACTTGATAGACTTGTTGCGAGTCTTGCATTTTTCTTCTTCAAAACAAAGGGCATGAATAACCTGGAGGATTGTTGTGAGATAAGAAATATAGGATGAACATAGCTTAGGTGCTCTCGAGAAACACGATAAAATAATATAACCACTTCTTGAAAGAATTTGGAAATACAATGTATTGAGGAGAGAAAAGAAAGATACATCGTTAGGATTAAAGATCAACAGATGCACGTGAGGATGATTATTTCTCTCGCCCGAAGAAAAGAACGACTTTGGATAAGTTAATAACCACTATGGAAATACCATTGTTTCTGCCCTTAAATTAAGAAATGAACTTTGGATAAACACTATAGCCTTGAAACAATAGAGTCCCTTGATATGAACAGAAATATTTAGGTTTAGGTGTTCCCGGATTAGATTCTTCTTGCGCTGGTAAGAACCAAAGGATCGCATAATTTAGGTGTGCGGATTTATCTTCAAGAGAAGGAGGTGACCCAAGTTTATGGTGGAATCTCGAGGAAGAAGTTGAATGGTTAATATCTGGAGATTATTGTAGAGATGCTTATTGCTTTCCTTAACCATGAGGTTATTGCAATAGATTTTGCAGTTGATGTCATCGACTATAATTGGTTTTACCAAGAGTAAAGGAATTGACAAAGAGAAGTTAGATATATCTTCCATCCATATTCACTACTAGAAATCCCCTTATTTCCGACGGTGAATATTAATAGCCGACAGCCCGTCGGCTATTAGGCTAATGGCTGACGGTGCTACTAATTACCGATGGTTCTAGGGGCCTGCTCGGTTATGACCTTGCATAGCCGATGGTGTTCTAAAATAACCGACAGGTAGTAACGAACAGTCGTGTATCGACGCATAATAGCTTACGGTTCATAGTAATACTCGACGGTCCATTTGACACCGTATTTAGTTGCATAGCCGACGGTTCATAAGTAACTCTCGGGTATATGTGACAATAGC
The DNA here is from genome assembly GCA_916181665.1 of Avena sativa. NCBI lineage: Eukaryota > Viridiplantae > Streptophyta > Magnoliopsida > Poales > Poaceae > Avena > Avena sativa. Next base: position 375,823,217 of record OV702285.1, on the reverse strand, counting down.
CGATGGTCAATTAATAACCCTCGGTCATAAGTGATAATAGGCTAGGAAGACAAACACTAGCCAACACTTAAGGTTGATACTTGGTTATGTTATTTATGAACATAGGTAATAACTTATTTTCTCGGTTTCTATTTATAAAATATTTTGGTAAGATAACACCGATACTATATATCAAAACCTACATAGACGCGTGGTACTAGTTGGGCGGGCGATAATTTTGGGTCTTTGGCGCGCTAACAAAATATTTGCGTGCTCTTGCCGCTAAGCCGACTTTTATGTGCGCACAAGGATCAAACCCACCACGTCCTTATCTTATCCCCAATGCATCCCTCAACCGCGGCCAGGTTTTCTTCTCCATTTTTTTTGAGATGTCTCCTCCAAAAAGTGATTCTCCTTTAGATCGCCCTCTCGAGGCCCATGTCGTCGTTCCGATCTCTCACAATGGGTGGCCTCGCCCAGTTTGGCCTCCTCTCCATGTCCTCTCTCCGTTCATACCACTACCTCCTACAGCCGCCGCGTAAAACTCACCGCTACCTAACCCTAGATCGGTGAAAACCGTCATCTGCTTAGACCTCTGTGGAAACACCGGACGCCTGAAGCAGCTAGCGGTGGCTGCCAGATGCTGGCTACGCGATCCTCCGCCAAGAGCGGCTTCTCCCTTCCACGTGAGCTCTCCCACCGCCCGCACCCGGCGACCAGTGTCAGCGACTGCGCGGCCGTCTACAATGGGCACTCCCCTGCGCGCGAGCTCTCCCAGCTTCCGCATCTGCTGGCCGGGCGGAGCGACAACGAGATCGTCGGGGCAGCGGAGTGCTCCAGAGTCTCGATGAGACCAGCTAGTTCTTCTACCATCGACCTGGTACTATGCACCTCTAGAGACACATGATGTACAATTTAATAAATGTTTTTTTCTTAATTCTCCAAATTGTTAAAGATAGTCACACAGATCTACCACTCCATGTTTACTGTATATGTGTTCTTATGTGTATTGAGAAGCTTGAATATTGTTTTGATCCAATATCCTCTTAATTGACTGCTATTGCAGCTTAATAATATCTTGTTCCTTTTTCATTTCTATATGGATTTGGACTGCTTGAATTGCAAGTTGAAATATAAAACATCAATATGAACGTTAGAGAGCGTTTGATTGTTCAATGGTGTGTGTAAGGCTACTCTTTGACATATAATTATATAAAGCTACATCAATTTCCTGATCTGGTTTGGCAGGATAATATTTGACAAGTTATTTGATGCGTAATTCAACCTTCTTCACATTGTTAGTGCAGGCCATCACTGCTCTGAAGAATGGAGCATAATTGTTGTAGTACGAGGGATGTAGATGGAAGCTAAATTTTTGTCCCTTCGGGCTTTCTCTTATGTGAGCTTTGTTTACATTTGCTCTATCACAGAATTCTGAAGTCGTGTGATTCTTTCCCATCCCATCTACGAATATCTTTGTAAGTCATACCATTCATTCATATGTGATGTAACCTATTGGCTTGTTTGCCAGCTTTTGTGCACATTGAATCCCTCCATTCACTTATTCTTAGTTTAGTCTATCACTAGCTATTCAGGTTGGTAATTTGGTATGTCCATATATAAACCTTGAATATTGTATTTGCATGAACAATATCGTGAAGCTATTGTCCAGAAGAATGTGAAGATTCTCACCTGTTTATGGTTACTTTGTCTCAGGTCATGTATGACAGACCAACGAAAAGCCACATAGTCGTTTTGAGAATACAGGGTGCCGTTGGCACCAAAAGGGGGCAATCAACCATGTACAAATGGACTGAGCTAGCACATAAAGAATACTTTTTAAAGGTGCTAGTACATAAGCTTTTGTGATATCTTTCTTAGCCACGGTCAAGTTATTTTACTCTTGTTTATTTAGTCTTATGTATCTTGTTTTTTGTGCAAACTCTTGCAGCTGCTGCATGAGAAATTAAAGCAGATTGCTAGTATTTTTTTGATGGTAACATAATTCTTAGTAAGTTCTAGCAAAATTAGAGTTATTCTAATTAAAATGCAGCAAGTAGCTAGACTGACATGACCTCCGTTATGTGCGATATCTGCATGTAAGGCTAGAAGAGGAGTGAGATACTTGTGTAACACTAGTACTTGTTGTACACTTGCGTGAGTTCCTAGTTCCAATACTAAGACATGATTAGTTTGATATGTTTCTGTATAGATGATTCCTGAACAATTAAGTTGGTCTTCTAGCTCAACAAAATTTCAACTACATTACACTAGTTTTCATATCTCTTACATCCATTCTTCTAATTTCTTAGGGAATGTGAAGCAATACTGCATGATATCCGAGTCGTGAGATCGATCATGATTAATATGATGAGGATGACACTTGAGGCAACGAGGGAGATTTTCTTTATGGCAAGTATGATGATGATGGCTATTGCGACGAGTGCAGAGTGCTATTATCCACATGGCGATGGGTGTAATGATATCTATGGCGACGATGGTGAGGATTTGTGATGTGATCCTTCAAGTCATGCAGTGAAGCGAAGTTCTGGAATTTGGATAATTTTAGCTTATATGTAGAATGTTTGAACCATTATCTTTTGCACGACACTTCATGGATGGATCATGTACTTTATGAGGCTATGATCTTTGCCTATGTGTGATTGTGTATAATTTTGAGATGTATTTTTGATGTTAATATTTGAAGTTGTTGTCATGACTAACATGATTCCTCGTTCTATGACACCCTTCTGTGAAAGCAGTAACCGTGGGGTGACTAAATGCTCCGTGGAAAAGCAGACTTCTTAGTTTAAATAAGCAGTAACTCACGGTTTGCCTTTCCTCTTGGTTATAACTTACCTGACAGGTCCAAATATACCATCGACTTTTAGAAACCCGACGGGAGATAGTAACTGTCGGACAGTAAATACCCTACGGGGAACCATCGGCTATAAGTGTCGTCTAGCTATTGTGAGACATCTTGTCACCAAATCTTGCTGACAGTTGACCGTCGGTGACCTACCGTAGACAAATACATTAACCGACAGTACCGTCAGCCATAGTAGTAATGGCCGACCGAGCATAGCCGACGGTATATCACCGACGGTGTACCGTCGATTATAACTTCATCCGACGGTAAACTCAAATATCCGACGATAAACTCAAATATCCGACGGTAACTGGACCCTCGGCCAAAAGGGCATATCTAGTAGTGATTTTTTGACGTTATCGAGCTCCGGTAGAATGAAGAGTGGCAGGGGAAGATTTTGCACTTTCTACCACCAGATCATTGAAAATTTTGTTCCATCTTGAAATAAACGAGACCACCAACAAGAGATTATTGATTACGTTCTTGAGAGAACACTATAGAAAAGCAAGGACGGAAGCAAAAGTCTCAAGGGATAAAGGACACTTCTGACTTCCGTGGAATGGGTGAAATCAAATTAATCCACCAATTCAATGTACAAGAGCGAATGATGAGAGTAGTGGTATCGTAGATACTCCATCCCGCACCCAAAGCACTACTCCGCATATGAATAGGAAAATTGTGCAACCCAACTCGCAGAATTTTAGACTGAAGGTTATAATAAGAAGAACTTATGAACCTCCGTAAGAAAACAAATATTGATGCAAACACTTTGTCAGATTGAAAAAAGATAAATATGATGTTGTTGTCTTTGTATTGGAAGTCCCAAGACATCAAAAAATATATGAATGAAGATCACAGAGCTATATGAAAGATTCAACATATAGATTAAGGATAGCACCCAAAACTTTGAATAGAGGAATTGTGAAAGATCTGGAAAGTCTTCGTTGCATATGATGGATTGTGGATGGGAGATTTAGCGAGAGGGTTTCAAAAGGTTTCTTGATGAGCAGAAGACCAACCGAATTTCTTGTCCTACTTGAGAAGATCCGAGAGAGAGATTTAGCAGTCTTGAGGAATCCTTCAACAAATCAACAAGGATTTTTGTCAAACTTAGGATAAGCTCCGGAGTTGGTTGGAATATGTAGGATGATGGAAACCAAAAATTGACTTGATGATTTCAGAATTATAGCGATGTCTTTAGAAAAAGGTTGTGGCCGAGATAGGTGACTTCAGGAAGCCAGAATTCACACTTTGATGATTATTTGGCCTTTCGGATGGGATAAGAGATGTTGACTTGTTCGCATAGTTGATCGGATCACCGGTTGAAAAGAGAAGAGGTTTTGGATAAGAACCGATGATAACTCATACTTTTAAGAAAAACTAGCATAGATAAAAGGATGAAATCTCCCGCATCCAAGTGAACCTTTGCAGATATGGAGTTCAGAAAGATGTGAAGCACAACAATCAGACAATAGTCCACCATAGTGCCTTTTGAAAGGTCTGGATTTCCAAAGGTACTTGAATATGATATAGATATGATCACGCTATAACTCAAAATCACAAGAGATAAACGCCATAATTTGGAGGATTAGGTTGATAGCATTGACCATATTCTACTCATGATAAGTGTCATATAGCTATACTGAGAACCAAATTACAATCACAAGCATCAGATCAACACACGTTGTCTATTTAGCCCAAAAGAATTTGAAGATGAAGTAAAAAATTCATATTATGCGTCGGTAGCAAAATATCGAACTATCATGGACATGCCGACAAAAATAAGGTGAATAGTGTATCACACATGACTGAAAAGGAGTGTGGAAACACAGATGTATCAAAGAAAAAAATTCCGCATTTTTCGGCATTAAAATACCAACTAGATGCGCAAAACCATTTATCAGATAGAGATTAGCAACTCCACATTATGTAAACGTGTACTAAAGAATGAACACCCTTAACAAGATCGTGTCAGTTAACAAATAGTCAGATAGATCGCATTGGTTTACACATAAGCCTGTGGGTATAGAATGTACCAACAGTTGGTAACCAAAGGTAGATTGCGAAGCAAGTTTGGATGCAACAGATTGACAAAGGATTAACACATCCTATGATACTACGGATAACCTAAACACGTGAATCCTAGTTTGAATTTTTAGAAGAGGATAGACAAATGTTACAGTCCCTTACTAGAAAAAGGATGGGTAATAAGAAAAATGGAAGCAGTCCTACTCTCACGTTTAGTTTTTCCCTATAATATAGATACCAAAATATTTTCTAGACTGACAACGACCACCTTGGTTGAGACCCTGATGGGCAGAATGGCTCTGGTACAAGATGTAACCCCTTGGACGCTAACACTCTAAACACAAGCCGATATAACCCAAAAGTGGAAAGACATACTTCTGTGGGGCCGCACAACCTCACACAGTAGGACGAGGGTATTGGTAGGGCACGGTACAGGCCAACCATCCCACCCACTTTTATGGTTATAGCTTCATGTGCGAGTCAAACATACACAAATGAGTATGTATGCCAGCGACATACAAGAGTACATCAGAGCCACACCATCTAAAAAAATAGAAATATTGCAACACCATACGTCAAGATCCAAATATCCTAGATGGATATAATAGTTTAGGATACATCCTCATACACCAACCATTAAAGTACCAAACAGAAGCGGAAGACAAGATCCGAGTACAGATTAGTAAGCAAATTGGCATAAGATGCCCATAAATAAGCACATTCCCGCCCAGAGATCTTAGAGATCTCCATCCCCGAAATATCTATGCAAGAGGGTCGCTGCCTCCATCATAGGTCTCGTCGACGTAGTATCCTCCATGTGGATAACCCTGACAACCTGAACAATATTTATGGTGTGAGACTCTAGGGGCACTCAGCAAGTCTTTATGCATCTAAAGGGATTAACCTGGGGGTGACACAATTGCAGTGAAAGATAAATAGCTAATCAGTTCTATAGAGACACACTATAACATCCCACCCGTTGGTAGTTTTATTAACCATTTCATGGATATTGCACTATTTACTAGTCATGTTTAGTCAAGTTAAACACAGTATTTTAGTTATAGTTGTCTATGATCAAGAAACTATGATCCAAGTAGTCCATAACCGCGGACACGGATTTCAGAAAGATTTACCCTGCAGGGGTGCACAAATAGCAACAAGCACGATCAACCTTAGAAAGAACCAAATAAAAATCAATGAGGCATCACGACAAAGCATTCACAAGATTCAAAAATAATTTCAGGGGGCCACCCCACTAATCTACCCGCAACGAAGTCGGCCAGGCTACGAGACGCACCTAGGATTTGTGTGAATGGCTGTAAATGAGTAGGAACCTGAAAGTGTGACTAGGATTGTCGATACCACGACAACACTCCACATTCCCAATTAGCACTGTAATAAACACTCTACACGAGCAACAGTAGTAAATAAAGCAGTAAAACATGGCATAAGTACAGTATAGCAATAAATCCCCAAACTAATTGTGGCCCCAAGAAAATATGATGTGAATCAAGCTCGGACCAAGGGGATTGATGGTCCCACATGCGGATAGTGCGATAGTCAAGGAACAAGAATCAAGTACTCGGGTCCTACGGGACATAAGTGAGCAGCTAAAAACCAAATAACAGCTATTGTCCTTCGGTGCCTCTTTCTTTAGTTATCCCATTACTACACAATTCAGTTGCTTAGGTACCTCGTTATTCAAAGACTCGCAAAAACCCTACACATGCAGTTCTACAACTCGCACGGCTCAAATAACTCATGTAGTAGTGGCTGATAGAATAGAGGGTACAAGCTTTAGTGGGGTTTAAAAGTAAAGTCTATACAGTACTTGGGATTGCAATTTAATTTGGAACACGACTTATGGTGAAAGAATAAGATAGATGCAATAGGTACTATATGACTATATGTGTAGTGCAAGCATGGGGAAATGATTGCCTGTCAGATCAGCAGTAGGGTAACCGGGATCCGAGTAGTACTCTTGAGTCTCCTGGTAACTTCCTTGCTTGGCGTCTATTTGAAACAAGAACCAAACACAAAAGGGCCATAATAAATATAACACACAATCATATGAAACATATGCAACATGCAAAACAAGGTATGCCATGATGGAATAATGCACAATTGCATGCTATAACATAACATGGCATGGATCATTGACGGTATCCAGAAACGGGCGATGCTGAGTATGGAGAGGCTACAAGAGGAAGGGGACTGCGAGGTGGAGCTCACCTTGTCCAGTTCCCACCGGATTTGGGAAGGAGGGAGGTTAGAGGTGAGGGCGACGACGACGACTATGGCGGTGGCATGCGACTTGTGACAAGGAAGCAGCTCCAAGAAGGTCCGGCTCCTCATGGCAGGCTGGCTCGACACAGACGAGGAAAAGGAAGCTCCTCCATGACTCTATGGCCTCAACATCTACTCGAACAACGGAAGTAAGCGGTGCACGATGGCATAAATGGTATGATGGAGAAGAGGGAGAGGGAAAATAGAGAGGGGATCTAGGGTTCAGGATGGAGTGGTGTGGGGTTAAAAGGTAGGGAGGACACGAGTTGGGCGTGCTTGCTGACGTGGATGACAAAGGCGGATGACCACCTGCTCCTCGCTGTCATCTTACAGAGGGAGGAAGGGCGACAGAAGGAGATGAACAGGATGGCATCCTCCTATCATCGAAGCGATACGGGCCAGGGAGAGCAGAACAAGGCCGACCCAGGGAGAGGGAAGGAGTATCCCGGGTGGACTGGTGTGGATGGGCTGCCTGGATGCCTGGGTGGGCTGCTGTGGCTAGACCTTCTCTCGCTCTCTCTAATTAAATTTATTTTATAATTTATTTATTTTTCCTTTTTTTGTTTTCAAAATACAAATCAACTTGTTGTTGCAGATCATTTGAAACAGAGCAAGGCAAACAAAAAGGAGGCAGGGGTGGTTAGGGGCTTAGGTTAGATGGGGTAGTTAGGTTAGCAGAAGGGTAGGTTAGATTTTTTTATTTACTTTCATTCTTTTCATTTGTTTTTCATTTATTTAAACAATCTATAAGAACAAGCTTGAAAGATAATCACAAAAAACTAAAACCCAAGGATAAACAAAGAGGGGATGATATAGATGTTCTATTAAGGTTTGCTTGAATTCGACCATATTGTTTGAATTCAACTCAAGATAAGCTCCTCACAAAAACCAAAAGAATATATCATAGAAGGAAGATGGGGAAAGATGGCATGGCCCATGCATGTGTAATAAATGCCACTACTAGTTGTGAAAACAACTACAATACATGATGGTCACTTATTTAAACATACATCACAAATTGGAATAAGGTCTTCATAGAAGAAAGGTAAGCTTGCTTTCCCATATGGATTAGATGGAATATAAACACGCATGAAGGTAAATGGGCCAACCTAGTGTGTGTGTCACACTAGATCAACATATAGCCAAAAATAGCTTCATGCATGATCATATCTTCAAATACAAACCATATGTATGCATGAGAGGGATTTCTACTCACATAACATGCAAAGCTGGCTATGTGGCTCTCCATATTCAATATTGTGAAAATGATGACTGGATTCTTGCACCAATGACATGGTTATTGAAGGAAATATGCCCTAGAGGCAATCATAGAGATGATTATATTTCATATGTATCCATGAGTTATTGTAATGTTCCTTGAATATCCATATCAGGAAACTTGTATTGATTGGCAATTATGTGAATTGTTTGTGAAAATCTTTACTTGTATGGTTATTTAAGAGTTGTCCCTAGTCGGAGTTCATGTGAGGACATACGTGAATATTAGACTAGCACATCGATTGGTTGATGACTATGTTTCGCAAGTCATAGACATGGAGATGTCATACCAATGATGTGGACACATGTTATGAACATGAGGTTGGACTGACCCAACCTGAGACTGGCAATTAGTTGCAGCTCTCTCTCTACACATCGTGTACGTTTTGTCCTTAGACCTGAGATTGTCGCATGTACTTGAGATGTGAATCGACTTACTTTGGGGCTATCAAACGCTGCACCGTAATAGGGTAGTTAAAAAAGGTAGCTTTCGGGTTTGTCCTGAAGCATGCGGCAAGACATGGTCAATCAAGATGGGATTTGCCCCTCTCTACTTGAGAGAGATATCTCTGGGCCCCTCGAGTGATCGGATCCAGAAATGCATGGCCGTGCTACATATGGTTAAGAGTTAACCTAGTAAAGGGATTCCGGATCACGGTATCAAGAAAGGGAGGTCGGCTTGGAGCTAGACCAAATATCGTGAGGCAAAAGGAAAGACATGTACTAAACCTTGTGATGGTTCGTACGATATGATCTTTGTATGCGTTTAGGAGTTGGCACGTCTTACTAGAGGCTGCTACTAACTATTGACAGAATAAGTGTATTCATGTCATGTCTATACGCATATGAACCTATAGGGTCACACAATTAAGGGGCTGGAAGCCTAATGAGGATTAGATCCGAATTAGACCAGGTTTAGGCTACTAATGGGCTGCTAATGTAGAAGACCACTAGGGATGCCTATATAAGAGAGGGTGGGGCGAGCTGGTCAGGGTTAGACCAGAGATCATTCCACCCAGCCGCTGCTCCTCACGCCTGTGTCACGCGCGCGGACCTAGCAGTCCGGCGTCTGACGCTTCCACCCTATATGTGTGGATACCTTAGAGGCGCTGCATCTGTAGCGTTTGGACGAGCTCGCAAGGGTAGCTTCTCGTGGGACGAGAACAAGGAGGAGACGTAGATCGTCTGCACTGCCTCGACGCGCTTCATCAATTCCGCAACTGCGCGTCTAGTGGTAATCCCGTGATCTATGACAACAGTATTCCTGGTTTACGCGGTAGAAAATTTTTATTTGCGCTAGTGTAGCCTACCCGTATCCCTTCAGTTATTGCGGTACTTGTAGCAGTAAATATTTAAGAGTTTGTCTCGATGGGAGATCGACAAGAAGAAACAACATGACCTCGCAACTAGGTTGTCAATGCGGCCATTATTTGCACACAAACCGTGGTTTGGCAATAGCCTATTCTATAAGTTACTAGAACAACGATAATTGAGAGAGGTTTAAGGTATCTAATAACAAAGAACTTTTAACAACAACAAAATAAACTAAGATGGAAAGTAAACAGGATATGAACTGAATTAAAGAAATTGTAGTTGTAGGATTGAATGGAATGAGAGAGGGCTTCTAGGATTCGGTCTCACTAGTACTAGATGGGCAAATATATGTGTGATCTATAAGAGATTCCTCAGACAAATAAACGTTCCCCTTTTGATTACCGGGCTATCACTCTATGTGCGCTATGCATGATGCTCGCGCGTCACCGCAAGGCAAAAGGGCACTCCCAGACCAAAGGATCACATAAACTCATCTTAGATCACAATAAATTCTAACTTAGCGCGCTAGATCATACCTCAACCTAGAATTGAATCAATCAATCACACATGGATGAACAGAAAAACATATATAAATTTATAATGATGTCACAACCGTGTTTAATCTTATAATTACTAAACACAAGTGAGAGAGGGATATGGAGATGATGATGGATCTAGAGATCGATGCCTGGTGATGGTGATGTCTTCCTTCTCCCCCTCTTCTTCTTTCTTGGATGCGTTGATGGTGATGATGTTGAGGGAGATCTAGATCTCGGAGGTGTGGTTGAAGCAGAGCTCCACCTCCATGGAGATCGGATGGGCGGAGGTGGCGGCAGGGATCCACCCTTGAAAAATGGCTCCGGTCATATAGTTGGTCGTTAAACTTTGGGGTGTCGCAATGTTTTGGCCGCCGTTTCTTCAAATGAACTCCAGTTTGGGTGTTGTTCGACTCTTTGGATTCGTATCTATGAGGGATACAACCCAGTGGTCTTGGATATTTATTTTGAAATGTTGGAAAATTTCACTTTTTCTAGCACCTCAAATGGCTAAGTCTGGTCCCTGCAGCTCCTCCATACTATGCTCTATTTGTTCCTTTTGCCTTTGTTTTATCCATAATCATCATCAAAACCTACACACATTAGAAATACAATAAAGATAGATAAAATTCTACCTAAAGTACTAAATGTGCAAAGATCATATGAAAATTAATGAAAATAGAAACAATGCATATTTGGCATAATTGCAGCTAGATAAAGCATGAGATGGTTGGAATTCCACTCATCAGAAAACAACATATATCATATATGGGAGCATGCAGAAATAGAAGTGGATCCATCCCAACACATATGAGCTAGATTTAAATAGAAATAGAAATAGAAGTGCCCCTTCGAACCCCGCAAGGGGAGACCCCCCTTTATCGTAGCCCCTTTTGTATCTCGTTAAGGTAACTAGGTTCTGCGACGTCACATGATCCGGTAGAATGCGATTCTATGCATAACTTGTTTTTGCAGGATGCATGTGATCAGTATGGCCCATATGTGTATGTGATGCATGTATGAAATTTATCATGACTTGTGTCTCGTGAGTAGGGCAACACGGCTGGAGCCATATGTGTTGTCAATTATTGTAATGGCCTACGTGCCAACTTGTGATGATCCAAATTCTATGTAATTTGATTACTAGCTGTTAGGAGTAATAGCTTGTATTAGTTCTTGGAGGACTCATCACTTGGAGGATGGCTCACATGGAACAAGAATATGGAGATCATCATGGTGGATAGGTTCTATGGCGATGGAGATCACCATGAGAAAATGGGCCATACTGTGTCACATTTTGTGAATGCTATTATTATGCGTTTTACTACTATGCATGCTTAGATGATAGAAGTAGAACGATCCCTCACAAAGTTTAAGTTAAACCATGCCCTCCCAACCAAACCTTGCACCATCCTATGCCCTGTACAATCGTTGGTGGGCCTATGAAATTAGGGTGCCACGGTTTTCCTTGGCTGGATGGGTTTGTATCGGATACCTACACGCATAAGGATTGGTGAGCTTGACAAGGTCATCTTAACAGTTAATGACCTTAGGGCATAAAGGTTGGGCGCCTAGTTTTGACATATAGATGTCACCCAACAACAAGAGTCATATGTGATATGATTAGCAAGTGTTGCTTACCGATTTACCTTGTCTTCTAGAAGTGATGCTAAAGCTCACTAGTCGACTTGTTAATTGTGGATCTTGAATCACTTAGTATCAATAGTGGGATATTGATTTAAGTGGGAGTATATGCAATTAAATTTTTTAATATGTTTTACTCTTTCATGGTTACATGGCTTAGTATTTTGCATGTTTTCTGTTGTAGATCAATGGCACCGAACACTACATCACCTTTTTCTTTGCGTTCAATTCTTGACAAAGATAAACTTAATGGAACAAACTATTCGGACAGGGTCCGTAACCTGAGAATTGTTCTCAGGTCTGATAAAAAGGAAATGTTTCTGGATACCCCAATCCCCAATGAACCTGCTGACAATGCATCTGCTGCCCTAAAGAATGCCTACAAGAGAACATGTGATGATTCTCTTGAGGTTAGCTGTCTTATGCTTGCATGCATGGAACCTGAACTTCAAAAGAAGTGTGAGGATCAGGATGCGTACGATATGATCGTTGCGCTTAAGGACATGTTCCAAGATCAGGCAAGGACTGAGAGGTACAATGTTGCCAAGTCCTTTGTCGAATGCAAGCTAGCAGAGGGAGCAGCTGTAGGGCCCCATGTGATAAAAATGGTTGGTTACAGTCAGGCTTTGGAAAAACTTGGTTTTCCACTAGGCCAAGAGTTGGCCACTGACTTCATTTTGGCGTTTCTTCCATCCAGCTATGGGCAATTCATTTCGAACTACCATATGCATGGGGTGGAGAAGGGCCTTAATGAATTATGTGGGATGCTTAAAACAGCAGAAAGTGACATGAAGAAGTGTGCAGGGCATAGCCATGTGATGGCTGTGCAGAACAAGCCTAGCTTCAAGAAAAAGGGTACTTCTTGGAAGAAGAAGGGCAAGGCTAAGGATACGATCCCTAAGCCTGCACCCAAGCAAAAGGCTGGACCTGTAGAAGACACTGAGTGCTTCTTTTGTCATGAACATGGCCACTGGAAGAGAAACTGCAGCAAGTACCAGGCTTCTTTGAAGAAGAGTGGAAGTAAGAGTACTTCCCACTCAGGTACGCTTGTTGTAAATGTTGTGGACATTCTTCTCGCTGATTCCTATGTTAACTCTTGGGTATTTGATACCGGATCGGTTGCTCATATTTGCAATTCGATGCAGGGGCTAATAAGGACTAGAGAAGTGGATTTTCGCGTCGGAAATAAAGCAAGGGTTGCTGCATTGTTCGTCGGCGTCATGAAACTTCACCTTCCGTCAGGATTTATTATGGAGTTGAATAATTGTTATTACATTCCTAGTATGGGTCGAAACATTTTATCACCTTCATGTTTGATGAGGGATGGTTATTCATTCGCGAGTGCAAACAATGGTTGTGTAATCTCTAAGAATGATATGTTTATGGCTAATGCTCCCATTGTGAATGGGTTATTTATTTTAAATCTTGATGATGCATCTCTTTACAATGTTAGTTCTAAAAGGCTTCGGCCTAATGATTTGAGTCCTACCTTTTTATGGCATTGTCATTTGGGGCATATAAGTGAAAAGCGCATGAAGAAGCTCCATGGTGTTGGTCTTCTAACTTCGTTTGATTTTGAATCATACGAGACATGTCAAGCTTGTTTACTTGGAAAGATGACCAAGTCGCCTTTTTCGGGTTTACCCGAGAGAGAGACAAACTTTTTGGAACTCATACATACTAATGTATGTGGACCAATGAGCACCATAGCCAGAGGAGGATATCACCACTTCATTACTTTTACTGATGATTTCAGTAGATATGGTTATGTCTACTTGATGAGGCATAAGTCTGAAACTTTTGAAAAGTTCAAGGAGTTTCAGAGTGAAGTAGAGAATCAACGTGGCAAGAAAATAAAGGCCTTGCGATCTGATCGTGGAGGTGAATATTTGAGTCACGAGTTTAGCAATCATCTAAAGAGTTACGGAATTGTTCCACAACTTACGCCGCCCAGAACACCTCAAAGGAACGGGGTCTCCGAATGGCGTAATCGAACTTTGTTGGACATGGTTCGATCTATGATGAGCCAGTCGGATATGCCATTGTCATTTTGGGGTTACACTCTAGAAACGGCAGCTTTCACACTTAATAGGGTACCATCTAAATCCGTAGTTAAGACACCATATGAGATGTGGACTGGAAAGAGAATCCCAGTTTGTCTTTTCTAAAGATTTGGGGTTGTGATGCATTTGTCAAGCGACTTCAGTCGGACAAGCTAACACCCAAATCGGATAAGTGCATTTTCGTGGGATATCCGAGGGAAACCTTAGGGTATTACTTCTACAACCGAGAAGAGGGCAAAGTGTTTGTCGCTCGTAGCGGTGTTTTCCTAGAGAAAGAGTTTCTCACAAAGGGAACAAGTGGAAGGTCGGTGCGACTTGAAGAAGTTCAAGATGAGCCAGTTGGCGATGCTTCTACGAGTGATGCTATTGTAGCAGAACAAGTTGAGGAACCCGTGGCAACAGAAGCACCACAACCACAAAGATCGGTGAGGCTCCGCGAAGCGCGGAATTATTATTGTTGGACAATGATGAGCCTGCGACCTATGTAGAAGCGATGGTGGACCCAGACTCTGAGAAATGGCTGATCGCCATGAGATCCGAGATAGAGTCCATGGGAGACAATCAAGTTTGGAACTTGGTTGACCTGCCTGATGGTTTTAAAGCCATCGAGTGCAAATGGATCTATAAGAAGAAGATTGATATGGATGGAAATGTTCACATCCATAAAGATCGACTTATTGCAAAAGGTTTTCGAAAAGTTCAAGGAGTTGACTACGACGAGACTTTCTCGCCCGTAGAGATGCTTAAATCTATACGGATAATTCTATCCATTGCTGCACATTTCGACTATGAAATATGGCAGATGGATGTCAAGACGGCTTTCCTAAATGGAATCCTTACTGAGGACGTGTATATGATACAGCCCGAAGGTTTTGTCGATACAAACAATGCTGGAAAGGTATGCAAACTTCTGAAGTCCATTTATGGGCTGAAGCAAGCATCTCGGAGTTGGAACATTCGATTTGATGAAGTTGTAAAGGAGTTTGGCTTCATCAAAAACGAACAAGAACCTTGTGTTTACAAGAAGGAAAGTGGGAGAGGGCTGGTATTTCTAATCTTATATGTAGACGACATATTGCTGATTGGAAATGACATTCCTATGCTCGAGTCTGTTAAGACCTCATTGAAAAATAGTTTTTCGATGAGGGACTAAGGAGAAGCGGCATATATTCTGGGCATCAAGATCTATAGAGATAGATCAAGGAGGCTAATTGGATTAAGCTAGAGTACATATATTGACAAAGTGTTGAAACGGTTTAGCATGGAAGAGGCTAAGAAAGGGTTCTTGCCCATGTCTCATGGCATAAAACTCAGCAAGACTCAATGTCCTTCGACTACTGATGAGCGTGAGCGCATGAGTAGGGTTCCATATGCTTTGGCTATTGGATCCATCATGTATGCAATGATATGTACTCGCCCAGATGTTTCCTATGCTCTAAGTGTTATGAGCAGATACCAGGCTGCTCCAGGTGAAGGTCACTGGACAGCGTTAAAGAACATCCTTAAGTACTTGAAAAGGACTAAGGATGTGTTCCTAGTTTATGGAGGTGAGGATGAACTCAGTGTAAAGCGTTACACAGATGCGAGTTACCTTAACGACTCAGATGATTTGAAATCGCAATCAGGTTATGTGTTTGTCATGAATGGTGGTGTTGTGAGCTGGAAAAGTTCCAAGCAAGATACGGTGACCTCCTCTTCAACAGAAGCTGAATATATTGCTACCTCGGAGGCTGTAAAGGAAGCTGTTTGGATTAGGAATTTCCTGATCGCTCTCGGTGTGGTTCAGAACGCGTCCAATACCTTGGACGTTTATTGTGACAACAATGGTGCTATTGCACAAGCCAAGGAACCTAGACAGCACCAGAAGAACAAACATATTTGCATGCGTTACCATCAGATTCGAGAGTTTGTTGAGGATGGTAGTGTCATGATATGCAAAATACATACAGACTCAAATGTTGCTGATCCATTGACTAAGCCTCTCCCGCAGCCCGTGCATTAAGCGCACATAAGAGCAATTGGTATTAGATACATTTTAGATTGACTCTAGTGAAAGTGTTGAAGGAAATATGCCCTAGAGGCAATCATAGAGATGATTATATTTCATATGTATCCATGAGTTATTGTAATGTTCCTTGAATATCCATATCAGGCAACTTGTATTGATTGGCAATTATGTGAATTGTTTGTGAAACTCTTTACTTGTATGGTTATTTAAGAGTTGTCCCTAGTAGGAGTTCATGTGAGGACACACGTGAATATTAGACAAGCACATCGATTGGTTGATGACTATGTTTCGCAAGTCATAGACATGGATATGTCAAACCAATGATGTGGACACATTTTATGAACATGAGGTTGGACTGACCCAACCTGAGACTAGAAATTAGTTGCAGCTCTCTCTACACATCGTGTACGTTTTGTCCTTAGACCTGATATTGTCGCATGTACTTGAGATGTGAATCGACTTACTTTGGGGCTATCAAACGCTGCACCGTAACAGGGTAGTTAAAAAAGGTAGCTTTCAGATTTGTCCTGAAGCATGCGGCAAGGCATGGTCAATCAAGATGGGATTTGACCCTCTCAACTTGAGAGAGATATCTCTGGACCCCTCGAGTGATCAGATCCAGAAATGCATGGCCGTGCTACATATGGTTAAGAGTTAACCTAGTAAAGGGATTCCGAATCACAGTATCGAGAAAGGAAGGTCGGCTTGGAGCTAGACCAAATATCGCGAGGCAAAAGGAAAGACATGTACTAAACCTTGTGATGGTTCGTCCGATATGATCTTTGTATGCGTTTAGAAGTTGGCACGTCTTGCTAGAGGCCGCTACTAACTATTGACAGAATAAGTGTATTCGTGTCATGTCTATACGCATATGAACCTATAGGGTCACACACTTAAGGGACCGGAAGCCTAATGAGGATTGGATCTGAATTAGACCAGGTTTAGGCTACTAATGGGCTGCTAATGTAGAAGCCCACTAGGGATGCCTATATAAGAGAGGGTGGGGCGAGCTGGTCAGGGTTAGACCAGAGATCATTCCACCCAGCCGCCGCTCCTCACGCCTGTGTCGCGCGCGTGGACCTAGCTGTCCGGCGTCTGACGCTTCCACCCTGTACGTGTGGATACCTCGGAGGCGCTGCATCTGTAGCATTTGGACGAGCCGCACAAGGGGAGCTGCTCGTGGGACGAGAACAAGGAGGAGACGTAGATAGTCTGCACTGCCTCGACGCGCTTCATCAATTCCGCAACTGCGCGTCTAGTGGTAATCTCGTGATCTATGACAACAGTATTCCTGGTTTACACGGTAGAAAATTTTGATTTGCGCTAGTGTAGCCTACCCATATCCCTTCAGTTATTGCGGTACTTGTAGCAGCAAATATTTAAGAGTTTGTCTCGATGGGAGATCGACGAACAGAAACAACACGACCCTGCAACTAGGTTGTCAATGCGGCCATGTTTCGCACACAAACCGTGGTTTGGAAATAGCCTATTATATAAGTTACTAGAACTACGATAATTGCGAGAGGTTTAAGGTATCTAATAACAAAGATTTTTTAACAACAACAAAATAAACTAAGATGAAAGTAAACAGGATATGAACTATATTAAAGAGATTGTAGTTGTAGGATTGAATGGAATGAGAGAGGGCTATCACTCTATGTGCGCTATGCATGATGCTCGCGCGTCACCGCAAGGCAAAAGGGCACTCCCGGACCAAAGGATCACATAAACTCATCTTAGATCATAATAAATTCTAACTAAGCGCGCTAGATCATACCTCAACCTAAAATTGAATCAATCAATCACACATGGATGAACAGAAAAACATATATAAATATATAATGATGTCACAACCGTGTTCAATCTTATAATTACTAAACACAAGTGAGAGAGGGAGATGTAGATGATGATGGAGATAGAGATCGATGCCTGGTGGTGGTGATGTCTTCCTTCTCCCCATCTCCTTCTTGCTTGGATGCCTTGATGGTGATGATGTTGAGGGAGATCTAGATCTCGGAGGTGTGGTTGAAGCAGAGCTCCGCCTCCATGGAGATCGGATGGGCGGAGGCGGCGGCAGGGATCCACCCTTGAAAAATGGCTCCGGTCATATAGTTGGTCGTTAAACTTTTGGGTGTCGAAGTGTTTTGGCCGCCGTTTCTTCAAATGAACTCCAGTTTGGGTGTTTTTCGACTTGTTTGGATTCGTATCTATGAGGGATACAACCCAGTGGTCTTGGATATTTATTTTGAAATGTTGGAAAATTTCACTTTTTCTAGCACCTCAAATGGCTAAGTCTGGTCCCTGCAGCTCCTCCATACTATGCTCTATTTGTTCCTTTTGCCTTTGTTTTATCCATAATCATCATCAAAACCTACATACATTAGAAATACAATAAAGATAGATAAAATTCTACCTAAAGTACTAAATGTGCAAAGATCATATGAAAATTAATGAAAATAGAAACGATGCATATTTGGCATAATTGCAGCTAGATAAAGCATGAGATGGGTGGAATTCCACTCATCAGAAAACAACATATATCATATATGGGAGCATGTAGAAATAGAAGTGGATCCATCCGAACACATATGAGGTAGATTTAAATAGAAATAGAAATGCAATGGCTCATATATGATTAAGATGGTGGAATTTATATGGAGGCAAAGAAAGGTGGTGGAGTTTCAAAATATATGCCGCCAACTCAACTTGGGCATCAATAAATATATCAAGAACCAACTAAAAAATATCAAGAGGCGGATACAGTTAATAAAGAAATGCATATGAAGGACGAACCAAATGAAAAAGGGTTTTATATGATGCTCAAATGCAAGGTGGCATGGTGACATAAGCATGATGTTATGCAATGAAATTAATGACATGTAGAAAGTAGAATTATATATAATAAACCAAGTAGCATTACAATGTTAGACAATTAGAATGCTATAATTACACAGGTCAGTCATATCAGTATTATAGAGGAGATTAAGACCTTGCTAATGGTTCGTACAACTTGTATTATTCATATCGATTTCAAAATCCTAGTAGCTATTTTATGGCTAATTATGCTCGGACTAGTGATCATCGGCGTAGTTTTCCTCTGGCCCAGAGCCTTGCCAAGAAATTGTAATTTTTGATGGTTGAGTTATAACACAAGTTTCACTAGCAAAAAAAATCACGAAAAACATTTCAGATTCAAGTTACCAAATGGCGTAGTTTAGATTCAAATAATTATATTTAACCAAAAAATACCAAACCCGATTCGAATAAAATCAGCGCCATCCCAATCCCACCCGTATCCCCCACTACCTCCATTTTGCTCGCCTGCCAGCCAGATTTGCTTTGTCATGTTTTGATATATCATCGCCGAAGAGGGCAACGTGATTGAAAAACAATTTGGGGCAGTTATTCATGAGCTCCAAGAGGTTTGTGAATCTTGTGGCCTCGGGCTACGAGATTTAGTTGTATTTGTTGTGCGGTGCCTCAACCCCGACCATTTCTTCCACCCAACAGTAAAAGCAGTAACAAGGCAATGACGCATGTGAAATATTTGCCCGTACAAAGAAAAAAAGTTTAGCGTCCATATCCATATCTCCAGGAGAAGCGTAAGAAGACAAACTAGCAACCGGAAGCCTCATCGGAGATGGAGACCATCCGGCTACCACCAGCCATCCTCAACACCCAACCATCAGCATGCCCGAGGAAGCAAGATATTTTTCGTAGACAGTGTGACACGCCTCTTCTACTACGGCACATGAGGTGTGCGTCATGACCACGCTGAAGCTCCACGTGCCCAAGGCCTACCCCTTCTCCATCTCTGTCCCAGACCATCTCACAAGGACGAATACGAGTAGGAGAACGACCTATATATCATAGAAAAGCTTCTCTAACCGGAAAAGAACTTCCATTTCGAGGCCCTCTTCTGTCACTAGTGCCTATGCAAAGGATCCGGTCACGGGAATACCTAATACTACGAGTCCCTCCCGCCGTCGTCCTCTGTCCATGACCCAGCATCCAAGGAATGTGCATGCGTAACGTACTACTTTAACAAAGTGGTGGAGGATCAAGATGGGAATGGACGATCATTGATCCAGCCCAAATTTTTAGGGCCATTGGGGCGCACGGATCGACCTTGATTGCATTTTGGGCTAATGAAAACGAGTCTAAGAACGTGTTTGGCAGGCTGTACCACCCCGGTCAGGCCCAATGGAAAATAAAATGGTTTACACGTATTCCCTCCAGGCGTGTCTAGCGCTCTCCTAAAAGCAGCCGAGAGCCAGGTTCATGGACAATGCTCGAATCGAGTGTTTCCATGGAACTAGCCTGAGCGCGCCCTATAAAGCACCTCACCGAGCCCTTTCTTGCACGCTCGCATATAGGCTCCTCTTATCTCTCCTCTCTAAGCACATTCATCATAACCACTTGTGCTTAGCACATATAGGCTCCGTATTAAATCAAGCTCTATCTAAAAAATATGCACATCGACAAGGGGGGTCCACTTTGAACATCGACACCGAGTTTGGTGAGTTGTATCTTCTTAGATTTGTGGTCAAAGTTGGAATTTTGGGGAATAATTTCTCCATATTTTTCACACACAATAAACCGTTCGAAATTTTCTTTGAGGAGTAGCTTCATCCCCAGGATAGACTTCGGGACCGGGGAAAAGGATAACCCACGTATTTAACTCCCCCGAGGGCGATGGGCGCCATCACCACCTCTGGACGCCCCACACCACCTCCACCCCCCTCCGATGCCGTCGCTGATTTGGGTCGCAGGGCGAAGCCCGGCGGCTCCAGCGGCGGCGGAACATCCTCCCCCGCGCCATGGAGTGGGGGTCGGGGACCCTCCTCTTCTCGGGGGCGGCTAAAAGGACAGAGATATCACCTAGAGGGGGGAATAGGCTTATTTTACAAGCACAAAACCTAAATATACAAGTCTCAACTAAGTGCACCAACAACAAGTTATGCTAAGCAAGATAGCACAAGATAAATACCACAAGTGTTAAGCAAGACATGAGTACTTCAAGCTCGATGGATATCACAAGGAAAGTAAGATTGGGTATAGAGATAACTAAGTCACACGGAGACGAAGATGTATTCACGTGTTCCCTTACAAGTAAGGTATGTCACATTGGAGAAGTGTGGGATTTCACTAAGCATCTCCCAACACCATGAAGGCTCACCTTCTTCTCCGAGTCTATCCCATGAAGGAATAGGCCCTTTCCTTATGGCTAGCTTTTCCTCCACTCTGGAGATGGAAAGCTCCACAACCACTTCACAAGCTCCATGAAGGAGAAGACCAGGTATTTTCACAATCTTCCACGAAGAGGACACCGCAACACCAACTGCCAAGCCAACTAGGAGGTCACCCTCCAAGAGTAACAAGCTCACGGTCTCTCACTCGACCAATCATAATGGAAAGCTCAACACTTATGCAAGAATGCAAAGCAAGAACACCAAGGGTGTTCAAATCCCTCACTCTCAAATCCCACCAAAGAAACAAGTGCTAGGGAGGAATTAGAGAAGAAGAACAATGGCAGAAATCAACTAACGACTCCAAGATCTATATCTAATAGGTTTCCCTCACTTAGAAAAGGAATTGATTGGTGGGGATTGTAGATCTTGATCTCGTCTTCCAAAGTCCTAAAAAAGATGGAAGAATCATAGGAGGGAAAGGAGAGGAAACAATCTCAAAGGGGTCAATAATGGAGGTTAAAAACATGCTCAAGAACCCTAGAACTTTGGGGAAGAAGCCCCCCTTTTATATCCCTTCAAGGGGGATGAATGTTGGGGTCAAAACGAGTAGGATAGACATGTTCCCCTTGGCAAGCCGGTCCCAGCGGATATGGCGCCGGAATGGTCTGGCCGGATGAAACAGTTTCGGTCTTCGCCAAAACAGCATACTAATTAGATTTCCGGTGGGCGTTGGAATTTCCGGCGCCAGTTCTGGCGCCACCGAAATTTCCACCGGAACCAAAATAGGGAAGACGGAAATGGTGATAACTTTTGCATCTGGATTCGGATTTTAGCAAACTTGGGATTTTTGAAAAGCTAAGAACAAGCTCTATCTACTAGAGATAATAAAATCCAAGAAAGGTCAAGGGGTAAATTACGAAATAAGGAGAGGCATTAAACCTCCCTAAAGAAGAACGGGTAAAATCTTAAAACTCGAAAACTCAATCGAAGATGGATATGAATTCTGTTTTCGTTGAACTTGGGCTTGTTGAAGAGCTAGAAACAAGGTCAAGAACCTCACACAGATAAACACCAAGAATCAACAAAGTAGGGAGATGCAATGTATGCAAAGGATTGAGATCCCTAAGACGATGTGATCAAGTTACCCAACAGAGAGCCCCTCTTTATAGTGCGACTATCTATCCTATAAATTGGTCTCCCAACAACCACCTTGTGACCAGTAAAAGGAAAAATTCAATTCAATTTCAAACATATTGCACATAAGACCACACTGAGGAAATGATATGGAAAAATTTGCTAAACAACATACTTGGGATTGATGAATCATGAACATGATTTTATATACTCCCCATTATATGCATCATCTCAATTTACTCACATAAGTAATAAGGAGTTTTCTTTAAAAAGATCTTTGCAAGAACCGCAACATTTGCAAATAAATAAATCTATGCCAAGATGCAACCTACAAGAGGTTGGATGGAAGAATAGTATGCACGAGTAAGATACTAGTTATTGAGATATCAATGATATGATGTAATATATGAGAATTCTTAGATCATCCTAGCTTGGCTCCAATTATCAGTTGGTGACAACACCTTCCTTATAGATGAGAGAAGCATCCGTTGCATCTCCAATGTACCTAAAACAACATTCAAGTACATCTTGGTCCCCAAACTTATTGGGTCCAAAGTGGTTAGACTAACTATAATACATACGACACACTCCATAAAAATATGTGCATATTTAGATATGAAATTTGAATTTCATGAACATCTTAGCCATTAAGGATTGGATGTAGTATGCCATATATATCAGATCAACGAAAGCAAACACAAGATACAAAATATACATTTAGTAAACATGCATGCACAATAATTTTAAGATCCAAAGAAGATATAATTTGGACAAAACACAAAAATATTTAAGAAGGCATACAAGGTGTGAAAAAACACATTTGTTGTCCAAACTATATCCAAGAATCAAATCAACACAAGATTTGTTCAACAAAGTTCAATAAATAAACTAAGCAAAAATATTGAGCATAGAAGATGAATTAAAAACACATATCCTGAAAGATTTATATCATTCAAAAAAAATCATAGATGAAAGAAAGGGATAACAAACTCCCAGAAGATTTCAACAAATAAATCAAACCCTTAACACTTTTCATAATGGCACAAAGTACCGAGAATAAAAGGTTCGTGTTCCACTAAAAAATATTAGTATTTTTCCATGGATTTTGCTTCTTATTGCTTGACAAATCCAAGGTGAACATGATCGACAAATTCTACCACACATCGGTATATCAATTGTCGAGGACAATGAGGGTACTAGAATTGATTTTTGTTGGTATAATGTAAGGATATTAAAGATCAATCTTCACAATAAAAAGCATATGATATAAATATAAAGGTTAAGCACTTCGCATAAATAGATATTCTTTCTTGCTTCAAATAGTCACACAATCATGCAACGCAATAATTAAAATAACTTGATGCAAACGGTCTCCCAAATAAGATATAGATATATTTATTTGAGAACGGCTGCACCAAGAATTTCTTACTCAAACAAAGACTAAAAATATGAGAAATAAAATATTTTAGCACGGTAGATTTTGTTTGAGCTAACATGCCACCTAGGAATAAGATAATCAACAATATCAACCCTAAGTGGCACTACCTCATATGCTCACATTTCCTAGGATTGTGATATGCAACAAGAAGCATATTACTCCCCCATAATGTGATACTCAAAACTTCTCAACAAGAGGCAAAACAATTTCAACTAGATATAATTAATGGAAATTTAGAATTTTAATTTCTCATGAGTATGACACACCACATAGTGAATATATAAGCTTGCAATATCAATACTAAGTGGTAGTACTCATGTACACACGTTTTAAGTTTTGATATACGCGCGAGGTATATCACTCCCCCAAAATGGTATGTTCCACTAACCACTCAAAAAGAGCCAAAAACAATATCATCAAGAAGCATTAGAGGCTCAAAACAAAACACACAAGTAAATGATATGCCAAACACGTAGACATACTTGAGTACACAAAATAGGCAAGCATGGGGCACACCAATACAAAAACATACTTGGTACAAAAGCAAAACATGTAAAGGGGCAGGTAACGTAAAATATAAAAAAGTTAAGTCCAAGTTACCGCGAAGAGGCGCATTGGCTATAAGGTAGGGAGATAATAATCCATATGACTTAGCTTGCTCAAATATAATATACGAAGATCCCTTAATTCTTCATGAGTTGGTCAAGTCTCCAATGCCCTCCAAATACACCTATTGATCAAGTTTGATCTTGTTGGTCCCCAACCAAGTTGGGTCCTAAGAGTTTACTCACAATAGGCTTCGTAACCTAAATGGTTCTTTTCTTGTCACCACTTTGAGTTCCCAAAATCTTGGCAAACACATTTCCATACTTATCCTTCCCAAGAAAACAATCATCATTAACAATGATAGGGTTAGATAAGGTACCATTTATACATGAAGAGGCGAAGTTCCCCTTCTGACAAGTGGAAGACAGACCTTTTCTTCCAACGTGTACATGATCGACAAATTCTACTAGTCATCAGTATATCAATTGTCGAGGAAAATGAGGGTACTAGAATTGATTTAAGGTGGTATAATTCAAGGATATTAAAGATCAATCTTCACAATAAAAAGCATATGATATAAATATAAAGGTTAAGCACTTCGCATAGATAGATATTCTTGATAAATTCAAATAGTCACACAATCATGCAAAGCAATGATTAGAATAACTTGAAGCAAATGGTCTCCCAAATAAGATATAGAGATATGTATTTGAGAAAGGCTGAACCAAGAATTTCTTACTCAAACAAAGACCAAAAAGATGAGCAATAAAAGATTTTAGCTTGGTGGATCTTGTTTTACCTAACATGCCACCTAGGAATAAGATAATCAACAATATCAACTCTGTCACATCCCAAGATTATAGAAAATTGGGAATAGAATTTTTTTTACATGTCATTCATGAGCATTGCACTGTATCCATGCTAAAATTTCCAAGAATTGAATTTGAAAACCCAAACTCTAAATGCAATGTGCTAATTTATTCCTAAAGGGAATTCAAATGGATTATTGAAACCCTCTATTGCTAATACAACAAATATTGCTGAATAATAGCTTATAATGATGGACTTGAATTTAGAAAAATTGGATAACTAATTTGAACTCATTTAGATTTCAAATAGAAAAGTTATGAAGGAAAGAACTAAATAGAAAATGTAAAAAGGAAAGGAATAAAAAACAAACCAACCTACCTACCCAGCCGAACCACCCCGCGGCCCAGTCCACCTAGCCTACTGTGCAGCCCAGCTGTGCACATGCAGCACCTAAGCAGCAAGCCGGCCCAATCCACCACAGTAGTCACACCAGCTCTCCTTTCTGTCTCGCCGATAGGTGGGACCCACCTTATCATCCCCTCCTTGCCGTTGGAGAGGCTCTGATGAACATGACGAACAACCGCCTCAAAATCCGTATGATTCATGACAGTATCCTTGCCCCCTTTACAAGATTTCTCAGCCAATAAATAGCTCTCCTTCTCCTCTCCGAAAACCCTAAGAAAATCCGATCGATTTGCCTCAGGCCATTGGATTTCTTTGCCGATCCAATCTTCCGCCGCCGACTTATCGAGCTCGTAAGCTCGATGTAGATCTCGACCCCGTTGCCCCCGGTCCTCCTTATCCCCTCTGTAACTCTCCACGTCCTGGCCGCTGCCCTTGACCCAAATTCCCCTTGCATAGATCACCACAGCGAGCACGCAACCGCGCCGGAGCTATGTCGCCGTCGCATGCCTCCAGCCACCCCTGCATGGTGCTTCGCAAAGCTCTCCATGCCGGGAACCTCAACACCTACCTCCCCTAGCCGCATCGCACCTTATCTGCTACCCCGCTGTCGCTGGTGACTACCAGAGCCGCCGCCACCTGAGCGCCCCTGCCACCACTAACCACCGAAGCCTTCTGTTGACACCTCCAGCTCCGGTCACTTTTCTTCCCGGCCGACCGATCCAAAACAAACAATCCAGATTAGATCGACCCGATGAAGCGGTACCGACCAATTCGTAGACTCCGCGTGGCAAGACTTGTCACCCCGCCACGTCGACAGTCAGGTCAACAGCCTTGCCCAGTCAGCAGCCCGGTCAGCGTAGAATATTCCTCCCATTTTCCCTTTTAATTGAAAATTGAATTAAAATTGCTGAAAATAGATAGATCTTAGAAAATTCATAATAAAAGATCTGTAGATCCAAAAATATCAAATAATATATCAATGGATTCAAAAAACTATGCAGAATATTAATATGATATTAGATCTACTTTCACTATATATATTTACTGTTATAATTTAAATAGATTTAATGTCCTTTTAGATCATTAAATTTATAGTAAAAAAATTATAGGTCAGAAAAATATAAATAATATGTCCCTGGATTCACAATCTCGTGTAGAATAAATATCTGGTTTTAGACGTAATTTTAGGCAATGTTAACTATTTGATTGAATTAAACTATAACAAATAGTAATTAAATCACACAAAAATACGTACAACTCTGATTAAGGTGAATATAATTCCTGCTGGTTCATATTAATGTTGTCTGTCTAGTACACCCTAGACATAAATTTAATAACATAATTAGGACATAAGTTGCAACAGAACTATTTAAACCTCTTTAATGGCAAACAAGAATTAATAATAAATACCCTATTGCATTAAATGATCTCATGCATGCATCATGTGTTCCAATATTGTTTAGATAACTCATTACAACCCTTCTGACATATTAAATCATCAAACATGCATTTGTTCATCATTGTTATATTATATTTTGCATAAATACATTGTTTTGAATGGTGTGTTTATTGTGAACTTGTTTTAATTGTTAGATTGCAAGGAATGCAATGTTTGTGAATTGTGATGAGTGCAAGCTTTTATATTGTGAGAATTGTCTGAACAAGTACGTCTACAACAAAGGAAAGTGTCCTATATTTTCCTATGCATGTCATAGTTGTCTTTTCGGTAGTGATGCATTTGTAGGATTATTATTTTAGGTTTGCTATACTATGCTATGCTATGGAGTCCTAGTAGCTATATTATTACTATAGGATCTTGTTTTTGCCGTCGTAGTGTAGTTGCTTAGCTATGGTATACTAGAATTCATGGTTGGTAAGTTACATGATATATGATGAGTTGAGTTGTGTTGAAATGTATCGTTTTATTAATAAAACAACTCAACTAAATCAAGCACTCGGGTAAGGTATCGGGACACTAGTGAAAGGGTGGCAACCATAGGGGTTTCCTGTGTTTGGCTCACTACAGCGGAAAGTATCCTGGTCTTAAAGAGATTGGACATGTTTCTTGTTTAGTAGCTTCCAGCATAGCCACATGTCATATGGGCTCTATCTTGACTAAGTAAGTTATGGAACCTTGACCCGTCGTTATCATAAGGTAGCGTATGTAGGATGGTATGGTCCGAGGTGTGGCTTGAGGTCTGTTTCCCAAAGGTCTCGGCTTGATATTTTGATCAAGCCATGTGGGTAAAGTGTACAAACCTTTTGAGAGTGTCAAACTAACTACTAATCTGTTTCCCCGATTATGGACATTTATGAGAAACTAGCCTTGGAACTGTTTGGAAGATCTCATCATTCTGATTTCATAATAAAACTTGATGGGTTAACAATGGGTTTAGGAGCATACAAAGCTATAGCACCGTGTATCCAGAGCCCGGGGTTCCGTGAGATCAGTGCATTGGGGTTATGCTAGTGTGTGCTTAGAAAAGTGTTATCAAGAATAACACTATTTGGAAAGTATGACAAAACTATATCGCTTTCTGTAAATTAGCCTGAGATACACCAACCAAATAAGCATGTAGGTGTTAGGTTCTTTCAGTGTACACTAAACTAGTGTAACACCCTCAGAATCGGCCCTATGCAAGTTTCAGCGATTCCCGCCAAACCCGCATAGAAACGATTCGAAGGTGCCCACCAGGCACTTTCGTGCGGGTGGAAAACGAAGTAATAACATTACACAATAGTCCTTGATGGGACCCACAGAACAGATATATACAACAGCGACTCAATGAGTCAAGAATACAGATATAATATACAAAGATCCAAATCACCTTTAAAACGATATAGCGTCCGAGTACGGACAAGATGCAAATGGGGCTAAGAGCCCTGAAGAATAACCAATGGCGTCCATAACCCTGCCCAGGCCAAGCCGGAAGGGTAACCCTGCTAACGGCGTCGATCTCAAAACCTGCTTAAACAAAAGGGGTGCCGGCAAAGGGCAAAGGAAAAAGAGGAGCGTCAGTACTGAGGCCAGTACACGGCGAGACTAGAATTCGGCGGTCCTCGCCTACATAGGTATGGTGGACTGAGCGGCAGCGGCAGCATGCACTAAACAACCTATAGAGACTCGATACAACTGGCGGTTATCAGAGAGGGATAAGAATGACCTATCCGGGTCTAACCTGAAGCTAACACCAAACAAACCCATCCTGGTGTTTCCCCCTCGAGACCAATCGAGGAAGTCAACCGAGGAACTCACACAGTTGGTAGTTTTATTTATTCGGTTATCGTTGCGGCAATTACTAGTCAGGTATAGATATTCGTCCTGATAAATTAAACAGTGG
This sequence comes from Avena sativa, assembly GCA_916181665.1. Taxonomy (NCBI): domain Eukaryota; kingdom Viridiplantae; phylum Streptophyta; class Magnoliopsida; order Poales; family Poaceae; genus Avena; species Avena sativa. The sequence continues at coordinate 375,794,346 of OV702285.1, read as the reverse complement.
GCAGTTCTATTTAACCATTCCGTTGTAGTTGCGACACTTACTAGTCAAATATACGATAGCATGAGATATCCCAAAACCCAGCAGTTGTTGGTACTTTTATTTAGCCATTCCGTTGCAGTGAAGCTGATTACTAGTCATATCGGATACAAGTCAATTTATAACAGTAAACTTTAGTTATAGTTGTCTATGATCAAGCACTGTGCTCCAATTCGTCCATAACCGCGGACACGGCTTCTCGAAAACATTTAACCCTGCAGGGGTGCACCAAAGTATCCACACGCACTTCGACCCTTTTTGCCAGATCAGTTAACATACACCCATCGGTATGTCGGCGGGGCCTAAGTCATGACGTTTCCCAGACCCAAAGCAAGCACGGGGGGCCACCCCACTAAGTGTACCCGCAACGAAGTCGGCCGGTCTCCAAGACGGACTCAGGGTTTGCGACAGTGGCTGTAAACGACAGCAAATCCCAAAACTGGGACTGTCGATACCGCGAAAACACTCCGCTTCCAAAACAGTACAGCGTGCTCCTCACACAATCGTAAATAAAGCAGTAAAGCATGGCATAGGTACAGGATAGTAAATAAAACCCCAAACTACTTGTGGCCCCCAGTACAGTACTTTGAAATCAGGTAATAAATCGATGGGGGGCCCATATCTCCCCACATGTGGTTAGCGCGCTCGATCTCGGAACAGGTGTCAAGAACTCGGGGTCCTACGGGACACAAGTGGACGGTTAACAACCAAATAACATCTATTGCCCACCTGTGCCTCTGCTTACCTACTCCAATTTTAGTTGTTAAACAGTAATTAAAGTGAACAATAAATAAAGCCATGATCATCTCCAACATTAAACATGCGGCAATTCTCCAACAACTGTGGTACTTGACGACACGCAACAACACTTGAGCAAGCGACTACGACGCGCGGGTCCATCTATCTACCAAACAATAGGTAATAGGAGGTGTCCAAGGCAATATAAGGCTCCAAGGGATATCACGGGTACGAAAACTAGAGCATCGCAACACAGATAGCAATAGATCAACAAGAGGGAATAAATACTATAAAAGTAAGATAGGTAGAAAGGGGGAGATGCTCGCCTGAAAACATCGCCGAAGGTTCAACCGAAGATCGGGTCGACACTCGCATCAACTCAACGGCCTTATCCGCGAAGAAGCAAAACACTAGAATAAACACCGGATGCAATATTTAATACTACGGCAAAAGATCGGGCATGATGCATGTATGATGTATGGCATGGCAATGGTGCGATGCAATTAGGCCATATTAAGCGGAACCGGGGTCCCGACAATTATTCAAGTGGTTCAAGTTAGTTAGAACCCCTGCAAATTAAATGTTGTAATAACAGGGCAAGATAAGTTACCGGTTCGCTACACAAATTTAAATGAGGCCAATATAAGGCTAGATTTGCCCGCATATGGGCCCCATATTTAATTATAAGGTGAATCGGCATAAGGCCCCCAAACCACACAATTATGCATGCGAGTATGACAATTCAATATGCAACAAGTTGTATTATATTATAAAATAGGGTGTCGGGAATGGTTTCACACATTAGGGTTCAGCAGATCTTGGGGTTCCGGGGTTCGGGGTCCGACAGGGGCTCAAGGTTCAGGGTTCGGCGGATCGGTATCGATGGGAACATTCTCGAACAACGGGGCAGATCTTGTCGCATTCGGGTTCTCGGCGAGCTCGACGTCCGGGAAGGAGAACTTGTCGTCCAGGGTCTCGGTGTCCGGGGAGAAGTACTCGGCGCCCTTTGGTTCCACGTCGACGGCCTTGGTTTCCTCGATGGAGAACTCGGTGTGTCCGTGTCGGGGTTCTTGTCGGGGTCCTCGGCTTCGGGCGCCGGGCGTCAGTAGACCTTGGCGATTCCATGAAGGAGGCCTTGGTGCTTCAGTCCTGTGTCGATCCCCGGGTACCGTGGTTTCTCGGTGTGGTTGGCGCACTTGGTCTATAGTCGAGGTTTCCTCCCGAAGATCTTGGGGTTCCCTCTTGGTTTTGCCGATGCCGATCTTGTCGTTGGACTCGGGCGATTTGGGAACATCGCACAAACACACAAAAACACGCGTGGCCGGGCAGGGAACTCGGCGACAGAGAGGATGCGACGGTCGGCGGTCCGATGGCGGAGGAGGCCGGCGCGGCTCGAGACGTTCGGGGCTGCAAAGGGACGCCGCGGGAGGAGAGCGACCTCGCGTCGGCGGCGGAAGGCAGAGACGACGAGGAGGCCGCGGCGAGGCGGGCCTCTGGACGGAGCAGAGCGGGGGCTCGCTGGGGTGGTCGGCGCTTGGCGAGGAGGGCGGCTCAGGGCCCGCCGGCGGCATGACCAGGAATGGCGGGGAGCAGCTCGGGGCGGTCGACCTGGGGCGAGGCGCGGAGCTCCTGGGCGTCGATGGGCGGAGCGCGCCTGGCCAGAGGCGGCTCGGGATGGGGGAGGCTGGGGCCGGGCACGGCGGAGCTTGGGCGAGCGGCGGCTGCCGAGCGAGAGGGAGGGCCGAGCTCGGGACGGGGAGCGGCGCCTAGAGGGAGGAGGGGAGGCGGGGCAGCGAGGAGGAGGGGAGAGGCGGTGGCCGGAGGCGGTGGTGGCCAGGGGGAAGGGAGGCCGGCGGACGCGCGCCTGAGGAGAGGGCGAGCGCGGCCTTGGGCGGAGGTGGATGCGTGGGGCGCGGGTGGTGGTTGCTGCGGGGAAGGAGAGAGATGGGAGGAGCGGTCAGAGGCGGCGGGGTGGACCGGGCGGCGGCGGGGCGCCGGCCGGAGGGAGAGGAGGTTGCGGAGGCAGATGGGCGGCGCACGGGAGAAGGAGAGAAGGGAGGGAGAGGAGGAAGAAGAACAGGGGCGCGTGGGGACGCGTGGGTCCCGCGGGCAGGGCGGTTGACCGGTCCAGGGAGAGGGTGAGGTTAGAGGTGGGGGGCTGCTGCGGGTCCAGGGTGGTGAGAGAGGGAGTGGGGGTGGGCCAGGTGGCAGATGGGGATTGGGTAGGGCTTGGCCAGGGATGATGTGGCGCGCTGCGAGTGGAGGAGGTGATGTGGCTGGAGGGGTGGGTAGGTTAGGTTGGGTCGTTTTAGGATTTAGAGGGGGCTGGTTTAGGTGGACCGTTTTAATACCGGGGGTGGTCGACTGGGTCGAATCGGCCCGTTCGACTGCCCCACTAAAAATAATTGAATATTTTATTTATTTCAAACAGGACTTGTTGCAAACCGATAGCAGACAAAACAAAATAATCCGGAGACCCGGGTTTTGCGTTTGAATTAAGACGGGCGTTTAGAAAACAAATTAGGTTTTCCCGAAAATAGTTTTATGCGAACAAAATGCAAGATGATGACGATGCTCAAATGCAATGTGGCATGATGACATGAGCATGCGGTCATGATGATGCAATGCACAAAAACAACGCGATTTTCTAGTAGTGGTTTTGCGGGATGCCACAATTCGACACCACTAACAATGGATCTCGCCCTCGAGATCCGCCTCATGGTACCGGAAGGAAGGTCGGATGCGTCTTCTCGCTTCGTGTAGATCCTCGCGACACCACTAACAAGAGGTCGTTGTCCGTGATCGTCGAGAGAACACTCCGGGAACAAAAGATCGAAGGTAGAGGTATCAACAAATAAAGCCACCTCTATCTTCGATAGAAAGAGGTAACCGATGCATTCTCATCCACTTCAATGTGCAAAAGCGAATAGAAGGGGTAGTCGGCATGGGGGCCAATCCATCACGCACCCAAACTATTACTCTGCACAATCAGTAGAAAAGCGTGCACCCATTCTCGGAATCAGACTGAAGATCTCGACAATCGAGGTTCAGGAACAAAGGAGTGATGCAGACTCGGCATCGGATCTGGCGTAGATGATGTCGTCGTGTCGGAAAACACCGGAAGGCACAAACAAGGAACAAAGAATGGTAACACCGTGGGCGGATTCATCAGGCAGCTTGAACACCGGATGGTAGAACACCGTTATCAAAGGAGGAAGCGAAACCCTGAAGGTATGATGGAACCCAACCACGAGAAATCCTGGACTCGAAGAGAGAGAAGAGAGCGGATTCAAAACGCGTGGAGGTAAGAGGAGAATAGCAGAGGGGTACGGAGTAAAATCAGACCTAATCAGAACTATCCAACCGATTTTGCAAAAATAGTTTTGACACTCTACTTCGGCCGTTAGCTAGGTTATCCTACAGGCTGGACTTGTGGGGTATCGCAACTGCTGAGCTCTGATACCACTCTGTAACACCCTCAGAATCGGCCCTATGCAAGTTTCAGCGATTCCCGCCAAACCCGCATAGAAACGATTCGAAGGTGCCCACCAGGCACTTTCGTGCGGGTGGAAAACGAAGTAATAACATTACACAACAGTCCTCGATGGGACCCACAGAACAGATATATACAACAGTGACTCAATGAGTCAAGAATACAGATATAATATACAAAGATCCAAATCACCTTTAAAACGATATAGCGTCCGAGTACGGACAAGATGCAAATGGGGCTAGGAGCCCTGAAGAATAACCAATGGCGTCCATAACCCTGCCCAGGCCAAGCCGGAAGGGTAACCCTGCTAACGGCGTCGATCTCAAAACCTGCTTAAACAAAAGGGGTGTCGGCAAAGGGCAAAGGAAAAAGAGGAGCGTCAGTACTGAGGCCAGTACACGGCGAGACTAGAATTCGGCGGTCCTCGCCTACATAGGTATGGTGGACTGAGCGGCAGCGGCAGCATGCACTAAACAACCTATAGAGACTCGATACAACTGGCGGTTATCAGAGAGGGATAAGAATGACCTATCCGGGTCTAACCTGAAGCTAACACCAAACAAACCCATCCTGGTGTTTCCCCCTCGAGACCAATCGAGGAAGTCAACCAAGGAACTCACACAGTTGGTAGTTTTATTTATTCGGTTATCGTTGCGGCAATTACTAGTCAGGTATAGATATTCGTCCTGATAAATTAAACAGTGGGCAGTTCTATTTAACCATTCCGTTGTAGTTGCGACACTTACTAGTCAAATATATGATAGCATGAGATATCCCAAAACCCAGCAGTTGTTGGTACTTTTATTTAGCCATTCCGTTGCAGTGAAGCTGATTACTAGTCATATCGGATACAAGTCAATTTATAACAGTAAACTTTAGTTATAGTTGTCTATGATCAAGCACTGTGCTCCAAGTCGTCCATAACCGCGGACACGGCTTCTCGAAAAGATTTAACCCTGCAGGGGTGCACCAAAGTATCCACACGCACTTCGACCCTTTTTGCCAGATCAGTTAGCATACACCCATCGGTATGTCGGCGGGGCCTAAGTCATGACGTTTCCCAGACCCAAAGCAAGCACGGGGGGCCACCCCACTAAGTGTACCCGCAACAAAGTCGGCCGGTCTCCGAGACGGACTCAGGGTTTGCGACAGTGGCTGTAAACGACAGCAAATCCCAAAACTGGGACTGTCGATACCGCGAAAACACTCCGCTTCCAAAACAGTACAGCGTGCTCCTCACACAATCGTAAATAAAGCAGTAAAGCATGGCATAGGTACAGGATAGTAAATAAAACCCCAAACTACTTGTGGCCCCCAGTACAGTACTTTGAAATCAGGTAATAAATCGATGGGGGGCCCATATCTCCCCACATGTGGTTAGCGCGCTCGATCTCGGAACAGGTGTCAAGAACTCGGGGTCCTACGAGACACAAGTGGACGGTTAACAACCAAATAACATCTATTGCCCACCTGTGCCTCTTCTTACCTACTCCAATTTTAGTTGTTAAACAGTAATTAAAGTGAACAATAAATAAAGCCATGATCATCTCCAACATTAAACATGCGGCAATTCTCCAACAACTGTGGTACTTGACGACACGCAACAACACTTGAGCAAGCGACTACGACGCGCGGGTCCATCTATCTACCAAACAATAGGTAATAGGAGGTGTCCAAGGCAATATAAGGCTGCAAGGGATATCACGTGTACGAAAACTAGAGCATCGCAACACAGATAGCAATAGATCAACAAGAGGGAATAAATACTATAAAAGTAAGATAGGTAGAAAGGGGGAGATGCTCGCCTGAAAACATCGCCGAAGGTTCAACCGAAGATCGGGTCGACACTCGCATCAACTCAACAGCCTTATCCGCGAAGAAGCAAAACACTAGAATAAACACCGGATGCAATATTTAATACTACGGCAAAAGATCGAGCATGATGCATGTATGATGTATGGCATGGCAATGGTGCGATGCAATTAGGCCATATTAAGCGGAACCGGGGTCCCGACAATTATTCAAGTGGTTCAAGTTAGTTAGAACCCCCGCAAATTAAATGTTGTAATAACAGGGCAAGATAAGTTACCGGTTCGCTACACAAATTTAAATGAGGCCAATATAAGGCTAGATTTGCCCGCATATGGGCCCCATATTTAATTATAAGGTGAATCGGCATAAGGCCCCCAAACCACACAATTATGCATGCGAGTATGACAATTCAATATGCAACAAGTTGTATTATATTATAAAATAGGGTGTCGGGAATGGTTTCACACATTAGGGTTCGGCAGATCTTGGGGTTCCGGGGTTCGGGGTCCGACAGGGGCTCAGGGTTCAGGGTTCGGCGGATCGGTATCGACGGGAACATTCTCGAACAACGGGGCAGATCTTGTCGCATTCGGGTTCTCGGCGAGCTCGGCGTCCGGGAAGGAGAACTTATCGTCCAGGGTCTCGGAGTCCGGGGAGAAGTACTCGGCGCCCTTTGGTTCCAAGTCGACGGCCTTGGTTTCCTCGATGGAGAACTCAGTGTGTCCGTGTCGGGGTTCTTGTCGGGGTCCTCGGCTTCGGGCGCCGGGCGTCAGTAGACCTTGGCGATTCCATGAAGGAGGCCTTGGTGCTTCAGTCCTGTGTCGATCCCCGGGTACCGTGGTTTCTCGGTGTGGTTGGCGCACTTGGTCTATAGTCGAGGTTTCCTCCCGAAGATCTTGGGGTTCCCTCTTGGTTTTGCCGATGCCGATCTTGTCGTTGGACTCGGGCGTTTTGGGAACATCGCACAAACACACAAAAACACGCGTGGCCGGGCAGGGAACTCGGCGACAGAGAGGATGCGACGGTCGGCGGTCCGATGGCGGAGGAGGCCGGCGCGGCTCGAGACGTTCGGGGCTGCAAAGGGACGCCGCGGGAGGAGAGCGACCTCGCGTCGGCGGCGGAAGGCAGAGACGACGAGGAGGCCGCGGCGAGGCGGGCCTCTGGCCGGAGCAGAGCGGGGGCTCGCTGGGGTGGTCGGCGCTTGGCGAGGAGGGCGGCTCAGGGCCCGAGGCGGCGCGACCAGGAACGGCGGGGAGCAGCTCGGGGCGGTCGACCTGGGGCGAGGCGCGGAGCTCCTGGGCGTCGATGGGCGGAGCGCGCCTGGCCGGAGGCGGCTCGGGACGGGAGAGGCTGGGGCCGGGCGTGGCGGAGCTTGGGCGAGCGGCGACTGCCGAGCGAGAGGGAGGGCCGAGCTCGGGACGGGAAGCAGCGCCTAGAGGGAGGAGGGGAGGCGGGGCAGCGAGGAGGAGGGGAGAGGCGGTGGCCGGAGGCGGTTGTGGCCAGGGGGAAGGGAGGCCGGCGGACGCGCGCCTGAGGAGAGGGCGAGCGCGGCCTTGGGCGGAGGTGGATGCGTGGGGCGCGGGTGGTGGTTGCTGCGGGGAAGGAGAGAGATGGGAGGAGCGGTCAGAGGCGGCGGGGTGGACCGGGCGGCGGCGGGGCGCCGGCTGGAGGGAGAGGAGGTTGCGGAGGCAGATGGGCGGCGCACGGGAGAAGGAGAGAAGGGAGGGAGAGGAGGAAGAAGAACAGGGGCGCGTGGGGACGCGTGGGTCCCGCGGGCAGGGCGGTTGACCGGTCCAGGGAGAGGGTGAGGTTAGAGGTGGGGGGCTGCTGCGGGTCCAGGGTGGTGAGAGAGGGAGTGGGGGTGGGCCAGGTGGCAGATGGGGATTGGGTAGGGCTTGGCCAGGGATGATGTGGCGCGCTGCGAGTGGAGGAGGTGATGTGGCTGGAGGGGTGGGTAGGTTAGGTTGGGTCGTTTTAGGATTTAGAGGGGGCTGGTTTAGGTGGACCGTTTTAATACCGGGGGTGGTCGACTGGGTCGAATCGGTCCGTTCTACTGCCCCACTAAAAATAATTGAATATTTTATTTATTTCAAACAGGACTTGTTGCAAACCGATAGCAGACAAAACAAAATAATCCGGAGACCTGGGTTTTGCGTTTGAATTAAGACGGGCGTTTAGAAAACAAATTAGGTTTTCCCGAAAATAGTTTTATGCGAACAAAATGCAAGATGATGACGATGCTCAAATGCAATGTGGCATGAAGACATGAGCATGCGGTCATGATGATGCAATGCACAAAAACAACGCGATTTTCTAGTAGTGGTTTTGCGGGATGCCACAATTCGACACCACTAACAATGGATCTCGCCCTCGAGATCCGCCTCATGGTACCGGAAGGAAGGTCGGAGATCTGCGTCTTCTTGCTTCGTGTAGATCCTCGCGACACCACTAACAAGAGGTCGTTGTCCGTGATCGTCGAGAGAACACTCCGGGAACAAAAGGTCGAAGGTAGAGGTATCAACAAATAAAGCCACCTCTATCTTCGATAGAAAGAGGGAACCGATGCATTCTCATCCACTTCAATGTACAAAAGCGAATAGAAGGGGTAGTCGGCATGGGGGCCAATCCATCACGCACCCAAACTATTACTCTGCACAATCAGTAGAAAAGCGTGCACCCATTCTCGGAATCAGACTGAAGATCTCGACAATCGAGGTTCAGGAACAAAGGAGTGATGCAGACTCGGCATCGGATCTGGCGTAGATGATGTCGTCGTGTCGGAAAACACCGGAAGGCACAAACAAGGAACAAAGAATGGTAACACCGTAGGCGGATTCATCAGGCAGCTTGAACACCGGATGGTAGAACACCGTTATCAAAGGAGGAAGCGAAACCCTGAAGGTACGATGGAACCCAACCACGAGAAATCCTGGACTCGAAGAGAGAGAAGAGAGCGGATTCAAAACGCGTGGAGGTAAGAGGAGAATAACAGAGGGGTAAGGAGTAAAATCAGACCTAATCAGAACTATCCAACCGATTTTGCAAAAATAGTTTTGACACTCTACTTCGGCCGTTAGCTAGGTTATCCTACAGGCTGGACTTGTGGGGTATCGCAACTGCTGAGCTCTGATACCACTCTGTAACACCCTCAGAATCGGCCCTATGCAAGTTTCAGCGATTCCCGCCAAACCCGCATAGAAACGATTCGAAGGTGCCCACCAGGCACTTTCGTGCGGGTGGAAAACGAAGTAATAACATTACACAACAGTCCTCGATGGGACCCACAGAACAGATATATACAACAGCGACTCAATGAGTCAAGAATACAGATATAATATACAAAGATCCAAATCACCTTTAAAACGATATAGCGTCCGAGTACGGACAAGATGCAAATGGGGCTAAGAGCCCTGAAGAATAACCAATGGCGTCCATAACCCTGCCCAGGCCAAGCCGGAAGGGTAACCCTGCTAACGGCGTCGATCTCAAAACCTTCTTAAACAAAAGGGGTGCCGGCAAAGGGCAAAGGAAAAAGAGGAGCGTCAGTACTGAGGCCAGTACACGGCGAGACTAGAATTCGGCGGTCCTCGCCTACATAGGTATGGTGGACTGAGCGGCAGCGGCAGCATGCACTAAACAACCTATAGAGACTCGATACAACTGGCGGTTATCAGAGAGGGATAAGAATTACCTATCCGGGTCTAACCTGAAGCTAACACCAAACAAACCCATCCTGGTGTTTCCCCCTCGAGACCAATTGAGGAAGTCAACCGAGGAACTCACACAGTTGGTAGTTTTATTTATTCGGTTATCATTGCGGCAATTACTAGTCAGGTATAGATATTCGTTCTGATAAATTAAACAGTGGGCAGTTCTATTTAACCATTCCGTTGTAGTTGCGACACTTACTAGTCAAATATACGATAGCATGAGATATCCCAAAACCCAGCAGTTGTTGGTACTTTTATTTAGCCATTCCGTTGCAGTGAAGCTGATTACTAGTCATATCGGATACAAGTCAATTTATAACAGTAAACTTTAGTTATAGTTGTCTATGATCAAGCACTGTGCTCCAAGTCGTCCATAACCGCGGACACGGCTTCTCGAAAAGATTTAACCCTGCAGGGGTGCACCAAAGTATCCATACGCACTTCGACCCTTTTTGCCAGATCAGTTAACATACACCCATCGGTATGTCGACGGGGCCTAAGTCATGACGTTTCCCAGACCCAAAGCAAGCACGGGGGTCCACCCCACTAAGTGTACCCGCAACGAAGTCGGCCGGTCTCCGAGACGGACTCAGGGTTTGCGACAGTGGCTGTAAACGACAGCAAATCCCAAAACTGGGACTGTCGATACCGCGAAAACACTCCGCTTCCAAAACAGTACAGCGTGCTCCTCACACAATCGTAAATAAAGCAGTAAAGCATGGCATAGGTACAGGATAGTAAATAAAACCCCAAACTACTTGTGGCCCCCAATACAGTACTTTGAAATCAGGTAATAAATCGATGGGGGTCCCATATGTCCCCACATGTGGTTAGCGCGCTCGATCTCGGAACAGGTGTCAAGAACTCGGGGTCCTACGGGACACAAGTGGACGGTTAACAACCAAATAACATCTATTGCCCACCTGTGCCTCTGCTTACCTACTCCAATTTTAGTTGTTAAACAGTAATTAAAGTGAACAATAAATAAAGCCATGATCATCTCCAACATTAAACATGCGGCAATTCTCCAACAACTGTGGTACTTGACGACACGCAACAACACTTGAGCAAGCGACTACGACGCGCGGGTCCATCTATCTACCAAACAATAGGTAATAGGAGGTGTCCAAGGCAATATAAGGCTGCAAGGGATATCACGGGTACGAAAACTAGAGCATCGCAACACAGATAGCAATAGATCAACAAGAGGGAATAAATACTATAAAAGTAAGATAGGTAGAAAGGGGGAGATGCTCGCCTGAAAACATCGCCGAAGGTTCAACCGAAGATCGGGTCGACACTCGCATCAACTCAACGGCCTTATCCGCGAAGAAGCAAAACACTAGAATAAACACCGGATGCAATATTTAATACTATGGCAAAAGATCGGGCATGATGCATGTATGATGTATGGCATGGCAATGGTGCGATGCAATTAGGCCATATTAAGCGGAACCGGGGTCCCGACAATTATTCAAGTGGTTCAAGTTAGTTAGAACCCCCGCAAATTAAATGTTGTAATAACAGGGCAAGATAAGTTACCGGTTCGCTACACAAATTTAAATGAGGCCAATATAAGGCTAGATTTGCCCGCATATGGGCCCCATATTTAATTATAAGGTGAATCGGCATAAGGCCCCCAAACCACACAATTATGCATGCGAGTATGACAATTCAATATGCAACAAGTTGTATTATATTATAAAATAGGGTGTCGGGAATGGTTTCACACATTAGGGTTCGGCAGATCTTGGGGTTTCGGGGTTCGGGGTCCGACAGGGGCTCAGGGTTCAGGGTTCGGCGGATCGGTATCGACGGGAACATTCTCGAACAACGGGGCAGATCTTGTCGCATTCGGGTTCTCGGCGAGCTCGACGTCCGGGAAGGAGAACTTGTCGTCCAGGGTCTCGGTGTCCGGGGAGAAGTACTCGGCGCCCTTTGGTTCCACGTCGACGGACTTGGTTTCCTCGATGGAGAACTCGGTGTGTCCGTGTCGGGGTTCTTGTCGGGGTCCTCGGCTTCGGGCGCCGGGCGTCAGTAGACCTTGGCGATTCCATGAAGGAGGCCTTGGTGCTTCAGTCCTGTGTCGATCCCCGGGTACCGTGGTTTCTCGGTGTGGTTGGCGCACTTGGTCTATAGTCGAGGTTTCCTCCCGAAGATCTTGGGGTTCCCTCTTGGTTTTGCCGATGCCGATCTTGTCGTTGGACTCGGGCGTTTTGGGAACATCGCACAAACACACAAAAACACGCGTGGCCGGGCAGGGAACTCGGCGACAGAGAGGATGCGACGGTCGGCGGTCCGATGGCGGAGGAGGCCGGCGCGGCTCGAGACGTTCGGGGCTGCAAAGGGACGCCGCGGGAGGAGAGCGACCTCGCGTCGGCGGCGGAAGGCAGAGACGACGAGGAGGCTGCGGCGAGGCGGGCCTCTGGCCGGAGCAGAGCGGGGGCTCGCTGGGGTGGTCGGCGCATGGCGAGGAGGGCGGCTCAGGGCCCGCCGGCGGCGCGACCAGGAACGGCGGGGAGCAGCTCGGGGCGGTCGACCTGGGGCGAGGCGCGGAGCTCCTGGGCGTCGATGGGCGGAGCGCGCCTGGCCGGAGGCGGCTCGGGACGGGGGAGGCTGGGGCCGGGCGCGGCGGAGCTTGGGCGAGCGGCGGCTGCCGAGCGAGAGGGAGGGCCGATCTCGGGACGGGGAGCGGCGCCTAGAGGGAGGAGGGGAGGCGGGGCAGCGAGGAGGAGGGGAGAGGCGGTGGCCGGAGGCGGTGGTGGCCAGGGGGAAGGGAGGCCGGCGGACGCGCGCCTGAGGAGAGGGCGAGCGCGGCCTTGGGCGGAGGTGGATGCGTGGGGCGCGGGTGGTGGTTGCTGCGGGGAAGGAGAGAGATGGGAGGAGCGGTCAGAGGCGGCGGGGTGGACCGGGCGGCGGCGGGGCGCCGGCCGGAGGGAGAGGAGGTTGCGGAGGCAGATGGGCGGCGCACGGGAGAAGGAGAGAAGGGAGGGAGAGGAGGAAGAAGAACATGGGCGCGTGGGGACGCGTGGGTCCCGCGGGCAGGGCGGTTGACCGGTCCAGGGAGAGGGTGAGGTTAGAGGTGGGGGGCTGCTGCGGGTCCAGGGTGGTGAGAGAGGGAGTGGGGGTGGGCCAGGTGGCAGATGGGGATTGGGTAGGGCTTGGCCAGGGATGATGTGGCGCGCTGCGAGTGGAGGAGGTGATGTGGCTGGAGGGGTGGGTAGGTTAGGTTGGGTCGTTTTAGGATTTAGAGGGGGCTGGTTTAGGTGGACCGTTTTAATACCGGGGGTGGTCGACTGGGTCGAATCGGCCCGTTCGACTGCCCCACTAAAAATAATTGAATATTTTATTTATTTCAAACAGGACTTGTTGCAAACCGATAGCAGACAAAACAAAATAATCCGGAGGCCCGGGTTTTGCGTTTGAATTAAGACGGGCGTTTAGAAAACAAATTAGGTTTTCCCGAAAATAGTTTTATGCGAACAAAATGCAAGATGATGACGATGCTCAAATGCAATGTGGAATGATGACATGAGCATGCGGTCATGATGATGCAATGCACAAAAACAACGCGATTTTCTAGTAGTGGTTTTGCGGGATGCCACAACTAGCAACATCTTGCCAATACAATTCAAATATGTTGACCATTCTTGGCTGCAACGTTTCATGTTGCAGGTTATTTCTTTCTAAGAGATCGTTCATAGGTCATGAGAATCCACTCAACTATTGTTCGCCTATAGCACGTTTGAAGGATAGAGATCTACCTCGCATGTGTTTTCCACTTTGTACTTGAATAAATAATGTAAATTCTGGATCATATTCATTATATTTCTGATGCACGGTTATATTCGGTATCATTTTGTACTATGTGTGCTAGTGAACAGATCCAGGGATTAGCACTATACATAGGAACGTAGCCTTATCAGGCAAGGTTGTTAAAAACTGTAAGTGACACTACCTCATATGTTCACATTTCATAGGATTTTGATATGCAACAAGAAGCATATTTCTCCCCCATAATGTGATATTTTGAAAAAATTCAACAAGAGGCAAAACAATCTCAACTAGAGATAATTAATGGACATTTAGAATTTGAATTTATCATGAGTATGGCACACCACATTGTGACTATATAATCTTGCAATATAAATACTAAGTTGTAGTACTCATGTACACACATTTTAAAGTTTGAGAGATGTGCGAGGCACATCACTCCCCCAAAATGGGATGTTCCACTAACCACTCAAAAAGAACTAAAAAAGATATCATCAAGAAGGATTAGAGACTCAAAACAAAACACACAAGTAAATGATGTGCCAAACACCTAGACATACTTGAGTACACAAAAGAGGCAAGCATAAGGCACACCAAATAGAAACACATACTTGGTACAAAACGAAAACATGTAAAGGGGCAAGTAACTTACAATATAAAGAAGTTAGTGCAAGTTATCGTGAAGAGGCGCATTGGGTATAAGATAGGGAGATGATAATCCTTAAAACTTATCTGGATCAAATATAATATACGAAGATCCCTTAATTCTTCATGAGTTGGTCAAGTCTCCAATCCCTCCAAATACACCTATTGATCAAGTTTGATCTTGTTGGTCCCCAACCAAGTTGGGTCCTAAGAGGTTACTCACAATAGGCTTCGTAACCTAAATTGTTCTTTTCTTGTCACCACTTTGAGGTCCCAAAATCTTGGCAAACAAATTGCCATACTTATCCTTCCCAAGAAAACAATCATAATTAACAATGATAGCGTTAGATAAGGTACCATTTATACATGAAGAGGCGAAGTTCCCCTTCTGACAAGTGGAAGACAAACCTTTTCTTCCAACGTGTACATGATCGACAAATTCTACTAGTCATCAGTATATCAATTGTCGAGGACAATGAGGGTACTAGAATTGATTTAAGGTGGTATAATGCAAGGATATTAAAGATCAATCTTCACAATAAAAAGCATATGATATAATTATAAAGGTTAAGCACTTCGCATAGATAGAGATTCTTGATAAATTCAAATAGTCACACAATCATGCAAAGCAATGATTAGAATAACTTGAAGCAAATGGTCTCCCTAATAAGATATAGAGATATGTATTTGAGAAAGGCTGAACCAAGAATTTGTTACTCAAACAAAGACCAGAAAGATGAGGAATAAAAGCTTTTAGCAAGGTGGATCTTGTTTGAGCTAACATGCCACCTAGGAATAAGATAATCAACAATATTAACTCTGTCACATCCTAAGATTTTAGAAAATTGGGACTATAAGTTGTGCTAATGTACAAAATAGGGTCACATGATGTTACCTTAGTGATACTTGCCTTAAGCTCTAACTTTATCCCATCAAAGGAGATTAGAAGATCATTATGAGAGCCCGAGAGCATTTCATGACTTTCTTCCAATTTCCTACAATTGCTAGTTAGAAAATCAAGTTCATCATTGAGCTCAACATTATCCTTTAGGGTAGATGCTTCACAAAAAGTATAGTTAGTAGCACAAGCATCATTAATGGATTTTTTGTTTTCAATCTCACAAGATTAAATTTTTCGTGTGAGGTGACAATTAGTGTGCTTATCCTCGGCTAGCTCTTTCTTAAGGAGATTGAATTTCCGAATCCCATCATCAAGATGGTACTCCAACCCGTTGATGGTGTCCAATTGGTTATTAAAGGTTTCCATCACATGTTTGAGACAAGCAACAACCTTATTATTACCACGAAGAGAAGTACCAAAAAAGTTTAACTCTCGCAATATAGTGTTAGTATCCTCATCAACATCATCGTCATTATCATCATTACATGATATATTGGGATTCAAAGTTGGAGATACCTTTGACCCACTTTCCATAAGGCACATGTGAGCACAGTAGGATAAATATGAGGATATTCTTGAATCTTCATTCATGATTGTGTGTCGCTCCATAGAGTGGTTGATTTCCTCTACAATGTTAGATACACAACTAGAGGAAATAGAGGCATTTTTCTCATAGGAACCAAGACAAATCAAGCATATCATCTACACTAGTACTCAAATAATTTCTAGATGATATGCAAGGACTAGCAACATAAGAGGATATAGAAACATTGTTGCAAGAAGTGTCTAAGTCCATACTCTCTACACCATTAGTATTTATAGAACAAGAATAATTGGTGTAAAGAGAAACAATACCATCATTACATATGATTTCTCCACACTCACCATGCCATTACCTTGTGACTTGTCACATGTAGGTGCAGTGGAAGGAAATGAGGACTCATTGCGGCCGAAGGTGGAAGAAACTTGGAGCTCTTCATGATGTGAAGAAGAGAGCTCCTCGGAGATACCACCAACCCTATGAGAAATGGACGCACCAAATATTTCTTAAATCTTGGTACACATCTCATGAGATGACTTGGCGCTATACAATCGTCAAGAACAAATTAAATGTGGGGCTCAAGGAGAAATAATCTCATTAGATACTTGAACTTAGAGATGTAAATTTTTATCATCCTCTAAAGATAGAATTTTTAGGATCCATCAGAGGAGGAAAACCTACATCTAGAAATCATTATATATTTGAACACAAGGTCCAAAGATTACAAAGCAAGAGATTTCTCCACAAAATATATTTTTTTCCATCAAACATAATGGTGTCATTGTGCACTATACTACTAGTTGACATCTTTACACTCTAGGAGGTGAAGCATAAACAAGGAGAGACCTTTCTATGATACCAATTGAAAGGATAGAGATGTATCCTAGAGGGGAGGGGGTGAATGGGCAATTTCATAACTATTACGGTTTTGGCTTGATAGAACGTGGAATTAAACTAATGTTTATTTTACAAGCACAAAACCCAAATACACTAGGCTCAACTAAGTGCAACAACAACAAGTTAAGATAAGCAAGATAGCACAAGATAAATACCACAAGTGATAAGCAACAAATAAGTACTTCATGCTCGATGGCTATCACAAGGAAAGTAAGCTTGGGTATAGAGATAACCGAGGCACGTGGAGACGAAAATGTAATCCCGTGTTTCCTTACAAGTAAGGTACAACACATTGGAGAGGTGTGGGATTCCATGAAGGATTTCCCAATGTCACAAAGGATCACCTTGTTCTCCGAGTCTATTCCATGAAGCAATAGGCCCTTTCCTTATGGCTAGCTGTTCCTCCACTCCGGAGATGGCAAGCTCCACAACCACTTCACAAGATCCACGAAGGATAAGCCCGGGTCTCTTCACAATCTTCCGCAAAGAGGAAACCCATAGAACCAACTCCCAAGCCAACTAGGAGGTCACCCTCCAAGAGTAACAAGCTCACGGTCTCTCACTCAAACCAATCGTAATGGAGAGCTCAACACTTATGCAAGAATGCAAAGAAAGAACACCGAGGGTGTTAAAATCCCTCACTCTCAAATCCCACCAAAGAAACAAGTGCTAGGGAGGAATTAGAGAAAAAGAACAATGGTGGAAATCAACTAATGACTCCAAGATCTAGATCCAATGGGTTCTGCTCACTTAGAGGAGGAATTGATTGGTGGGTATTGTAGATCTTGATCTCCTCTTATGAAGCCCTAAAAAAGATGTAAGAATCATAGGAGGGAAGGGAGAGGAAGCAATCTCAAAAGGCTCAACAATGGAGGTAAAAAACATGCTCAAGAATCCTAAAACTCTGGGGAAGAACACCCCCTTTTATACCAATTCAAGGGGGATGCCTGTTTGGGTCAAAACGAGCAGGAAAGACACATTACGGTTCACAAACTGGTCCCATCGGATATGGCACCGGAATGGTCCGACCAACTCGAACAGTTTTGGTCTTTGCCGAAAAAGCATTCTGAACATATTTCCGGTGGGGATCCGGAAAATTCCGGCAGACGCTCAAATTTCCGGCGCCAGTTCTGGCGCCGCCAAAATTGGCACCGGAACCAAAACAACACGGACGAAAACGATGATAATTTTTGTATCCGGACTCGGATTTTAGAAAACCTGGGCTTTTTGAAAAGCTAAGAACAAGATCTATCTACTAGAAAATATAAATTCCAAGAAAGATAAATAGGTAAATTACCAAATAAGGAGAGGTATGAAACCTCCCTAAAGAAGAACCGATAAAATCTCCAAATCCGAAAATGCAATAGAAGATGCATACGAATTTTGTTTTTGATGAACTTGGGCTTGTTGAAGAGCTATCAACAAGATCAAGAACCTCACACAGAGAAACACCAAGAAGCAACAAATTAGGGAGATGCAAATTATGCAACAGATTAAGCTTCCTAAGACGATGTGATCAAGTTATCTAACCGAGAGCCCCTCTTGATAATGCGGCTATCTATCCTATAACCCGGTCTCCCAACAACCAGCTCGAGACCGGTAAAAGTAAAACCTAGCATGTCCATAACTTTGCCTTGCGCATCCCGCTTGATATTGATGATAACGCTTCAAGCTTCATTCAAGGCGGAATGCCTCACTTGATCATTGTTTCTTTGTGAAGACTCATAATTTTCTCCCCATAAACCACTATGGTATAGCTTCATTAAGGCACATATTGACATGTCCATTATCACCAATATGGATAGCAAGCTTTAACCATTTTATTTTCTTGAGATGCTTACATTTTAACTTGCACTTCTCATCTTTGATAACGATCATGGTTGATGTCATCCTCTCATGGGCTATATGAAATCTTCACTTTTGATGCATGCTCATGGAAAGATACCTGCCCATATAGGAAATGCAAAGGCACATATATAACGGGTTAGTTCATGAAGCATAATTGACACTGCTTGCCACACCTTGTGGTACATTCTTTATGCTTCATGTGTTGACCAACTTGAAATCACTCTTCACTCTTTGTATTGGTCAACCATGTATCTTCCCATGCTCTATCTCAATAGCTTGAGGTACATAATGAACTCTTCGTTGATTGCATGCTCTAAACGTTTAGTCAACCATGGATCAACTCATGGCGCTATCATGACACTGACTTATAACCATAACTTGAATTCTTCTATTAAGATCAAACTCTCAAGATCTTGATCATATCATATTCTTGTCTTCAATTCGATGATCTTGATGTTAATACTCAATGCATAACTTTATCTTCATGGCATCCATACTCGAATCCAACATATAGACTACAAGCATGACCTATGGAATATTCCTACATATAAAACTTAATGAAATAATTAGACCATAGGGATTGTCATTAATTACCAAAACTACAATAGGGGCAATTACGCTTTTAGTGGTGAACTCCAGGAGACTCGGGCCCGACGCGGCCAGGTGGCCTTGGCAGTTGTGCTGCTCGTGGGAGGTCGGCGCCATGGCTGGGATCAATGCCGGCGGACGTCCCTAGCCAGATTTGGACACCTCGAGGCAAGATGGGCTCGAGAGGGATCACATGGGCTTGGGCGGGCCAGGTGCTACCTCCATGGGGTTCTATGAAGGCGGTGGTGACAACTAGATAAGATTGGGGACACGGAGCTGCGGCCTGCCCATTGCAGCAGCGACGGCTAGGGCTTTATGGACTCGTATAGGCCTGGTCGGGCCTACCTTGGCCTAGTGTGCCTCGGCTACTCTATCTGGCCGATGACTTCCTCTCGGCGTTGAAGGTGGGTTCCTCCGGCGGGTTGCGGGGATGTTGTCCCTTGTTCTGGCGATGTTGTGTGCCTCCTTCGTTCGGGGCATGTGTTATGTCCATGAAGAGACGCCGATGGTAATTTCAAGGTCTTGGTGGATCATGCTGGTTGGTGGTGAAGCTGGGTGGTTGTGTTCTGTTGCACCACGGTTGTGTGGGGGAATAGGTCGAGAGAAATCCCTGTCGGCTTATCCGACCATGACGCAGGGTCGCCTCCAGGTGGCACCATTACTTACTGGAGGGCATCGAGGGAAGCCTCTATGTCCACTTTAATCGGAGTGCCGGGGGAAACCCAAGGAAAATGGTCGGAGTAGCAATACCGTTTCGACGGTGCTTATCCCGGGAAGGGTCGTCTAGGTACTAGGCGCTTCGTTTTCTTGGAGCGTGATGGGCCAAAGTCGGAGGGCGCAACGATTGCAGGTCATCATTGCCTAGTCAATTCGTCTTTGTTTCCATTCCTTTCATTTTGGGAATGAATGTGTTGTTGCCCCAGCATTTTCTTCGGTTTGAACTCATGTATTCAGTGTGATTGCTATATTAATATAGCAGGGCAAAAGCCTATTTCAAGGTAGCTTGATCTTGTTGTTCCCCATAAATCTTGTGTTGCAAGTTTTTGTTTTGGTGAAGGTAGAGTAATCCATCTAAATCTTCTGAACTTGTACGTGAGGTTGAAATGAGTTGAGGAAGAAATCCTACTCGACGAACGATTCATGCAAGTAGAGTTATAGCTCGATATCTTGGAAACCACGGGCAAGGACCTAGACAAGGAGAGCAAGATCGAGCGGTTCTTAGTCTATATCGTCGTCGAGCGGTTCCTCATCGACACTACTGTGGCTGATCGTGTTTGTGTTCTATGATGCCAGCGCAGCAGCAACAGGTACCGTGTCGCCCTCTACGTCGGCACATCCACAACAAGTGTTTGGCCGCTCTCCGTCACCGGCGTAGGCTCAATAGGTTTCACGCTAGCAGATCAGCGGATCAAAGACGAAGTACACGAGCTGCTAATGACTGTTTAGGCATGCATATTACTGTGGCAACCAAATCGACTGTGGGAAACCAAACAACTCGCACAATGAGGCTGTGGAGAAGAGTTTAGCCATGACCAATAGAGCTCCGGGAGAAAAGAAAATAATATTGCTGCCATAGAATTGGAAAAAGCTTTCAAAGAAAAAGAGCAAAAAGGAACTTCAAAATCCCTCCTCCTTTTGTTGTCGTCCTCGTGCAAGAGAAGAGAATGCAGACTACAATTCACCATGCATAACATGGCTAAAGTCCAGGGCTCGCCTGGCCATGCTTTGTAGGGCACTTGCGCCGGAGATGAAAATCATCTATAGACCAAATGCGCCGCGATTGTCCCACTGGGTCGGGGTCAACCCATCTTATTTGCCGTTCATAGAACAAACAGGGTGCTCGGTGGCCTAGTTGCCACCCCATCCTCGACCATCTCAGCCGCCGTCGGTGCTACCTCCCGCTTGTCGTCCTGCTCCTACCGTGTCTCCCCTTACCCGCCCAGTTCATCGTTATCCTGGTGGCCACCCAACACATAGTTCCCGTCGCCTCCCCGCTCGCTGGACATAAAGGCGTGCTCCCCTCCCATACTCCCACTGGTCTTGGTTAGTGATAAAATCATCTCTAATTGTTACTGATCATAGATCGGATTGAGTTACCCACCACCGTCGTCATTGCCTTGCCTCTACTCTGACAATGACAACGACCTGTAGTGGCCATCTTCATCAAACTGCATGGAACGGCCGCACATTGGTCACCCCCTACGTGTGTCGCAATAGTCTGTCCTCGTCCGCGCGGTCTCCATCACCGGTCCATCTTCATTGTCATCGCCAGGGACTTCACCCGACAATGTTGAAATCGACTACGATTCACGCGTTGTCGTCCATGCCATGGCGCGAACTTTTCCTCCGTCGGTCTAATCAACCGACTTGCGCACGTCGCCAAGCACATCCCCGAGAACGTGCCTATCACCGATCGAGCAACGGGCTGCCACAGCACCACCCATTCAGGATGCTGCGCCACCTCCTTGGTCTACGCCTTTGGCTTCCAACGAGCCTTCCTAATGTGTATGTCACTGGTGGCCTCACGCCGCTGTGTTGACTCGAGTACTGCAGCTACGTTGTCCTCTCGGATTGTAGCGTTGCTACATGCGGTCTACCTCGCCGTTCCTGTGCGTCGACGTCTCATGCTACCACTGCGCCGCTCCCGCGGCCGCACATGGTGTTCGTCAAGCTGTCGGTTCTTCATCGCCAACTTCGTGTACCGCCTTTGTTCCTCCCCACGTAACCTGCATGAGCACCCTAGGTTGCCACTGGTTTCGACGCCCACATCTTCGTCATCGTCCACTACAACTTTGTCGACAATGTTACCGCCTCCGCTCGACAACGCCACCACCATGGCAACACCACCTCTCAGCAATGCCACCGACTCCACCCTTGCGTCTACTTCGACAATCGTGGACTGCATCGACACCTCCCGTCTTTGCCGCTCCGCGCCTCGCAACCATCATAGAGACCTCCTTTGCTAATCTATCAACGACATGGCACGACAACCGTACTGGTCCCACTCCATGTATGCTCAGGGCTAGCAACACCGCCGCGTGCCTTCATCGCCGACGCGTCTCCGGGCCTCGCAAGCTCGGATCAGCGCCTTGTCTTCATCGGCATCAACAATGTCTTCTTTGGCATTGACTCCTACGACTGCCTCGACCGCGTCACCGATGGTTCTTCTTGCATACTTGGTTCTGGCAAAATTGTAGTATGCCTACTGCCTCGACGTGTGTCTAGTTCTGACACAACTATGGCCGCACCTCGTCTTTGACGGCTCAGACTACATCGATTTTGGCATCGACATCCTCGACGACTTCTCTCGACGCATCTCCGTCATCATCATCACGGCGCCTTCTTCGCACCCGCGGCTTCACTTGCGACTACCTCGAGACCGTCATCCCCAACCACAACATCGACCACGGCGTCCTCTCGCAACGGATACTCTGACCTCCGCACCACCTCACGCTCTCGCCTCCCTCGACATCGGCACAAGGGCTACCACCTCGCCTGAGCACTCACCGGCTTCCTCTACACTCCCATCCACACCGCGACACCGTCCATGACGCTCCCACTACGACTGCGGGGTGGTCAGCCTTCTGAGTCTACTTCGATTTATCTCCAGTCTGACTGTCCATGACGTTCATGTTATTCACGACGCTCCCACTACGACTGCGAGAGAGTGTTAGAGTATACGTACTTTGGGTAATTTAGGTTCGAGATAGATCTTGTACACCAAGATGATTCTTATATGCCTATCTCTCTATCCTTCTACACTAATCCAGCGTGGCTTTTTTGGTTAGTGGGTTAGTGCTCTGGCTAGCCACGAGGAGGACGCCGACCAGTCAGCGAACAGGAGCTCGCGGCAGCAGCAGCACCCAGCGACCCGCCTGCTCCCTTGGCCAACAGTGACTCGAGTTCTCCCTTCTTTCTTCTGCAATTTCAAGTTTAGGGGCGTGGTGATTCAGAATAAAGCACATCTAGCTAGTGAATGAAGCCAGCTATGCCGGATAGTAGTTGTCATTCTTTGTTATTGTTTAGTAATCCAGTGCATGAATAAGTTCAGATATACGTATGCAGCTTTGTTTGTATTAGCACTAGATGTCTCAATGTATTGACAGTAAACAATGTAGTTCGCATGCCATGGTGTTGCAATCTCTAAGTAAACAATGCCATTATCTGACTGTGCCTCGGTAAGTTTTTTTGTGTACATAGTGGCAGTGAGGTAAACTAGATGTATCAGTATATTTAGCAAGAACTATTTGAATATTTTAGCAGGAAAATAGAACTGTTTCTCTGATGTAGTACTGCAATAGTACCAGAAAATATTTAACAAGAATTGTTTGAATATTTTAGCAAGAAAATAGAACTGTTTCTCTGATGTAGTACTGTAGTAGTACCAGAAAATATTTTGCAAGAATTGTTTGAATATTTTGTTCGCATGTATTACTTGATGCTCTCTAATGTTCCTGAATATTCCAAAATTTTGATCAGAAACCTGGAAGAGGAAGAAGGGTCTCATGAAGCTTACCAAAGCGGGCTCATTATTGATATCCGGTGCAATAATGAGAAGGGCTCGACCAACACCATGGTTGTCTCCTTCTCCGAACTCTATCTTGTGAGGTCCTTAACCATCTCCCTAAGAAAAGTAGACAGTAAAAACTAAAATAGACTAAATATAGCCTGAAGGATCCTAAAAATCCCTCGAAGGAGATAATAAAGATAAACATTTGCAGAGCTTATCATGGTGAGCATTTTTTGTTTCTTCTCTAGGGATGCGACTTAAGAGTTGGCAAGTTTTTATGTACTTGCAAAGTAACTCCGCCGTCCTTTTTTCAGCAGGGCGTTCACATGATACTGAAATGGTGGATATGAAGAAGATGGTGACGAGGAAGAAGATGTGGACTATGAAGAAGAGGAAGAAGATGATGATAATGAGGATAAGCATAAGAATGGCTAAGAACAAGTAGAAGATTTTTCTGATGAAGATAAAGGAGTTGAGGATGTTGACATGGGAACATTCTTTGAACCTGGAAGAAGATTTTTGTCCAAAGTGTGGAAAGAATATCAGGCCATGCGTGTTGATGGCATAGTTATAGCTTCTGAGTGCAAACATTGTGAAAGAAAATTGTGTGCTGAGCGTAACATGGAACAAGCTCATTGGGAAAACGCTTGAAGAGGTGCAAAGAAAGAAGGAAGACACTCAGAGTTGCTGGCCAGCTGAGTGGAGTTGCAATAGGGCATTGGATCTTTAATCAGGCATTAGCACGAAGAGAACTCATGAGGATAATCGTGTTGCATGAGTTGGCATTCTCTTTGGTGGTGGAGTATGATGGATTTAAAAGATTTATCCCGCCCTTCTGCCAGTGTGTTACCATGTCAGTTTCCATAGCTAATAGTATGTACTTAGAAGTAGTTTGCAAAACCAGCATACTAGTTGTACAACACATTTATGTCTTTGTACATGGACACGAGCATTGTCCTTTCTTTATACAGGTCCAGGTCGCTTGCGTTAGCATTAATCTTGAGAAAAGTTAGAGATGTGTGCATGTGACGTGAATTTTTGACAAAAATGACTACTTGTACGAGTGAATTGTTAAAAAAATACCACCTCTAAATTTTTTCTTCAAAAAAGACCACTTTTCTGTGGCAATAGGTCTAGCTAGGCGACACATATCGCCTGCCGCCGTAGACGGTAGCGGCATCCACCTGCCGCTTTGGGCCCTGGCGGAACGTGAAGGAGACGGTGAGTTAAGGCCAACTTTAACGGCACCTTGCAAAACGAACATGCCTTTTGACCGTTTTAGTCCGTTTGCGGGATTGGGTGGATAGGTCCCAGATGATGTTTGGCCTAGCATGACAGGTGCACCCAACGGTGATCCATGTGTCCCCTTTTTTCCAGCAACCAAACTGAACCAAATTTAAATAAGGGCAGAGTACAAAAACATGACATATGGTTCATACATGCAAGCAAATATAAATAGAGCGAGCAATATATGCATCTCGCTCTTAGATCATCTTCCTCTTCTTCTGGAACTAACTCCGATGAATAGGGTCCATGTTAGTGAGAACCGTTAGTCATGATCCGATTTTCTTCGGTGAGTCGAATTAGCTCTACCTTCTCCTTCCTAGCATGGGCATTGATCTCTTCTATCTCAAGACGTTTTGATTGGATTTCATAGTAGTTCTTCGCTGCATCTTCTCTCTCCTTGCATTTCCTCTCTTCCCTCTTGTCGATGTACACATCCTTCTCCGCGATCAACCCTTTCAAGGTCTCCTGGATGGAAACTGACAAAGCTTCACGCTTGAGCTCTAGCTTGGAGTTGTTCCTCCCTCTCGGCCTTTTGGTTGCCAGCCCTTCCTCGTCGATGATGAATTTGGCGCCTGTACCCTTTGCACTTTTTGTATAGAGCTCTTTCCACTTCTCGCATCTTTGAGATTTTTCCAACAATGGCCCAACGTGAAAGGTTTATTCTCGCGGCAAATCTTGAAGTGCTCCAATGCTTGCACACCTAAACTAACAAGTTTAAGTTCATGTTTGAATGCTATGTATGAATGAAAACATATAAATATGTGTAGAAACATACCATCTCTCCAACCCCAATGCCGCTCATGGTCCTTGAATTATCATGGTCCTAAGAGGCATACAACTTTGTGCATTGTTCGAAGATGAATGCACACCTCTTCGTAACTGAGTTCTCGTTGCGATCACTCGCAAACAGATGCTCACCGAAATATTTTTGCTCATTGAAGTACTTCCATACTCGGTTCCAAAATTTACCACCCTTTTGTTCCGCATCGGTTATTGGATCTTGCCCAATTTCCATCCATGCCTCGCAAAGCATCTCGTCCTCGAGGGTTGTGTACAATCCGCTCCTTCATCTACCACCTTGTGTCTGTGTTTGCCGGACTACTTCGTCCCCAAACAAAGGCTCCTGGTCAATAGAGATACCATATTCCTGGGTAGCAAGGTCGGGATCTTGCAAGGGCGTATTGTTGGATCATGTACACTGAGGAGAAAAGAACAAGGGACAAGTTACCTGTATCAGAGTTGTCGTCGGAGTTGGTATTGGAGTTGGGGCCAACGTTTCATCAAATAGCTTGCGGGGAGCGGGCATGCTCCTACCGGTCTTGCTAATGCAAGAAGAGCCCCCGCCGACAGGTGCAGCATTTAGGTCGAGGGAAAGCATTGCCGACGATGAGTCGCCAACGATCTCCCCCCCCCCCCCCCCCGTGATGTCTGCCATTTCGACATGAGGTGGTTTTTTCGCGGACACAACCAAGCACGATGTGCCCGCGAAGGTAGCTAAATGCTGGTCCTTTATCAAGAGCAAGGTGGCATCCTGCGCAGCGATGGCCTCAGCAGTGAAATTGGCCTGGATGGACACGGTGTGCTCAAGGGTGGCGGCCCTTTCACGGGCGGCTTGGGCATCAACAATGCACTTACAGACCTTCTCTCTTTGTCCCTAACAAGGACCGAACTCCGGTCGCTAGGATGCACCAACTATGATCCAACTACTAGGCTACTTCACCGTTCACGTTAGCGATCTATCAAAAGTTCACTGAATAGTGCACCGACTATCGGGGGGATAACCCCCGATGGGGTCACCAGGGGTGAAACATAGCACAGCTTGGCTAGCTCCGAGTAAAGAAAGAGCCCGACTGAGTAAGTACGGCCGGGACAGGGAATCGTGTGCATCCGACATATGAACTATGTCGGCCCGCATAAGAAAAAGTTGTTAATCTTGCAGGAACCAACGAGCGGAGTCTTCCGAGGAAGGGCCGAGTCAGATAGGACGCGTGGAACCTTTCCGAGTAAGGTTGAGGAGGGACCATGGTAAAGCATGGTCAAAAGAGAAGGGCGACGCCGGGTGACACGAAAGGAGCCGGGTGACGCCCAAAGCAAGGGCTGACATACAAAGTTACTACATGACACCAAATGGAACAGGAGGTGACGTACCAGAAGACCGTTAGCTGTCAAGCTTTATGGATTGGTCCATTGGGCTTAGGGCAAGCCCATGACCCGGCCCACATTGTAGGGACCAAGATCCAAACAGTAAACCCTAGAACCCAAAGGGGTATAATCTAGCTAGAGTTGCCTATATAAGGAAGGGCATAGTTGTAGTAGAAGGGGGTTGGACCAAGTAGGGAACTAGTGCCCAGAACACTAGTCCATACAGCTCAAGGAGCATTGTAATTCTCAAGTATCAATCAAATCCCAAAGTGGGGCGAGTTCATCTTGTTCTTCGTGCATGGCGGGACCGTGCACTCCCTCCCCGGTGACCACAAGCACCCATTCGGCCCCCAACTTAAGCCTACCCATGGCATCTGCCATGACACCACCACGACAGTTGGCGCCCACCGTGGGGCAGAAGCAGGTGCTTGATGGAGTCTTCATCCAGATGGGCAACATCATCGCCAAGACCGGCAAGCGCGTCTACTCCGGCCTCATCCAGAGGTTTGGAGCGCTCAACTTCGTCAGCGACAACACGGGGTGCTTCGTGACCAAGCCGTTCCCTAGGGGCGGTTGCTTCATCAAGTTCGGAGAGCATCAGGTCTACGTCTCCGTGCACGTGGAGCGAGCATATCCGGAGCGCGTCGTCCTGGCGCCGGATCCGCTAGCAGTTCCTGTCACTGGAAAGCATTACCAACTCGTCTCCATGGAGGTAATGATGATAGCTCCTAACCCAGTGGCTCCACCGATAGTTCCAGTAGTGAATGAGAATGCTGAGGGAGGAAATCATGAAGAAACACCAAAGGCTGCAAGAACAGCAAAGGCACCGCTAGAAAAGCCAGAAAACATAGCTAGGAGTAAAAGGGCTAAGGAGCTTCAAGATGCAATAGATAAGTTGGCAGAGCCAGTTGCGCAAGCAACTGACCCGGCACATGTGCAAGCCGAGTTAGAGGAAGCCAGGATAAAGGTTCTGGAGAAAGCCAAGGAGTTAACACAGTTATAGCAAGATGTGGATATCACAATCTGAGAGCTCAACTCGGCAAACCGAGTCAAGGGCACAAAAACCCGGCTTGATGCGACAAGGTTAAGAGGAAGAAACCTCAATGAGGATCTGGCATATGCAACGTCAAAAATAACGCCAGAAAATAGCAACGAAACAGCTATGCGACCAACATACAATACATCAACAGCTAACCTGCGAGCTGCAGAAGCAGCAATGGCGGAATTACCCCACTTGGAGGGAGAAGCAAAGAAAAGACAACAAGAGCGAGTCAATGAACTGGTAAAAGCAGCTAGCATGTTGAATGAAGCATACTACAGAGCGAATCCGGGTATAGTAGGGAGGTCATAGCTGGTTCACTCGGCGACTCTTGTTTCGTCAAGGTCGGCAGGTCACACGGCATCCTCACCCGGAGCGGCGCCAAGACCGAGAAAGGAAAAAAGTGTGGATTCGGGGAGAAATAAGAAGATGATCACTTATTACCCGACAATGGCTCAGGGAAACCCAGTGCATGCACAAGGAATGAGAAGGAATAATGCCCAAGGAAATGAGAACCAGGAAAATGCAGGCCGAGAAAGGCAAGTAGGGCAAAGAAACGACAATGGAGGGAAAAAATTTGCGCCTCAACCTAGGCGTGGAGCTCACTCGGCAGGAGGAGGAAATCCAGAGCCGAATAACGCACCAGCTCAACCCGAAAGAAGACAGCAAATCGCGGGAAAAGCGACACAACAGCCTGTTGACCCGAACGCGAACAGGTACAATGATGGTTACTCAGCGATGGTGAATGACGGATATGAACTACCGGATCAGGCATATCAAGCGATGGGAGCTAGACTCGGAGGTAGGAACCTTCAGCCGGATGATGCAAGGCCAAAGCTTGAGTGAATAAAGATGGCAGAACTGATCGAATCGCAAGGTCCGCCATGCTTTGGCCCAAGGATCATGAAGGATCCACCTGTACCAAATTCCCAGCTGTCCAGAGGAACAAAAACATATGATGGAAGCACAAAGCCAGAGGATTGGCTCATAGATTATGAAACTCCTGCGAAAATCATGCAGGGGAATTTGAGATTGGCGGTATGATATGTACCACAAATGCTAGAAGGACCAGCTCGAGTATGGCTGAACAATTTGCCACCCGGAAGCATTAACAGCTGGATCGATTTTCAATACGCTTTTGTGAGAAATTTCACCAGCACCTACAAGAGGTCGAATCGCCCACAACAGCTATTGATGTGCAAGCAAAGGCCGAAGACAGACAGGGAGTTCCTCACAAGATGGTGCACAATGCGTAACTCTTGTGAAGGGGTAATCGAGTCACAAGCAATCGCTTGGTTTGCACAAGGGTGCAGACATGGAAGTGTGCTGTGGCAAAGGTTACAGAGATATATGCCGGCAAGTTTAGCAGAAACAATAAGGATTGCTGACTCGTATGCATTGGGAGATCCGACTCAGCCTCTGCTCATGTCAGCAGATGGGATGACGGAGACTCAGATGTATGATGCTGCCGGATCGCAAAGGCGCCAGGAAAGATCTGAATATAGAAGCAAAAGAAGAGATGAAAGGCCAGACTACAGATATAGTTCGACTCAGGTTGCGGCCGTGAGTTAGGATCATCCAGATGCTTGAAGTAGCCAACATCAAAGGACAAATGGACAACAACAATGGGTGCCAAGGAATGATGGCAAAAAGCCATATGAACAAAGGAAGCAATATCAGGACCGACAGAAGTATACCTATGAGATGATGCTGGACCAGCCATGTAAAATTTCACACGCCTAGTCCGAGTAAGCCATCAAATCACACAACAAGGCAATGCACTTGGTTTTAGAAAGGAGATAGAGTGGATTCGCCGAATAAGCAGCTACCACCACCTCCCCCTCCACCACTTACAGGAGGAAATGCTCTGGCTGTGGGATAGATAACAGATACGAAAACAGACAGCCAAGGTATCATAATCAAGAGAGAAGAGAAACTGTGCACCAGGTGCATAATCCAAGAGGTGACGACGCTCATGTCGTCCACGGGACTAGAAATGAATACAGAGAACATCACCAGAGCTATGTCGTCTTCGTCATAGAGCCGAATGACAAAAACAGTCAGCAGCGATGGATGATGGAGGTGAATGCCATAATGCTGGAAATTCCCAAGTACATGCAGTGTTCTGAGCAAGAGATAACTTGGAGCATAAAGGATCACCCCAAGATCATGCCAACCCTAGGAGGATATGATCTAGTCTTAGATCCAACGTTCATGGGCCCGGATATCAGTGTGAAGTTTTGCAAGGTACTGATCGATGATGGCAGTAGCATCAACATCATGTACAAGGATACTATGCTCAAGTTAGGCATTACCATGAACATGCTGGAGCCGACTAAGACAATGTTCCATGGTATTGTGATGGGATTATCCTGTGAACCAATTGGCAAGGTCTGGGTCAATGTCTTAATCGGCAACAGAGATAATTGTCGCACTGAAGCCATAGAGTTCGAGGTGGTTGATTTGGTTAGCTCGTATCATGCCTTACTCGGCAGACCAGCTATGGCACAATTTATGGCTACTCATCACATCGCTTACTTGAAGATGAAGCTGCTAGGCCTGTGTGGGGTGATTACAGTTGAGGGAGATTACAAAAGGTCCATTTCTTGTGCCTCGGCCGGATCTTCTCTGGCCGAGTCATTGGTCATAGCGCAGGAAAAGTATCAAATGTTGGAGGTGGCAGCATTGTCCAAAATAGCACAAATGTCTATGCCGGCACTAACTAACTCGCATGGCAATGTGTCATTTCAAGCTACCAAAGAAAATAAGAAGGTACAAGTGGATGAGACTTTCCTAGAGCATACAGTCACCATTGGGGCTGGCCTCACTGACAAATAGGAAAGCGAGCTTACCAGCTTCCTCCGTGAGAATCGGGATTTCTTTGCATGGTCTACACAGGATTTGCAAGGGAGTTCCGAGGGAGCTGGCTGAGCACTCTCTTCATGTAAGGCCAGATGCCAAACCGGTGGAGCAACCCCTCCACCGCTTTGCCGAAGATAGGAGGAAAGTGATAGATGTCGAGATTGCCAGGCTTATAGCTGTTGGATTCATCATGGAAGTACTGCACCCGGATTGGTTATCAAATCCAGTCTTGGTCGAAAAGAAAAAAGATGACCCGAACGTGGAAGTGGTATGGCGCATGTGTATTGATTACACGGACCTCAATAAGGCGTGTCCAAAAGATCCATTTCCCCTGCCACGGATCGACCAAGTCATAGATTCTACTGCTGGTTGTGATTTGTTGTCATTTGTGGATATGTATTCTGGATTCCATTAGATACCAATGAATCTGAATGATCAAATAAAGACATCTTTTATCACCCCGTATGGGGTTTATTGCTATTGTACCATGCCATTCGGATTGAGAAATGCAGGTACAACATATCAAAGATGCATGCAAAAATGCTTGCAAGATCAATTGGACAAAAATGTTCAAGTTTACGTCGATGACGTAGTGATAAAAACAAAGCAAAGTCCTACTCTAATCGAGGACATGCGTCAAACATTCACAAATTTGAGAAGATTCCGGATGAAACTTAACCCGGAAAAATGCACATTTGGTGTCCTGGCTAGGAAATTACTCGGATTTCTCGTATCCAGCCGAGGAATTGAGGCTAACCCGACAAAGATTAGGGCCATCGAAAGAATGGAATTACCAAAGACCCTAAACGATGTCCAGAAGTTCACTGGATGCCTGGCCTCGTTGAGCAGGTTTATTAGTCAGCTAGGTGAAAAAGCCCTACCACTATATCAACTGATGAAAAAATCAGACAAATTCACATGGACACAGCAAGCTGATAGCGCTTTCCATGAATTAAAGAAAATGTTGGCAACAACACCAATATTAGCATCACCATTGTCCAAAGAGACAATGTTGCTCTAGGTCGCCGCAACCAACAGAGTTGTAAGTGCAGTAATAGCGGTTGAACGGGAAGAAGAGGGCAAATCAGTCCAAAGGCCAGTTTATTACTTGAACGAAGTACTCTCTGTATCAAAGCAGAATTACCCTCACTATCAGAAAATGACATATGGGGTATATATGGAAGCGAAGAAGCTGAAACATTATTTTCAAGAACACCCAATCCGGGTAATATGCGAGGCACCTATCTCGGATATATTAGGAAGCAAAGATGCCAGTGGCCGAGTCGCAAAATGGGCCATAGAGATAGCACCATATACTCCACAATATGATAGGTGAGATGCAATTAAATCTCAAGCTGTTGCAGATTTCTTCGTAGATTGGATGGAAATGCAGTACGAACCACCACTGCCAGACCCGAACTAGTGGAAAATGCATTTTGATGGGTCCAAGACGAAAATGGGTCTGGGCGCCGGCATAGTGCTCACATCACCAAAGAGGTACCAGCTCAAGTATGTGCTACAAATTCATTTTGCTGCTTACAATAATGTTGCCGAGTGAAGCACTTGTCCATGGCATCAAGGCGGCCAAAAGAGATTGGCATCAAAAGGATCATGTGCTTTGGCGATTCAGATTTGGTGATTCATCACGTGTCTGGACATTGGGACGCGCTGGACTCAAATATGGCATTATACCGTTTCCATGTGCAACAAATTTCGGGATACTTTGACGGGTGTGAATTCCACCATGTCCCAAGAGCAGAAAATGAAGCAGCAGATGTACTATCTAAACTAGGTTCATCTCGGCTGGCAATACCACCAGGAATAGCATTGGAACACCTTAGGAAACCATTGATCAAGCCGTCACCAGAGTCCGAATCAATATTCATCCCGACAACACAAGAGTCGGATGTTCTGCCAATGGATATTGACTCAGGGGCAGTTTCGAGTCACTCGGGGACTGACCCGCTCATTTTAGGGGTTGCCGAATCACACTCGGGGACTCCTCAGGTCATGTCGGCAGACCCAATGGAAATTGATGGTGAAGCAGACCCGGAGCCACTAATACCAACATGGGCACAACCAATATTCAACTACCTAAAAGATGGAACTTTGCCGAATGATGAGATATTGGCAAGTCAAACAGAAAGAAGAGCAAAAGCATACAGGCTTGGCCCGGCTAAATGGAGGGCAGCTCCAAGCCCAATCATCCGCCAAGTTCAATTTGAAGATTGAGCTTACTCGGTGATAAATGGAATCATGGGAAAGATCCTTCATAGAGTGCCGAGTGGGATCATGGGAGCCACTCATGAAGCACATCTTGTGGCTCCTAGCTTGGATAGGGCTTACCCGGCGTGAGATGAAGGTGCACATGAGGTCTGTGTCAGCGACATGAAAGTTCTCATCCGGTGACAACAACTTTTCCAGGATCGCATTGGCCTCGTTCAACGCAGCTTCTTGGTCGCACGGGTCAAGCTGCCAGAGCTTCTTGCTGGGGACCTCGTCCGAGAAAGGGGTGAGCCGGATGTTATCGGTGGACCCACTGTTTTTGACATAGAAGAAAGTCCTATGCCATTTGTTGCAAGAATCAAGCCCAGTAACCCGAGGAAAGATGGAGTCTCT
The DNA here is from genome assembly GCA_916181665.1 of Avena sativa. Taxonomy (NCBI): domain Eukaryota; kingdom Viridiplantae; phylum Streptophyta; class Magnoliopsida; order Poales; family Poaceae; genus Avena; species Avena sativa. Next base: position 375,760,904 of record OV702285.1, on the reverse strand, counting down.
CCTGAGCGTGATGCTAGCAGCACCGCACCGAGTCGGCCTCTTCTTGGCTCGAGGAGCACCAGGATGGGGAACAACTTGAACCCTAATGCTAAAATATTTGGCCCACAGAAGAACTATAGGCCAAATCCCAAGTTAGGCCTCGCAAGCGGAAATAAAGCAAGAGAGGTTTGGAAGAACAGGGACCCATGGTGGAATGAAAAGAGAAGTGGAGCAATCGCAGGGGAAGAACAGGAGGAAGGAAAAACCACAACGGAGGAGGTTTGATTTTGCAGGCGCAAGGAAGATGAAGAGGCAGGGGGGAAACTGAACTGGCGTGGGGGAAGTTGTAACCCCCTCACCAGTACTTAAGGGCAGTAAAAACCCCAATCGAGGGATCCCTCTGCGCCGTGCGGAAAGCGTGTGGCCGTGTACCCGGATGAGTAAGCCAATCAGCGGGCGCCATGTGGAAACGATACACGGAGAATCCCCTGCCATGTCACGAAAAGAAGGAAAAGGGGCGCAGACCGATGGGACTGCCACAGTGACGGGGAATAACTGCGCAGCCATCACTGTGCGTCCATGATCCTCCTAGACTCAATATCCCCCGTCGTTGGAATAGGTTTGGAAGAACATGGACCTGTGGTGGAATGAAAAGAGAAGTGGAGCAATCGCAGGGCAAGAACAGGAGGAAGGAAAAACCGCAAAGGAGGAGGTTTGATTTCGCAGGCGCAAGGAAGAAGAAGAGGCAGGGGAAAACTAAACGGGTGTGGGGGAAGTTGTAACCCCCTCACCCCTACTTAAGGGCAGTAAAAACCCTAATCGTGGGATCCCTCTGCACTGTGCGGGCAACTTGTGGCCGTGTACCTGGCCGAGTAAGCCAATCAGCGGGCACCACGTGGAAACGATACACGAAGAATCCCCTGCCACGTCACGAAAAGAAGGACAAGGGGCGCAGACCGATGGGATTGCCATAGTGACGGGGAATAACTGCGTAGTCATCACTGTGTCGCCAGAGCTTGGAACAAAATTTGAGTCAAGTTACCATGATTATCAGCTGTCAGTGGCTGAAGCACGCCGAAAATGACTCGGAATTGGCCAAGGTGACTCGGCACGAGGCAAAAATGAGCCAAGAAGTCAAAGAGTGGATCCGAAAACTGTCAGTCAGACTCGGCAAGGTGCAAGGTTGCGACAAATGAAGACAAAAATTAAGTTCCAATCACATTAAAGGAACCTGGAGACGCCTAACAGCTTGAACTGCTAGACCTCACCAGCTTTGGGAACTAATGTCGGGGGGATAACCCCTGGTAGGGTCACCAGGGGTGAAACATAGCACATCTTGGCTAGCTCCGAGTAAAGAAAGAGCCTGGACGAGTAAGTACGGCGGCCGACATATGAACTATGTCGGCCCGCATTAGACAAAGTTGTTATCTTGCAGGAACCAATGAGCCGAGTCTTCCGAGGAAGGGCCGAGTGAGATAGGACACGTGGCACCTTTCCGAGTAAGGTTCAGGAGGGACCATGGTAAAGCATGGTCAAAAGAGAAGGGCGACGACGGGTGACACGAAAGGAGCTTGGTGACGCCCAAAGCAAGGGCTGACGTACAAAGTTACTGCATGACGCCAAAAGGAACAGGAGGCGATGTACCAGAAGACCGTTAGCTGTCAAGCTTTATGGACTGGGCCATTGGGCTTAGGGCAAGCCCATGACCTAGCCCACATTATAGGGACCAAGATCCAAACAGTAAATCCTAGAACCCAAAGGGGTATAAGCTAGCTAGCGCTGCCTATATAAGGAAGGACATAGTTGTAGTAGAAGGAGGTTGGACCAAGTAGGGAACTAGTGCCCAGAACACTAGTCCATACAGCTCAAGGAGCACTTGTAATTCTCAAGTATCAATCAAATCCCAAAGTGTGGAGAGTTAATCTTGTTCTTCGTGCATGGAGGGACCGTGCACTCCCTCCCCGGTGACCACAAGCACCCATTCGGCCCCCAACTAAAGTATACCCATGGCATCTGCTGTGACACCACCACGACACCGAATGAAAACATGCACGTGCATTACACTTGATTCGAACCCGTGCTCCTTGACACAGCTGGTGAATCGGTACAACAAGGAAATCATACACTAGGACTATCCCGAAAAAAGGTCTATAGTCCCGGTTCGTAACGGCCTTTAGTCCCGATTGCACAACCAGGACTGTGCAATCAGGACTAGTGGTTCCCCTTTAGTCCTGGTTCTATTATGAACCGGGACTAAAGTAACTCCACGTGGCGATGGTGGAGAGGAGGGGGGTGGAGGACCTTTATTCCCGGTTCATAAGGACTACACGAGATCTGCCATGGCAGCATTTTAGCGATTCGGTTGCCGCGGCAGCCGATGGCGGCACGACAGCAGGTTCTATCGCGACAGAGTCTTGGGGTGGATTTCTGCCACGGCAGGAGGATCGGTAGAGGAGGGAGGGAGGTTTGGCATAAGTGGCGTGCAATGAAGGTACCCACTACACACAACATCGTCATGATTATATAGATTGAAGTGACCTCTTTCTTCGTTCTTGTTCGAATATATTACATGTTGATGCATATATAATATAACGTGTCTGACGAACATACATATAAATACAAATATTACATGTTGATGCATATATAATATAACTTGTCTTACAAGCATACATATATATACAAATTTGGTTACATGGAGATCACAACCGGGACTACAGCCCGTCTATTCAATTACATGGATATCATTAAATCACTAGATTCCCGTGGTATGGAATTTCCCCCTTGGGGTCTATGACATGGTCAACCAAAAATGCCGCCAATTCCTCTTGAATTGCTACTAGGCGCTCCTTCGGTTGGAGTTTCTCCCGCAACCTTTCCAACTATTTATAAAATAGGGAGATCAATATGAATATCAATTGTCATAACAAATATTATGAATGACACTGAACACAATTGATGGTAATAAAATCAATTTGTGAATATATTGTTCACTTACTTCTACAAGTGTCGCTCCATCCTGCTCACTGACCTCTGAGCGAATGAACTCACAAATGAAGTATCCACACAAATTATTCCTTGGTGGCTGCCTCTCACACTTTACGAGAATATAATTTAATCAAATAATAATCAAGCATGATATAATGGTATTGAAACTAGAATTAAAGAGATGCACGGACCTATGTCGTACTACTTACCTCGACCGGATGAAAACTTCGCTCATCTTTAAAATCACCTACTGTACTCTTGGTGAAAAGTTGCCAAACCCTGCCGATATAGTAACGAAAGAGACCGATATAGTTATTAGTTACTTTATATCTTAGGAAATAAACGATATAGTGTGATAATGACTGAAATTGCCTCTAGAGCACATCTTTAATTCTTGCATACTCCTTTTCGTCTTTCTTTAGTGGGTCCTTGATTTCAACTCTTCTAGCGTCAACTTCAATGATTAGCAGAATGCACTGGAAGATGCGCACCTTTATATATGTCAGTAACTCATCAATTACACTTAACATTGAGTAAGCAAAATTGAATGTGTACGAGGTAGTAACACTCTCACCTGAAGTTGTAAGGATACATTATTCTCTTTTTGTAATGTTGCATCTTTATGAACCTTAGCAAGTTATTCTCCATCTCCTTGGAGAAATCCCGTAGCAAACATGCATTAACTCGGCGTGGGTCGATGAACCCAGTGTCAAAGATTCCCGTTGGGTCACATTCCTCGCTCTTCATTATGCATAATAGCGTAGTGAGGGTAATTACTAATGATTGAGCTGAGTTAGAGACTTTATCATAGAAATAAATGAATCACTTACAGACAATAGGAACTGACAAGACTCAAGTCAAGGGCGTCTTGTTTGTATAACATATGGAATTCCTCAAAATAAATTTGGATCTCACCTTCACCTATGAAATTCTCATTTGTAACTCTCACAAGCAACACTGATAATCGCTATTATTCCTTGGAGTTAGAGACTTTCAAGTACCACTCATGCAGTCTTCGTATTTGTGTTGGTAGAAGCTCGACCTCATCAGGTCTGACTAGAGACTTCCCGTATTCATATTTTCATGCTATTTCTGTTTTCCTGGGGACATGTCCGCCTTGCACTTGATTAACACTAGTACCAACACCTCTAGAAAAGTACACCGCTTGATCAATACTAATACCCTGATCAACACTAGGTAACACCTTGAGCGGAAGATCAATTGTTTTGCATATTCTCCGAGTTGGGTAATGTCTCTTTTCTCGCTTGCACTACTACTTCTTGTTTTCTTCCTACTAACTCTCATCAGACAACGTGTATAGTCATCTATATTATTTATCTCATATTGTGATGGTTGCTCAATAAAACTCTTAGCCCACATTTTGCATTTGGATCAAATTATCTATTTTGGCTCGGGATTTTTGGTGCAAAAAAGGCTTTCACTTCGGCATCGCTCATCACTTTGGTTTCCTCATCAGTCATCTTGTAAGGTAACTTGGGAGGAGGCGGCGGGGTTTTCTTCGCCCTACTACATTTCTTCTGAGTAGTAGCACTAGTTAACCAAGCTGCAGCCTTCGGCTGATGTGGCGGCGGAGTCGGCTGATGTAGCGGAGGAGTTGGTTGACGCAGCAGCGGACTCGCACGGTGGCCATCCATCTCCTCATCATGTGGACTTGGAGGTGACAAAGTTGGCTGACTCGGAGGAAACGGTGGTGGCCTAGGCGTCGAGCCTAGAAACACGATGTATTTCCTGCTCCCTATAATGATACGACCCCCGAATTTTCCTGGTGTCCACCTCTCATATTTAGCTCTAGGGATGTCAAGATCCAGTGATTCATTTTATAGTAAAAATTCATTCACCCCGACACAAGCATAGCCATCTGGACTCTGATTGCCATGCCAGCGTGCTCCAGGCTCACATGATAAAGCATAGCTGACCGCTGCCTTGAAGGATAAGTTGTTCACTCCCACATGTAGCTCACAACTTGTCTTCACACTGATATTATCCACGGGGTAGTGATCCATCAGATGTGCTGACATGGAGATGGGACACCGACACTATCTTGCTGCAGCTGATGAGTTGCCCCTTGCTGGCGCATTTCGTCCAATTGCTTCTGTTGCTACTTTGTCATGCCATATATTTAGGCTACGCAACTGGTATGCCTCCTCCTTCTTCTTCTGCTGCCTTTCTCTCTCTCGTATTCTATAAGATTCACTATCCTCAGGAAACCTAGTATTCCATGGAACAGAAGGTCCAAAGTCTTGTGTTCATCCTGGTTTTTCAGGATTCCCGAGGGCGTTTGTCAGCTTGTCGTTCCCTCTGTTAGGTTTGAAATTTCCCTCTCGAACCTCCTCGATTTTTTTAACAACTGCTTCATGGGGTGTAGCAATTTTTTGTTTTCATCCATTATTAACTCCCCTATTTGCATGTCATATTTCACCCCATGCGCAAGTAACCAATTTCTTACCCTCTTGGGCCAGTCATGTGTAGCTAGAGTGACCCCTTCAGCAGGCAAGGCGGCCTTAGCTTTCTCCCACTTAGGAACAGAAGTCTTGTAGCCACCTGTCCCCATATTATGGTGATATTTCTTTTTCTCAGCATTTCCCTTATTCTTTTCTGACCTTTCTTTAGCTGCTTATAATTTCTTGTACTCCAGGAATATTTCCTAGTGGTGTCACTACTTCTCTAGTGTGCCAGTGAATTCTGGAATTTTTTTCCTTGAGATATTCATTCTATAATCTTTTATTATAGTTAATGAACTATTCGGCCATCTTCTTAAGAGCGAAATGCCTGACTTTAGAACTCATAGCATTTGTGAGATCATCAGACTCCAAGACCGGTAGGGTGAAATGTGAAATGAGCTTCTTCCAAAGAAGGTCTTTGTGTTTGTCCTCGACAAAACTAATAGGGTTTCAATCTTCCTTTGGTGGCTTATTCCAATAAATCCACATTGAAGCACAAATGTATTTGCCTTATTTATGGGAAGAAAAGGTTTGCCATCTGGAGAGACGTCCTTAATTGTGAGATGCACATAGGCGGCCATCCCTTTGGTCAGGCCTCATTTACTTTACCAGATTGGGTTGATACAGGTCTAAAATAAGAAACATTCGTTAATATATACACACAAATCAATTAATGCATCTATCTAGTGATCACAAGAGGCTTAATATACCTCGCTCGACTTTGTTAAGTCTAGTCCATCATTTTGCAAGCTATCATTGCAATCAAAACTCGTTTGCACTTCGTCTATTTGTTCTATCTCCATTCCCTCACTAGACTCATTCAGAAACTATGAGCCATCTTCTACTCCCGCGTCTTCTGCTTCACCCTAATCGAGGAGCGCTCCACCAACGGGATGTCGTATCATGTGAAACAGATCCTCTTCACCTTCTCTGCCATTGAAGTCCATAGAATAACTGCTATGAAATAATGTGAATATGGGTAATAAATTAACAATATACCATATAACAACAACAAAGTACTAATGAAACAATAATACATCTTGAATAATCCAGTTAATGCAACAATAATATAAGATAATATCACTAATACATCCTCCTCAATCAAATTGGACATCGACTCCCGGGTTCTGAGCCCCGGGCGGTGAACACCCAAAGAGAAGGAACCATCACAAGAGCATAGCTCATGTGAGATCCCTGAAGAAACTGCCAGGTATTGGAGAACCTAATGACCAACACAACCATATAGCAACGGCCGTGCCCATCCTCCTCCCTGACATTATTTTGTACCACCTCCTCGGGGGTCGGCTCCCTCTGTACAGATAGTGGACCACGCGACTGCCACCAAAGAAGCTCCGGGTCAACAACGAGACCCGTATTCCTCACCAAGCTACACCTCCTGGAAGGTAACACCTCCAAGTGCCAGCCCAACGGAGCCTAGTCTCGGACTTGCCCGGCGGAGCCCAGTCCTCCGTTGTTTCTGCCGTGTCCATGATGAGGACGCGGGGTGGGAATCCTAAAGTAGACATTTGATCGAAATAACAAATTTCTAAGTGTGTGGTCGCAACAAATTGATGTCAAGAAATAATCCCTAAACTAAATAATCCTAAGCAACTAAATAATCAATGGGTGCTGTTGTGTATAGAAAATTCCAAGGGCTTAAGTGTAATTTTCCTTTTAGGTATAATAATACCTAATCATAATAATAAATAATCATAATTATAACACCTAAACCTAATAAAAAAATAATACCTAATCATAATAATAATAAACATATATAATCATAATAATACATAATAATATACCTAATAATAATAAAAATAATACCTAAATCATTCCTATAATCATACAAGTTTATTCTAATAATAATAATTCAAAACCTAACCTAACAAAACTAATAAAACCTAAACTAATAAATCTAAAGAAAAAACAAAAGAAAAAAGATGGAACTCAGCTTATAGTGAGCTCTGGCGAGGGGCGGTGCGGAGGGCGCAACCCAGGGATGAGCGACGCGAGGATGAGCAGGCTGGCACGGGGCTCCTCTTCCTGGTGGTGCGGGTCTTATATTCCTAGCGGTGTGGCGCAAAGATCCTCCTCCTATCGGAAGCGACGTCGTAGTTCTGGTGGAAAAGCTGAAGAAAAAGCGTCCCGGATCATGGCTCGAACCGGGGCGGAGGGTGGTGGATATTTATACCCACCAACCTTTAATCCTAGTTTCAGCCACTAACCGAGACTAAATGGTAGCCTCTAGTCCTGGTTTGAGCCTCCAAATGTGACTAAAGGTGTTTTCGGCCGGCGCATTTCGCACGTGGACCACACCCCTTTAGTCCCGGTTGGAGGCTCAAACTGGGACTAAAGGTTTTTTTAATTTTTTATTTCCAAAGTCTAGAAAATAAGGCAATATTATCTTATCAATATCTATCATACTATAATGAAGAAAATTAGGTATTATATATCAAAATATTCAAAAAAGAAGATCTATAATTTAAATATATTATCATATTTCGGGGGCCTTTAGTCTTGGTTGGAGCCACTAACTGAGACAAAGATATTTCCCACCATTGTCAGAGCCGTCAAGCCAAGCGCCATGCTTTCTCACCATTTCTCTCTGCTTCATGTCATGTTTTCCCGCCCTTTACCTCTATATCTAGACCGACCGCTATGGCCATCCACATGTCCACACCTTCATATCTCACAACAATGGACACCGCATATTGGGCCTTTCTGACACTCGAGGAGATCGAGGTGTTGTGCGCCTCCAGCTACCCATGCCCACCGGGCTACCGGCTACCCGCTGACTAGATGCTGAGCACTAGATTGGTTCTTGTCCCTCATGTGCCTCAAGGTTCCTCCCGCCAGGCAGCCATCACGAACCACTTCTACCTCAAGCTCACGCCAGAGCAGCGGATGGATCCCCATTGGGATACCCACAATTATGACACCTAGAATGCCTTCTTCGCTAACCGAAGGTAAAGGGAGCTTGGTAGGTACAAGGGTGACGTCCCTTCCTCGGTGAACCACAATGAAGCCGGCCGCCGCCTTTGGTGGAGGTGTCAGACTATCGCCGGCGTGATTCGATACATCGCCTAGGGAGATCTTTCTCGCCTGCTGTACCTGCACTTTAACCCACCGAAGAGCCACAAGAAGTGTGGCGGTGGTGAAGGTCGCGAGCGTACTGGTATCATCATTTGGGATCCCCCTCCCCACATGTCGTGAATCCTAGGCCGGAGTGGCAAGTGCCCCAGTATATGCCAAGGCTGGGCTGAGGATCCAGCAGCATGCGCCTAGTGATGATGATGACGAAGACGACCCTGAAGCTGTGTACTATAGGGCTAGACATGATGATGACTAATTTTTATTTCTTTAATATAAATAAATGTATTGCATGTTTCTCTAATTATACTATGCCCGTATTGTGCATGCATGTTGTTTCTTCAGAGAAGTTTTAGCGAGGGGAGATCATCCCGGAGGCCTTATTCTTCATCATGCCAGCCTCCGATACAAAGTGTGAGTAGTTCCACCTAGGACTACGGGTCCATGTAGTAGCTAGATGGTTATATATCTTCCTTTGTGCTACCATGTCTAGATCTTTTGAGCTCCATTCATGATCAAGATCATCTATTTGTAATCATGCATGTTGTGTTTGCGGGGATCTGATGGATATTGAGATTACTATGTTAGAATGATTAATGGTTTTGTCTTATTGATTCTATCATGTTTGTGTTGTTTGATATCTTGCATGCTCGCCGTTTCTAGTAGCTATCTTGGCCAAGTAGATGGTAGTGACTCTAAGAGGGGGTATTTATGCTAGATAGTGGTTTCATCCCTCTATTTAATCTAAGGGAAGTGACAGATATCTTTAAGGTGGTAGATGTGCTGTTGCCACTAGGGAGAAAACAACGGTCTCTTGTTCATGGAACAAGTGGATTGTTTACCTTACACACTTTGTTTAAAGCAGTTATCTGTTGCTTGCAACTTAATACTGGAGGGGGTTCAGATGATAACCTAAAGGTGAATTTCTAGTCATAGATGCAGTTGGATGGCGGTCTATGTATCTTGTTGTATTTCCCAATCGAATCTCATAGGATCATGAATGTCTAGTATTTCATGTTTATGCCTTGCTCAGTCCTGTCAATTGCCCTGTTGTAGTTTGTTTACCCAGCATGTCCTGTTTGTTTATCTTAAGGAGAACACCTCTAGTGAACTATGGACCCCAGTCCAATCTTTACCATTGATACATCTTCCACTATTACTTTTTACTTTCAACAAACCACTATTACCTTCCACACCATACAGTTAATGTTTTGTTACAGCAACTGGTGAGATTGACAACCTCACTGTTTGTTGGGGAAAAGTCTTGAGTTTGTGTTCTGCAGGTCTCCAAGTTGCTAGCAACACCTTTGAGACGTTTCCTTCCTCCTACTGGTTCGATAACCTCGGTTTCTTACTGAGGGAAGACTTGCTGTTGTGCTCTTCACACCTTGATCTTGGGGTCTCCCAACGAAGCGCTATCAGGCGCCATCAACAAGTTTTCTGGCGCCATTGTCGGGAAGGCTAAGGACGTCTTCACAAGGGGAGTCCTTCACAACCTTTCTCTTTACTTTGTTTTTGTTTTTCTTGGTTTTGTTTGCCTCTTTTTATCAAAAACTCCAAAAAATAGTTTAATTTGGTTTGCCTTTTCTTATAAAAAAACAAAAAAATTAGTTCCTACTCTAGTTGCTGGTCTATTATTGCCTTGCTTTGTCATGCTTTCTATTAATGGATGGTTTCTTTGAAACTAGTTCTTATTGGCAAGGTGGGTTCACGGAAGAACAAAATAATTATTATAAGGAACACCATTTTTCACAAAAAGGGAAACACTTATGGGAACAAATTGATAAATTGAATACTATTGCTAGAGAGGTGTGCTCTACTTATAATGTTACTTATTATTTTGATTTATCTTGTTGTTGTAGGAGGTATAAACACCTACCTTTTCAATGTGAGTATAATGATAATGTTACCATATCTTCTTATGTTAAAGAAAATTATGACTTTTATGATGTGGAACAAATTGAAGAATTTATTGCCTTCAAGGGTGCATTTGAACTTGCCAGTTTGCTTGAAAATACTGATGATGCACGTTATGAATATGAGGTTTATGAGATACTTAAATTTTGCTTTGACAATTACAAGGAAGAAAATGGCTATATTTTTGAATATTTTAATAGATGCTTTCCACAAACGGAAGAGACTAATGCCTTGTAGGAGCCTATGGAATAAGAAATTGCTGAACCTGAAACCTCATTAGATGAAAAAGAGGAGGAGAGTGATGAACAAAAGGAGGAAGAATGGATTAGCTACACATGCCTACCTTCTAATGAGAGTAACCCTTTACCTCTTACATTATTTGATTGTCCCCCATGCTTACCAAAGGAGGATGAATGTTATGTTCTTGTGGTTCCTTTTGAAATATCTGCTATGGGTAAATCTAGTGATAATAGTTATGCTCCTGTTATCTATGATAATCCTATATTTGTGCCTAACTTAGGAATGTATGGTACTAAGTTTTTCTTATAAAATGTTTATGATAAAGCTCTAGATGATGGTCCTATATTGAATGATGAGTCATCTTCTTATAAAATTGTTAAAAGTGGGTTTGAAAGTTTTAATCCCACTATTTTTGAGCTTGATAGAAATTATGTGTTTGTAGATCATGGAAAGCCTGCTTTATGTGATAGTTATATTGTTGAGTTTATTCATGAGGCCACTGAAAATTATTATGAGAGAGGAAAACATGGTTGTAGAAGTTTTCATGGTACTGAAACACCTCTCTATGTGCTGAAAGTTTTGAAGTTGTTCTTGTTTTATCTACCCATTCTTGTCACTATGTGCCTCTTTGATTTATTCTCTTACAAGAGTCCTATGCATAGGATGTGGGTTAGACTTAAATGTGTTTTGAATTTGCTTCTTGATGCTCTCTTTTACTTCAATTCATATTTATTATGTGAGCATCTTCTCAAACTATCATGCCTAACTTAAAGGCGTTAAAGAAAAGTACTTATTGGGAGAGAACACAAAAGTTTTCTTGAGTCTTGGAATTTATTACCTCAGTAATGACCTCTCCTTATCCTTTTTATTTGCTTTTTGTGCCAAGAATAACCTCTAATGAGAGGGAAGTAATATTTGGGGAGTTGCTGTCCCAAAACAGATTTTTGTTCTCCACCGTAAAAATTCGTGTAAAATCTCTGCAAGTCGGATTGAGCGGATATTTGCTGAATAAATCCCCCAGTATGTTAGCTAACTCTCATTAGTTCAACACTTTTTGATTTGAGCAATAGAAGGTCTTCGAAAAAAATCGGTTTCTACCTGCTGGTCTGGTTTGACAAATTTGTGCCATTATTTGCATTTTCTTCTTATTGATTCCTTTTTGGGTTCTTTTTGGGAAATTGAGATTTTTGAGGGAATTGCTACAGTAGCTTGTGTTTTTAGTGAAATTTTTGCTGTTCTAAAGCTAAAACCAAGGGTCTATTATCTTTTGAATACACTAATGTTGCTAATGAAGATTGTGTGAAGTTTTGTATGAAGGAAATTTTTCATGTGTAGAGAGAGAATGATGTAATAAGATGAAGTATGGACAAAGCTTAATCTTCTGGATGCCACCCCATGTCACCCCAAGAAATATTCAAGAGGTACAAGCGTCAAATATTGGGGATGCCCAAGGCATCTCCATCTTCATCAATAAAAAGCTCAGGTCTTTCTAGACACTTTGTTTTTATTGTTTCATGCACAGTTGTGTTGTTCTTGGAGCGTCTTAGTTTTCGTTTAATTTTATTAGTTTGCATGAATAAAGTAGTTTGGACCCCATTCTCGCTGTGTTGTTTCAAATAAGTTGATTGGTGTTGGAGAGGAGTAGAAAGTTCTTGCTTGAGTAGTACAATAGGAGCTTGCTTTGACTGTCACTTAGACTTTATCATGTCATGCTAGGTGTTGTTTTGACCTTATGCTTAGTGATTGTTTCTGTAGCATGACTTGTTCCAAACAATTAGGATTGCTTAGTGTGCCTTGAAGGAATCATGCGTTGTTTTAGCATACAAAAGCATAGTATTGTGGGATTCTCCTTTGATGTTTTGTTTGGGTTGACTTGGCAAATGCTCACACCATGTTATGACTATGAACAAGTCACCATATCCTCTATGATCATTTAGTACTTGACTTGTAGTACCACTTTGTGCTTTGATTAGTAATGTTTTGTCGCTCTGCATGATTATGTCCATTATTGCTCTCTTAGTTGGTCGCTCCCAGTCCTTTGCTAGCCTCCATTTGTATGAGTAAGCTCTACTCATGCATCCAACTCCCAAGAAACCAAGTTATTCCAAAGTGTCCACTATAAATTCCTATGCATGGTGTGTTACACCATTCCAAGTATATTCTTTTTTTCATCTATCTTCCAATTAAATAGTATTTTGTTATGTGAAAACTTAGTGATTAAAGCTCTCACGAACTTTATGGCACACTTTATTTTCTTGCCCTTAATAAACTTGAACCATTTTGTCATCTATGTTGTATATGCTTTCACTTATACGTTGGAATTAGCAGAACCGTGCTGTCACGGGGAACGCTTTCAACATTGCACTAGTACTTTGTACACAATTGATATCATGCTCTTTTGTCTATGGATGTGGTTTGTGTGAAATGAAAGGGGAGCTTGTAAGTCCATGGAGTTATGTATGTATGTTAGAGAAAGACCTGGGCCGCTAGCTTAATCCATGCCTAATCATGGTGGAGACTTGCAGCATCACCATAGTGACATCTATGAAGTATTCTTCTTATTAAAAAAAAGAGTTAGATAAAAAGAGATTGAGAAAAATAAAATAATATGAGGAAAGAGGAAAGAGAGAAAAAACACCATATTCCCATGGTAAATAAGAAGAATGCTGAGATGTTCATTGTCTGCTTGCCTTGTCATTTTGATTATGGGATACCTCCTATATCATGTGCAAGGGATACCCTGTTGGCGATTCTCTATGATACACATGTACTTACTATGACAAGAACTTGCAAGTAAGTAAACTTGAGTAGCATGAGGAGCGGCCCTCGTATTCAAGGGACATGAGATTGCCAACTTATACTTTGTCAAGCATATACTCCTTAGTTTGTTCACTTTAACCTTAATCACTTTAAGATGATTATGATAGGGGCAATGAGGGATGAAAGCTAACAAGTACCATAATTTTTGGAAGCTCTTTTTGAAACTTGAAATCCCTACTTCCCTTTATGAAGGGCCTTTCTTCCACCATTATATTGAGTCTCCACCTTCTACCTTTAGGCACCAATTAAGAGAGCATAGTTGCCATTCTTAGTTCTTTGTGCATTGTCCCAAAACTTATTGATTGTTGCATATTATTGATATTACTTGTTCTTGTGCTATTTGTATTTAGTCACTCTTATGAAGTTTGAAAGTGTCCTATGCATCTATTTGCTACTCCATCATGGACAAGATGAATGCCACTATGCCATGTTTTCTATATATGAAACAATCAAACGTTTTTCAATGCATGTTATTCATGATCCTTGTTTGTAGCCTTTCATGTTGCATGCATAGTTACTATGTCTTGTTGTTAGAACTCCATATTTCATTCTCATGTTTAGGTTTCTTTGATCCTAGCTTTCAATGCTTGCAAATGGTTTGATTTTGATTTTGATGGTGCATGTCACCTCAAAAATTATTCTTGTTATCACTTACCTACTCAAGGACGAGCTGGAGTTAAGCTTGGGGATGCTTGATACGTCGGAAACATATCTATAATTTTTGATGTTCAATGATTGTTTAGTATCTAATTTGCTTTGCTTTGTCTACACTTTGAGGTGTTTTTATATGTTTTCTAGTACTAACCTATTAACAAGATGCCACAGTGCTAGTTGCCTGTTTTCTTTTGTTTTTGGGTTCCAGAAAGGCAGAAAATCAATATTCTTGGAATTGGACGGGACAAAAGCCAAAGTCAATATTTTACCGTGGGGAACAAGGAGCCATAGTACGAGACAGAGGGGAGGCACCAGGGGGCCACACCCCCTGGCGGCGCGGGCTATCCCTAGCCGCACCTGGGGGGTGTGACCACCCTGGCCGCCCCCTGCCTCACCTCTTTGCCTATAAAGACCCCCAGATGCCAAAACCCTAAGTACCCGATCAATATTCCATGAAACCATATGTAGCCGACGCCACCATCGTACCTATATCGGGGAGGGGGTATCTGAAGCTCTTTCCGGCACCCTGCCAGAGGGGAGATCATCCTGGAGGCCTTCTTCTTCATCATGCCAGCCTCCGGTATGAAGTGTGAGTAGTTCCACCTTGGACTACGGGTCCATGTAGTAGCTAGACAGTTGTATCTCTCCTTTGTGCTGCCATGTTTAGATCTTGTGAGCTCCATTCATGATCAAGATCTTTATTTGTAATCATGCATGTTGTTTTTGCGGGGATCTGATGGATATTGAGATTACTATGTCAGATTGATTAATGGTTCTGTCTTATTGATTCTATCATGTCTGTGTTGTTTGAGATCTTGCATGCTCTCCATTTCTAGTAGCTATCTTGGCCAAGTAGATGCTAGTGACGCCAAGAGGGGGTATTTATGCTAGATAGTGGGTTCATGCCTCTATTTAATATAAGGGAAGTGACAGAAATCTCTAAGGTTGTAGATGTGTTGTTTCCACTAGGGAGAAAACAACGGTCTCTTGTTCATGGAACAAGTGGATTGTTTACCTTACACACTTTGCTTAAAGTAGTTATCTATGGCTTGCAACTTAATACTGGAGGGGGTTCGGATGATAACCTAAAGGTGGATTTCTATTCATAGATGCAGTTGGATGGCGGTCTATGTATCTTGTTGTATTTCCCAATCGAATCTCATAGGATCATGAATGTCTAGTATTTCATGTTCATGCCTTGCTCAGTCCTGTCAATTGCCTTGTTGTAATTTGTTTACCCAACATGTCTTGTTTGTTTATCTTAAGGAGAACACCTCTAGTGAACTATGGACCCTGGTCCAATCTTTACCATTGATACATCTTCCACTATTACTGTTTACTTTCTACAAACCACTATTACCTTCCACACCATACAGTTAATCCTTTGTTACAACAACCAGTGAGATTGACAACCCCACTATTCATTGGGGCAAAGTCTTGAGTTTGTGTTGTGCAGGTCTCCAAGTTGCTAGCAACACCTTTTAGATGTTTCCTTCCTCCCACTGGTTCGATAACCTCGGTTTATTACTGATCAAAGACTTGCTCTTGTGCTCTTCACACCTTTCTCTTGGGGTCTCCCAACGAAGCGCTACCATGCGCCATCAGCAGGCCTATGGCATGGAGTGCAGGCGCCTGTGTTTGGGTCCAGGGTGGGTGCGTATGAACCGACGGCGAGTGGGATGTGCGTTGGGGGTCTATGGTTAGGTTAGAGGTGGTTTTATGGTTAGGGTTAGGGGTGGACTAGGGTTTGGGTCTAGATCTAGGGTTAGGGTTTAGGATATGTGGGGTGGTAGGTGGCCTGCGGCTGGGCCTTTGGGCCTGGCCGTTTGGCTGCCTCTCCCTCTAATTTTTTTTATTTTTAATTGTTTGTTTTTAATCTTTAAAACGTTTTTTGTAAATACCTTTTAGACAAAAAAATATCCGGAAGTGACCGGGGTTTGACATTTGAAACAGAAATGGGCTATTTGTAGAAAACAAAAATAGGGCTTTTGGAAAATAGTTTTTGGCAAACAGATGCATGTAGACATGAGGATGCTCAAATGCAATGTGACATGGTGACATTAGCATGCCATCATGATGATGTACAAGCACAAGCGATTTTCTGGTAGTGGTTTTACCTGGGGTGCTACAATTCGACACCAGTAATAATCGATCTTGCCCTTGAGATCCGGCTCATGGTACGGGGAAGAGGTCGACGATCTAAATCTTCTCGCTTTGTGCAAATCTTCGTGACATCACTAACAAAGATTCTTTCTCCATCTTGAAATCTGCGACACCACCAACAAGGGCCATTTCTCACGTTCGTCGAGATAACACTTCGGAGAAACAAATGATGAATGCAGAGGTATCAAAAGATATATCCACCTATAACTACTATGGAAGGAGTAAAATTTCTTGATTCACGAATTCAATGTACATGAGCGGATGATAAGAGTAGTCGGATGGTGATCAGTCCATTGAGCACCCAAAGCATTACTCTGCACATGAATAGGAGAATTATGCAACCAACTTTCGGAATTCAGACTAAAGATCTTGACAAGCAATATTTGGAAATAAAGGAATGATGCAGGCTCTTCATCAGATCTAATACAGAGGATGTCGTACGAAGGAGAACACCGGAAGATACAAAGAATTTTTTTTAGTGAATTTTTGGTCCACTGAAATATACAACAGACAAAAAATTCCTCAGATACCATGAAGGTCAGATGTTGAAACACAGTTACAAGAGGGGGAAGCGAAACCCTGAACGTACGACGGAAACCCAACCACGATAATTCCTGGACTCAAAGAAAATATAAGGGGTAGATTCAAAACATGCAAAGGTAAGAGGAGAACAACAGAGGGGTAAGGAGTAAAAGCAGACCTAATCAGATCTATCCAACCGATTTTACAAAATAGTTTTTGACACTCTACAATGTCCATTAGCTAGGTTATCCTACAGGCTAGACCAGTGGGGTATCATAACTACTGAGCTCTGATACCACTCTATAACACCCTCATATCATACCAATGCAAGTTTTAGCGATTCCCTCCAAACCGCTTAGAAACGATTCAAAGGTGCCCACCAGGCACTTTTGTGCGGGTGGAAAATGAAGTAATACCATTACGCATTAGTCCATGATGGATCCACAGAACAGATATATACAACACGACTCCGAGAGTCAAGAATACAGATATATAGTACAAAGATCCAAATAACTTGAAAATGATATAGTATCAAAGTATGGACAAGATGCAAATTGAGCTAAGAGTCCTAAAGAATAACCAATGGCATCCATAACCCTCCCTAGGCCAAGATGGAAGGGTAACCCTGCTAACTACGACGATCTCGAACCTGCTAAAACAAAAGGGGCGTCGACGAAGGTCAAGGAAAAATAGAGCAGACAGTACTGAGGCCAATACACGACAAGACTTAGAATTCAGTGGCTCTCGCCTACATAGGTATGGTGGACTGAAGCGGCAGCACATCATGCACTAAACAACCTATAAAGACTCAATACAACTGGCGACTATTAGAGAGAGATAAGGAAGACATATTCGGATCCATCATGATACTAACACCAAACATACCTATCCTGGCACATCATAGCACTACTTTAGTTATAGTTTTCTATGATTGAGATACTATTCTCCAAGTCGTCCATAACTATGGACATTGCTTTCAGAAAAATTTACCCTGCAGGGTGGAATAAATAGCAACACACGCACGATCAATCTCAGAAAAACCAAATGAAAACCCAACGAGGTATCACGACAAAGAAATCACAAGATTCATAAAATATTTCAGGGGGCGAGCCCACTAAGCTACCCGTGACGAAGTTGGCCATCTCCGAAACGTACCTAGAGATTTGTGTCAATGGCTGTAAACAACTAGGAACTCAAAAGTGTTACTGGGCTTGTTGATACCGCGTAAACATTCCTCATTCCTAAACAGTACAATAGTAAATGATCTCCACGAGCAATAGTAGTAAATAAAGCAGTAAACATGGCATAAGTATAGGATAGTAATAAAACCCGAAACTAGTTTGTGGCCCCAAGAAATAATTTATGACTCAAGCTGTCTCTAAGGGGATTCATGGTCCCACATGCGGATAGTGCGATAGTCAAGGAACATGTATCAAGTACTCGTGGTCCTACGGGACACCAGTGAGTGGTTAAAAACCAAATCACATCAATGGCCCATAGGTGCCTCTGCATTAGTTATAACTATTCCCAACATTTTAATATCAAGTTGTAATTAAAGTCATGATCATCTCCAACATAAAGAATATGATGACATTCCAAGAATTTTGGTACTTAACCACATGAAGCAGCACCCGAACAAGCGACTACGACACGCAAGGCCGACTATCTACCAAACAACAGGGAATAGAAGATGTCCAAGGCAATATAGTGGCCGCAAGGGATATCACGGGTAAGAAAACTAAAGCATCGCAACACAGATAACAATAGATCAACCGGAGGAAGTAAAGACTCATCGGCCTAATAGACTCAACGAGAGAAACCTAAAGCATCGCAACACAGATAACAATAGATCAAAGGTAAAATAGGTAGAAAGAGGGAGAATGCTCGCCTGGAAAACAGTGTCGAAGGTTTATCCGGAGGTCTGATCGAAACTCGCATCAACTCATCGGCCTAACCCATGAAGAAGCAAAGCACTAGAATAAACACCAGATGCACTATTAATACAATGGCAGAAGATCGGGCATGATGCATGTATGATGTATGTCATGGCGAAGATGCAGTGCAACTAGACAATAGTAAGCAGAACCAGGGTCTCGACAATTAAGTATATGGTTCTAGTTTTTTAGATACCCCGCAATTTAAATGTTGTATTAACAAGGAAAAACACGGTTGTGCGCTACACAAATTTAAATGGGGCCAATATAAGACTAGAGAAGCCCGCATATGGCCTCCATATTTAATTATGAGGTGAATCGACATCATTCCCCCAAACCATTCAAATATGTATGCAATCATGAACAATTGATGCAACAATTATATTATATTCATCAAAATAGGGTCTCGGAAAAAGGGGTCACACTGAGGTACTCGGAGATCTTGGTTCTATGTGGTTTGGGTTTGATCTCGCCGGGATCGGTCTTTAAATCCGGGGCCTTGGTGTCCGTGAAGGTAACCTCGTTGATCTGGATCGGTCTTCGGGTTCTAAAATTGGGGCCTTCGAATTCATGTCGAAGATCTCGGTTTCTGTGTCGGACTCAGGTTCGGCATTGATGGTCTTGCGTAGCTCTTTGGTTCTCGTCTCGTGTCAGTATAGGTCTCTTGAACGGCACCATAGATCTTGTCGGTGCCTTGGTCTCGACTGTGGTAGGGTGTGGATCCTTTCCTGTACAAACAAGGACAAAACTTGGGCATTGTTACAAGTGGATGAGCGACAACAAAGATATATCAGCATGTACTGGCATGCTCAAAAATCAAGGAACATGCGAGGTACTGAATAATTGGAACCTTAGGATCAAGCATGCGCGCGAGATAGGAGGAAACACCATCGTGTGGCCAAGGTCACGCGAGGCGGTGGCCGGAGCACCGGGAAGGGACGATGGCGCAGGACACAGTACGCGCGGGTAAGGGGACGACAATTGGCGGGAAGACGGCGCTCAAAGCAATGAGGACACATGGGTGCCAGCGAGGCACACATGCTGATGGGGATGGCGCTGCAGGGGTGTCCATGGGATTGTTGCAGCTATCGGCCGACCGAAGGTAGTGCTGCAGGGGAACAGGAGGCGGCCACGGAGGGTGGGGCTCGGCCCCAGCGAGGGAGGCGGCCGGTGACAGGAGGAAAAGCCGGCAAGGGCGCGGGGAAGGGGTTGTTGCGGTGGTGGAGAGGAGGCGCTCGACGGAGCTTGCGGGCGAGGAGGAAGGCACGCATGGGTAGAGGCGGATCGACAAGGAGGGAGGTGCGGTGTAGGTCGGAGAGGAGGGCGGTGGCAGAGGCCTCGTGACGGGGCTGCTCGAGCTAGCCTAGTGGCAGGACGGCGAATACGGAAAAAGGATAGGGAGAGCTACGATACCGGGGAAGTTTCGGTTGCGTGCATGACAAGCACAACTCATGCGTGAGGCAGTGCGGGACGGGGGTCGTGTCGGTCGGGCAGAAGTGTGCTGCGGAGCCGAGGTAGCGCGTGCACATACACGGGGATGGGGTTGGGGTTTGTGTGCGAGAACGTGAGGAAGAACGACTATTTAGGGATAGATCATATCTCTTCTTTTTTTATCACCTCGAACAAATCGATGGCCGTGCAGTTTGGTATGTCATGATGCGGATGGTGAGGAGCGAATCTTGCGAGCGTGTTGTCGTCTCAGGGGGAGTGGGTCACATCTGGTGGGTCCACGGGGTGGGCCAGGCAGAGAGTGGGGGTTGGTGTGCTGCAGGCCTACGACGTGGAGTGCAGGCATGTGTGTTTGGGTCCAGGGTGGGTGCGTATGAACCAGTAGAGAGTGGGGTGTGCGTTGGGGGTCTAGGGTTAGGTCATAGGTGGTTTTAGGGTTAGGGATAGTAGGGTTCGCAGAATAGAAAACAAAAAATTTCCTACGATGCGAACAACTATGTACCAAGATCTATCTACTAGATACAAACATCGAACGGATGTACATCCGTAGAGAACATACCCTTGAAGACCGACAAAGCTTAACGAGTCCAAACTCGTGGTTGATGTAGACGATCTCTTGCCGATCTCAAGATCGAGAGGAAGTCCTATCGCCGCAAAACAGCAGCGCATTCGTGCTCGCACACGTTCGAGGCACGGAGCAACCTCCGCCTCCTCGCTCCAGCGATGCAGCGGAAGTACAACTCTTTCTTGACGAATAGCCACCGGGAACATGTATCTCGCTAGTCCGAGACCATGGGGAATAAATTCTAGAGGGGGAGAGAGATCCTTCACGAGGAGGTGTGAGTGAGAGAGAGGGAGGGGGCTCCTTTTATAGGGAGAGGGGGGAACCCAAGGGGCCATGCGCCCATCCATGGGGCTGCCCCCACCTCTTCCACATTCATGTGGGTGGACACTCCACTCACTCAAATGCCTTTAAATTCCCTCCACTAAAAAACCCACTCAAATTCCCATTAAATTTCCACCAAATTTAATGTAAACTCTCATTAAATAAAACTCCTTTTATTTATTCAGAATTTTGTCAATTACTTTAATGACAAACATTCACATATAACCCATTGCTAGTATTTCATTTCACATGCAGAAACACTTTTTGCAATTTCACCCGAAAACCCGTTTCAGTATCTAGTGAAATAAATTTCTGCGCTTGTTATTCTTTTCGGCATGAAACTTTTGCTCCAAATGGATGTCGGTATCTCTTAAGTGTTTCACCCTACGGTTCGTGAATAATGCGGGATCTGGAGAAGCGGGATCTGGAGCGGGATCTGGAGACCCATACTGACTCCCACACATTCAATGATGACTTTCTTGTGATCGTCGGAAACTTTTACGCTAGCATCTTAACCCCTTTGTTTCGCGATATATTACATGTCCGAGATTTGATCATCGGTATCTCCATACCTAGTTTGATCTCGTTACTGACATGCACTCTTTTCTCGTTCCCATGATATAACATTCTAGTGATCAAATCACTTGCTTGCAAGCTAATCAATGTGATATCACCGAGAGGGCCCAGAGCATATCTATCCGTCATCGGGATGAACAAATTCCACTCTCGATCCATGGGCCTCAACATAACACTTTAGTAGTTCTAAACTCATCTTTATAATCACCCTGTTATGGTGGGACGTTTGATGTTATCAAGAAACTCTTCCGGTGTTAGTGATTCACATGATCTCATGGTCTAAGGATTTTGATCACTTCGTAAGTTGTTATAGAAATATAAACTCAATGACTTTGATCGTAATGCTATACTTCGGATGAATGTTCATCACACCATTACACCAATGTTGTGACCTCGTTATTAACAACATCCAATGTCCATGATCAAGAAACCTTTGATCATCTTGTTAATCAACGAGCTAGTTTATAAGAGAGGCATAACTAGGAACTTCCTTTTTGTTTATTAAACACACATGTATTAACGTTTCCGTATTAATACAATCATAGCATGTAAAATAAACATTTATCATAAATAAGGAATATGATAATAGCCACTTTATTATTGCCTCTCGGGCATATTCCCTTCAGTCTCCCACTTGCACTAGAGACAATAATCTAGTTTGAAAACTTTGCGTATTGAACACATATGGCTTTCTGGTGTTCCATATACGCAATTGCAAGTGGTTAACATAATCTATGGATCTAACGCTTCAGGTCCTTGTGTATTTGCATGTCTTTGCGTCTCCATGCATTACTCATTCTCTAATGAGATGGCATTGTATAAATTTGGTATTTTGGTGAGACCTTTAGTTCCTTGGGGTTAAATCACGTCGATTCTATTGTCATACAATATATCTTTAGTGTTAGCCCATTGCGAACCACACCTTAGTTTGATAACAAACTACTTGACACAAATTCCCTCCTTTGTTGCTACTATAGCAGCCATATACTTAGCCTTTTTGTTGTAGTATTCGTACAATGTCTTAACTTTGGAACTCTTCCAAATCCATCATGGAAACTTTCTTTCCATTTCATTGTGCCACCCATAGTCTAAATTGAGATAAACTTAATTTGTATCTTGTGATAAAACTAGTATTAATGTAACGCTTTACAATGAACTATTTGTAATTGTTTGTCACCTCTACACAAATATATTCTTAGTTCTTACAAAAGATCATAAGATTATTCTCACTATCGTCCAATGATTATTTTATGATTCATTCTAGTATATGCTCATAACACTTAGAGCATAGGACATATCTGGATGTGTATATATCATGGTATGATTGATCAAAACATTCTCGTGATTTCACTCATCAAGTGTCAAAGCACTTGAATCTTGTTTCACTTATCAAGTGTCGATACACTTGAATCTTGATTCAATATCTTTCCATGCGACAAGAACCGTTTCTTGTCGTTTCTATATTGAACTCCTTCAATATCTCATATAAGTACGTTTGGCCCAACCATATTAGCGTCACCGTCTATCCACTATAGACATTCATGTTAAATATTCGGGTTTTGCCTAAGTATTTCATCAAAATGAAATCCTTAACCTTTGTCAATAAAAGATACATCATTTCTAATCAACAAGATGTCCTCCACATAATGTATTAGAAATATGTCTCAGCGCTCCCACTTAATTTCTTGCAAATGCAAGCATCTTCATCGTCTCTAGATGAAAACTCCTTTTTCATCACGGTGAAGATTCCAACTCCGCGATGCTTACTTCAACCATTGAAGTTTGCATGCCCTTTTAGCATCCTTTGAATTTAACAAAACCCTTTGGACCGTTTCTTGTACACGTCCTAGGTAACCATTCTATTAGAAGAATTTTGTTTTGTTTATTCATCTACCATATACCAAATTATATGTAGTGGTTGCTACTTTAATCCATCCAGACTAAATATCGCTATGAAAGATCCAATCTTGTCATAGTCAACTCCTTTGAACATTGTCATAAAATAATTTACGACATGTCGACTATTTCATAGATGTGAAACCTCCATGTCTGTTTCTTTATAGATCCAAATACGACGATAGGTTTTTACACCTTTCCGGAGGGTCTTCCAAGTTTAAAACTTGATTTCTCGTGTATGGAACTATCATGGATTTTATGGCTTCAAGCCATTTGACGGAGTTAGGGCCCATCATCGCTTCTTTGCATGTAGTCGGTTCATCATTGTCAAACAATAATGATTTACTCTCAAATCTCAGTATTTGATTGTTTATCCGACCGACTTGGTTCAATAAGAACTTAGACCTCCGTGACCACAACCTTTGAGGCACGTGAGCCATGAGCATTCTGGATGCCTCCGGAACATTTTCTGGCACTGCGCAAGTCAGCACATATAGTTATGGTTCGTTAACCTTATCAAAGTTCTATTGTCCTCCCACTAAACTTTTATGAAAAATTTCTTTTTCAAGAAACTTCACATTTCAAGCGACAAACCCTTTTGTCCTTGGTGTTATGGAGGAATAAACAATTGTTATTAGAAATAACCTACAAAGACATGTTCATCCGACTTTGGTTGTAAACATCTTACTTATGTTTAGCATACCAAAATTTAAGAAAGGACAACTTGGGTTTTACCCCAAACCATAACTCATATGGTGTCATTTCAACAGATCAAGGTGGAGCTCTTTTCAGTGTAAAAGCGGTAGTCTCTAAAGCTTTAATCTTTTAAAACATAATGGCAGTTTTATAAATAACACCTTTGATCCAACCATGTCAAACAAGGTTTTATTACAAATCTCAAACACTCCATACTCCTATGGTGTTTCAGGAGATGTAAATCTAGGTGTTTTTCTAAACTTGCAACTCAAATAAATCCCTTTATGATAAAATCATAATTCAATTATTTTCTTGTTACACTTGTAACTCAGATAAATCTCTTATGATAAAATCATAAACCATTTATTTTCTTGTTACAATGATTTTCACTTCATCTTGAAAGTCTTTGAAACGTTTTTCAAATATTTCATACTTCTTTCTCATTAAGTGAATATTCACTCAAATTTCCGGAGAAATTATATGTAGTTGAAACCCATCGCTTACGACTACACATAATGGACTACATACATCGATATGTATAAATTCCAACATTTTAGCCGTTCCTTCTTCTTTGGCCTTTGAACGAAGTTTTTAATTATCCCGAGGAAAGTCTCACAAGCATCACTTGATCAAATCAAAGAATCCAAAAATCCATGAATATGTAAATTCTTCATGTTTTATTTCCAATATAATTTAAATGGCGATGTCACTTTGTAAGTGATTTTTCAATCATTTGTCTTGCGACATTTTAGCATTAGGTTTCATGGATGTGATTTCTCCAACTAGATTTGTAAATCATCCATCTTATATGGAATACGGTAATTATTTGAACAACCTTTGTTCTCATAATACCTGATTTAAATAAAAATTATTAAAACAAATCTTGAAGTCAAGCTTTGATGTCAACGAGAAATACACACAACGGTTTGTTTGTTTTCGATGAACATCATCACATATTCTCTTGCTAGTTACTTAGGCCATTGTGGTTCATGAATTGCGTCGTTCTGTATGACATTTCATACCAACCAATTCGGTATCCAATACCCAAGAACCACATTGTTTAACAAGCAAAGATACAACCATAACATGTATATCATCCATATACCTAAATTGTATATTTCCAATATTTTCTTTTCTGCCAAATATATTTTATAGATTCTCTTTCAGCATTTCCTTTTCCTTTTTAAAAGAATCTATCAACATCAAAAGTGGCGCCATATACATGACACATAGTCCAAAGCATGTATATTCAAATAATAATACCTTTGGACTTGCACTTTGAAGTAGATCACTATCATCAAAATGATCGGCATTCTTTCAAAATCCATTCTATAGTAATCTTTTAGTGTAGTAAACACTTTACATACATCTTCTATTCACCCTTATCATGACGACTTTCATGATCAAGCTACTATAGCTTATAAAGGCGAATCGTGAGTATAACATTACTTTCCAAAACCCTTTTGGATGATTAGGATGTCTAGCATCTCCAACCTTCGTAAATTCTCATCCAACAAGAGAACATATATTATACTCAATCATATTGCAACCAAAACATTGTTTCAGATATCGTTATATCTGCCACACATGATGGTTTCTGAAACAATTCTTTCAGCTCCTAGATAAACTTGATATTAAAACAATCAAGAATCATGGAGGCAAACATGATACTTAAGATACTATCACTGGAATTTTTACTCTCGATTTAATACTAACTATTAAATTTCACGGAGTAAATAGAGTTTGCTGAAAGTTTGCAATAGGACTTTAAACTTTAGATTGACACTCAACACAATACGATACCAGTTCATAAAGTATATATATCCAGAATTCTATAGTTCTATTATCTCAATTACAACTATGGATAAGGTGGTGAACGAATGCCAATGACTACAACAAATTATGCAAATTCACTTTGATTTAATTTATGATAAATTGAGTTCTACTAATCCAAATTAGAAATGAACTCCCACTCAAAAAATGACATCCCTCGTGCCTTTTTGGTGATTACATGAACCAAATCCACTACACCAAGTCCGATCATCACGTGAGTCGGTGTAGCTTTAAAGGCGAGCATCAAATGGTCATCATATCAAAACATATGACTCATGCTTAACCTTTGGGTCCGTGTTCCGAGGCCATGTCTGTATATGCTAGGCTCGCCAAGTTAGAACCTTAGTATTTGCGTGTGTAACTGTCTTACACCCGAGATATGCTCGTGGATTCAAGTACACCCGATCATCACGTGATGTCTTGAAGCGACGAAACATTGTCGGTGTATACTTAAGGAAGAACACATTCTTATCTTGATATTTAAATGAGGGATCATCTTATTATGCTAATAAAACGCCAAACAAGCAATATAAGATGCAATCAAACATCACATGTTAATAAGTGAAATGATACGGTTCCCACATATGATCTCCATCATGTGCACCGTGGTATGATCTCTATCATACCTCTATGTGTAAAGCCAAACTCTATGGAACCTACACGTTATGTGTGTTGCAAGAGTATCATCTCATACTTCTACTTACAACATCACCATATCATAACACTAGCTCAGCAACAATCTAAACTAGACGCCTCTAATTTATCCATTGCAAGTTTTACGTGGCTTAGGGCTTTCGAAGATAGAACCGTTCTTACCTACGAACATGAACCACAACAAGGATAACCAAATTGTTGACAACTCATTGCAAATTATATATAGACTATAGTAGGAGAGACAGACACCCGCTAGCCACTTATGCAAAACTAGTTGCATGTCAAGTGTCGAATAGGTCTCATGTGCGAGGACATGTAAAGTTTGTCCGGGCCGCTTCATCCCACTATGCCACCAATATCCAAAGTACAACTAAGAACCAATAAAATGATCATCATTGCCCACATACTCATATGTGTACTACACGTGCAAAGCATCTACGCATAGATCCGGCTCTGATACCACTATAGGGTTAACAACATAGAAAACAAAAAAATTCCTACGATGGGAACAACTATGTACCAAGATCTATCTACTAGATACAAACAACGGGCGGATGTACATCCGTAGAGAACATACCCTTGAAGACCGACAAAGCTTAACGAGTCCAAACTCGTGGTTGATGTAGACGATCTCTTGCCGATCTCAAGATCGAGAGGAAGTCCTAGCGCCGCAAAACAGCAGTGCATCCGTGCTCGCACAGACATTTGAGGCACCGAGAAACCTCCGCCTCCTCGCTCCAGCGATGCAGCGGAAGCACAACTCTTTCTTGCCGAATAGCCACCGAGAACATGTATCTCGCTAGTCCGAGACCATGGGGAATAAATTCTAGAGTGGGAGAGAGATCCTTCACGAGGAGGTGTGAGTGAGAGAGAGGGAGGGGGCTCCTTTTATAGGGAGAGGGGCACCCAAGGGGCCATGCGCCCAGCCATGGGGCTGGCCCCACCTCTTCCACATTCATGTGGGTGGACACTCCACTCACTCAAATGCCTTTCAATTCCCTCCACTCAAAAACCCACTCAAATTCTCATTAAATTTCCACCAAATTTAATGCAAACTCTCATTAAATAAAACTCATTTTATTTATTCAGAATTTTGTCAATTACTTTAATGACAAACATTCACATATAACCCATTGCTAGTATTTCATTTCACATGCAGAAACACTTTTTGCAATTTCACCCGAAAACCCGTTTCGGTATCTAGTGAAATCAATTCCTATGCTTGTTATTCTTTTCGGCATGAAACTTTTGCTCCAAATGGATGTCGGTGTCTCTTAAGTTTGTCACCCTACGGTTCGCGAGTAATGCGGACATGATTGAGACCCCTCTCAGATCAATAATTAGAAGCGGGATCTGGAGACCCATACCGACTCCCACACATTCAACGATGACTTTCTTGTGATCGTCGGAACCTTTTACGCTAGTATCTTAACCCCTTTTGTTTCCCGATATATTACATGTCCGAGATTCGATCATCGATATCTCCATATCTAGTTTGATCTCGTTACTGACATGCACTCTTTTCTTGTTCCCGTGATCTAACATTCTAGTGATCAAATCACTTGCTTACAAGCTAATCAATGTGATATCACCGAGAGGCCCAGAGCATATCTATCCGTCATCGGGATGAAAAAATTCCACTCTCGATCCATGGGCCTCAACATAACACTTTAGTAGTTCTGAACCCATCTTTATAATCACCCTGTTACGGTGTGATGTTTGATGTTATCACGAAACTCTTCCGGTGTTAGTGATTGACATGATCTCATGGTCTAAGGATTTTGATCACTTCGTAAGTTGTTATAGCAATATAAACTCAATGACTTTGATCGTAATGCTATACTTCGGATGAATGTTCATCACACCATTACACTAATGTTGTGACCTCGTTATTAACAACATTCAATGTCCATGATCAGGAAAACTTTGATCATCTTGTTAATCAACGAGCTAGTTTATAAGAGAGGCATAACTAGGAACTTCCTTTTTTTTTATTAAACACACATGTATTAACGTTTCCGTATTAATACAATCATAGCATGTAAAATAAACATTTATCATAAATAAGAAATACGATAATAACCACTTTATCATTGCCTCTTGGGCATATTTCCTTCAGGGATGGACTAGGGTTTGGGTCTAGATCTAGGGTTAGGGTTTAGGATATGTGGGGTGGTAGTTGGCCTATGGCTGGGCCTGGCCGTTTGGCTGCCTCCCCCACTAATTTTTTTTTATTTTTAATTGTTTTTTAAATCTTTAAAACGTTTTTGTAAATACCTTTTAGACAAACAAAATATCCCGATGCGACTGGGGTTTCATATTTGAAACAGAAAGGGGCTATTTTTATAAACCAAAAATAAGGCTTTTAGAAAATAGTTTTTGGCGAATGGATGCATGCAGACATGACGATGCTCAAATGCAATGTGGCATGATGACATGAGCATGCTGTCATGATGATGCACAAGCACAAGCGATTTTCTAGTAGTGGTTTTACCTAGGGTGCTACACATAGTTGCAAGGAAAAATACCAAACTTGGTATATTGATTGAATCTCGAAAAGTCCTTCCAAAAATGAGATATCATGTTCGAGGTTTCGTGGCTTTCGGTCCAAATGACCAATGTTTTGGCCAGAATCGTGATATAGTTCGTGATATTGTGCCCATGTGGCATGGTGACATGAGCATGCGGTCATGATGATGCACAAGCAATAGCGATTTTCTGGTAGTGGTTTTACCCAGGGTGCTACACATAGTTGCAAGGAAAAATACCAAACTTGGTATATTGATTGCATCTCAAAAAGTCCTCAAAATGAGCTATCATGTTCGAGGTTTTGTGGCTTTCAGTCCAAATGACCAATGTTATGACCAGAATAGTGATATAGTTTGTGATACTGTGCCCATATTGTGCACTCATGTGCATCTTGGGATGATGAACAATGTTGTAGGAGGAAGTTTTCCTTTTCGTCACACGAAAAATCCATTTTCCATTTTCTGAGCGCCAAAAATGGGGCATTTTGTGAAGCAACCACCAAAGGTCTAATTCAAAATGATACCACCCTATTTTTCAAAAATACTAGACCACCTTACATGGTTGATGTCCCAACCAGGGTATCTCAAACCTTTCCATCCACCCCGGGTGAAAAAGAAAAATGTTTGCCGAATCGGGTGGAAGTGGGTCCAGTTTGAACTACAAGTACATGATCTAATGCTTATGATTTTTTCAAAAAATCATGTTAGACTCACAATATGATATTTCTTCAGAGATCCAATGCAAGTTTAAACTTGGTATATTGATTGCATCTCAAAAACCACCAAAGGAAAAATTCAGAATACATATAGTCAATTGTTTCCTAAAATGCCTTGCTTATGA
The DNA here is from genome assembly GCA_916181665.1 of Avena sativa. Taxonomy (NCBI): domain Eukaryota; kingdom Viridiplantae; phylum Streptophyta; class Magnoliopsida; order Poales; family Poaceae; genus Avena; species Avena sativa. The sequence continues at coordinate 375,730,779 of OV702285.1, read as the reverse complement.
TCACGTCGGCCGTAACCATGGAGAATATTCATCAATTAACATGATGCTTGGGTCATCCTTCACTACGAAGTAAGAATTTCATGAAACTTATCATAATCTTATGACATATCTATTTTGTCCTCCACTCCCACAATGTTTCTTTTCCCTGAAAGAATTATGTGGCGCTTTGGATCATCGTATGATGTATTCATTTACTTATCTTTTCTTTTTCTCGGTTTGGTAGATATGTCCTTCAGATTGAAAACTCGAGACACGTCATTTTCTAGGACGAATGGTTTGTCTTTGTATGCATGATTGTTGAGATCCACTTTTGTCTGTCCGTACTTCTGGTCTAATTTTACCCTGCCTCCTGTCAGTGTGACCCATTTGCACCGAAATAGAGGGACCTTAAAAGTGGGTCCATAGTCAAGTTCTCATATCTCCTCTATGTAACCATAATATGTGTCATTTGACCCATTATTGTATGTTGCATCAAAGCGGAAACCACTGTTTTGGTTGCTGCTCTTTTTATCTTGGGCGATCGTGTAAAATATATTCCCATTTATCTCGTACCCTTGGAAATTCCATATAGTCGAAGTTGGTGAGCTGGCCAACAAGTACAGCTGATCACAAACAGTGTTCTTATTCATGAGATGTGTTTGCAACCAAACGCCAAAAGTCATCATGTGCTCATCTCTAATCCAGTAGTCAGGCTTCCCAGATTGTTGGAGCGTATAATATTATTGCACAACAAGAAAAGTGTCCTTTTATAGCGGACGATTTTCGTGGTTAAAGGCCTTTTTTCATGGTTGAAAAGCCTTCTACATCGGATGCCATTAGTGGTAGAATCCCCATCACAAATGAATATAACATGATTTTTTTCGACCGTGGCAGATCAATACCCTTTAGCCATGAAAAGTCGTTCCAACGTAGATCTGTTTTCTAGCCGCGTTGACTGCTGACATCATGCAAACTGCCACGTGGTGAACGCCGTTAACAACCAGTTATAGTCGTTAACTATCAACAAAACCGTGGTAGAAGGCAGACCCAACTGATGAGTGCATATTTGCATCATGTTTTAGATTATTATTTTGCATTGTAGATGTAGGATTTTGGTATTTTACGATGTTTGCACACACTTTTTATGTTTATTTTCATCAGGATCAGATTAGATGATGGATCCAATGGACATAATTCTTGGAGCAGTTGTACTGGAGAGAAAAGGATCCAAAAACTACGTAAATCGCTTATTTGGGAAATATTAATAATACAAGAAGAAAACCCGAAGCGAGCAAAGAAGGCAGAATGTTTGACGAACAACTATACGGGCCGCCGCCATATAGTTGGCGCCGCCTCTACCTCCTCAAATAGTTTCACGCCGTGCAACTGGTTCAGAGAGACGACATACATAACATCCACAAATCGCAAAAACCTCACCTTCAGAAGGCATCTGGAGTGGGAACTTGCCCTAGGGATCTATCTTCTCCCTAAGCAGATCTGGGAGGCCAAAGCATCGATCTCCATCTTCATCAACTGCTGCATCTTCATCATCACAATCATCTCCATCCATCCCATCTAGATCTTGTTTTAATTCATGCTCTAGTTGTGGATTTATACAAGTACTATTCATCGATAATCGTTTCCATTACCATTGCCATGATGATGTTTGCCTCCATGTCTGAGTAGATCATTAGTTCTTGGGGAGATGGAGAAACCCTAGCATAAGATTTAAATAAGATAAAGGTTATTATGATATTCATTGCTATGACCATGTATTAGAATGTCTACATCTTGATGTTGGGAGAAGTCGACCTCTCAATTTTTGCCTCTTGTGGGGACTTGATGTAGTGAACTACTTATTGGTGGACGGATGGATTTTAGCACTTACAATGACTATAAAGCTATTGGCACCCCTTACGTATCAACTTGGGAATCGAGAAAACTCACAAAACACTATCCATGCCATGAGATACGTCCTGCGGGATTATGTCCCTTAATAGCGCAGTAATTCAATTGATGTTGATCGTTGACTGGTGTGGTTATGAGGATGATTTGAGCAGTGGTTGCTGTCTCTTTGTCCAAGTACGGAGTTCCTCCCACACATACATAGTTTAGAATGTTCATGATAATAATAATGCTAGTGGTGTATCCGCTAACCCCTAAGAACACCTTTTCCAACTGAAGTTTCAAATCTCTTTTACATACGTGATACTTATTTTCTGTATTTAGTTTTATTTACTTTACTCATTGTTTTCTTATACCAAAAACCCAAAAATACCTTTCTACGAAACACTTGCATTTTATCTTGTCATTTAGAACTTTATTTAGCATTTCTACTTTTAGTATTTATTTCAATAATTCTTAGACTTCAGACTCCTGATCCCTGTGGGATCGATATCTTTATTTCGAAAATAGCTACAACCGATCTGTGCACTTGCAGTCATCAAGCTATTTTCTGGTACCATTGACGGGGAGCTAAGCGTTGTAGGACTTTTAGTTTTTGCTTATTTACTTAAGTTTTGTATTGAGTTACAGGTTTCCACCAACATGATGGAGTTTGAGCATATGACTAGTGCTAACCACTCAACCGTTTTGGGAAGCCCTATGATATTTATAAAATAGACAACTCCAACGAGAAGACAAGGGGGTTTGAAATAAATGCTCCATTACTTGGTATTTTACATAAGAAGCAATTTACTAGAGATGAAGAAGATCCTGATCCATATGAGCATATTTCATGTTTCAAAGATATATGTGGCACATTCCAATTAATGGGGTATACCGCCGATGAGGTAAGGGTTAAAATTTTTAGTCAAACTTTGACAAGTACAACTCTCTCATGGTATAGATCTCTACCCTTAGAAGCCACTACTACTTGGGATAATTTAGCTTGCAAAATTTTATCTAAATATTAACCATTATCAAAATCTTTTGGAATTAGGCGTAATATAATGACTTGGAGGAACCATCCTAATGAAGGACTAGTAAGATCTTATATACGATTTAAATATTTACTTAGACAATGTCCTCATCATGATTTGCCTGAATGGTATTTATTGCATATCTTTTATGGCGGTTTAATTGAACATAATAAAATCGAACTAGACTCTTGCGCGAGAGGAGCTTTTATGCATTCACCTATAACTAAAGCTTGGGCTTTAATTAATAGAATTCGTGATCATAGAGTTTCATGGAATTTTGGTCTAGGAAGTGAAGGAGGCAGAGAAATAGATCATGAATGTATTCATGACTATAATAAAAGGGCCATGTTAATGAATTATCAAAAGAGCATTATTTAGATTTAGATATTGTGTTGCAAGTTATTAAAGCTTTTACAGAACACATCTAAGCTCCAAAAGAGGGTTCAGTCAAGTTTGATCCACCACCTGAACCTGCGAAGGAAAGAGAAGTTAAAGCAACATTGGCCTCCCTAAAACCAATGTATGAGATAACTTTTCCTAACACTACAAAAAATCATATTTTGGAATATGAACAGGTCAAGGCAGTACAGGAGGTGAAAGAAGAGGAAAGTGTTCCAATAACTAAAGAACATCTGGAAGAAACCAAAGATGAAGAGGTAACCAAGGAAGCAATCATGGCTATGTATGTACATTGTAACATAGTTGGACTTGATGAATAGACTTCCATACTGGGTTGAAGGTAAAATTAAGGTAAAAGATGTGGGTACGCCTATTCTTCCTTGCATATTTAAAGAAACCTCGCATTACGGTTTATGTGAATATCGGCACTGAAGTTAATGTTATATCCTGTGGCTTTTATTTAAAAATAAAAGAAGAAATAGAACCAGCTACAATATAAAATACTGATATGAAAATCATGTTAGCCAATAAAAATCTTAGAATTCCAATGGGAGTAGTTGAAGATGTAACTGTCAAAATTAACAATAAAAATTTCCCTATTTATTTTGTAATTGTTGATATGACAATTGACACTCTTTGCCCAATCATATTTGGAAGAAACTTTTTGAGTGATATAGGTGCCACAGTTGACTTCAAAAGGAGGTTGTATCTCTTAACCTTGGGAAAGCGGAAAAATAATTCCACTTTTCCAAATTTAAAGAAAAACCTCTACATATACAAGAAGAAGAGAGAGAGAAGACTATCGAGGAGATGACAGCTCTTTTCTTAACTAATCAAGATGAAGAAATAAATGAAGACCCAAATTGTGAAGAAATAATTATGGAGGACAGAACTTTAGAAGAATTAGAAAGTGAATTTGATTCATTTCCCATTGAAGAACCTTCAACTGATGAAGCTTTTGAAGAACTAGAAAAGAGAGGGGATGAAGAATTACCACCCCCATAATTAAAAACTCTACTAGATAATCTTAAGTATAGGTTCTTAGATGATACTAATAAATTCCTTGTTATTATTAGTGCTAAACTTTCAGGGGAAGAAGAAGAACTCATGAAGGTACTAAAGGACCACCGCAAGGCCTTTGGGTACTCAATGGATGACTTGAAGGGCATTAGTCCCACGATAGCCTCCCATCAAATATTCATGGAGGAAGGTGCTAAACCAGTTGCGGAATTTAATAGAAGACTAAACCCTCAAATGAAGGAAGTGGTAAGAAAATAAATGGTACGCCTACTTGATGTAGGTATAATTTATCCTGTAAAACAAAGTGAATGGGTAAGTCCTGTTCATTGTGTTCCTAAGAAAGGCGGCTTTACTATTGTTCCAAATGAAAAAAAATGAATTTATACCTACTAGAACTATTGTTGGACATAGGATGTGCATAGATTTCAGGAAATTGAATAAGGAAACAAGGAAAGATCACTATCCTTTACTGTTCATAGATCAAACTTTGGAGAGATTAGCAAACCACACTCATTTTTGTTACTTGGACGGATATTCTGTTTTTTCCCAGATAGTTGTTCATCCTGATGACCAACTTAAAACAACTTTCATTAGTCCTGATGGTTTACATGCTTATCGACGTATGCCTTTTTGTTTATGTAATGCTCTAGCTACTTTTCAAAGATGCATAACTGCCATATTTGCAGATTTTAAAGAATTGATAATGGAAGTATTTATGGATGATTTTTCTGTCTATGGAACTTCATTTACTAGTTGCTTGGATAATCCCAATAGAATCTTGCAGTGTTGTGAAGCAACTAATCTTGTCTTGAACTGGGAGAAGTGCCATTTTATGGTCAAAGAAGGCATAGTCCTTGGACATGAAGTATCAGGTAAGAGTATTGAAGTAGATAGGGCTAAAGTTGAAGCAATAAAAAGAATGCCACAACCAAGGGACGTAAAAGGTATAAGTTTTCTTGCTCATGTAGGCTTTTATAGAAGGTTCATTAGAATTTTTCTAGAATTTCTAAACCTTTGACTAATCTATGGCAAAAGGGAGTAAAATTCAATTTTGATGATAAATGCCTTATTGCCTTTGATAAACTTAAATATTCTTTATCCCGTGCTCCCATCATTAAACCACCTACATGTGATATGAATTTTGATTTAATATGTGAAGCTAGTGATGATGCTATAGGAGTAACTCTGTGACAACACATAGGTCGCAAATTTAATATTATACATCACGCTAATAGAACTCTCAGTAGTGCTCAAAAGAATTATTCTAAGGAATAAAGAGAACTATTTGCTGTATTTTTCTCTTGTGATAAGTTTTGTTATTATATTGTTGATGCAAAAGTAAGAGTTCATACGGATCTTGATGGTTTAAAAGAAATCCTCGAGAGGAAGTTTCATACGAGAAGACTTATCCGTTGGATCCTTTTACTTCAAGAATTTGAGTTGCAGATTATGCAGAGACAAGAAGCAAATGTAGTAGATGCATCATATATATATTTACCCAGCAAGGCATCGATCTTATTTAGAGGAGTTTTAGTCTCGGTGATTTTTGTTTTCAACAATTACTATATGAGCTAAGGACAAATCCTCCCAAGAAGAAGAAGTCTTTGTTGTTGGAGGAGCTTGTCATGCCCGATTAAATGAATGGTAAGTGGAAGGTAAGTTTTCTAACTTTAATAAGTGTTTTTTTCACAATTTCTACTACTCCCTCCGATCCTAAATAAGTGTCACGGTTTTGAACTAATTCTAGTTCAAAATGTCGACACTTATTTAGGATCGGAGGTAGTATTAATTCTTTGCCTTTGAATTCCTCTTGTTTTTCTGAAGTTTTTGAGGGGTTTCTATAACTATATGGACACAACTATACGACGAGAGAAAATTATCCCGCCGTATAGTTGGTCGTTAAACGTTCTGTACCCTCTTGCAAAAAATAATTTCGGGAGCTAAAACTATATGGGTGCAACTATACGGCCGGAGAAAAATCTCCCACCGTATAGTTTGTCGTTAAACGTTCTGTATCCCTTTACAAAAGAATTTTCGAGGTGTGGTATCTATATGGCCGCATCTATACGGCCGGAGAAAATTCTCCCGCCGTATATTTGTTCGTCAAAGCTTCAGTACCCTTGACCCTTTTTCGTTATTATTGATGGGGATATGCCGAGTGGGGTATACCTAGCAGGACGTTTCCTATTGGCCCAAGCTGCCAGCGAGTGGGCCCGCAGGACGGCGACTGGATCAAAAGTCAATGGGGAGCCAGGCGACTGGAGGCTAATGGCCCAGAAGCGTAGCTAGGCCCAGTTGGATTAGGTCAAACACCCTCTGAATCCTTAAGTAATTCGGTTGTAGATCTGTAAACCCTAGCAAGGTGCGTCTATATAAACCTCCCTAGGGTACGCATAGAGGACACGTTCCATCATACACCCCCTGCGACTCGCCGCCTAGTCGTCGAGCTCGCCCTTTGTACTCTCTCATCTATACAATCTAGAAGGAGTAGGTCTTAACCCTCCAGGGGGCCGAACCTGGGTAAACCCTTGTATCTCCGCCCTCATATCGCACCGTAGATGGCTGGTCGTCCTTGACCGTCGTTCTACTACTCGCTGCCGATTGCAGCATCTGCCATGGCCACTCCCATGAAAGTGGCGCCCACCGTGGGGCCTGGACGGTCAGACTGGTGTTCTACGGAGATATCCAATCTGCCCATCAATAAGACGATCGCCACCGACCGGATGATTGCAATCAGCGAGATCCTCCAGATCTTTCCGAGCAGCTACGTCCCGGCGGCGCACCCCGTCACGCACAGTGTGATCATGCCGGTTAACATGATCAACCTCTTCGTCGGCTTCACCGACGTCATCGCCTCAGAGGACTCGGCTCGCATCCGCGAGTCGCCACCGCGCGACCGGATCTCCGAGAGTCAGGTCTGCACCATCCATCGCCTCGCCTCCGAGTATGACTAGGCCAACAACAACGTGGCCGAGACCAGCATGGTCACGGACGACGCGGCCCTCAATGACGACACCGACTCGGTGACCCCGGCTTCAGTCGCTGGATTCATCGTCACCGCGTCACCCGTGGGCTCCATCACCTAGGTCTCCAACATGGGGGAATTCGAGGTCCCCTCCATCCTTGGGATCTTCGACTCCGATTCTGGATCGGAGGACTCTGGTGACTTCCACGCCGGATCCAGTCGCTACGTCGCGACCTACATGGCGAGCAGCACGGACGCCCCGCCAGACCCCTTCTCCATCCTGATCCCGCCGACCGCGAGGGCGACGGAGGTCAAAGCACTCCGCCTACGGCTGGAGGAGGCAGTCCACATGGAACAAGCCGAGCGCGAAAATTTTCGCCTCGAGCCAGTAACGGCGTAGGAGCTCTCGCGCTACCACCAACTCCGCATCAAGTCGCGCCTGAACCCCACCGTTCAGGGCCACGTCCTGATCTTCGACGACGAGAGCGACCCGGCCCACGCGGCCGATCGCGTGATCTGCGAGAACGCGCCGCTAGGAGGAAGCGCTCGACCACCACCAGGCGCATTAGCGAACGAAGCTCCCCCACCATGCCCGGCCGCACACCCCCTCCAAACCAACCGCGGATCATGATCTCCGCGCAGGAGCGGGACGCGAACGACCTCCCGCTGTTTTCTACTCTAATGGACAATGTCATCGCGAGCCGATACGCGGTCAACAACATTAACGTTACGGGGGAAGGCGCCCTGCAGATCCAGTACGCCAGGGCCTTACTCGCCAAGGCCATCGAGCAACAAGCCGTGGGAGCTGACTCGCGGGGACGCGTCTACTCCCGCTCCTCAGGAAGCAGGGCGACCTCGAGCGGCCGCCCGACGATGGCAAACACTCTCAATTGCCCACCCCTGAGCCCCTGCAACTCCAGCCGCGACCCGTGAACGCGGCACTCTCCACCAACGACCCGCGACCAACGAAAAACATGGTCACTGCCAACAGGCAGCCAGTCGACGCGCGGACCCACATCATCAAAAACAAGAGCTGGCGCGCACGCCAGCCTGACGACTTGAGGCATACCCTCACCAATCGCCGCGACAGCGAGCCAAGGGGATCGCTCAGCCGAGTCGGCCCCCAGTGCTTCGGACCAATGATCCGAGGCAAAAAGTACCCGGCGAAATTCAAAGCGCCGAAGGAGATCGAGAAGTACGACCCCTCGTACGAACCATCTGTGTGGCTAGACACGTATCTCATGGCGATGGGAATCGCCGGCCACGCTGACCTGCTCGCCGCCCGCTACCTCCCCCTGATGATGGAGGGAGTGTGCTGGGAATGGATTAACACCCTCCCCGCAGACAGCATCGAATCCTGGGAGGAAATGCGCGACGCCTTTGTCAGGAACTTCGAGGGATCCTACACCCGTGCCACCACCATGGAGGACCTGGAGCAATGCGTCCAGGGACCCCGCGAGTCGACCCGCAGCTGGGTCCAGCGGTGGCAGGACCTGTGGTATAACGCGGCCGGAATCCACCCGGACACCGCGATTCACTGCTTTAAGACCTCGTTCCTCTATGAGCCCTTGGTCGCCAAGCTCAAGCGAGTGTACAAAACACTCAACAACATACCGGACCTCCTCGAGATCGTCAAGAGGTATCTGGAGAAGGACCCGAACCAAGAAACCGACGACGAGTCGGGAGGAAACCGCGGCACGAGCGACCACGACAACGGGAGACGACTCGAGCTACGCTACAGCAACACTCGCCTCACCGACAAGCGCCGTGGTGACGGGCGAGTCGACTTCGTCGCCAATGCCGGCTACGCGCCATGCGAGCCCAAGAGCTTCCGCCGCGATGGAGGCCAGCTCCGTGATAGCGGCAACTTCAAGGCGAAGCCAAGGTTCGACCCCGCGGCTCTCCTCAACCAAACCTGTGTGTTCCACAGCGGGGAGGGGAAGCCCGCCACACACACGACCGCTGACTGCCACTCCCTGAAGGAGATCGAGAAGGCACGGCGCGCACGGGAGGACCCCAACAACCACCCGTCAAACGGCAGGGCATTCGGCAACGACGTGGGATCGCTCCACACCTTCACCGGATTCAACACCAAGCGCGAGAAGAAGGTCATCGCCCGTGCCGTCGCCGTCAGCACGGTGTCCCAGGTTGATGTCCCACGCTTCCTCAACTGGTCCGAGCAGCGGATCACCTAGAGCCGTGAAGATCACTTGCCACGTATCGAATATCCAGGGCGAGTCGCCTTGGTGGTCAAGCCCAAGCTGGAAGACTACTAGCTCCCCAAGACGCTGATGGATGGCGGAAGCTCCATCAACATTCTCTGCCTCGACACGTTTAGGCGACTGCGGCTCCCGCAGCCAATGACCGAGATAACCTACACCACCTTCCACGACATCGTCCCCGGTCGGAAGGCATACCCGATCGGCAAGGTGACGCTGCCAGTCACCTTCCGCACACCAGGGAACTTCCACGCCGAGCGCATCGTCTTTGAGCTGGTGCCCTTCAACAACCCCTACCACTGCGTCCTGGGGCGGCAGGAGTTTTCCAAGTTCATGGCAGCTCCCCACTACGCGTACAACGCGATGAAGCTCCTAGGGCCGTGCGGCATCATCTTCGTCCACGGCTACCCCAACATGGCCGCCGAGTGCGAGGCCAAGGGCGCCGAGCTCGCCAACGCTTTCATAGCCACTGAAGCCAACCACGGAGAATAGCTCGCCCAGTACACGAGCGGGGTCAACAATTAAGACCCCACGATACTCAAGAAGCCCAACTCGGAGGGTGGCGGCTCAACGGCCTTCGTGGTGACCATGCACACGCGCTCCGTCGAGCTGGTCCCAGGAGACTCCAGCCAGACGATGACGATCGGAACGGGCATGAGCCCAACATAGGAAGGCGCGCTCATCGAGATCCTCCGTGAGAATCGCGACATCTTCGCATGGAAGCCATCTGACATGCCTGGTGTCTCGAAGGAACTCGTTGAGCACAAACTCAACGCCGACCCCAAAGCGCGACCCATCAAGCAATCGCTGCGGCCCTTCAATGAAGAGCGCCGCCGAGCAATCGCCGAGGAGGTGCAGCGTCTACTCGATGCAGGCTTCTTACGGCCAATCAAGTACTCCAAGTGGCTGACAAACCCAGTCCTGGTCGAGAATAAAAACATGACCTTGAGAATATGTATCGACTACACAAATCTCAACAGCGCCTTCCCCAAGGAGCAGTTCGTCCTCTCGCGGATCGATTAAATCATCGACTCGACCGCGGGCTCGGAGTCGCTGTGCTTCCTTGACGGCTATTCTGGTTACAACCAGATCAAAATGGCAGTCGAGGATGAGGAGAAGACGGCGTTCATCGCCATGACCTTCGGCTTCAAGAACTCCGGAGCGACCTACCAGAGGTGCATGCAGGAGTGCCTTGCAAGCCAAATTGGCCGCAACATCCACGTCTACATCGATGACGTGGTGGTGAAATCCACTCACTTGGGCGATCTACTCGCCGACCAGGCATAAACCTTCGCAAACCTGCGGAGGTACAAGATCAAATTAAACCCAGGAAAGTGCACCTTCGTTGTACCTACTGGACAACTGCTGGGGTATGTAGTCTCCAAATGAGGGATTAAGGCGAAACCCACCAAGATCAACACGATCGCCCGGCTCGGCAAACCCGAGTGCCTTCGCAACGTCCAAAAGTTGGTCGGGCAAGTCGCGGCTCTTAGTCGCTTCATCCCCCGGCTAGGCGAGAAGGCGATGCCCCTCTACCGCCTAATGCGCAAGAACCCTACGTTCTAGTGGGACAAGGAGGCAGACGACGTGCTCCACGCACTCAAGGAGGTGCTACTCGCGGCCCCGCTACTCGCCGCCCCGTCGACAAGGAGCCCATGCTCATCTACGTCGCGGCCTCTGAGCGAGTCGTCAGCGCCGTCATGGTCATCGAGCGACCAAAAGAGGGCAAGGAGCACCCGGTGCAGCGACATGTCTACTACATCAGCGAAGTCCTCACCGAGTCGCGCCAGCACTACCCGCAGTACCAAAAATTGGTGTATGCGGTCTTTAGAGCCCAGCGGCGACTGCCGCACTACTTCCAGGCGCACCCAATCACAGTCGTCTCCTCAGCATCGTTGCAGGACATCATCCGCAACCACGAGGCGACCGGGCAAGTCGCCAAGTGGGCAGTGGAGATCGGAGTCCACAACATCAGGTACGATCCCCGTAAGGCAATTAAGTCGCAGGCTCTGGCAGACTTCCTCGCCGACTGGGAGGAGGCACAACAGCCAGAGAAGCTTCCGTACCTCCACTACTGGTCGCTGCACTTCGATGGCTCCAAGAACACAGATAGCGCAGGGGCAGGGATCGTCATCACATCTCCAAAGGGTGACAAGCTACGCTACGTCCGGTACCTCGACTTCACCCCCTGCACCAACAATATGGACAAGTACAAAGCGCTCCTCCATGGCATGCGAGCAACCAAGAAAATTAACATCAACCGTATGCGCTGCTACGGCGACACCGACCTCGTCGCCGGCACATGCGATGTAGTCTTCCTCACCATGGCGGCATACCGCCAAGCAGTGGACCAGCTGTTAGGCCACATCGCCAGCTACTCCGTCGAGTGGATCGGTCGGTGCAAGAAAGAGGAAACCGACGCCCTCTCTCGCATCAGGTCGGCTCGCTTCGCGCCACCCACCGGCGTCTTCCTCGACACCATCGCCAAGCCTTCCGTCTCTCCTCCGCGGGAGATCGACATCGGAATTGCTGCAACCAGAAGCAACCGTGGTCGCCATGGTCGTCGAGCCAAGCGACTGTACCGCACCATACGTCGCCTACCTGGAGGGAGTCACCCTACCCGCTGACGAGACGGAGGCCCGAATGATAGTACGCCGCTGCAAATCCTTCGTCATCGTCAACAACGAGATCCACAAACACAGTATGACTGGCATGTTCCAACGGTGTGTCCAACCCGCAGAAGGTCGCAAGATCCTCCAAGACATCCATGCTGGCGACTGCGTCCACCACGCTGGCGCATGGTCCCTGGTCGCCAAGCCCATGTGACATGGCTTCTACTGGCTCACCGCGCACGCTGACGTGGTCGACATCGTCCAACGCTGCGTTGGATGCAAGAAGTACGCCAACCAGACCTACGTCCCAAGGTCAGCGCTCAAGACCATCCCCATTACCTGTCCATTCGCCTTGTGGGGCATGGACATTGTAGGCCCCTTCAAGAAGGCCCCCTCTGGCTTCACCCACCTCCTAGTCGTAGTCGACAAATTCACAAAGTGGGTGGAGGCCAAGCCAGTCCGCAAGTGCGACGGGAAGACCGCCACCAAGTTCCTACGCAAGCGCATCCACCGCTACGGGTTCCCGCACAGCATCATCATGGAAAATGGCACCAACTTCACCAAAGGAGCCATGGCTGAATTCTGCGAGGAGCACCACATACGACTCGACCTCGCCTCAGCCGCCCACCCGGTGTCCAACGGCTAGGCGGAACGCACCAACCAGAGCATCCTCCATGGCCTGAAGCCACGACTACAAGTACCCCTCGAGTGAACTCCAGGGTGCTGGGTCAAAGAACTCCCCTCCTTCATCTGGGGCATCCGCACCTCTGTCAAGAGGTCGACAAGGTTCACCCCCTTCTTCATGGTGTACGATACCGAAGCCGTCATACCGACCGATCTCGAGCACGACTCGCCTGGGGTTGTCAACTACACAGAGGACGACAACGAGCTCGCATGCCAGGACGGGGTCGACCAGCTCGACGAAGCACGTGACATGGCTGGCTCCCGCACCTCCATCTAGTAGCAAGGACTTCATCGCTACCACAGCCGGCGAGTCCGGACTCGCACCTTCCAGGAAGGTGACCTGGTACCGCGTCTGATCCAGTACAAGAAGGGCATGCACAAGCTCTCTCCCCCTTGGGAGGGACCATTCGCCATCATGCGAGTCCTGGGCAATGACGCCTACTACCTCACCGACGTCCGAGGCGATGGAAAACTCGACATCAAGCGCACATGGAATGTAAACCTCCTATGGAAGTTCTACTCCTAGAACTCCAGACACGTACCTCCTACCCGCTATAAAATAAAGAAGATAGACTCGCACAAATTGTGTCCACTCTCCATACCTTGTGCCATTCGCACTCGTAATAACAGCACTATGCTACTCGCAGAAGTTAATCCTTGGTAACGTGACCGACACGGCCAAGTAGTGCGATACGAGGGCACCGAAAATTTTTGGTCCTTGTACCGTCCACGAAAAAAGCCAACCCGGAGCCCCATCGGAGTCGCCTCGCTCGACTGTCTTTCCGAGCCAAGACAACCACATTTGCTTCCCACAGCGACCTAGTACTCCACATCTTTGGCGCAGCGACTCGAACGGCTAAGTACCACTTTCGAGGACTGACGCCAGTTCAAACCAGAGCGACTAGGGAAAACGCCAAGTATGAGAGCGCGTCCTGGACTCGCCACGCAACTGGTCCCACAGATCAGGTGGAGCGACGCGCCTAATACAACGCACCCCGTCCTCACCTACCTTGGGCATGCGACTAGAACAGCCAAGTACCACGCTCGGGGAATTGGACACCTGACCCCGTTCGCTCCCGGGAAAACAGCTAAGTATAGAGCACCCCTCGGAGTCGCCATGTGACCGGGTTTCCAAGACATGGCGAGTCGACCGCAATTTACTAACAGTTTAACAAGATACATACACATAAAAACGATGTAAACCCCACAAAAGGGCAGACGCGCTCGGGGACTCGCACAACCGACAATCAAATCAAAACACCGACAAAAGCATCCATGCATTCCTTACGGCAGCAAAATTTGTTTGCTCACATGGGCAGTTACATAGTTATTACAATTGACGCCACTCGGCAACTTAATTTACTCCGCAGGCTTCAACGACGACGCGCCACCACTCCCGCGAACACGTATGAAGGGAACCCATGGGTTTGATGGGTACGTCGTCAAAGTACCAGCCATCGCCGAGCAGAAGGGCTGCTCCACCTTGGAGTCGCGGCTCGCCGGCTCGGGGTCGTTGGGCGCAACGATCGTCTCCTAGTACGGCAGGAGGTCACCCATCGCCAACACTCGGTTGGAGTGAACCACAGCCCGCTCGGTCAGCTTCAGCACCTCAGATTTTCGACCGCGCCCGTCGACAAAGGGTACCCACTGGTGACTTCGTCCAGGTCAAAGTCGTCGGGGAAGTGCACGAATCCAAGACTCCGCGCAGTCGCAGCACCACGTCGAAAGGCCGAGCACGACATGAACTCCACAACCGCTGGAGCCTTCTCCAGATAGCGCCAAACTTCGACGAGGTCGCTGGGGATCACCTCCGTCGGTGAAATTCCTGGAGGCATGCACAGATGCAAGTCGCCCATAGAGCCGCTGTGTCCACCAACATAGTGACACACTGCCGAGCGTCGTACGATTGCACTCCTCATCGTCAAGAATCCTCCCTGCAAACCAGGAGAAGCTCAAAATCAGAAACGCGCAAAAGAGTAAATCCGACCTGCGCGTTCAGGAGTCACAAGACCAATCACACAAAAATTGGACAGGATCACCAATCAACGAACGATAGCGCTCCGTGATGAAATCCTGTAGACCAGAGAGGTCATCCTGTAGGCCGGTGACGATTGCATATGACATCTTCTGCTCCTCAGCAGCAGCAGCAGCAACGGCTGCCTTGGCCCTCTGATCCGCCGAGGTTGCCTCCGCCTTCACCTCCTTCAGCTCCTGCTGCAAGTCGGCGATTCGCCTCTTTGCGGCGCTCAAGGATGACTGAGCAACCATCAGTTCACTCGCAGGGACCATGCCTTGACGATCCTTCTCCACAGCGTCCGCATGATCCTCTGCATCAACAAAACCATGCATATGAACAAAGCAAGCGATACATCCAACAACAAGCACAATAAACACTTACCAGCAGTCGCCCGAAGCTACTCGTTTGTTCCTTGGACAAAGTGGAGCTCCTTCTACAGACGCTCCCTAGCGGCAAGTCGCTCCGCCGACTCGCACTGCAGGCCCTGCACAATCATGAAAGCATTAGCAAATAAATTCCTAAGTTCCTAGCCGCTGAAATTCAGCGACTAGCCACTCAGGGACTGGGCAGCAAAACAAATTCCTAAGTGCCTAGCTGCTGAAATTCATCGACTGGCCGCTCGGGGACTGGACAGCGAAATCAATAAGGATCCGACCGGTAAAATTCAGCGATCAGATCCTCGGGGACTGGACATACCTGGATTGCTACACCTAGCATGTTGTGGAGCTCAACCGCGTCCACCGACGGAAGCACCACAGGTGTGCGCCCGCGACGCTGCTCCACTTCCGCTGACTGCGCTGGAGCACTCGCTGTGGAGGCCCTCGCCACAAAGCGAGAGAAGGTAGCCACCGTCGCCCCCGCGGCACTCATCGTTGGGCCCGTTGCACCAACTGGTGCCGCGGGCTCGACCTGCTGCGACTCCTCGTCCACTGCGGCCATCACAACCGCACCCGCTCCAATCGGAGCGTCACTCAGGGCGCCGACTGGCTCGTCCGAGATTGCGATGACTTCGTCACCCTTTGCATTCTTCACACCCTCAACGGGCACATCGACCTCGTCACCCTTCCTCTTCTTCGAAGAGTCGACTCGCGCTTCCGCGGCACCCAAAGGGAACTTGGCCATCAAACGGTGACCTATTTTCTTCACTCCAGTCCTCGAAACAATACCATCGGCAAATTCGACAGCCAAATATGAATTGATTGGAAAATCAAATAACCTAAGGGGTACTCACTTAGTGACTGGGATAAAACGCAAACCAGTACGTATGATGGTTGGCTTCTCCAACTCTGGCCCCAGCTTTCGACTGAGGCCCGTCTCGAACACGCTCTGTGCCCAAGACACCGAGGGCTTCTTCGAGGATGAAGCCGCGACAGGAGGATCAGCGGTGATCACCGCAGGCGCTCCCCTCGGCGGCGAGGCCCCCACGGGTGGAGCGGCCCCGAGCCCGGTGAATGTGGCGAAGGGTGGTGGCAAGGACGCCAATGGAACCTCACCTTCTACCATGTCTGCATCGGCCACCGCGGTCTCATGCGCGTAGCCCAGCTTTCTCGGCCATGCTGGTAGCGTCGGAGCTACTCGCGGACCGAGGCGGTGACGACGGCTTAGCCGGCCTCTTCTTCTTCTTCTGTGGCGGTTTCTTCTTCGATGGCGTGGCCACGTGCCGTGAAGTGTGTTCAGGGAGCTCATCATCATCCCCATCATGAGCCTTGAGGATCTTGCTAGCCTCGAGCTTGCGTTCCCGCTGCCCACGGGTCTTATGGACCATGGGTGCGGCGACCTCCACGGCTTCGCCATCATATTCATCGTCATCATCATCACCGTCATCGGCATCATCGCCTATGGTGTGGCCCTTGTCGGATGAGGACTCGCTCTCGTCCTCGGCGGACTCAGTCGAGTTCTCGTTGTCAGCGGGTGGAAGCCAACATTCCACCACTTGGAACAACTGCGAAGATAAAATGCGATTAGCACGAACTGCGACTGCAAATGTACAAGAAAGTACGAACTTACCATCGAAGCCTTGCGATTCGTGGTGTAAGGGGGAACCCCGGCCTTCGCGTCAATGTATTCCGCGTTGGTGGTTTTCTTCAGGGCCAAGGTTTAATCATTGATCCTCCACTCGGCAGTGAAAGACTTCGTCAGGTCGTCCTTGCCAGTATAATCGTACATGTAGTGGGCGCGACTGGCCAGAGGCACTAGTCATCGCCTAAACCAGCAATTATACAAGTTGATCGTCTAGAGGCCCTTCTTCTTCAAGCTGCGGATTATCTGCAGCATTTCGTCGAACAACATCCGCTGGTCGTGCGGAAGCTTGGCGACTTGGAGCCGACGTGGCTCGGGCCGGTCGGCGGAATACATTGGAAGCGCCACCTCGTCGTCTGGCGGCGACTCGGTCACGTAGAACCAGTGCTTCTTCCACTCGTTCGCTGCCTTCTTTGGCAGCATCAGGTCGAAGAAGGAGTCCTTCGACTTCAGTTGAAAGGTGAGGCCGCCCGCGGCCAACATCGGGCCGCCTGTTTCTTTGCACCCGATCCTCCCGTGGAACAGATCTTGCCACAGGGGGAAGTATGGCCAGAATCCTAGGTAGCACTCGCAAAACATCACGAAGATGGCTAGTTGCTTGATGCTGTGCGGCCCTAGGTCTAACGGCCGGATGCCTTAGTACGCACAGAAGAGGTGAAAGAAGAGGGAGGTGGGGAATCTGAGCTCCCTATCCAGGTGGCTGGTGAAGCGGATGAACTCTCCGTCGATCGACTCTAGTACCACTTCTCTGGCCGCGAGGATGTGCCATCTCCCGGCATGGAGGATCCCTGCCTCCTCGAATGATTTCAACAACACTTTCGAGCACTTGGATCTCCCCCATGGTTCGGTCGAAAGAGCCATCAGTTGGAAGATCTGGGGTTGTGGGTCGCTTTAGGTCGCTCTGGTCGCTACAGAGGGACGGATGACTGGGACTGCACGAGATCGAAGGAAGTGTGGGAAATGATCGCCCTTCACCCGTCACTCTCCTTATATAGAGTTTGTTACCCGCCATCTTGGATAAGCCGTTACCGCGCGGTGATTACATTGATATTACCATTGGATTACCCAACGGTTACTTTTACCAGTGTTGACGGTCCAACTTTGTCTACTCGACTCGCCGGCTTCAGCGATTCGACAACTCGCTGACCAGATTGCTCTAGCTGCGATTTGACTGCTCGCCGACTTGATCACCATAGCAATGATTCGACTACTCGCCGACCCATTCGCCGCGCTGTGATTCGACTGGTCACCATTATTGCGACTAGAATAACAAGTTCCCTCTTTTTCTTTAAGGAGTCCACCGCCGATTTGTAACACCCTCAGAATCGACCCTATGCAAGTTTCAGCGATTCCCGCCAAACCCGCATAGAAACGATTCAAAGGTGCCCACCAGGCACTTTCGTGCGGGTGGAAAACGAAGTAATAACATTACACAACAGTCCTCGATGGGACCCACAGAACAGATATATATACAACACGACTCCATGAGTCAAGAATACAGATATACAGTACAAAGATCCAAATCACCTTGAAAACGATAGAGCGTCCAGCTACGGACAAGATGCAAATGGGGCTAAGAGCCCTGAAGAATAACCAATGGCGTCCATAACCCTGCCCAGGCCAAGCCGGAAGGGTAACCCTGCTAACGACGTCGATCTCAAACCTGCTTAGACAAAAGGGGTGCCGACAAAGGGCAAAGGAAAAAGAGAGAGCGGTCAGTACTGAGGCCAGTACACGGCGAGACTAGAATTCGGCGGTCCTCGCCTACACAGGTATGGTGGAATGAAGCGGCAGCGGCAGCATGCACTAAACAACCTACAGAGACTCGATACAACTGGCGGCTATCAGAGAGGGATAAGAAAGACCTATTCGGATCCAACCTGATGCTACCACCAAACAAACCCATCCTGGTATTTCCCCCTCGAGACCAAACGAGGAAGTCAACCGAGGAACCCACACAGTTGGCAGTTTTATTTATTCAGTTCTCGTTGCAGCAATTACTAGTCAAGTATAGATAATCATCCTGATATAATAAGCAGTGGGCAGTTTTAGTTAACCATTCCGTTGTAGTTGCATCACTTACTAGTCAGATACAATTAGCATGAGATATCCCAAAACCCAGCAGTTGTTGGTACTTTTATTTAGCCATTCCGTTATAATTGCAGTACTTACTAGTCAGATACAATGGTCGCAAGCGATAACCCAAGCAAGCAATTGCTGGCAGTTTTATTTAGCCATTCCATTATAGTGAAGCTGATTACTAGTCGTTATAAAGTCAAATTTATAGCACTACTTTAGTTATAGTTGTCTATGATCGAGATACTGTGCTCCAAGTCGTCCATAACCGCGGACACGGCTTTCAGAAAGTTTTACCCTGCAGGGGTGCACAAATAGCAACACACACTCGATCAACCTCGGAAAAACCAAATCAAAACCCAACGAGGCTTTCACGACAAAGCAATCACATGATTCAGAAATATTTCAGGGGGCCACCCCTTGGAGTACACCCGCAACGAAACTGGCCGGCTCCGAGACGGACTCAAGGTTTGTGGGGCCGGCTGTAAACGACTGGGAACCCAAAACTGGGCTTGTCGATACCGCGAAAACGGGTCACGATCCTAAACAGTACAGTGTGCTCCTCGCACAATCGTAAATAATACAGTAAAGCATGGCATAAGTACAGGATAGTAAATAAAACCTCAAACTAGTTTGTGGCCCCAAGAAATAAGAATGAATCAAGCTCCGGCTCAGGGGGGTCCCATAATTCCCCCGTATGTGGATAGCGCGAAAATTCAAGGAACAAGTATCAAGTACTCGGGGTCCTACGGGACACAAGTGGACGGTTAACAACCAAATAACATCTATTGCCCACCTGTGCCTCTGCTTACTTACTTCAATTTTAGTTGTTAAACAGTAATTAAAGTGAACGATAATTAAAGCCACCATCATCTCCAACATTAAACATGCGGCAAGACCCCAACAACTGTGGTACTTGACGACACACAACAGCACTTGAGCAAGTGACTACGACGCGCAAGTCCAACTATCTACCAAACAACAGGTAATAGGATGTGTCCAAGGCAATATATGGCTGCAAGGGATATCTCGGGTACGGAAACTAGAGCATCGCAACACAGATAGCAATAGATCAACAGGAGGGAATAAATACTATAAAAGTAAGATAGGTAGAAAGGGGGAGATGCTCGCCTGAAAAACATTGTCGAAGGTTCAACCGAAGATCGGGTCGACACTCGCATCAACTCAACGGCCTTATCCGCGAAGATCCAAAACACTAGAATAAACACCGGATGCAATATTTAATACTACGGCAAAAGATCGGGCATGATGCATGTATGATGTATGACATGGCAAAGGTGCAATGCAATTAGGCAATATTAAGCGGAACCGGGGGTCCCGAAAATTAATTATATGGTTCTAGTTGTTTAGATAACCCGCAATTTAAATGTTGTTTTAACAAGGCAAAATATATCACCGGTTCGCTACACAAATTTAAATGAAACCAATATAAGGCTAGATTTACCCGCATATGGGCCCCATATTTAATTATGAGATGAATCGTCATAAGGCCCCCAAACCCACATGATATGCGTGCAAGCATGATAATTTAATATGCAACAAGTGTATATTTCATTTATAAAATAGGGCTCGAGAAAAGGTTCACACATTAGGGTTCGGCGAACTCGGGCTCCGAGGGGTTCGGGGTAGGTCTCAGGGTTCAGGGTTCGACGGGATCGTTCTCGGACTCCGGGATTTAGGGTCTTCGGATCGGGGAAGTAGATCTTGTCGCACGAGCGTCAATGCTTCCGGGAAGGAGAACTTGTCGTCCAGGGTCTCGGTGTCCGGGGTGAAGAGCTTCGCGTCCTCGAGGAAGTACTTGGCGTTTCCGTGTCGACGAACTTGGCGTCCGGGAAGAGGCACTTGTCGCATCTGTGGTCTTCGGGTCGAAGAACTTGGCACGCCAGGGTTCGGTCTTCCGACCCCGGGAGGATCGGTTTTCAGGGTCTCGACACCTTCGGTTCCATGTGGGCGACCTTGGCGTCCAGGGGGTTACTCCGAGTCCGTGGTGCGTCCGTGTGGTAGATCTTGGGGTACCGGCGTCATTGGTTCCACCTCGCACATTGGTCGAAGAAACACGTAACGATGCAGATCTTGGCGACAAAAGAGCATCGGGGCTCTTGTGACGAGACGGTCTTGTGCTTCGGGTGGCGGTCTCTGGGTACGGGCTTTCGGTCATTGGATCCATCTTGTCGAATATCCGCAGGGCGCCACAGGGACGCGCACGGGCGGCCGGCGGGAGGTGCTCGGGGACGGCGGAGGCCGGCGCGCGGCGCTCTGCAGGAAGATGAGAAGGACGCGCGGCCAGGGGAGGTTGAGGCCGGCGGCGGCTCGCCGGAGGAGGAGGCGGTGGCAGGGTCCACTCGGGGAGGAGCTCGGCGGCCTGAGGCGTGGCGACGGGCTCCGGGGCGGGGACGGTGGCGAGGTTCGCTGGCCGGAAGGAGAGGAGGAGGAGGTCGGCAGGCCGTGCGACGCGCGGGCGCGGGACAGGCGGCCGGAGAGGGCGGTGAGGGGACATGGCGACGGAGGCGGGTGGCCGGCGGGGAGGAGGCTCTGGCGGTGGAGGCGGAGCTCGCCGGAGATGGCGCGGAGGGCGGCGGCCAGAGCGAGGGCGGGGCGGAGGAAGGAGACGGGGTGGTGGGTGCGGTGTGCGGTGGGGAGGGAGACGGGGTCCGCGCGGGTGGGTCAGGGAAGTGGGACCAGGGGTGGGGTCCAGGTGGCAGGGAGAGAAGGAGGGGGTGGGTTGGCGTGTGTGGGTGGCCGGTTGGGAGAGAGAGAGGGAGTGGGGGGCTGGCATGTGGGGCCAGGGGGAGTGGGGCTGCGGGTGGGACCGGTTGCAGGAGGTGGTGGCTGGTGGATTGGTGAGGTGGCGGTGGGTGTGATGAGGTGGAGGGAAAGTGAGGTGGCAAGCACTGGTTGGTGGGTAGACTAGGTTTAGGTAGGAAAGGGCTGGGTTTTAGGTTTGATCATTTTGTAAAATATTTGTTTGTTTTGTTTTGTTTATTTTAAAACAAGACTACTTTGCAATTAGTTTATGGGTAAATAAAATATCCGATACGATCAGGGTGTTGCCTTTGAAATAAAGAGGGGTATTTGTACAAAGCAAAACTAGGCTTTTAGCAAATACTTTTAGGAAAACAGATGCATGCTGAGGTCATGATGATGCAATGCACAAAATCAACGCGATTTTCTAGTAGTGGTTTTGTGGGGCGCCACAATTCGACACCGCTAACAATGGATCTCGCCCTCGAGATCCGCCTCATGGTACAGGAAGAAGGTCGGCGGTTTGCGTCTCCTCGCTTCGTGTAGATCCTCGCGACACCACTAACAAGGGTTCTTTCTCCATCTTGAAATCGGCGACACCACCAACAATGGGTCGTTGTCCCTGATCGTCGAGGGAACACTCCGGAACAAAAGGTCGAAGGTAGAGGCATCAACAAATTAAGCCACCCCTAACTTCCATGGACGGAGTAAAATTGCTGGATCTACTGCTTCGATGTACAAGAGCGAATGATAAGAGTAGTCGGATGGTGATCAGTCCATCGCGCACCCAAACCATTACTCTGCACACGAATAGGCGGATTGTGCAACCAACTCTCGGAATTAGACTGAAGATCTCGACAAGCGAGGTTCGGAAACAAAGGAGGGATGCAGACTCTGCATCGGATCTGGTGTGGATGATGTCGTCGCGTCGGAAAACACTGGAAGGCACAAACAAGGAGCAAGGGATGGTACCACAGAAGACGGATTCCTCAGACAGCTTGAACACCGGATGGTAGAACACCGTTATCAAAGGAGGAAGCGAAACCCTGAAGGTACGACGGGACCCAACCACGAGAAATCCTGGACTCGAAGAGAGAGAAGAGAGCGGATTCAAAACACGGAGAGGTGAGAGGAGAATAGCAAAGGGGTATGGAGTAAAATCAGACCTAATCAGAACTATCCAACCGATTTTCAAAAATAGTTTTTGACACTCTACTTCGGCCGTTAGCTAGGTTATCCTAAAGGCTGGACTTGTGGGGTATCGCAACTGCTGAGCTCTGATACCACTCTGTAACACCCTCAGAATCGACCCTATGCAAGTTTCAGCGATTCCCGCCAAACCCGCATAGAAACGATTCAAAGGTGCCCACCAGGCACTTTCGTGCGGGTGGAAAACGAAGTAATAACATTACACAACAGTCCTCGATGGGACCCACAGAACAAATATATATACAACACGACTCCATGAGTCAAGAATACAGATATACAGTACAAAGATCCAAATCACCTTGAAAACGATAGAGCGTCCAGCTACGGACAAGATGCAAATGGGGCTAAGAGCCCTGAAGAATAACCAATGGCGTCCATAACCCTGCCCAGGCCAAGCCGGAAGGGTAACCCTGCTAACAACGTCGATCTCAAACCTGCTTAGACAAAAGGGGTGCCGACAAAGGGCAAAGGAAAAAGAGAGAGCGGTCAGTACTGAGGCCAGTACACGGCGAGACTAGAATTCGGCGGTCCTCGCCTACACAGGTATGGTGGACTGAAGCGGCAGCGGCAGCATGCACTAAACAACCTACAGAGACTCGATACAACTGGCGGATATCAGAGAGGGATAAGAAAGACCTATTCCGATCCAACCTGATGCTACCACCAAACAAACCCATCCTGGTATTTCCCCCTCGAGACCAAACGAGGAAGTCAACCGAGGAACCCACACAGTTGGCAGTTTTATTTATTCAGTTCTCGTTGCAGCAATTACTAGTCAAGTATAGATAATCATCCTGATATAATAAGCAGTGGGCAGTTTTAGTTAACCATTCCGTTGTAGTTGCATCACTTACTAGTCAGATACAATTAGCATGAGATATCCCAAAACCCAGCAGTTGTTGGTACTTTTATTTAGCCATTCCGTTATAGTTGCAGTACTTACTAGTCAGATACAATGGTCGCAAGCGACAACCCAAGCAAGCAATTGTTGGCAGTTTTATTTAGCCATTCCATTATAGTGAAGCTGATTACTAGTCGTTATAAAGTCAAATTTATAGCACTACTTTAGTTATAGTTGTCTATGATCGAGATACTGTGATCCAAGTCGTCCATAACCGCGGACACGGCTTTCAGAAAGTTTTACCCTGCAGGGGTGCACAAATAGCAACACACACTCGATCAACCTCGGAAAAACCAAATCAAAACCCAACGAGGCTTTCACGACAAAGCAATCACAGGATTCAGAAATATTTCAGGGGGCCACCCCTTGGAGTACACCCGCAACGAAACTGGCCGGCTCCGAGACGGACTCAAGGTTTGTGGGGCCGGCTGTAAACGACTGGGAACCCAAAACTGGGCTTGTCGATACCGCGAAAATGGGTCACGATCCTAAACAGTACAGTGTGCTCCTCGCACAATCGTAAATAATACAGTAAAGCATGGCATAAGTACAGGATAGTAAATAAAACCTCAAACTAGTTTGTGGCCCCAAGAAATAAGAATGAATCAAGCTCTGGCTCAGGGGGGTCCCATAATTCCCCCGTATGTGGATAGCGCGAAAATTCAAGGAACAGGTATCAAGAACTCGGGGTCCTACGGGACACAAGTGGACGGTTAACAACCAAATAACATCTATTGCCCACCTGTGCCTCTGCTTACTTACTTCAATTTTAGTTGTTAAACAGTAATTAAAGTGAACGATAATTAAAGCCACCATCATCTCCAACATTAAACATGCGGCATGACCCCAACAACTGTGGTACTTGACGACACACAACAGCACTTGAGCAAGCGACTACGACGCGCAAGTCCAACTATCTACCAAACAACAGGTAATAGGATGTGTCCAAGGCAATATATGGCTGCAAGGGATATCTCGGGTACGGAAACTAGAGCATCGCAACACAGATAGCAATAGATCAATAGGAGGGAATAAATAGTATAAAAGTAAGATAGGTAGAAAGGGGGAGATGCTCTCCTGAAAAACATTGTCGAAGGTTCAACCGAAGATCGGGTCGACACTCGCATCAACTCAACGGCCTTATCCGCGAAGATCCAAAACACTAGAATAAACACCGGATGCAATATTTAATACTACGGCAAAAGATCGGGCATGATGCATGTATGATGTATGACATGGCAAAGGTGCAATGCAATTAGGCAATATTAAGCGGAACCGGGGGTCCCGACAATTAATTATATGGTTCTAGTTGTTTAGATAACCCGCAATTTAAATGTTGTTTTAACAAGGCAAAATATATCACCGGTTCGCTACACAAATTTAAATGAGGCCAATATAAGGCTAGATTTACCCACATATGGGCCCCATATTTAATTATGAGATGAATCGGCATAAGGCCCCCAAACCCACATGATATGCGTGCAAGCATGATAATTTAATATGCAACAAGTGTATATTTCATTTATAAAATAGGGCTCGAGAAAAGGTTCACACATTAGGGTTCGGCGAACTCGGGCTCCGAGGGGTTCGGGGTAGGTCTCAGGGTTCAGGGTTCGACGGGATCGTTCTCGGACTCCGGGATTTAGGGTCTTCGGATCGGGGAAGTAGATCTTGTCGCACGAGCGTCAATGCTTCCGGGAAGGAGAACTTGTCGTCCAGGGTCTCGGTGTCCGGGGTGAAGAGCTTCGCGTCCTCGAGGAAGTACTTGGCGTTTCCGTGTCGACGAACTTGGCGTCCGGGAAGAGGCACTTGTCGCATCTGTGGTCTTCGGGTCGAAGAACTTGGCACGCCAGGGTTCGGTCTTCCGACCCCGGGAGGATCGGTTTTCAGGGTCTCGACACCTTCGGTTCCATGTGGGCGACCTTGGCGTCCAGGGGGTTACTCCGAGTCCGTGGTGCGTCCGTGTGGTAGATCTTGGGGTACCGGCGTCATTGGTTCCACCTCGCACATTGGTCGAAGAAACACGTAACGATGCAGATCTTGGCGACAAAAGAGCATCGGGGCTCTTGTGACGAGACGGTCTTGTGCTTCGGGTGGCGGTCTCTGGGTACGGGCTTTCGGTCATTGGATCCATCTTGTCGAATATCCGCAGGGCGCCACAGGGACGCGCACGGGCGGCCGGCGGGAGGTGCTCGGGGACGGCGGAGGCCGGCGCGCGGCGCTCTGCAGGAAGATGAGAAGGACGCGCGGCCAGGGGAGGTTGAGGCCGGCGGCGGCTCGCCGGAGGAGGAGGCGGTGGCAGGGTCCACTCGGGGAGGAGCTCGGCGGCCTGAGGCGTGGCGACGGGCTCCGGGGCGGGGACGGTGGCGAGGTTCGCTGGCCGGAAGGAGAGGAGGAGGAGGTCGGCGGGCCGTGCGACGCGCGGGCGCGGGACAGGCGGCCGGAGAGGGCGGTGAGGGGACGTGGCGACGGAGGCGGGTGGCCGGCGGGGAGGAGGCTCTGGCGGTGGAGGCAGAGCTCGCCGGAGATGGCGCGGAGGGCGGCGGCCAGAGCGAGGGCGGGGCGGAGGAAGGAGACGGGGTGGTGGGTGGGGTGTGCGGTTGGGAGGGAGACGGGGTCCGCGCGGGTGGGTCAGGGAAGTGGGACCAGGGGTGGGGTCCAGGTGGCAGGGAGAGAAGGAGGGGGTGGGTTGGCGTGTGTGGGTGGCCGGTTGGGAGAGAGAGAGGGAGTGGGGGGCTGGCATGTGGGGCCAGGGGGGGAGTGGGGCTGCGGGTGGGACAGGTTGCAGGAGGTGGTGGCTGGTGGATTGGTGAGGTGGCGGTGGGTGTGATGAGGTGGAGGGAAAGTGAGGTGGCAAGCACTGGTTGGTGGGTAGACTAGGTTTAGGTAGGAAAGGGATGGGTTTTAGGTTTGATCATTTTGTAAAATATTTGTTTGTTTTGTTTTGTTTATTTTAAAACAAGACTACTTTGCAATTAGTTTATGGGTAAATAAAATATCCGATACGATCAGGGTTTTGCTTTTGAAATAAAGAGGGGTATTTGTACAAAGCAAAACTAGGCTTTTAGCAAATACTTTTAGGCAAACAGATGCATGTTGAGGTCATGATGATGCGATGCACAAAATCAACGCGATTTTCTAGTAGTGGTTTTGCGGGGCGCCACACGATTCTACTGGGCGTCCAATTTGGACCCGCATACTCCGACTACCAACGAACACCTGCGACGAATCAACGACGTCCTTGGGGACTACTAATGGGGATATGCCGAGTGGGGTATACCTAGCAGGAAATTTCCTATTGGCCCAAGCTGCTAGCGAGTGGGGTATACCTAGCAGGACATTTCCTATTGGCCCAAGCTGCTAGCGAGTGGGCCCGCAGGACTGGAGGCTGAAGGCCCAGAAGCGTAGTTAGGCCCAGTCGGATTAGGTCAAACACCCTCCGAATCCTTAACTAATTCGATTTTAGATCTGTAAACCCTAGCGAGGTGCGTATATATAAACCTCCCTAGGGTACGCATAGAGGACACGTTCCATCATACACCCCCTGCGACTCGCCGCCTAGTCGTCGAGCTCGCCCTTTGTAGTCTCTCATCAATACAATCTAGCAGGAGTAGGTCTTTACCCTACGGGGGGGGGGCGAACCTGGGGAAACCCTTGTGTCTCCGCCTTCATCTCACACCGCAGATGGCTGGCCGCCCTTGCCCCTTGCAGCATCTGCAGTGGCCATTCCCACAACAATTATTGACAGAAAAACCTATTTGTCAATTCCTAGTCGGTCATCTAACCAATTTGGGCTCGAGAAATTTAGAAATATCTGCCCAAAACCAACTATACGGCAGCAACTATACAGGCCGCGACCGTATAGTTGGTCGTTACAGCGCAGGACTCCTCCAAATCTGCAATTTCTTTTTATAGTCGGTTTGGATTGTTTTCTTAGACGATAATTTGGTGTTTCTCGTTAGTTTTACCGACCTATGACCCATCTTATATACTGCCCTTATGCCTCTCTCTAATCACAAAACACCAGGAACAGATCCAGCGATGTGCTATACCGTCCCAGGCCGTGGAAAACCTATGGGGCTCATTGCCCCTAGGGACCTTTCTAGCAACCCATCGATGGAGGATGGCGATGAGGAGGTGGAGAGGTTTAGCGCGGGGTACAAAGAGTACGTCGAGCCAAGCTTCTACAATAGCAACACCGATGAAGGCTGGGGCGACGTTTACATCTGCCGTGACGTCTATGACCCCCCGGAGATCAACTGGGCGGCGATGAAAAGAACTCAAGAAGAGAGAGAAGGCCGCAAGCCGCACGGAAAAGGACGTGTGGAGATGGTCAAGTTTGTCACTACAGATCCAAGGCTGCATAAGCGTAAGGAAATACCTAACATTGGTTCAGGTGCTAGCATGGGACCAACGTTTCCCGCTCGAGGCCTACCAATGATACTCGTATGAGGGTGAAGCCTCAAGAGTAGTGGAGGAGCATCTTCTACTTTCCCAATCCATCAATAATGGATGAGGAAGAAGAAGTTATCCCCAGGACAAAGTATCGTGTGCGGGCATTGTAAGTATATCAGAAGCAGGAGCTACTCCATCGCGTTGAAGTTCGTCATTACCTCAACGAGATAGAGGAGAAGGAACACCTTCTCCCAATGATGACTAATCTCGCAAATAGGGTAGACATTCTGCAATCTGATTTGCGCAAGTGCTACATCCGCATCACCGCTCTGGAGGACACTAACAAAAAGCTACGCACCGCGGTTCTACATGCTATGGCGCCACAGTAACCTTCAATAAAAAGCACGGTATCAAATAATCGCAAGGGATTATTTGATCGCGTCTCGCTTGATTCCAAGCTTGGGGAGATCTTTAAGACCTTATCTTACAAGTTTTTATTTCTATTCTAGGTTTGCATTAGTTCGAGCTCATAAATAAAAGTTTCCATCATTAGATTCCCTTCAAGAATAGTTGATCCCTCTTATGAAATTCTGAGTTTATTATAATATATGGATTATTATTGAGTTTGAGTTTGCCTTATTGGATATATGAATGACTTGAGTATGATTTTACTTGCACCTGATGATAGCAATAGGAGTCTTCCACACCATTGGTATTAATGGAATATATAAAGATAATTTGATCAATATGTTGTAGGTCAATGGTTTGATTTACAAAAAGGAGAAAATATCTAATTAATTAAGATGAAAAAGAAAATCCTTGAACAAAGGAGAAATCATGAGTGCTATCAGATAGAGTGACAACAAGTTGAGGTAGAATATTCAAGTTATAAAGATGCTTCATATATATTTGGAATTTGATAATTGAGAACATTAAACTTTGAAATTCCTACATGAAGTGAATATATGGCTAGCTCCTTTGCACAACACTTAAACAAAAGTGTGAGCACAAATATATATAGAAAAATAAGAAAAATAAAGATGAAGAAAAAGAGCGAATGTGCAAAGAGCAAATAGGCATATACCACTATATTATAGTAAGACAAATAGACGTTTGATATTTTGAATCCTAAGTGAATATGTTAATCCTAAAAACACTTGGTACTACCTCACTAACTGATTCGGTTGAACCGAATACTTTTACATAATTTTGACAATAATCTTTTATGAACTGTTAATTGCTAAGGTGTGGAAGCCTGCTAATATTATTCGGATGCTTCGAGTAACATACTATTCATGGACTTATTTATATCCTTTATGATCAGCACATGCTGCAACTTCCTCATTTATTTTATTGACGCAGCTTCATGAATATGAGGATCACATCCATTAAGCTAAACTTGCTCGGGACGAGCAAGATTCTAAGCTTGGGGAAGTTGATGAGTGCATATTTGCATCATGTTTTAGATTATTACTTTGCATTGTAGATGTAGTATTTTGGTATTTTACGGCATTCGCACGCACTTTTTATGTATATTTTCACTAGGATCAGATCAGATGATGGATCTAATGGACACAATTCTTGGAGTAGTTGTACTGGAGAAAAAAGGAGCCAAAACCTACGTAAATCGCTTATTTGGGAAATATTAATAATACCAGAAGAAAATCCGAAGCGAGCAAAGTAGGTAGAAGAGTTGACGACCAACTATACGGGCCGCCACCGTATAGTTGTCGTAGTATAGTTGGCGCCACCTTCGCCTCCTCAAATAGTTTCACCCCGTGCAACTGGTCCAGAGAGACGACATATAGAACACCCACAAATCGCCAAAACCTCACCTCCAGAAGGCATCTGGAGGGGGAACTTGCCCTAAGCAGATCTGAGAGGCCAAGACATCGATCTCCATCTTCATCAACCGCTGCATCTTCATCACCACCATCATCTCCATCTATCGCTTCTAGATATTTTTGTAATTCTTGCACTAGTTGTGGATTTATACAAGTACTATTCATCGATAATCGTTTCTATTACCATTGCCATGATGTTGTTTGCCTCCATGTCTGAGTAGATCATTAGTTCTTGGGGAGATGGAGAAACTCTAGCATGAGATTGAAATAAGATAAAGTTTATTATGATATTCATTGCTGTGACCATGTGTTAGATTGTCTACATATTGATGTTGGGAGAAGTCGGCCTCTCAATATTTGCCTCTTGTGGGGACTTGATGTAGGGAACTACTTGTTGGTAGATGGAGGGATGTTAACACTTACAGTGACTATAAAGCTGTTGGTACTCCTTACGTATCAAGTTGGGAATCAAGGAAACTCACAAAAACTATCCATTCCATGGGATACGTCCTGCGAGATTGTGACCCTTAATAGCGCAGTAATTAAATTGATGTTTCTTGCTGTCTGTTGTGGTTATGAGGATGATTTGAGCAGTGGTTGTTGCCTCTTTTTCCAAATACGAAGTTCCTCCCACACATATATAGTTGAGAATGTTCATGATAATAATCTTTACCTTAGCCCCTTTATAATGCTAGTTGTGTATCCGCTAATCCCTTAGAACGCGTTTTCCCACTGAAGTTTCAAATCTCTTTTACATATGTGATACTTATTTTCTGTATTGTGTTTTATTTACTTTACTCATTGTTCTCTTATACCAAAAATCCAAAAACAACTTTCTATGAAACACTCGCATTTTATCTTGTCACTTAAAACTTTATTTAGCTTTTCTAGTTTCAGTATTTATTTCAAGAATTCTTAGACTTCAGACTCCTGCTCTCTATGGGATCAATATATTTATTTCGAAACTAGCTACAACTAATCTATGCACTTGTAGTCATCACCAACCATGGCCTGATAATTATTAAGTGGGTCGGCCCATTAAGAGAGCCCAATAATATCATGGCCCGTTACTGTTTCCTCCAGCACTGTTATAAATGGGCCCACTAGAGCTGCCCATGGAGGCCCGTAAAGTTTCGGGCCCGTTACTGTTTTGACCTACACTGTTTGAAATTGGTATTCTGTAGGGCCCGTGAACTGTCAGGACCATTAGTGTTCCACCCTGTATTGTTTGAAATGGGCCTGTTTGGCCTGTAACCTTTCTGGCCTGTTACTGTATTGTTCTGCACTATTTGGGACGAGCCCATTTACGTAAGCCGATGCAGACCATACACATTTGGGTCCATTACTATTCAGGCTCATAAACATCCTGTTTTGGCCTGGTAGGTTTCTCGGCCTGTTACTGTTCTACCACTAGGGCAATTCAGCCTGTTAGTGTTATGGCCTGCTACGATCCTGGCCTTTTTCTGGCATGACCTTCTATTGTTCTGCCCGTTACAGTTTGTCCATTTAAGGTTCTGGCCCTTTTACTGTTCTGGCCCATTATTATTCTTGGACTGTTACTGTTTCAACTTGTTACTGTTTTAGTCAATTACTGTTTCAGCCTATTACTTTTTTGGTCGGTTACTATTTCGGCTTGTCACTGTTATGGCCTTTTACTATTACTTAGCATGCATGTGGGTCGGGCCCATTAGTTTTACAGTTTCTGCATTTCTAGAGCCCATTCTGATATCATAAAATTTGTACAACTTGTGAGCATTTTTTACTGTTCATCGTCGGCCTAATGCAAGAGGGGCAAATGCAAATCACGATACTGTACCCTAATCGACCTGGCTAGAGCAGGTATGGAACCGCCTACTGCTATGTGTGGACAGTGTCAACTAAATTCCTACACAGCCTATGCGATTAATCTAAATATTACATCAAATGCAAACTACTTAAAATTATTACATAGTATCACCTCAAGGGAAATAAAAATTGGCATTTCAGTTGACAATCGAGTTGTTAGCAGTCCTCAATTTGCTTTCTCCATCTATCACCTGCATCTCCCTTTTAAGTATGACATCTACATTGGAAAACAACCTTGAGACATGATCTTGTAGCCCCTCTTTGGTGGCGATAGCAATAATTGATGTCTGAAACTAAGTAATAACAAGTTAATACATCAAATAAGGCAAACGACACATTTAACTAATATGATAGGAGCTACGAACTAGAGTTTACTACTAGTCAATGCTTCAATTATATTGACCATCATGTCAAACAAACAGGACAAACAAGCGTTAAACAAGTGTGCCTACCGTGAAACGAGAAATATAACAATGTGTGTGGCTTAGAATTTCAGCTATAAACTAGCCAGGTCATTTCAACAAATATATATTGAAGAATAAACCAGACAATGGCATGTAGTTACTGTCGTAGCTAAGAATGAACGAGACAGAAATTATAAACAACATCATGTGAGAACTTGTAGAGCGGGAATGGAAATCACAAATGAACTATACAGTAGAGGATAGTTATGTCGTTGCTTAGGACGAACTAGAACAAGATACGAAATATAATGGCATCGCTTGTGAACCTGTAGAATAGGACAAGCAAGCATTAGAAAAGTGTGCCTACAATGAAGTGAGAAATTAAACCAGACAATGGCATGTAGTTACTGTCGTACCTAAGAATGAACCAGAAATTATAATGGCATCATACCAGAACTTGCAGAGTAGGAACATAAACCATGAATGAACTATTCAGTTGAGGATAGTTATGTCGTTGCTTAGGATGAACCAGCACCATATAAGGAAACAATGACATCGCTTGTGAACCTATTGAAAAGGACAAGCAAGCATTAAACAAGTGTGCCTATAATGAAATGAGCAATAAATAAACTATTTCTTAGAATTTCAACAAATATATATGGAAGTAGTTGTTTATCCTGGAATGCAAGAGACGATGGGTGATTTAGAATTTGCGGTGATCTACACAATGGGCCTTGTTGTTATTGTCATAGATAGGAATCAACCGAATAGAAATAATAATGGCATCAAAAGAGAACTTGTAGAGCAGGACTGCAAACCATGAATGAACTATATATCCTGTAGAGGATAGCTATGTCGCTGCTTAGGAGAACCACTTATATGAAATATATTGGCGTTGCTTGTGAACCTATAGAACAGGACAAGCAACCATTAACAAGTGTGCCTACAAATTAATTGAGCAATCAAACAGAGTGTTTCTTAGAATTTGAGCAAATATAAACTAGCCAGGTCATTTCAACAAATATATGAAAGCAGTAGTATATCCTGGAATGCAAGAGACGTTGGGTGACTTAGAATTTGCGGTAAGCTACCAAATGGGTATGTAGTTGCTTTCATAGCTAGCATTCAACCGGACAGAAATTATAATGGTATGATAAGAGAACTTGTAGAGCAGGAATGCAAACCATAATGAAATACAGAGTAGAGGATAGTTATGTCATTGGTTAGATGAACCAGCACCAGATAAGGAAACAATGGCATCACTTCTGAACCTTTAGAACAAGACAAGCAAGCATTAGTCAAGTGTGCCTACAATGAGATGAGAAATTAATCAAACTGTTTCTTAGTATTTCAACGAATATATATGGAAGCAGTTTTTTATCCTGGAATGCAAGAGTCGTTGGGTGACTCGGAATTTGCGATGATCTACACAATGGGCCTTATTGATACTATCGTAGATAGGAATCAACCGAATAGAAATTATAATGGCATCATAAGAGAACTTTTAGATATGGAATGCAAACCACGAATGAACTATATATAAACAGTAGAGGATAGCTATGTCGCTGCTTAGGACGAACCACTAGATATGAAATATATTGGCATTGCTTGTGAACCTATAGAACAGGACAAGCAAGCCTTACCCAAGTGTTCATACAAATTAATTAAGCAATCGAACAAAGTGTTTCTTACAATTTCAGCAAATATAAACTAGCCAGGTCATTTCAACAAATATATATGGAAGCAGTAGTATATCCTGGAATGCAAGAGACGCTGGGTGACTTAGAATTTGCGGTGAGCTACACAATGGGCATGCAGTTACTTTTGTAGCTAGGATTCAACCAGATAGAAATTATAATGGCATCATAAGAGAACTTGTAGAGTAGGAATGCAAACCACATATGAACTACATAGTAGATGATAGTTATGTCATTGGTTAGGATGAACCAGCACTAGATAAGGAAACAATGGCATCTCTTGGGAACCTGTAGAAGAGGTTGTGCACACCAACATGTTCAGTGTTCCCTTTTTGAGCTCTATGGAAAGAAAAAGAAAATAGTCAGTGTTGCAGCTTTTAAAGATCTAGATGGAAACACCAAAATTATAATTGAACTCATACGATGAGTTTAAATGGGTACTATAGGATATAAGAACGATGCCAGAGAGGAAATAATAGCAGGAACTTTGCTCAGGACGAACCAGACAGATTCAGTAACTGTGGAGTAGGGAATCCACACTAATATTTTTCACTGACTTTATATTTTGCAAAAACTACACAATAGCAGGAAATTACTGTTCTAGGGTGTAGCTAAGAACATGTGCATGAAAAATAACAAACATGTGCATTACTTGAAATTTGTAGAGAAGTGAATGCAAACAAACATGTCCTGTGACCTTGTTTTAGATAAACGGCCACAAGGACCCGACTTTAAATTAATAAAGCAAGCAGTTCACAGAAGTTCACAAACACCAATTCATTACACGCCGAGACAAACAACTTAGCCAGCAAGAAGAGAATGACCAAATTATGGTAGAGGATAAAGCAAGAGTCTCGGCCACACCAGCCCAACAAGACGGAAACAAAGGCGAGGTCATTAGTCCGGCACTCTAGGGGGCCAATTTACCGCGTGCAGGCGCCTTAGCTCACCCACCATCCAGTCCATATTTGTCCAATCTTCCAATCTTGCTTGAATTCTCCACAACTACAGGAAAGACAGGGTTTTAAATAAAATATTAGTCGGGTGAGAGATCATCTTTGATTCCATGGTGAGCTTATTGTGCACACCCCAAAGTGCCCATGCCATAGCGAAAAAGGTCCAAATCGCTCTACGAGTCCCACCCAATAAAAGGTGCAAATAAACATGTCCCTAATGGATCTCCAAGCGAAGCAAGCCAAAGGACACTGGAAAAAAAATGGGACACGTCTTCCTGTGCCCCGCATAGCGCACAGAAACCATTGGCGGGGCCATGCCTATCAGCCACCAACTTGCTGGAAAGGAGGCGGTTGAGTACGAGCTGCCACAAGAAGACCCTAATCTTTAGTGGCATCTTATCAGCCTAGACATCCTTGGCGTACGCCACCGTCAACCCACGTGACAATAGCGCGTACATAGATTTCACCGTAAACTACCCTGAAGGCTCAAGTGCCCAAAACACCTCGTCGCACCCCTCGACGAGGGTAGTGTTCTGAATGATAATGCGTCACAGACCCCACTGCTAAGACATCACAGTGTTTAGAGACCTCCTGAACCTAAGGTGAGCGGACACAACAGACTCTACTAAGACATGCTGATCGTCCGTGATGCTGAAGAGAAGTGGAAATCTATCCTTAAGGGGGCCCTCCCCCTGCCACCAGTATGTCCAAAAACAGGTCCTTCTACCGTTCCTTACTCTAAATCTGGCACCCATCTTAAAAGGGTGCTTGATGTTGTGCAAACTCTGCCAGAAAGGAGATCCCCCCTAGCCATTCCCTTCAAAGATATTGTTGGCATCTACATACTTCGCTTCAATGATGTCTTTCCAAATGGACCTGTCGGGTTGGAAGAGCTTCCACACCCACTTAAGCATAAGGGAGACATTCATTTTCTTAGATTTTATAATTCCTAGCATACCACATTCCTTTGCCGGCAAACAACTGCCCAATTGACGAGGTGGTATTTGCGGTATGGTCCTGTGAGCCCTCCCAAAAGAAACATGCTCGGTGAGAGTCCAATTTCCCGTGAACTCCATCTTGGAGAAGAAACGGGCCCATAAAAAATAGTGGCAGACCAGCGAGACAAGAATTAGACAACACAAGTCTGCCACCCGAGGCAAGGAACCTGCCGAGCCATGTCTCAATTCTTCCCGCGACCTTCAGAACCATAAATAGCCACAGTTCGATGGTGAGCCATCTGTCCAAAACTGGCAGCCCAAGGTACACAAAGGGGAATGACCCCAACTTACAGTTCAACATGTTGGAAACTCTACTCTTCTCGGGGAGGTCGTGACCCATCACAATGACCTCACTCTTGTGATAATTTATTTTCAAGCCCGACATGTCTTCAAAACACATGAGAAGAAATTTTAGATTTGTGATCTGGTTGTCATCATTTTGGATAAGGATAAGGGTTCCATCCGCATATTGTAAATGGGAGATTCCCCGTGGAATCAACTGGGGCACCACCCCTTGAAGATGACTGGCAGCAGATGCCTTGTATAGCAAAGTGGAGAGAGCCTCACCGATGAATTTGAACAGTAGTGGTGAAAGTGGGTCCCCCTGACGCACTCCCTGTTTATTTCAGAAGTACGTCCATATTTCTTTGTTGATTGAGATTGTAGTCTGGCCACCCATGAGTAGCTGCACAATTCTATGAATGTACCCTGCGTCAAAACCTTTTCTGTGTAACACTTCCAACAAGAAGTCCTAGTTCACTCTATCATAAGCTTTCTCAAAGTCATGTTTCAGTAGGATTCCCCCAAGTTTCTTAGCTTTCATTTCATGCACAATCTCTTGGAGGGCAATGGATCCGTCCAATATGAAGCATCCATTGATGAACGCAGTTTGGTTGGGGCTGATAATTCTATGCGCCACTAGGTCTAACCTAGAAGTAAAGGCTTTCGAGATGATATTGAAAATCTTATATTTACTAATTGGAGGCACCATACAAGCCTCCATGTTAATTCTAGAGATTATCAAATATAGTCCATCGGATTACCCTTCAATTCACATGTAGCCATTAGATTAAGTACCAGATCCGCGTGCCTTATTCTACCGGCCTCCACCTGACGTCTTGAGGTGTGACTCCTGTCCTTCGTCTACCATCCCATAAAATCACGACGTATTTCATCGCTCCCAAGTTAATCGGGGAAAAGGAGATAAACCATCCATCTGATAGGTCCAAGTTAAAAGGTGTCGAAGAAATACTCCAAATAAGTTCGAACTAATCAATCTACCGATATATCTTCCCTCACACGGGAAAAAAGTAAACAACTGGTTGGCTTGGCCTCAATCAATTGGTAGTGCAACACTAATCCCCTGTGGTGGCGGCGCCGATCTCTCATTGATAGCACCAGGATCCTCATCGTGGTTTTTTCTAGGGAGGCTCCTCATCGTGTTTTATGATGCATGCTGGTATGAAGGCACACAACTATGTGCAGCACTGCAGCTCCACCTCCCGATGATGGATTTGTGATGTATTCATCTGATGTTTGCTGTAGGCAACCAGGAATCAAGTATCATGATATTTTTCCCATTCTCTACGTATCTAGCTTCCTCATTATTTTTTTCAGGGATCGTCATGAGAAGCCATGGCTGAATATATATGGTGGCATCCCAGTATCCGTCGGAGCATTGACCAAGCGTCATTTCTCGGCTGTAGAATGTCAGATTTATAGATTTATTCAGTTTGATATGATTAATTGAAGGGCTTATAGGAATGATGACTGTTATCGAGAGAAGTCAAGATACCATGGCGATGTTGCCCATATGGGATGTCCAAGAGTACTTTTTTCTATAATTCAGAGCTCAGTTTAGTTGCGTGCAATGTAAGCAAATAGCCATATTAGTTGATTTCTTAATACTCCATATTACATTGTGTTGAGTTAGTTGTCTCTTTGATGAAAGGTTGGAGTTTGCTCTTCATGGTAGACATCAGTGCATGAAGTTTATGTTCAGGGGAAAATGCAATCGTGTGAGTTCTAAAATTACATGGTTGGGCACATATCTGAAGCCTCCACCTACTCGGCTCTTTTAGATCAGTCGTTGCTCCGGTCTAGTGGAGTAATCCTCCCTCCACCTGGCAGCGGTGGACTCCCCTTCTCGGGTCGATGTTAGCAGCACATACGATGTAAGATACATCGAATAGATAGCGCTCAGCTTTGCAGACAAAGAATCACGGAAAGAATACGTTGGTAGATGCAAGGTAAAGGAATGGCGAGAAGCAAGTAGTTACCCCTCCTTTCAATTGTCTCAGAAATTTTCTTCAGTTTCACGCATAAGAGTTAAATTTTTTTGTGTAATCAGTTTTACTAAGAGTTAAAAAATGATGATCTTTCTCTTTTTGTTGCAGAGGAGAACTTTTAGTAATGTGAGACAGCAAAAGGAACTTTTTACTGTATCTGACAAAAGAAGCAACTTATATAGCTCTGTATAGTTTATGAATGCAACCGTGTGCTTTAAAATTCAAGGTATGTGTATTCAGTTGAGTCAACCGTGATATTAGTTCAAAACAGAGTTAAATGTGCTATGTACATAGCATCAGTTTGAGGACGTCAATTCAAGGAAATGCTAGAGTTTCTTTTATGAAATCATTTAAGATGTATGGATTTCTAAATACAAACCTAGACATTCTTCGAGGTAATGATGTATGTTATATTCCAAAGAAACGAAAATGAATGCTTTTTTATATTATGCGGCTAGCAAATTAATTTATGTGTCCAAGTTACGGTTGTATCTCTTAGATTACCCAGGTTTGCTCTTTTTCTACATAGATTCTCTATTCCAAGACTGTCGACATATATACTGTATTTTGCGTACGGTCAGCTACATTTCCCTCTAATGATTAATTCATTTTTTATGGTGTGCTTATAGCGCAATGTAAATTCATTTTTTGGCATTACTATTAGTTAATCTTCTCGATCAACATTGATGTGCAGATGTGAATGTTTGGCGAGGTAGAGATGTCCAATTTAGTTTTTCAGATTTCAATGATTAAAATCTTATTTAATTTTGTTATTTAATCAGGTGTACTATACAAGGGTAACATACATTTTTTCCACCATGGTCCCAGCATAGTAAATTGGTCAGATCAGTTAGTCATCCATAGGTCCTTATCCCCTGCTTTTATTTGTGAACTCTACTACACAGTGATCAATTCCCAATGATCTATAAATAACTTTAAGTTGATAATATGTGTATGTAAAATTCTTATTTTAGCATAACTATTCATACTAAAGTGGTTGACATAAACGAAATAATTTTTAAAACTTTGAGGAAATTTTATAAACTATATTTAAGATCTTATTACAAATTGTTGAATAATAAACACAATCATGTAAATCCATGTACATCTTTATTATATAATGATTTATTCTTTCTGGGATAACTACATGTATTTGATATTGTACTAATTTATTCGAGAGGATAGTGTCTGCATTATCAATGTCTTCCTATTAGATGATTAGTTGTAGATTTAAAGCTTTTTAAAAACAGAGCATACACATATCCACTTATAATGCATACTGGCTATGCTATTAGTCTTCGTGTAATAGAATTGGTGCTTAATGATCAATTAGCACAAAGTTTCATAGTCTTATAGATTTAATATATCTGCATTGAATCTGTATGGATCAGAACATGCTTATTAAGGTGGAATTCTGCAATGGCATGGTCATAAAAATTCATTTAAATATACATCTTGACCCGATGTTTGTTATAAGTGATTCTAAGGTAGTATTATGATCATAATTTTGTTATAATTTTTTTATTTTGTTTAACCGTTATAAAAACTGGTAACCCCGTACAGACGCACGCGTTAATGACTAGTGACATTAATGAGAGCAGTCGGCCTGAATTGAGTGATTAATTCTACTCCTTGTACTTTAGGGATGAGAGATAAGATCCCAAAGTTGAGCCTCAAAATATCAATCCTCCCTAGGATGAAATCATTTAAGATGTGGAGGACACCCAACTTGAGAACGGGCCAAAACCTCTTGAAGAAAGTAACCGGATACCCATTCGGACCTAGAGTCGTGTCTGTCTTTATGTCGCTCACAATCTGCCAAAGTTCCGTTTCCAAGAATGTTAAAGACAGAGCCAGATTTTCTACCGCATACATGCGACTTTACTTGGCCCACGTGTCGGTAGCCAGCCCACAATGGCGCCTTTGAGATGTACCCAGCGACTCGTGGTTGAAACCATAAATGTGGTCCTAGATAGTCCTTTTCTCCGTTATTGTGCTGAGTGCCCTCTCGAGCAACAGGATGTCGCATTTCCTCCTTTAAACTTGGCCACAACATGAAAGTATGCCATGTTAGAATCTCCCTCAAGTGCCCAATGGATTCTGCCCCTTCGGCCCCAATATTCTTCCTTCATGCGGAAGATCCGAAGCAGCTGCTCTTCGAGGTAATAGCAGAATGCCCAGTATTTTTCTTGAAGCTCGTCCTTGTCAGCCCGGGAGGAAACCTGTTGAATCTACCCCATCAGGATTTTCTTTTGGATCTTGGCATCTAACCCATATTTTTTCTCCACCCTCGGAGATGCTGTCTGATCCCCGAGCTCATAAACACCCACCAGTCTATGATGTCGCGACCCCTCGCTTGCCCGAACAGACTGTCCCAAATAGCAAACACAATTTCCGGGAAGCCTTGCATCTCAAGACAATCCGTTTCAAAGAAGAAGCCGTTGCTTCAGGCGTGGACATCCTCCTCGGAGTCCAGGATCAGCTGGGTGTGATCTGACCCCCAACAAGTTTCGGCAACCAGCAAGCACAATGGGAAAACCACCTCTACATCGAGTGATAGGAAGACACGATCAATCACACAATGTACTGGGTTTAACTGTTTATTTTTCCAGGTAAATCGTGCCCTCGTGCATGGAATCTCTTGGATGGCCCAGTTGCCAATGTCCGAGTTTAACAAGTTGATCCTGACCTAGTTTATTTTCCCGTTGTTCTTGTCCTCGTCCGATCTGATCAAGTTAAAGTTGCCTCCGATGATAAAGGGGAGGAAGCCTCGGTCCACCTTTGCTAATACTTACCCCAGGAAGGCCGCAGAGAGTGCATGGTCTGCGGGCCCATAGATCCCCATGATTGCCACCTTGAGCTTGGAGGGACGATGCAGAGCTTCGGTACTTAGGAAGAAATGACCCATGTCGATGCTCCCTATCTCAAACAGATTGTCTTTGAAGCCCACGAGCATTCCGTCGGACTGGCCAATTGCTGGCAGCCACAACCAAAAGAATTTTTCGCCAACCTCTAAGCTCGTTAACTCTGCTTGGGTAAAACTATGTTTAATCGTCCTCTGCAAGCAAAGGACATCAATCCTTTGGGTACGGAGATAGTCTTTCAGAAGGGTTTGGTCGACCGAACCCTCGAATGTTCCAGAATAGAATCCTTCTAAGGCAACTTCCATTTGAGCCCGTGATAGGCGGGTTGATGGCTTCCTCCCTGGAGGGGGGAGGGGGGCTTTCTTCTTTCCACTTGCCTTCTTTGGCCCAACCATTGCAACAACTTCTAGGGGAGGAACGGGAGTACTGGACCCTACCAGTACTCCACATTCCAACTCTGTCGCAAAGCCCTTGGTCGCGGATGCCACCTCCATTAATACAACCGCATCATCCTTGTCCCTGGCTTCTTTTTCCTTAGCTGCCTGCAATTCTCTCTCGATCCTGCCGCGGGTAGCAACCAACTGCGCTTGGGCTAGCTCCCTAGCCAGCAGTAGATTCAAAAAGGACACAACTATCCGAAGCATCTTCCGGTAGCTTGTCTATCGGGCGCTCTTGGAGCACCAAAAAGGGCGAAAGAGAAGGGGAGGAGAGGGAGGAACATGACTTGTTCATGACCCCCGCCAGCTTCATTGCCCTGTCCAGCACCGAGTCTTCAGTGAGGCCAGCGCCCCTAGCGCTCTACCTTAGACCTTCCACGGGAAATGCCTTACTGTGCGGGGCCCTAGCCACCGAGGCAGTCAGAGCCGACACCACAGCGCCATTGAGCACATGCAGGTTGAGCCTGCCCTACTCGGGGTCGTCCATGAAGTCCAGGGACAGCCGCCCTGGGGTGGGCGACGACACAGCCCTGGCAGCGGGATAGTCTGCGTTCTGCTTACTCTGCCGCTCCTTCATCCTCGCAGCTTCGGACGCCGCGTCCCCTATCCCTAGCACACCGTCACCCAGCCACGTGCGCCTATCTAACGAGGCAGCACAAATAGCGGATGGAGACATGGGAGGGGGCACTTGTGGAGAGAAGGATCGTTTCCTGCTGTGCCAGCGGGTCCTGCTGAGCCGGGCCTTGCATGTATTCCGTGGCATTGGCCACCCGCAGACGCTGCATAGAAAAGGTGGGGAAGATGTCTCCCTAGGGTAGCAGGTTGGTGCCATACTGAGACTGGGTAGACCAAGGCAGACAGAAGGTGGGCTCGGACGTGGACCTATGAAGTTGGTTGCCCACCATAGACGATTTATGGCCACCCGTCGTCCCGACCCCCTTGGCCAGAGGAGTGGACAACGCCAGTTGAATCTTAGGCATGTCATTCTTGCTCCGCCTGCCTGCCCAATCGTCCTCGTCCTCCGTGGACCTATCATTCCCACATTCTTTCCAGCTTCTCTTTGGTTGTGGCGGTTGTGGAGGAGAGGGGCCCCTAGCCCTTCTATGAAGCTTTTGTTCAAGGCGGCACTTGAAGACCTGGGAGTTGACGAAAAACGTGACTGAATCCCTCAGGTGAACAGGCGTCCTGCAGCCGAACTTCATCTCCACCACACGATCCTTATCAATCAAGGACATCTCATTCACTACAATAGGACGACCAATTTCCCTGGTAACCACCATCAGCCCATCCACATACCGGAGCGGGGGAGGGACATCATGAATGAGGACCCATATTTCCGAGAGAACCTATGAAGGTTGAGCACTAACTTGCTTGGGATTGACCATGTCCCACAACTGGCACGACGGAAGCTGGATTCGCGCCCACGGACCTCCATACGTAGGCTCTCTTTGGATGGGAAGACCACCGCAAAGTCTGACTCGCTGAGATTGCACACCTCGAAGTCCCACTTCTCGTCGACCAAGTCCTTGATCTCGTCTTCCACTTCCTTGGCTGAGAGATTGCCATCTTTGATGTTGACCACTGCGGCATTGAATGTCATCTTCTCCAACTCTTCTTTCGGAACTTCACAGCAGAAAAATCCCTCCCCTCCTAGCTATAGCCCACCCAGAACGGCTCCGCTTTCTTTTGGTTGGTGCACATCACCGTTGGGTGGCCGCCTTGCTTGCATTTCTGACAGAACGCCGAGTCGGTACACTCAGCCTGAACGTGGGCTGGTTTGCCACATTTGTAGCACATGAGTTTTGTCGCCTCGGATGCCCCTGCGCCTCCTGGTTTTTACGTGCTATGGAGTTGGGACTTCTAGATGGCGCCTGCCGCCCCGGCTGCTCACGCCCTCGTGAGGCCAGGAGCGTGGGCAGGGGTCTTGTGTCTTCATAGTGTCGGCGCTCGTCGTCGCAGTGGAGGGAGGCGTCTTGTTCCCGCTCCCAAAGATGCCGCTCATGCTCCTCTCTCTCTCTTGATGAAGCTTGTCTCGCAGATCGGCTCGATTGTATCTCCTCTCCCCTAAGAACTCCTCGAGGCATTGCTTCCCACGGTGCCCGTCACGGTCACGGTTCGGGTCCATGGGGAGAAGGACGCCGCACCGCCCATTGGTGAGGGGATCCTCGAGGAAGACTAGGGTTTTGGCCTTGGAACGGTGGCGCCACAGGTTGCGCGAGTGGGGGCAGAAACCTAAAGAGGGATACAGGGTTCCCATCAGGAGCCAGAGCCAGTTATATATCTCCTGATGGGCTCTACCTGGTCAAGCGAAGCGTTAGGGCGGAGGTCGCACCATATCCACCAGTGGACCAAGAATGTGGGATACGTGGCTCCCATCCGGCAAGTCCCTATCCTCGCGGAAAGAAATGGGCCCTGGCCCATCCCGGTCCAAACCCACATCTTGCTAGGCCCAACTAACGGCCCAGCACGCGGCTCGGGCGCCCCAGTTCTAGCCGGCGCAAACCCTAGCATCGTCCCCACCCCCGACGATGGCGGATCTGGATCGCCCCCCCGGGGCAATGGGATCTGGAGACCGCCTACAAGGAATACTTCCCTAGAGGCTCTTGAGGCGCCTAGGCAGGCCTCCCTAGCTTTGTCACCCCGCGTGACCATAGGAGGGAAGTCCAACACAGTCAACTCCGATGGCGGCTCCAGCCGAGCTTCCCCCTAGAGCTCGCCAGCCCGCACGTGCGCATCTAGCCATGACCGAACTTTCTCCTCCGGTGAAAATCCCACCGCCACAGCGTCAAAGCTACCCA
The DNA here is from genome assembly GCA_916181665.1 of Avena sativa. Taxonomy (NCBI): domain Eukaryota; kingdom Viridiplantae; phylum Streptophyta; class Magnoliopsida; order Poales; family Poaceae; genus Avena; species Avena sativa. Next base: position 375,686,469 of record OV702285.1, on the reverse strand, counting down.
ACAACAGTGGCGAGAAGTAAGATTCCAGCTGCTCCTCGACCTACCCATAGGCCGAGAGTGCCTCAGAACTGATTTCCGTGAGGGCCACGAAGCGATTGCCGGTGTTCCCCGCCCTCGGGGAAGGCAAGCCACGCCGTGGGTGATGTGCAGGTCACCGAGGGTGTGGCGGTTGCGGCTAAGTAGATCTTGGGCAGTTAGGGAAGCGGATCTTGGGTGGTCGATGCTGGCTTGAGCGTAGTGGACGAGAGCATCGCCGAGGAAGATCCGGTGCCGTTAACGACAATGCCCGTGCAGCTGGTCTGGAGTGGTGGACATGGAACCCATTGAACTAGATCCCATCCTGTGGACACCTGTGAGGCAGCTCCTTTATGGTTGAGTAGCATTCGGTAGAGGGGAAGCAGATCTTGGGCGGTCGATGATGCCATCGGCATGGTGAATGAGACTGCAGCTCTCCTTCCATGGCACAGAAGCCTAGTGAATTAGATCCGGTGGGGTGAGTGTTGGTGAAGCGGCTCCACGGTGGTGCATGATACTGCAGCTCATGCGACTCTGACTGCCGTGGAATTGCCGCCGGCTGATGCGCGCGGTGGTCGTGGAGGGGATAGAGGTGCATGGGATTTTTGGGAGGGCCAGTGGGAAAACTGCGCGAATATGGACCATACAGGTGAACATGAAACAAATTACGATCGTGCCCCCAAGATACCGACTTTAGCATGCCCCTTTGTCGTCTGAACAAAGGGTAGACTGGGAATTGTACAGTCAAAAATTTTTGAAATAGAGCAGCGCGAAATGCTTCGAGGTTGATGGGTGATATTGCTGCTCGATTGAGATTTTGAATATGGCTAGCACCCATCTTATATTCTAATAAAATGGTACTACCCAGTGGGAGATTTTGGCTTAAAGTTTTTGAAATGGAGGGGAGGGAAATGCTAAAAGGTCGATGGGTGGTTTTGCCGCTCGATTGAGATTTTGAATTTGGCTAGTTTCCATATAATAATAACCGCGGGAGATTTTTTCTCAAAATGTTTGAAAGGGAGGGGCACAGAATGCATCTGAGTCGGTGTTGGGGATATGTTAAATGGGTGTCACAATTGCATGTCTCTAATCCAGATAACCCGGGTGGCCCATAGTTGGTAGCAAGGCCCATGGCCTGCTGGGTGTCCTAGTTAGATGTATCCATAAGGGAGGCCCATGTCGGATAAAGGAAGGCTACGAGAGAGTCACCAACGTACCCGGAGCCTTGGAGTGCAAGACACGTAAGACTAGTTGTATTATGTGTAGGACTGTGTAACCTGTCCGGCTAGGAGTTCCCCTTTAACCCTAGGATCTAGCGACTATATAAGCCGGACCTAGAGGAGACATTAGGGCAAGAAAGAAACAAATCATATCGTGCATAGAGAACCGATCTCTATACCTCATCGTATTGCCATTATAGTGATTTATAGCAGAAGTAGGATTCCGCCACCATCGTGGGATCTGAACCTAGGTAAGCTGTGTTAACTCGTACCCGCCAACTTGCCACCTCCCCGACTCTTTGAGGACCTCTCCATGGTGTACTCGTCGGCAATACCATGACAGTTGGATCCCACCGTGGGACAAGAGGCGCTTCAAGCTCTACAACGGGCGAGGTCCAAGCTCTTCACGGGAATCGGCGAAACCGTATCCATTGGTCGCGTTCTCTTCTCCGGCAACATTCTGATCGTACCTATGACAAGTTCTCGATCTCGAAAAAGACAAACCCCACCCGCTGCTCGATCCTTCCAATCAGGGACATCCACCTCTTCATCGGCGAAACCGACTCGGGCGCTAGTTCCCTAGAAGTCAGAGGATCGTCAAGGCCCGCATGGACCGCCTACGGGCAGGATATGTTCGCAGAAGGATCGAACACGGATCTCTCTTTGGAGTCTACCGTCTTAGATTGTAAAAATTCAAGGCCCACCCAAACCGCCTCTATGTAGGAAATAATGGTGGATGATCACCGCAAATCCGCCGGCTTCGCACGTGCGTCTGGAATGCAGCGATCACACTTCGACAGCGTGGTGACTATCTTCGATCTGGCACGATGCATCTAGAGAGAGGGTGAAAACCCTCACAATTACCTCGCCAGATGGCTCCGAATACGAGCCGATCTGGAGAATTACCACGATGATGATGCTATTTATCACTTCATGGAAGGGCTAGACCGCGGCACACTTCTCCGGCATACGCTAAGGCGACAGCAGGCCACGGGTCTCCTCACTTTCGAGGGAATTATTGGCACAATCAACAGCTTCGCCGCTATGGACGGAGTCGTCGTGGCACCTCCCATCAATGTACCCGGCCTACCGCCGCCACCGGAACCGCCGCCTCCAGCCAACAACCGTGTTGCCTCAGCATCGTCCTCTGTCATCGAGGAAGCCCCTACACCCTCTGAATCCATTCTAGATGCGCTTTACGCCGACATCAGCATGGACTTGGAGGAGATGGATATCAACCTGGAGGAACTTGACTCAGCTATGAAAGAGATGGAGGGGGATATCAATCGTGAGGAGCAGGCCGACAAGGACGTCACATCCCGACATGTGTTTGTCACCATTGGGAGTGTGATGGAAGAAGACCAAACCGGACAAGCTCCGCCTAAACCGCGGGATAATGGGAAGGGCCAGCTGATGACACCAACAATGATCGTGCGAAGGCCATGCCCCCTCTGGCTAACCTAGCGTAGCAGCTGCAGGAACTTCCCACCGGTCCGAGTAACGCCAACAACGCAAATCCGCCGCCACTAGCATCTACGTTTGCGGCCACCCAAATCACTCTAGCTGATAGAGTTATGTACGGCAATTTGCTCGTCAAGCCTATGACTATGGCCCATATACATAATGTAGTCTGTCTTGATGAGAAGCGCCAACAGCTACTGGAGGAAGCGCATGCCATCACGGAGCAAGGCGCAAAGTTAGATCAAGATCTGGCCAAGGCGCAGAAATTGATTGAGACAGCTAGAGCACTGGAGGCTGAGTATAAGACTCTGCTCAAGCAGCAGAAGGCTAAGAAAGCTCTGGCTCGCGTTGTCAATGACCCTGGTGTACAGCGCAACTTGGGGTGGTCTCCCTCGAAGCCGGCACAAGCTAAGCCATACATAGACAGTGAAGGAAGGCAAGTCATGCCCACACCCATACTCAATTTGGCCATCGCCAAGACCCTACTGGAGTAGGATAGATCACCCGCGGTTGTGGAACATGTCTATGACCTTGTCTCCATGGCTATCAAACAGCTAGAAAAGGCCACCTCTGAGAGGCTTGACTCTGATCCAGCATATTGCCAGTCTAGCAATCCCAAACGCCCAAGGGAAATATCTTGTCATGATGTTGGGTCCCAGACGGGTTCATCAAAAGGAAGACAGAGGGACGCACCACAACAGGAAGGACGCTATCCCCATATCCTCCGACCACGGAGGCAAGGCTCACCCTAGTCACCCGTCTCCACCGCCCCGATCCCCCGACATCATGAAGACCCAAAAGCTCACCACTGTACGAGCATGCCAACGCCTAGACGCCCTCAGGGCGGCATCGTCATTCACAACAACATGGAGTATCCTCGTCATGGCGGGGAGCATAGTGGCAATCACAGACACAAGAGCAAGTCGCACCATGACCCTCCACGTCCGACAAGCAACCACGACAGACGTAAGGAGTTGTAGGAAGGGAACAGCAAGAAGGCTAAACCACCGCCACCTCCGCTTCCATCGCCCCCTAGAAGCCACCATGGCGGAGGAGGTCCACGTAGCTCACGCAGCCCTTCCGCTGATGGCAAGAAGAAAAAAGAAAACCCAGAGCCGTATGACACGTGTTCACGCTTGGACAAGATTCAGGAGGCCCGGGAAGGACAATACATAGGACCACGTTGCTTTGGACCCTTGATACGGACCGCAACCTACCCCAAGGGTTTTCGGATTGATAAGACGATCAAGCCCTATGACGACACCGCCAAGCCAGCTACGTGGTTGCAGGATTATGGCAACACGGTCGAGATCGCCGGGGAAAACCCCAACATTGCCTTCAAGTACCTCCCACTAATATTGACGGGCAGGGCCCGCCAATGGATCGAAGACTTACCGGAGAAGTCCATATGCCATTGGTTGGACATGCAAGAAGCGTTCGCCAAGAAATTCGATGGTACGTACAAACATCCCTACACTGTCAGTGATCTACAACGGTGTGTCCAGGAGAAGGACGAGACATCTCGATCCTACCTCTCCTGCTGGGTAGATATGAAAAATTCCTGCGCAGGAGTGCATGATCAGACCTCTATGGCCACCTACATTGATGGTTTGGAAAAAGGAACCTTGCTCCGACATAAGTTGAAGCGCCTGCAGGATAATCACATGCTGGATCTCAATCAGATGATCTCCCTGGCCAGTGAGTTCGTGGCTGCCGACGATGATGCTCGCGCCTCCTTGCCAGAAATTGCCATTCCAACCGAAGCTAAGAGGAACAACAGAACTAAGCGCAAGATCCCACCATAAGAAAAGCCAACCTATGACATGGTCGCAACGAAGTTTGCATGAAGAGGTGATGTCGGACAGCACGGCCGAGGCCGGGGGGCTAGTCGTGGGCAGTAGCGCGATAGTGAAACTATCCTGGCAGTGACCTGCGTTCCCCAAACATACAAGGAATACCATGATATGCCGTGCCTCGTGCACCTCGATGCCACTGGAAAAGCTACCCACACCAATCGTCATTGCTAGTTCGTCAACGATCTAAAGAAGACCCAAGGTCCGGCTAAAAATGAAGCCGAAAGAATCGACCGCGAGGCAAGGGAAAAGGGAAGAAGAAGGAAGAGGAGTCCAAGGATTCAAGTGACATGGACGAGGATGTTGACCCCAAGCATGCCAACAAGGAGGATGGCAAAGGCAAGAACGCCTTCGAGAAGAAGGCCCCCGTCTACCACACTTTCCTTGGCACCCCAACTGTCCGGGATCAGATGACCTCTCTCAGGATTCTGATGGCCACCCTACCCCCAGTTCCCCAGTACCTGCGCTAGTCGAAAGTTCCAATCACATGGGACAGGAAGGATCACCCTAACCTCGTTCCAATGGAGAACCAATACGCCATGGTCATAAACCCCTTGATTGACAACAATAAGTTCACCAAGTGCACGGTGGATAGCGGAAGTAGCATCAACATTATGTACCTGGATACACTACATAATATGAACTTGATGGATACCAACCTAAGGCAGAGCAACACCATGTTCCATGGCGTAGTTCCTAGTCGGGAGGCTCGGTCCCTTGGATGCATCACGCTTCTGGTCGCTTTTGGTGATGTTAACAACTACCGCCAAGAATGCATGACCTTTGAAGTGGTCCCCTTCAAGAGCGTGTACCACGTCATATTCGTACACGACATCTTCCACTTCTTCATGGCCAAGCCATGCTTCGTTTACAACAAGCTCAAGATACCCGAACCAAACGGTGTCATCACCGTATCCGGAAGCTTTTCAAAGGCAAGGGACTGCAAGATTGGAGAAGCACCCTTTGCAGAAGTTGTCCTCTATAGCGAAGAATTCAAGGAGATCCAAAGTAAGGTCAACGACTCGGAAATGCTGGCATCGAAGAAGAAGATTTCTGACTCCAATCCCGCCTTCAAGGCCGCCATCGAGACAAAGCCAGTGGAACTTGTGGTAGGATGCCTCCAAGTTCACCGCCGTTGGGATGAACCTGGATCCCAAATAGGAAAGCGCGCTCATCGAGTTCCTCCGTGAGAATAGGGGCATCTTTTCCTAGAAACCTGTCGACAGGAAAGGTGTACCTAGGGAACTTCCAAAGCACAGTTTGAATATTGATCCAAAATGCAAACCGGTGAAACAACATCTACGATGCTTCGGGGACGAGAAGAGACGCGCCATAGGCAAAGAGATAGCTAGGTTACTTAAGGATAGTTTAATCCGAGAAGTCCTTCACACCCAATGGGTGGCCAATCCTGTACTTTTGCCCAAAAAGGTAACCAAAGAGTTAAGAATGTGCGTTCATGACACCGGATTGAACAAAGCGTGTCCGAAGGATCCGTTTGCTTTGCCTCGCATTGACCAAGTCATTGACTCGACGGCTGGCTCAGAACTTCTATGTTTTCTAGATGCATACTCATGATACCACCAGATCAAGATGAGGAAGTCGGACCAATTGGCCACTTTGTTCACCACACCTTACGACACGTTTTGCTATGTCATGATGCCCTTTGAGCTGAAAAATGCAGGTGCTACGTACCAGCAGACTATGCAGCATTGCCTACACGGCCAAATTGGTCGGAACGTTCATGCCTATGTGGAAGATATAGCGGTGATATCTAAAAAATCAAATGACTTAATCTCTGACTGAAAGGAAACCTTTGATAATCTCAAAAAATACAGCATGATGCTTAACCCCAAGAAGTGTGTCTTCGGGGTTCCAGCCGGCAAATTGTTGGGCTTCATCGTTTCCCAATGTGGAATCGAGGTTAAGCTAGAGAATATCAAGGACATCCTAATATCAACCGTCCGGCATTCCTAAAGGACATCCAACGGCTCATAGGCTACGTTGCAGTGGTAAGCCAGTTCGTCAGTCAACCTGGAGAGAAGGCTCTGCCGATATACAAGTTGCTGAAGAAGGCGGAAAAATTCATATGGACAGACGAGGTGGATGCTGCACTTAAGGAGCTAAAAAGGATACTTTCTTTGGCACCTATACTTGCAGCACCTAGGCCAATGGAGTCTATGTTGATCTACATGGCGGCCACCAACCGGGTTATCAGAATCGTCGTCGTGGTGGAGCGGAAGGAACCAACGCATGAGTACGGAGTACAACGACCATTTTACTATGTAAGCGAGGTCTTGACGAATTCCATGCAGTGGTACCCGCACTACCAAAAGCTAGCTTATGGAGTGTTCCTTGCTTCTCGGAAGCTAAGGCACTACTTCCAGGAGCACCCTATCACAGTAGTGAGCAAGGCTCCACTTTCCGACATCATCAACAACAACGACGCTACGGGACGGGTCGTGAAGTGGGGCATTGAGCTTGCCGCCTTCGAGATCACCTACAAGAGACACGACACTATCAAGTCACAAATCTTGGCAGATTTTATTGCATATTGGACGGAGATGCCAGATGCTACTCCTGTACCAGAGCCAGAATATTGGGTGATGCACTTTGATGGATCAAAGCTACTCAATGGCTCGGGGGCTTGTGTGCTACTATAGTCACCAACAGGATAAAAACTGCACAATGTCCTGCAAATCCACTTTGAGGCTACAAACAACATGGCATAATATGAAGCACTCATTTACGAACTTCGCATAGCCAAAGATATTGGCATCAAGCGCATAGTTTTTTGTCGAGATTCCGACATGGTTGCCCAGTAGGTGGCTGGTACCTGGAATGCGCGAAACCCTATGATGGAAGCATATCGAGACGAAGTAGACGAGATATCCAAGTGATTTGAAGGCTATGAATTCAAGTATGTCAAGAGGGAGGAAAATGAGGTGGCTGATCTACTGTCAAATCTTGGATCAGGACGCAAACCAATTCCGCCTGGTGTTTTTCTAAAGTATCCACGGAACCCATCCATGAAGGGAGAGGACCCCGAGAACCAAGATAGAGTTGACTCATTTGTTAATGCAGTAACAATAATCCCTCCGTCTTGAAAAAACCCGTTCATGGAGTATCTCGTACACATAAATTTTCCCATCGACGAGGTCGAAAGTCAGCAAATATTACATCGAGCAAAGGGATATACCATAATTAATGGGAAGCTCTATACAAGAAGTACCACTATTGTATACCTAAAGTTTTTTCCTAGCAAGAAGATATTGATATCCTTCGTGAGATCCATCTCAGAGATTTCAGGCATCACGCCGCTCCTCGATCTTTGGTCTCCAAAGACTTCTGGCAAGGATTCTACTGGCTGACCGCAAAGGAGGACGCTCACAAACTGGTCGAGACATGCATAATATGCCAATATTATGCTCGATAACCACATGTACGAGCTCAAGAATTACAAACTATACTAATAACTTGGTCGTTTGCGGTCTAGGGGATTGACACGGTTGGACCACTACAAACGACACCTTGTGGGTTTACACATTTGCTAGTTGCAGTTGATAAATTCATAAAATGGATAGAAGCTAAACCCATTAGAAAGCTTGATGGGGCCAGTGTCCTTAGGTTTGTCCGGGATCTAGGGGTGAGATTTGGTCTCCCACATAGCATAATCAACGATAAAGGCATCAACTTATCACTCGAAGAAGTAGAGGCTTATTTTTGGGAGAAGGGCATCTGACTTGACCTAGAATCTGTGGCACATCCACAATCCAATGGTCAATTTGAGCGGGCCAATGGATTAATTCTACAGGGAATAAAGCCACATCTAGAAGCACCGCTACATAGAGCAGTTGGAGCCTGTGCGGAGGAGTTGCCATCTGTTTTATGAAGTTTACGAACTACTCCCAACAGATCCACCGGCTACACCCCTTTCTTCATGGTACATGGAGTAGAAGCAATTACCCTCCAACATCCTCCACGATTCACCAAGGGTTGCCTCCTACGACGAAGATGACGCTGAAGAGTCCAGATGCCTAGATGTAGACCTTCTCGAGGAGGAGCGCGTACTGGCATGCCAGAGGTCCACCATCTACCAGCAGAAGCTACATAGCTACCATAGTCGCCACGTCCGGCATCGCTCGTTTAAAGAGGGGTATTTAGTGCTCCGACTTAAGCAGAAGAAGTAACAAAAATTATTCCCGCCATGGGAAGGACCGTTCATCATAAGCAAGGCGCTACTCAATGGTTCCTATTACCTCGTTGACAATCATGAATAAGAGGATAAGACAAACGAGGATCATAAGCATAAGCGACGTGACCCGGATGATGACTACCTAGACCTTGATCGGCCAAGGAACATAGCATAGCTACGTCCTTTCTACACTTAGTATATTTTATTATCTATTGTGTACTTATTATATGATCAATGAAATAAATTTCTTTGGTTCACTCATATGCTTGAATCTTTTACCTCCTTTAGTATTCATTTTTGGATCATATAAAACCTTTATGTGCAAGCTTTGCATTTGCACTTGTGAAAATTCCGCCTATGGGCGTTAACTTAAGTTTTCTGGTCTACACGTTCTTTGTTGTTTTTATGTGGATTCTAGACTAGTGACTTTAGGCACTCGAAGTCGGTGATTTTTTGCTTAGGTTTTTGACGGTCCCATTGGGTATCATCCCCTGAGAGCATAGTTCTGACTAAGGGTCTTCCGACTCATGAAAAGTCAAGCATAAGAACCAGAGTAATGGATAAGCCAACACTTTCTTAAAAACATATATCCATGATAGAATTAGTTCCTAAGTAGAAGGAAACTTATAGCAATAGTTTTCCGCCTTAAGATACACAACATTTTTTTTCGCATACATAAATAAACGAGAGGTGACAAATATTACAAAGTGTTTTCACTTCTCTGGTGCAGGGGACTTCGAGGCTGCATCATCGGCTGTAGGAGATCCATCTTAATCATCAACACAGTTGGCAGTCTTTAAGGACTCGGATCTAGCCTGGTCATCATCAAGCACCTCAAGGGGAAAAAAGGTGTCCGACTTGACCAATTTGGCGACCCTGGTGTCTTAGCCGGCGAGCGAAGACCAGATTGCATCGTGGTTGATTTGTTGACCATCTTCATCCATGTCGGGGAGACCAGAGGTCACCTTGTCGATGTTGGAGTCGTCATAATGGGCCTTGACCATAGCTAGGGCCATCCTAGCGCCATCCCAGGTACATGAAACTTTCCATCTTATGATAGGTTCGGGAGCTCGGCAAAGGATCTCTGAGTACTTCATGGCAGAGTCTATTGCCTTGATGTTGATGTCCAAGGGATGGGCAATCTCTTTCGCCTAGATGATTGCGGTGTCGATGAAGTTGCCGGCAAGAACCATGCATTCTTTTGGCAGAGGAGCATTATTGGTCAAGCCAATGGGGGTTTTATTTCCGACCAAGATATTTGAGTACATGAGTTCACCACAATAAGATCAAAAGTACCTAATTTATAGAAGTACAAGACAGAGAATGCTTACCAAAGACGCTGCTTTCCGCTTGCTGGAGAAGCTCCGCCATGGAGTCTCGTTCCTTTCGGAGGGTCTTATAAGCCTCAAGGTTCCGAGAATTTTGCTCGTCGAAAGATTTCTTCTTCTCCTTGAGGATCGCAATCTCCTCCTTAAGGCGATTGATCTCCGTGTTTGCAGATTCTTGCACAACAACTAGTGCATCGTCGTGCATCTTCAGCGAATCAGCCCTTTCCTGCTTCAAGATTTTGTTTTCACTATCCAGATCGTGGATGTTCTTGGATTGCTCAACAATATCATTGTCTTTGGCAATAGCATCTGCAAGTCGGAGAAATGACAGAGCATAATGACTAGTCGGAAGATAACAACATAAAACCAAGTTGAGAATGAAACTGAAAAGATAACAGACTCTTGCCCTTGGCGATCTGTTCCTTCAAGAAGGCGGTTTTACCCTTTTCAGCTTTAAGATCCTTTTGCATATTCTAGAACTTGTCGTTGGCAGAAACCCTCCAAGCATTCTCATTCTGCAAAAAAAAGGCTACTTAGTCTACTTGGAGCATATAGCCGGATAAATTTCCGCCTAGAGGCTCGGGGGCTATAGTGCGAGTTTTTAACTCAAAGCTATGCTTAGTCTTTCTTTAAGCATCTAGTCAGAACTAATTCTGTTTCAACTAGAGGCTTGGGGGCTATAGTATTGAAATTTACAAATACTACATTTGCTACTCTAAAAGTATCTAGTCGGAATAATTCATTCAAACTACATACTTGGGGGCTATAGTACAAAGTTTCTTACTTAGTCACTCTTAGAGCATTTAGACAAAAAGGCCAAGGGTTTTCCGTCTAAATCCTCGGGGGCTACAGTGGGATATTATGTATGAAATACAAAAGGCATATAAAACTTACAAGTGCAATGATCTTGAGATTACTGGTGCTCTCAGCAAACATTTTGCCAAAGGCAACTGTGTTAACTGGGAGAATTTCCGCCTACTTGAGCAGCTCCTCAACACCGCATGAAGGAGAAGTCGGCGCAGCACCAGGATCCAGGGCAGAGCTGCTCGGAGTAAGCACCAGGAAGATAATCTTTGGAAGCTCAGTCTGGTTCATGGGTGCAACAGTTCCGCCTTCACAGAAGTTCCGCCTTCCACCATCAATTCTTACCGCTTCTAGTTTTATCCTTATCTGGAGCTTCAGCCACTTTTGAGGATGTGCTTTCTTGCATCTCTTGCTTGCCGGCAACGTAGATCACCGCGGTAGCATCTAGGACCTCCCGAAAAGGAGTATTATCCACTTCCATGGCGGAAGGTTCAGCTGTTACCATTGTCGAAGATCCAATGGGTGTGGTGGAGGGTTGAACGGCAGGAGTGGGAGGAGCGATGGAGGGATAAGCTTGGACAAGCATATCTCTAATGTTTTTAGAAGCGCCCAATGTCTTGGAGGTCTTCTTCAAACTCAGGCTAGCCTTCTTCCTGAAACGTGCAAAGTATAAGTACAAGAATAAGATGAGCAAGATGACAATGTTGGATGAAAAGAGGCTTACAAAACATTTAGTGCCTTGTTCAAAGGGATACTGGTTAATCTTCTTTTCTCTGCCTCCACGGAGGCGATGGATCTCTTAGAGGCTCCAACCTCTGTCTTCTTTTTATTGCCTCCATCAGTAGCGTCAGAGGTGGATCGCTTCCGCTTTCGAACTAACGGGACCTCGTCATCAAACACGATAGTGACTTCCTTCATCAAACACGATAGTGAATTCCTTCATCTTGGGGTCCTAGACTTGGGGAGCCATGCAGGTCTCCTCCAAATCCCCCAATTGTTAAGTGAATCCTAAGTGTTAGATACAAAGGTACGTTGTAGAGCCTAGCCATCCGATGCGCCTAAAACCCTAGCCGGTATAACCCCACTACAAGGTTATAGCTTCTAGAGTGAGCACGTGCCGGCCCGGTAATCGCGCCTCAGCATACAAAAGTGAGTATGTACGTCGGAGACATACAAGCACATGTCAGAGCACACCATGTACAAAGAAAGGAGATGTAGGCAACAAGATCCATATATATATATGTTTATAGATAGGTAGCACTCAAAGGACAGAGGTCCCAACAGTACATCATACATCAAGCGGAAAACGTGATTTAACATCCGAGTACGGATAAGACCCAAATGGGCATAAGATGCCAAGCAAACAGCAAGTGTCCTCCATGCCCACACGTCTTAGGACTTCCTGGTAGGATCCTGACTACTTCTCGTGGTAGTCCTCATCAGCGTAATCGACATAGTAAGAACCAGATTCATCCACCTAATCACACGTACCTGTAGAACGGGAAGAACCCAAAGCGAAAGAACATAAATAAAACAAGAGCGTCAGTAATGAGGCTAGTACACGGTGATACTAAACCGTCCTCACCTACAAGGGTATATGGTGTACTCAGCGATGGCAAAGCTTACAAATGACTGACTTATAGAGACACACTACAACATCGGCTATTAGAGCGAGATAAGAGGGCGCCAAACGATAACATTAAGATAACTCCAAGCATAACCTATCCGACGCTTTCCCCCCTCGAAATCTAGTCGAGGAAGTAGTACCACAAAACACACACGTTGCAATTTTAGTTAAACAGTTGTTTAGTTGGTAAGACTAATTACTAGTCATATTATTAAGGCAAGGCATTAGTGGTGTTGTCTATAATCATGACACTATACTCCTGAGAAGTCTATAACCGTGGACACACGACTCGAAATTATTTACCCTGTAGGGGTGCACAGCTGTACCCAAACGCATGTTCCACCCTTGAACCACTAAAACGCAAACAGGCGTGCCGTCCAACTCTCACAACAAGAACTGCCCCATAACTATGCGCACATCCAGAGGCATCACCTACCGTGTGGAATTAACCAAGAGGTACGACGATTCTCAAGGAAGGCACAATGTTTGAGCCTACTGGTGGATCGGGCCCTGCGGGGTAACTTGTACACACCATGGGTGCCGCCACCGTGTGCCGCAATTTATGTGTGTAAGCCATGGCAATCCACTGCGGTGACCCAGCATACCACTGCATGTGTAGTACACTATAGTCTTTGATATGACATTCACAAAATACCATTCCGTAAATATCACATCCCTCAGAGTGGTACAACAGAAACATTGCGGGTCCATATTACAAACATACACACTTCATTATTATTACAATACCAGAAGTTTGTAACTTTAAAGTATTTAAACTTACAAACCAAACTTAAACTGTTTCATTGTAATATTCAAAGTTTCAAACTTAAACTCCTAATTGAGCTCAACAACTTAGTATATAAAATTTATGTTGCTCGCCTCAATGGGTTTACTAATAACTAAGGAAACTACTCGGACTCGTTGACTTCCACTCCATAGCGTATCTCATAATCCACCCCTTCCAATCCTCCGGACAGGTCTGGCTCCTCGTAGTAGACATCCTCTTGGCCTTCAATTGCATACATCTGATTGTCTTCTAGCTCCTCAAAGTCTAATAAGGGGACCAAAGGAATGGGTGAGTAACAACGTTACCCAGCAAGTTCATTATATACAAGGTGGGAAGTTCGATGTACTATCTACCTCCTTAGACTATCAGTCGTTGGCACTATGAAGTTTTCATAAACATTTCTTCAAAGATTGATTTTGTTATAAAAAACTATGCCCATTTGTCTTCACAGGTTTACCAGAACTCTCATGGAGTTCCTTTCCTGCCGCGTTCGTAGCTACTTCCTAGAATGGGAGTAACAAGTTACAGTTCTTACACTCTGCAGAGATGCGTTACTTGTCCCATGAGAGATCAAATCCATGTTGCACAACCGGGCGTACTTTCCCGTCCACAATTCCATGATGTGGGTCCCACTAGGTGATCTAAGCCAATCACTGCCCTCTCCGCGATCACGTATGTCTGCACCTTTAGGGATGACTACACCTCCATTAATCCCCCTTTCGGGCAGGCTATAACCCTGATGAGTTCCCGAAGACTCTATGAGTTGGTGATGCCCCTGGCAACTTCCATATAGGTCCAGTTATACCTCCGGCGGCCACTTATAGATAATCAAGACACCAGAATCGTGGGGCATAAGTGTGCCCACCCATATGCTGGATCCGCACAAGGAATCACAATGTCACATTAAGGTCGCCTTGCCTACATAAGAAAGCAAAAGGATACAACTGACTTTTCCGTTACATTCCAAATCTCATGGTTAACGCGTAATATATGACGCTAAAATCACTGATGTCATTGGTTTTTAAGTCCTATGTGATGACTCTCATTGCAACTAGAACCTAAGTTCCATTGCTCACTTTATCTTTACCACCACTTAGGATGATACTAACATTTTGTTTATTATTGAAAATAATATTTTCTTTCTTAGAACATAGGTGATAACACATAATATGCAATTACTTTGATAAAGACTCATCAAAGGACATGAGCAAGTGATGAACTTGCCTTGTGATTGCAAGGTAGTGAAGTCGGATGCTTTCACTCGACCTTGAGCTTCTATTTCTACAAAATACCATTATTTCCTGGTAAGGACAATATTTAAAGAAGCAAGAATGAATATGCATAGTAATGCAATGCATCATTTATTATTTATATTCTTTGTGTGTTTTACTGTTTTTAAGAATAATTCTTAATATTTTCTAAATATTATATTTAATATTTTTGTAATATAATATATTAGTCAAAGTGTTAAAAGCTGATTTTTTTATTTTTAACTCCTATTATTATTTTCTTAATATTTTTTAACAATAGGTCTTTCAATTTAGAAGATTTTATTTTTCTACTTTAAATACCAATTTAGTATTTTTATAAAATACTACACTAATTAAGAATGATAAAAATAATTTTTATTTCTTTTTGGTATTTTATTTTTATTATAAAATTCCATAAGGAATATATATTATAATAATTCTTAACCTAAATTTATTCTATTAAAAATAGAATTCTTAATTTTATTAAGTAGCTTGTATTTTATGATCTCATGGATACATTATTTGTATTTTTAGGAATTTTCTTTATTTTTGTAGGACTTATTATATCCTGGGGGTATTTTGGTCTTTTCGTAATCATTTAATTCTTTATTTTAACTCTTGGGCCAAGCCCATTGGGTTGATTAGGCCCAATATGGCCCAAATAGGCTGGTCAAATCCCCCACTAGAGTGGTACTGGATCATACTAGCCTAGTACGCACCCATCTCTTTCTCTCTTACCCTAGTTCTTCCTCCTCACACTCGACCTGCTGCGGTGTGTTGTGGCCGACGCCGTTGCCGCTTGATTTCCGCCTCCCTGGGCTTCCCCGGCCGCCGCCGAGGTGCATGGCGAGGCAGTCGACACTGCTCTGCCATCTGGTCCTGCTCGATTTGTCTTTAGGCCCCTCTCCTAGGCATGCTGACTCCACCCCGAACCCTAGGGTTTGGTGGTTGTTGGCAATGTGGTGTTTCGCCTCCTCTGTGGTCCTGTGCCGCAACTTGGATGGTCCTCCGGTGCTGCTAGACCGCTTGTGTGGTTGTGGCCGCCATGCCATGGCTTGGCACGGGTTGTAGTGCCCTCTGGTGCTCCCCGTGCTGCTGTTCACTCGTCGGCCTATCTGCTTCCTCTTCTCAACGTCACCCAGGACCACGGTAAGTTTCTCTCTTCCCCCTCGTGTTCTCTGTCCTTTACCTCTCTCGCTAGCCTCTGCGTGGTTCTAGTGAGTAATTCCTAATTAGGGTTCATCTGTTTTCTTAGGGTCCATTCCCCCCTTGTGTTGATTATTGAGGATAATGAATTATTTAGGATTAATTATGGTGATTATACTATTCTAGATGATTGTCTACTTGTGAATTTGGGGTTGTTAATGGCTTTGTTTATCAATTTATGTTGGATATTGGATATTGTCCAAATGGTGATGCTGTGAATCTAATCTGGTCCGACATCTTGTTAGTGATGATTGTTAGCTAGTTTTAGTACTATATCCGTGTTTGACTTCCTGACATTTACTATTGATGCCACAAGTGATTATTCCTTTAAACAAAACGATATGATTCCTAGTAGTATGGATTTCACCATTGCCTGTTGTGCTTAGTGCTGATAGTGGCACTGTCAGTATTATGTAATTGTTTACTTAACCCTTAAACATTGGCTTGTGTTTATATATTCATACTTGAGTTGATTTGATACTCCTCCTATTCTCTGATTATGATAGAATGTTTAAATGTAAATATTATTCCTAGTTATTTATTCCAGGAACATCATGGAATATCTTTCTACAAGTTTACTTGTGAAATCTATGTGTATGATTTGCTTGGTTTAGACTAGATACTTGTGACACCTTCCTTGTAATGGTACACAAGTGTTCATTCTAGTACTAGGCTAAATCCTACATGTGTCCTAGTGTGTCTTGGTGCTAAAATAAGTTGAAACTTCTGCTGGATATGTTAGCCTATGATGCATATGAATTTTCTTTGTCCTATGATGCTGGTATGAGGCATAGCTAGTTAGAAACTAAAGTTTTTACCTTCTATTACTCACAGATGTGACTTAGTATTAAGTGTAAAACAATGATTCTTAAAGCCCTTTAAGAAAATTATTTGACATCCTTAATGTTTCATATAGATCCTTAAAATGTATTGACCTCTGGGGTGCTACTATTTAAAAGATGTGCCCAAATTTTTTTATTTAAGGCTACTGGTATATTTGGATATAGAAATATGGATTACTACCCAATATCAGTGATGCTCAAGCTGAGAACTTGGTTTTGTTTGCAAAGATTGATAGTTGACCGTGTTTAATCTCTTTTATGATGGATACACCCCACTTGGATGTTTTTCTGAGAATATTTCATATAAAACAACACATGCTTGGATAATCTAAGATGATTTGATCATGTGATGGTTTTATTTGTACTCACCATGCAACTTGATTGTTAGTGATGATGTTGTTGTGCTAGATGATCTTGCTAGCTTGGTCTTCCTGGCTTGATCCTACTCTGCACCTCCTGGTGCTGCTCCTGCTCCTCCTAGCTCTTGTGATCTTGTACTTGACCTTGCTATCCTTCTGCACCACCCCCTCCTTATGTTACCATCTTGAGGATGATTGGATGGTTTGTTGAGTTTCTAGATGGTGTTTTTGTTTGGGAATTTGGCAGGCTCAATGTGTTCTTGTAGCGTTCTTGAGAAGATAGAATGAATTCCCTATAGATGTGCTACGACTATGAACTCCCTTTTGACTGCTTGTGCTGCTGCTATGGTTTGGACAACACACTACATGCATTTAGTTGACTAAGCTGCCTTGCTATTTGGGCTGGTTGTGGATTAGATCAAGTGAAATGTTTTTTCACTTCTGTCCTTTTGCTAGTTACCTTCCTAGTGAAACTTTCCCCTTTACTTTGTTGATGATGTGGTCTTGAGGCTTGTTTGATAAAAGAACAGATAATGCGCATTGGTGAAACTTGCCCCCTTTTAAATACTCAATGAAATAACATGAACAGCGCACTTCACTGTTCACCTCTGAGAGTAAAAATAACCAACTGACCTTTTATTTCTTTTTGAGTTGTTTTTCTTATTTTGCAGGAACAAGATCTGGATGATCAAGATGTAATATAGGAATAGATGTGTAGTATAGGTTTTTATTGTAATCTTCATTTAATTCTTATTGTAAAGAATCTTGTAATAATATTCTTACAATTTAATAAAGTTTCATGTTATTATAATTCACTTAATGTAATGTGTTATTTTTATTTGTTGTATCATTATCACTTTTTAATATTAAGAAAATAAATAAGAATTCATTTCTTATTTGAATTTAGTTGCCTTAAATTCTTATTATTGTTTATTATATCTTTAATATAATTAAACAATGTTATTAAATCATTTTGGAAAACAACTCAATACTACTAACTTTAAATTTTCAAATATTTTCCAAATGATTTATATTTCGAATTTGAATTCAAATTCTTCCCCCCAAAACTCATTAATCCCTAAAGGTCATGTCAAAATTTATAACAATCACTATAAATAGCTATTCCTACCTCTCGATAGTGAAAGAAACTTTGATCACTTTAGGTTTTTGTTTGGCAAAAAAATTACCCAGATTTTACATATGAATGAATGCACATGCTTAGATTCCTATTTCTACCCTTTGGTGGTTCCTAAATGCTATAGTGTTACAGACTTCCCCCCTTAAATTAAACTTCGTCCCGAAGTTTGCTGATGTGTACCTGAATAGTTATGGATATGCTTCTCTTAAGTCAACTTCTTTCTCCCATGTGGATTCTCGCTTAGGGTGATGTTCCCATTGTACTTTGTAGTATTTGATCCCCTGTTTGTCAACCTTTTCCAGTTTTCTTCCAGAATTTTATAGCGTTTCTCAACATAGGTCAAATATACTTGTAACTCAATTTGTTGATGTGTGATTGCATCATCAGGCACTTTAAGTCATTTCCGAAGTTGGACACATGGAAAACATTATGAACTTGAGCTAATATTTTTGGAAACTCTAGAGCATAAGCTATTGTTCGATTCTTACTCAATATCTTGAATGGTCCGATATATCTCGGACTTAGTTTTCCTTTAAATCCTAATCTATTAGCTCCCTTCATTGGGCTTACCTTCTGGATGCCATATCCCCTACTTATGGATGCCATGATCTTCTACTTTCATCAGCATAACTCTTCTGTCAACTTTGAGCTATCTTCAATCGATCTCTAATAATATCGATGAAATCTTGATTCTCTTTAATATAGTCTGGTGCAAATTCCTTACTACTACTAGGTTCATACCAACATATGGGTGATCTACACTTTATCCCATAAAGTACTTGGTATGATGCTGCCTTTAGACTACTTTGATAGCTATTATTGTAGGAAAATTCTGCCAATGGTAGATGATCTTCCCACGAACCTCCAAAGTCTAATGCACAAGATCTTAGCATATCCTCCAAGATTTGATTGGGTCTTTCTGTCTGGCCTCTAGTTTCTGGATGATAGGTTGTACTGAAATCTAACTTTGAGCCAACTGCTTCATGTAATTGTTTCCAAAATGCTGAAGTAAAGACAGATCCTCTAGCAGATACTATCTTCTTAGGTACTCTCTGCTTACTCACTATCTCTTTGACATAAATTTCTACTAACTTCTCGGCATTATCCTTTTGATTTATCGGAATAAAATGTGCACTTTTCGTTAATCTGTCCACAATCACCCATATCATATCCTTCCATTTCGTTGTCATGGGTAATCCTGTGACAAAATCCATACCAATTTCTTCTCACTTCCATTCTAGAATTTCCAAAGGTTGTAATGGTCCTGCTGGACTTTGATGTTTAGCTTTTACCCTTTGGCAAGTATGGCATTCAGACACATATTTTGCAATATCTCTCTTCATGTTATTCCACCAGAACAATTCCTTCAAATCCATGTACATCTTTGTACTTCCTAGATGTATAGAATATGGTGTTTCATGTGCTTCTCGGAGTATCACCTCTCAAATTATTGGTACATCTGGTACACAAAGACGGTTTTTAAACCATAAAGATCCATAATGTCCTAGGTGAAAAGATGATGTTTGACCCTGAGAGATTCTTCGAATTTCTTCATTAATGAAAGGATCTTCATCTTGATGTCTAAAAATTTCATTCTAAAGATCACTACTCTGCTCTTCGACTACTCTCATGGTAGCTAATCCTCCAAGAACTTCAGTACTTATGAATTGGATTTCTAATCTACAGCTCTTTTGGCAGTTCTCCATTGATGGTTTGAGTATCTGTGTGCTTCCGACTTAAAGCATTTGCCACAATGTTTGCTTCTCCAGGGGTATATTTTATGGTCAGATCATAATCATTGATTAGCTCTAGGCAACTCTCTTGTCTCATATTCAATTCAATTTGAGTGAAGAAATATTTGAGACTTTTGTGGTCAGTGTATAGCTCACAACTTGCTCCATAGAGAAAATCCCTCCATCCTTTTAAAGCAAAGACTACTACTGCTAACTCCAAATTATGAGTCGCATAATTGACTTCATGTGGTTTCAATTATCTAGATCCATAAGCAATTACTTTACGATATTGCATTAGCACACATCCTAGTCCTCCTTTGGATGCATCACAATATACCGTGTAATCCTTTCCTATTTCAAGAACTGCTAAGACTAGTGCGGTAGTTAATCTGGTTTTCAACTCCTGAAAACTGGCTTCACACTTCCCATCCCATATAAATGGTGTATTCTTTCTTAGCATTTTGGTCATTGGTCCGGCTATCTTGGAAAAACCTTCAATGAATCTTTGATGGTAACCGGCCATAGCTAAGAAACCTCAGATTTGCTACACATTGATTGGTGCATTCCATTCCAGTACGGATTGAACTTTGGACGGATTTATAATGATTCCATCTTTCCTGATTACATGACTAAGGAATTCTACCTTGTCCAACCAGAACTCACATTTACTGAACTTAGCATATAGCTTATGTTCCCTTAAGATTTGCAATACTATTCTCAAATGATCTGCATGATCTTTATCCTTTGAATACATCAAAATATCATCAGTGAACACTATGACAAACTTGTCCAGATAAGGCACAAAGATTTTGTTCATCAAATTCATGAATATTGCTGGTGCATTGGTCAATCCAAAAGGTACAACGAGATACTCATGGTGACCATATGTTTACAAAAATGTTGTTTTTGGAACATCTTCTGGTTTGATTTTTATCTGGTGGTATCCTGATCTTAGATCAGTCTTGGAAAATACTCCAGCTCCCTTGACTTCATCAAATAGATCTTGAATTCTTGGGAATGGGTACTTGTTCTTGATGGTGACGTTGTTGAGATTTATATAATCCAAACACATTCTTCGTCCTCCATCTCTTTTATCCACAAAAATCACCGGAGTTGCCCATGGGGATACACTTTCTTGAATAAATCGTTTCCTGGCTAACTCATCAATGTGTTCTTTAAGTTCTTTTAGATCTTTAGGACCCATCTTATATGGTTCTTGGGCTATTGGTGTTGTACCAGGTATTAGGTCAATAGTGAATTCTATTTCCTTATCTGGTGGTATTCTTGGTAGCTCTGCTGGAAAAACATCTCGAAATTCCTTCACTATGGGAATATCTTTCAACTTTACCTCCTTCATTGAGTTCAATTGAAGATCTACCATAATATGACTGTGTTTATATGACTGATATACTATCCTTTCTCCACTTGGAGTCTTGATTGCAATATTTTTTCCTTGCAATTTATCTGAGCTCCATGTTCAGTCATCCAGGCCATACCTAGCACTACTACAATTCCCTTCAAAGGAATCACATATAGGTCCACGAAATATGTACAACCATAGATCAAGATAACTTGATCTTGTTTAATGTGGCGTACCACTACATTTCCCCTGGCCGTCACTAAGGTCATAGGGTTTGCTAACGTTACCCTTTTAATCCCAAATTTATCACATAATTCCTCAGATATGAAGGAAGTAGTTGCACAGGTATCAAATAAAACTTTTCCAGGATTGGTACGGATGTTGAGTGTACCTATCACTGCGTGCTCGGAGTTATCCACCTCCTCCAAGGTTGTACAGTTCATCTTCCCAGTAGGCCTACTCCTTTTGCCATTATTGTTGTTGACAAAATTTCCTCCCTTATTAAGTTGTCCACTGCCTCCACTGGCTTGTCCTTCACCTTTTGTCAGCCAACCACCCGGTAGTTTACTTGGGCAATTTGGCCTGATATGACCCCTTTGACAACAACCATGACAAATAATCACTAGCATTTGGCAATACCTCCTCATATGACCTGGAAGTTTACAATTATGACATATAACATTCCTTCTGGTTGAATTTGCACTTCGATTGGGGTTCTTGTTGTTGTTTTCGTAAGGTTTATTTCTAGGTTTGAATTCCAAATTGGGTTTAAGTTTACTTGCTTGGATTATCTTGGTTTCCTTCTTTGCTCTCTTACTGCGATCCTCTTGGACATTCTTGTAATAATCTTCAAATGTAATGGCTGCATCAAGTAACTATTGGAAAGTCTACTTATTGGCAAGCCTCAGCTGAATTCCACAAACAGATTTAAACCCCGTAGGAACCGTTTCTTCCTCTTTTTCTCGGTGATTACTTCATCCTTAGCATAACGAGATAATTGGATGAACTCCTGGATGTACTTCATGACACTAGTATATCCTTGTTGAATCTCTTCAAACTCTCTATGCTTCAACTCCATAACACTTCCTGGAACATGATACTCATGAAATCTTTGTTGAACTCCTCCTAGGTATACTCCCTTCCTGGAGGTTGCATTGCTAGCTGATTCTCCCACCACGATGCTACAGGTCCGGTCAGGAGATGCGTTGCATACCGCAACTTTTCCTCATCATTGCAACTAATAGTGTTCAGTTTTCTCTCGGTATCTTCTTACCAATCCTCCACATCCATTTGTCCAGGAGCTGATGCCAAAGGTAACGGTCTTGCATTCTAGAAATCAGAAAGACTCACTCCTCCACCTTCATGTGCTCTAGTGTTTCCAGCTCATCCCAACAACTCTTCCATGAATTTGTTCTGGATTCTTGCATCATTTGCATTTATTGCATAAATTTCTGCTCCATTAATGGCCTCATTGGTGGTGGTGGTAATTCTCCTTGGTTTTTGGCGGCCGTATCCGCCTTCTCCTTAGCCTCGCGCTCCATGCACTGTTGTTCAGATTCTGTCTCTACTCCTGATTCCATGACCCCTAGTCCTGCAACATAAAGCGAATACTCATATACATCATGCACATGCGTTCTAAGCTCAACTTCATGCACAGAACTAGTCACACAATGGAAAACCAACTCCAAATAAGAACCAAATATGCATTTCACATATTATACATTACAAACCATATAGTTGGTGTAGGTTATTAATAGCTTGCACTGTATTGGTACTACAACCCATGTGGATTCTACCCCACTTATTTATGTACAACATTATCTCAAATAATACAGTACACAACACCGGTTACTCTTCAACAAGTAACCTAAATCCTCAGTAGCCACGATGCTCATTATACATGCCTGAAGTCCAACCGTGCTGACGTGACATCTGTTGCACAGTCTGTGGAACAAATGGCCTTCAAGATGGAATGTACTCAGTATCTGAAGTATCAGGACTTGAGTTATCACTCAGCCTGAGTGCATTGACTCCCTCCAGCTCAGCTGAAAAGTCTATAGAAACCTATTCATTACTATCACCCACTTGCATCTCATGAGCCCCATTCCTAGAGTAATCAACCGAATACTCATATTTCGTTGCTCCCCAGGTGCTTTGCTGGGCAAGATAGTTAAACACTGTATAATGTACATTCCCTGGGTTTCGATAACGTGTTAGTGGTTCAAACACCCTCTCCTCAGGATCTTCCTCATCATCCTAACTTCCTCCAAACGTGGCATTTCTAATACTATAATTGGTATTGGTTATCGCGCATGTCCAGCTAGAATGTCCAACATCTTTGTCAGATCCATCCACTAAAATTTGGTTGCCTCGAGATCCATTAGGTGATCCCATCCTCCATCCATCAAAATTCTCAATAGGAAGTTCTGAATCAGACTCTTCCTCGGGAACCTGTGGTATAGGATATCTCGTATCTAAAGTAGGATCATAGGTAGGTTCTGGTCTTGGTGAATAAGGATATGGTGTAAAAGATTCTGGATCTATAGGAATATGTTTGTAAATTAGATAAGCCCTACTCACCTCTTCATTCTCGAACTGTGATGCTAACTTCTCCCTTCATTATGGATCAGTTAGATCCTCTAACATGTCATCCTTATCTTCCACTATGACTTGATGTGTCTTATACAAAGACCCAACTATCAGTCAATATCAATCCATAAACTTGGAAGCTAACTTAGGATGCTTATTTACCAAAGTAAGATGATCCAATACTGGCTCCATGTCTATATAATCATGAGGAATCATAGAAAGTGTGCTTCCTTCAAGCTCTTGGGATTTCTGCTCCTGGATATTGGCTATCGCCTCCATAATAGCAACATGATATACTGCTAAGTGACTTCTACCTTCACCCATGGGTAAATCGTGATATAACCCAAGCTCCTCTAGAAGTTGTATTCTCATACAATACTTGGATATCATACGACCATCATAATAGGTTATGGTGTTCACTGGAATATTGGTTTAAAAACTAAAACCCTCAAAAGTTAACGAAGTTGATTAGTGAATGATCCTTGATAATCATTGAGAGTCTCTTCCTTCCTTATCAAAGTTTGTTTTGTAAACTTTGGTGCCATATCCATTGTATACAAAATATTTTAATTAGTAATCATAACAAAGAATTATCGCACTAAAATATAAAATGGAATATTATCATTTGATTACCCATTACACCCTTTTAGAGAATTCTTTATCGTTGCTATTGGTTCCTACAAGTAATACCCTTTATTAGATTTCCAACGTAAGGTCAAATAAATTGCTCTGATACCAGATGCGGTGACCCAACATACTACTACATGTGTAGTACACTATATTCGTTGATATGACATACAATAAACAATGTTCTGTAAATAGCAAATCCCTTATATTAGTACAACAGAAACATTGCAGGTCCATATTACAAACATACACACTTCATTATTTTTACAATACCAGAAGTTCGGAACTTTAAAGGATTTAAACTTACAAACCAAACTTAAATTGTTTTAGCGTAAAATTCAAAATTTCAAACATAAACTCTGAATTGAGCTCAACAACTTATTATATAAAATTTATGCTGCTCGGCTCAATTGGTTTACTAATAACTAAGGCAACTACTCGGACTTGCCGCCTTCCACTCCATAGTGTATCTCATAATCCACTCCTCCGAACAGGTCTGGCTCCTCATAGTAGACATCCTCTTGGCCTTCAATTGCATACATCGGATTGTCTTCTGGCTCCTCAGAGACTAAGCAATGGATCAAAGGAAAGGGTGAGTAACAGCGCTACCCAGCAAGTTCATTATATGCAAGGTGGGAAGTTTGATGCACTATCTACCACCTCGGACTATTATTCATTGGCACTATTGTTATCGCCATATTTTGGCCAAAGGAGGAGATGGGCCGTAATCAAGATGGGCTTGGAAGATACATATATGCAACGTGTTGTTGAATCGGCCTTGTGCATGGATTTGGGCTAAATTGCCCGTGTATCTTATATTGTAGTAGGTTCCGTTTCGGTTTAAGTAAGAGATAGAGTTGTTAGGGTTATTCCAAAGATAGAAAGTCTCCGGACTATAAATATGTACCTAAGGTTATTGAGAAAAAGAGGGCGATCACGTTCACAACAAACACAATCTCGGCGCATCGCCACCCCTTGTTTCTAGGGTTTTTCTCGGGTAAGTGTCATGCTGCCTAGATCGCATCTTGCGATCTAGGCAGTATCTGCTTATGCGTTATTTGGTGTTACTCGTACTGAAGCCTTGTTGATGGCGAGTAATACTATTATCATAGATCTGTTTGGGCTAGCATCGGTACCTTTTTGTTATGATTGCTTAAGCTATGCTGCCTTTACTTATCTCGCTGCCTTTGCACCTTTTTTGGGGTGTAAGGGTAGCACCTTGCTTGATCTTTATTCAGTCGATTCGATCTGTTATAGTTATGCCTTGTTCTCCAAGGTTTAGTTTGATATCCACATGATCAGGCCTTGCAAACGGGTTGAACGATCCAGTGGCATGTAAGGATATGGTTTGCCAATTCGAGAGGAGTTGTTCCGGGAATTGACTTTACGTCGGTTGTTAGGCCTTCTCTAGGGTTAGTTTTCTATCATCTTTCATGTCCACCAGGCTCAATTACGTGTAGGATGTTCCAATTATGTGGTGAAAACGTTAAACTGTCGTAGATCGAGTTAACTTGTATTGATGAAGCAAAACCCCATGTTATCGTAGATTTAATGCAGAACCATGGAATAATCGGCTCCAGGAGCCGATTCACAGGGAAGCCTGGGAGTCGGTCGCGGCCCGATGGGAGAGTCAAAGGAAAAGGAAGGTATGGACAAACATTGGGATTGTCCCTTCTTCAAGTATTGCTGGGATGCCGGAATGAGCCGATTGCCTACAATCGACAACTGCCCAGAATGTGGACAGCAGAAGGATGACACAGGTCCAGTCTCAGTGTTCAAGCGCCTAGGGCCTCTCCCTCCTCGAGCAAAAGACCTCGAGGAGCCAATGGGTGGAAAAGAAGAAGACAGATATCACCGGCCAAGGTGGTGCCCCGATGGACTCAGGCACACCCAAAAGCGTCGAGTTCAGCGGCTGCGTAACTTGGAGGAAGCCGAAGCGCAGTACCTCCACGCTTTAAGGAAGGCACGGCCCGATCTGGCCGTGAAAGTTCGGCAAACCTTGGAAACGGAGGCTCGTCCGAAAAGAAAAGAGTGGCGCCCCAAACCAGTAAAAGCCGATGCGAAGACATCGGCTGGCATAAACATGGTGTTCACACTTCCGTCGGAATTTTGCGCTCCAAGAACCAAAGAACTACCAGTGGCACAGTTTGACTGCGGCCCACGGCCGGTTATCTTTGAAAAGCCACAAGAGAAGGGCTACAAACATCTGAAAGCTCTGTACCTGCGAGGTTATATCAATGGGCAGCCTGTCCGCAAGATGTTGGTTGACACCGGAGCGACAGTCAATATAATGCCATACTCCATGCTACGGCGTTTGGGACGCTCCACTGCAGATCTGATCAAAACCAACGTCACGTTAAGCGACTTCAACGGCCAAACTTCAGAGACGCAAGGCGTTCTGAATGTGGACCTGACCGTGGGCAGAAAAACCATCCCTACGTCATTCTTCATCGTTGACAGCAAAAGCACCTACGCCGTCTTGCTGGGGAGGGATTGGATTCACGCCAACTGCTGCATTCCATCCACGATGCACCAGTGCCTGATACAGTGGGATGGAGATGAAGTGGAGGTCATTCATGCAAATGATTCAATCGAGATCTCCATAGCTGGCATGAACATCTGGGAAGCAGGAGACCAAGAGCCGATCTCTGGAGTCAGTCTAGACGGCTGTGAGCGCATTGAAGCTACAAAAAACGGGGTGAGGCTGGTCTTATCCACTGGCCTGACAGAGTAGCGATGTCCACGATTGCACGTGGTACGGCCGATCCCTGCGATCGGCCACAAAAAATAAAAAGCAACAATCTTACGACAAACAGGTCATGCAGTCGTAGTAGGGAGGTTCCCCGCCATTGTAGAGCACAGATAAGTTGTAAACCTTCCTTGACTAATGCAATCAAAAAGGGGGGCGATTCCGGCAATCGGCCCAAATTACCTTTGTTATCCTCACCAACTGTTTGCCCCGTGTTTAGCATCGATTTAGCAGGTGACGGAAAGCTAGGGTATGGGTTTACCTCCGCTGATGAGCTAGAGGAGATTGACATCGGTCCTGGGGATAAGCCACGACCAACATTTATCAGCAAGAAGTTAGATCCGAATCTGCGGGGTCCGATGATAGCTTTGTTGAAAGAATATCCAGATTGCTTTGCCTGGGATTATACAGAGATGCCCGGGTTAGACAGGAGCATCATTGAGCATCGACTCCCGCTTAAAAAAGGGTTTCGGCCATTCCAGCAGCGAGCACGACAGATGAAGGCCGAAATTTTGAAAGAAGTCAAGAAAGAGATCGAGAAAATGTTGACAGCTAAGTTAATCAGGCCATGCAGGTATGCTGAGTGGATTTCTAGTATCGTACCTGTAGAGAAAAAGGATGGCCGCTGGCGTGTTGCCATAGATTTTCGGGATCTCAATAGAGCCACTCCAAAGGATGAGTATCCGATGCCGGTAGCAGAGACATTAATCAACGCAGCTGCTGGTCATAAGGTTTTGAGCTTCATGGATGGCAATGCCGGTTACAACCAAATTTTTATGGCTCCGGAAGATATACACAAGACTGCATTCAGAGTCCCAGGTTCGGTGGGGTTGTTTGAATATGTAGTCATGACGTTTGGACTGAAGAATGCCGGCGCCACATACCAAAGAGCCATGAATTACATTTTCCATGATCTGATCGGCAAGCTGGTGGAAATTTATATCGATGACGTGGTGGTCAAGTCTGCTTCAGTACAAGGACACTTGGACGATCTGCGACGCGTCCTGGACCGAACAAGGAAATTCGGGCTACGAATGAATCCAAAGAAGTGTGCCTTCGGGGTGACGGCCGGTCAGTTCTTGGGTTTCTTGGTCCATGAACGCGGAATTGAGATCGGCCTGAAAAGTCAGGAGGCAGTGCGAACAATGAAGCCACCTACCACGAAGAAAGAACTGTAGTCTCTCATCGGCAAGATCAACTTCGTCAGAAGATTCATCTCCAATCTGTCAGGAAGAATAGAGCCGTTCATGGGACTGGTGAAAATTAAATCTGATGAAGAGTTCCGCTGGGGGACAGAACAACAACGAGCCTTCGACGAGATCAAAGAATATCTAACGAAGCCGCCAGTATTGGTTCCGCCCCAGCCGGATAGGCCGTTCTACATTTACTTGTCAGTAGCTGACACGTCCATCGCCTCGGTGGTGGTGCAGGTTTATGATGGTCTGGAGCGAGTGGTGTTTTACATCAGCAGAAGGATGCTGGATGCAGAGACAAGGTATCCTGAGATCGATAAGTTGTGCCTCTGCCTGTTTTTCACCTGCACCAAGTTGCGCCACATCTTGCTCTCAGCAGAGATTATCATTATATGCAAATCAGATGTCATAAAGCACATGCTGTTGGCTCCTATGTTGAAAGGCCGACTCGGCAAATGGATGTTTGCATTATCGGAATTTGACATCCGGTATCAACCCGCGAAAGCGGTTAAGGGTCAGGCATTGGCCGACCTTATTGCTGAAAGGATCAACACTGATATAGCAGCGCTGTCTATACGAGCGTGGGCTATGTTTTTCGATGGATCGGTTTGTGATGATGGTTGCGGCATTGGCATTCTACTCGTGTCGCCCCGGGGGGCAACATATTCCTTCTCCATCAGGCTAGCTACCCCTCGCACCAACAACGTCGCCGAGTATGAGGCGATACGCAAGGGAATGGAGTTGCTCATCGAAGCTGGAGCAGAGGCAGTGGAAATTTTTGGAGACTCCAAGTTGGTGATTTCCCAACTCACGGAGGAATACAAGTGTGAGAGCGAGTCGCTCTTCCCATTATGGTTGCAATGCCGTGAGCTCATGGCACAGTTCCGGTACATAAACTTTAACTGGATCCCACGATCGCAGAATACAGAGGCGAATGATCTCGCACAAATGGCTTCAGGCTACAAGGACGTAGCAGAGGGAACTGATGTTCAAGTACAGTTCCTGGAGGCGGACGACTGGAGAGCCGATATCTTCAATTATTTGAAAGATTCGGCTCGGGGGCACCTAAACGGATAAGGTACAAGGCCATGAAGTATGTGCTTATCGGGGACGACATGTTCTACAGGACTCTGGAAGGATTACTGCTCAAATGTCTGGGCACAACCGAGGCCAATCGGCTCCTACACGAGGTACACGAAGGCGCCTGTGGAACTCACCAATCGGCTCACAAGATGAAATGGTTGATAAGGCGATCAGGGTTTTATTGGCCCACCATGCTTGAGGACTGCTTTAAGTACTACAAAGGGTGTCAAGCATGTCAGAAATTTGGAAAAATTCAGACGGTACCCGCTTCAGCAATGAACCCCATCATCAAACCTTGGCCATTCCGAGGTTGGGGCATGGATATGATTGGCAAGATCAACCCTCCATCAAGCAAAGGCCACATGTGGATTTTGGCCATTACGGATTATTTCACTAAATGGGTGGAAGCCGTCCCTATGAAGTCAGTGACCTCGAAGGATGTTATCGATTTTGTGAAAGAACATGTCATTCATAGATTCGGGATTCCCCAAACTATCACGACCGATGGAGGTTCGGTCTTCACTTCTCACGAGTTTAGAGAGTTCTGCGAGGACACGGGAATTAAGCTGATCCGATCATCTCCATACTATGCTCAAGCAAATGGGCAAGCTGAAGCGTCCAACCAGAGCCTTATCAAGTTGATCAAGAGGAAAATCGATGAGCACCCTAGGCGTTGGCACGAGGTTTTGTCAGAGGCTTTATGGGCCTATCGCATGTCATGTCATGGAGCGATAAAAACCTCGCCATACCATCTAGTCTATGGACAAGAAGCCGTATTGCCCTGGGAGATTACGGCTGGAGCCAGACGTGTCACTTTTCAGAACGATCTAACAACTGAAGAATATGCGGCCCTGATGAGTGACAGTGTTGAGGATGTGACTGAGCTTAGTCTGTGGTCGCTTGAGAAAATCAAAGAGAACAAGGCCAAGGTAGCTCGTGCATATAATAAGAAGGTGAGACCGAAGGAGTTCCACGTTGGCGATCTGGTATGGGAAGCTGTATTGCCATTGGGGACTAAGGATGCAGCATATGGTAAATGGTCTCCAAATTGGCACGGGCCATACAGGGTCGATCAAGTTTTAAGGGGGAACGCGTACATGCTTGAGGAGCTGGACGGCGTGAAATTCCCAGTGGCTGTCAACGGTCAGCATCTCAAGAAATATTTCCCAAGCATGTGGGATGATGGACAGTGAAATATGGGGGCCGATGCATGAAATCGGCCAATAAAAAAAACAAAAATATATAGCCGATGCACAGCCATCGACTCTAGAGGTTCAAACTGCTACGAGCAGGTGTCAGTTTACGTGAAGAAGCTACTGAAGGAATGCCTCGAAGGCGTGGAGGGCGTCAGCGCGGACACGATCCACCTCAGCGATCTCGGCTTCGTCATCTTCGTCCTTGCCCATCACTAGCTGCTTGTTCAGGGCACGTATTTCCGCCAGATCAGTCTTCAGTTGAGCTTTGAGGCCTTCCGCTTCGTCTTGAGAGCGGGCGATGAATGCTTCCTTGTCACGGATGAGCTGTTTAGTCGCCCGGACCTTCTCTTCAAGATCTCCCAGTTCCTTTTTCAAGGATGCAAGCTCGGTGGTGCTGACAGAGGTGTCAGTTTTGGCATCCAGAGACGCCTTTTTCTCGTTGAGCTGCTGACATTTGTCTGCAATGTTGGCCTTCAGTGGGAGTTGGGCGCGGCGCAGATTAATCCTCTCGCGAGCCAACTTCACCCTTGACCCGTAGAAAGACAGAGTTACAACTGGCCAAAGCTTCACCTGCAGTGCTACTGGGAGTTGGTCCTTGATTTCAGCAAGAACACTCTTCACCTCTTCAGAACCCTCGATCAACTTCTCGATCGGGGAGGACAGCAAGGCTTTGAGACGCTGGAATTGAGGTAGAACAGCCCTTGCTCGTGGTTCATCGTTGGCAACAGGGAGGGTTGGTTTGATGGATTCAGGGTCGAACGTCAGCAGGCCTGAGATATCACAACCCTGGCAGGCCGAAATGGCGTCAGTATGCGTCCAACACGGAAGGAAGAGCCGAACGAAGCGAACGTACCTCTCCTATGGTCAAGGGGATAGCAGATGACGAGACCATCGGCTTGTGTGTTGTTGCTGGGGGCTTGGCCAAAGTGGTAACCGTTTCAGCTACACCTTCAGGGATTACTAGATCCAGCCTTGCGGCAGGCATCGGCACTTCCCCGGCTTTTTCACTAGAAGTGCCAGTCGTCTGCATGGAAGGTGCTTAGCCGATGTAAATAAGTGATGAATCGGCAGATATAAAAAATAATAATTGGTAAGAGCATCGAGGGTGATGACTTTCGAAACCTCCTGGCTTGACGAAGAAGTTTGCAGCCCCTTGCGAGCCCTCTTGGGGCTCACAGCTGGCCCCGCCTCGACTGATGCTCGGGGGGCAGTAGGTGCAGGAACCGGCCTTTTCCTGGAAGCCGATGGTGGCAAATCTGGCTGGCTCGGTGTGGTGGTCCTTTCAGAGTCTATTGGGCCCGATTCTCCTCGATTGGATTGTGTGTCCCCGCTGGAGGTGTCTTCGATGGAACCCTGTAAGAAAAGGAGAGCTAGTAAACACAAGCATGTTTGCAAGGATGAAAGAGATCAACCAAGGCATGGATCAGCGTACATGCGGACTTTCTGGAGAAGGGCTCCGGCGCTTCAAAGTCTTCCTGGCAGCTACCTTCCTCACCACCGTTCTTGTTTTAGTTGGAACTCGAGAGGCGGCGGACCCAGAAGTGGCTTGGATCTTGGAAGCCGATTGTGGTGATATCGGCTGGTTCTGCATCACGACCTTTTTTAAAGGTGGCGAATTTTTGCAGAAAAGGACCACAGGAGCTGGTGGGAAGAATTCGAAGGGGGAGCCATCATCGTGTGTAGGTTCAGGACCATCTTGTTGCTGCAAGGAGACAGAGCGGGTTATTAGAAGGATCATTGGGGAGCTGCATCAAGAAAATTTACAAGTAATAGTACCTGTTCTACGGGGATATCATAGTCAGCATCGAGCTGTTCCAGCAATGGTCCCAGAGCTCTCCTGAAGGCATGAGTCTTCCACATCGCCCACCAGTTCTCAAAACCATCGGTTGATGAAGTAAAGATGAGGTTGTTGGGAATTGGGATGGTCAGAGCATCGAAGAAGGAATAACACCTTTGACTGGTGAGAGGATCGGGCAGGTCGGTGGAGAAAGAAATGGGGAGGTACTTGTCCAAGGCCAAATTGCCGAGCCACTACGACTGGCTGGTAGAATTCATATCCAGGCTTGATTATTCTATTGGATGTGCTCATGCCAACTGGAAGAAAGCAGGGACGGATCACAGTGGAAAATAGCTGCCGAGTGTTGGTGTCATCGGCAAAGTTGTCTAGCCTGAAGGAGATTGGATTTTCAAAATGTTCCGATTCTTCTGTGTAAGGAAAGAAGATAGGATTATCCAGGCCTTGGAAGAAAATGCTGAACCATTTGGATGCTTCCTGAGGGATCAGTTTGCTACCTGGCAGTCTGTACAGAGCTTGGCCATAGCTGGTGCATCGGATCTGCTTCCCTTTGACATTTGGAAAGTTGCAACTCGCCAAAAGGGGGAAGTTTGGGACATAGTTTTGAAAATACAGCTGAGACCATAGCTGGATGAACCACCAAGGACCTCCTGTTTTGACTGCTATGCCGGAGAATAATTTGACAGACATCAACTGGAGATATCGATAGACTTCTCCAAGGAACAGTTTGCCGACGCCGAGTTGAGTGCCTTTGGCAAGTTCGTAGGCCAAGGAGAGGTAATTCTTGGTTGGAGCCAGGGAAGGGCCACAGAATATGAAATGTTCCAGCCAGAAGTTGAGGAAAGCCGTGTGTTCCTTCTCTGTGACAGGGCCTTTAGTTTTCATGTGTTTTTGAAGATAGGCACCCCAGTTCGTGCAGTCTGTTTTGGAAGAAAGCTTGTAGGGGACCTTTGTCAGCTTAAAAGCAAAAGGGCTGGGTGATGTAACGTCCAGACCAGTAATCATCACCACGTCTAACAGAGTTGGTGTCATGGGGCCATGACCAAACATGAAGCAGTTCAGAGCATCGGACCATAAATAGCCGATGGTTTTTAGAAGATTTTCATGTTTCTCTAGGGGAGACAATGACAAATGCAAGGCATCAGCTATTCCCGTGGTTTCCCATTGAGATTGGTAAGTTTTGGCTACCCTGCTGAACCAAGGGACCCAATGTTCAGGAGGATTAGGCCAGGCTCGCAAGCAGTCGGCCCAAGAATTCAAATCTAGGTTTTGGCTTGCGAAGGGGATTCTGTTTGCCTCGCAAGAGATCAGATGGGCAGGACTAGATTCTGTCCGGGGGCCAAGACAGAGAGAATTTGGGAGAGAAGGATGCGGCAGCAGGATGTCTGAAACCTAAAAAATTTTAACGGTGGAATAAAGCATTAATTCAGGTGTTTGCTATTAATTCTAGCGCCATGTTCAGACTACGAGGAGCAGGCGTACCTTCAGACCAGAGACCGCTGTGTTGATATTGGACGATTCCGCCATCTGGTTTGCCGGCGGAGATGGATCTATGCGATTGGGGATCGAGGGTTCTTGTCGCTGTAAGCTCGATCTATGCGGTGAGGAAATTGGAGATCTGGTCTAGCCTTTTTGAAGAGGGTCGCAGGCTACCGTTTGAAGTTGGAGAGTGGCCGCTCAGATTTATCTAAATATGCGACCAAATTTGACCTTGTCAACGTTTGTGGGGAAAGTCGATGTGTTACCATCGGCTCGTTGGGATTTGATTTGGTTGACCATATGAGGGTAGTATGGTGAAAGCCGATACATTGCTATCGGCTTCTGGAGCGTTGACCTATTTTGACTATCGGCAAAAGCGAATCGGAAAAGCAATCTTTGTTGATTCAAAAGACGATTGTTTACAATGGAGCCGATTGCTTACAAAAGGAAATCTACTACTAGTGCTACTACTACTAGTTCCTAATCTAGAGGCCGGTGTCGTCGCCGCTGTATTCGCCGTCGTCGTACTCGCTGTCATCAGCGCTGCTGCCGGCGTCGTCTTCGTCGCTGCTGCTGAGGATGTCAGCGGGGGCCTCCTCGTCCTCGTCGTCGTCTTCGGTGTCCTCGCTGGACCCGGCGCGGAAGCGCTTCACCGGCGGGTATTCATCGGAGGAGGTGTCCTCCTCCGCTTCCTCCTCCTCGTCGGAGGATTCGACGCCATCCCAGGACCAGGCGTCGTCGGAGCTCTCCACCTCCAGTTCCCCATCGACAAGGAACTGGAGGCCCTCCTCGCCGTCGGTCAGGGACTCGTCGTCCTCCGACCAGGCGGCGAAGTCCCAGTCCCTCTCGTCCCACCATTGTGGGGCGAGAGCCTCGTACGCCGCCATTGGCGGGTGCTCCGGCGTCGGCTCTCGGTTGCTCATCGTGTTGGAAGATTGGGAGGAAAGGGCGGATGATTTGGAGGAAGAAGAGGAGGCCATGGCGGAGGAAGAGGGTTTTTTCGACGGAGGAAGAGGGTTTTTTGGCTAATGGAGGAAGATGGGGGCTGCAAACTGCTCAGATGAATTTAAATAAGGGGAATAGTGGGAGACGTTTCAATGCCATAGCAGTTTCCATAATGTGGTGCCAAAACGGTCAAATCATGCACTGCGGAGGAGTTGAGAAGACAGGGCATCATGATGAGGGGGTGGCGTGACGATTCTGCTCTGCAACGCGTAACCCGATATAAAAAAAAGGGGGAAGAAAAAACATCAGCAGAGTGGTTTTGGAATTATTATTGCCAAAACCAGGGGGGCATGTGTTATCGCCATATTTTGGCCAAAGGAGGAGATGGGCCATAATCAAGATGGGCTTGGAAGATACATATATGCAACGTGTTGTTGAATCGGCCTTGTGCATGGATTTGGGCTAAATTGCCCGTGTATCTTATATTGTAGTAGGTTCCGTTTCGGTTTAAGTAAGAGATAGAGTTGTTAGGGTTATTCCAAAGATAGAAAGTCTCCGGACTATAAATATGTACCTAAGGTTATTGAGAAAAAGAGGACGATCACGTTCACAACAAACACAATCTCGGCGCATCGCCACCCCTTGTTTCTAGGGTTTTTCTCGGGTAAGTGTCATGCTGCCTAGATCGCATCTTGCGATCTAGGCAGTATCTGCTTATGCGTTATTTGGTGTTACTCGTACTGAAGCCTTGTTGATGGCGAGTAATACTATTATCATAGATCTGTTTGGGCTAGCATCGGTACCTTTTTGTTATGATTGCTTAAACTATGCTGCCTTTACTTATCTCGCTGCCTTTGCACCTTTTTTGGGGTGTAAGGGTAGCACCTTGCTTGATCTTTATTCAGTCGATTTGATCTGTTATAGTTATGCCTTGTTCTCCAAGGTTTAGTTTGATATCCACATGATCAGGCCTTGCAAACGGGTTGAACGATCCAGTGGCATGTAAGGATATGGTTTGCCAATTCGAGAGGAGTTGTTCCGGGAATTGACTTTACGTCGGTTGTTAGGCCTTCTCTAGGGTTAGTTTTCTATCATCTTTCATGTCCACCAGGCTCAATTACGTGTAGGATGTTCCAATTATGTGGTGAAAACGTTAAACTGTCGTAGATCGAGTTAACTTGTATTGATGAAGCAAAACCCCATGTTATCGTAGATTTAATGCAGAACCATGGGATAATCGGCTCCAGGAGCCGATTCACAGGGAAGCCTGGGAGCCGGTCGCGGCTCGAATTTTACGTATGTTTGTTTGCCATGCAGGAAACCAATCGAAGCAATCCATCACCTTCCTGACCAGGTATAGGTCAGGTGGCACGCCCTTACATCAGCCAGGACGTGTGCCGGAGTTTTGCGGGCCGTTGCTCGAGGGACCAGGGCCCACCAGCAGTTCTGGGAGCCTCCCGGCTCTTCGTGTTGCCCGTCGCTGCTCGCCGGTGGGTTTTGGCAGGCAACAACTATGCAGTTTTTATAGACATTTCTTCAAATATTGATTTTATTAGCAAAAACTATGCCCATCAGTCTTCACATGTTGACCAGAACTTTCATGGAGTTCCTTTCCTGCCGTGTTCGTAGCTCCTTCCCGAAACATGTAGTAACAAGTTATAGCTCTTACGCTCTACGGAGGTGCGTTACTTTTCCCATGAGAGGTCAACTCCATGTTGCACAACAGGGCATACTTTCCCGTCCACAATTCCATGATGTGGGGCCCAGTAGGTGATCCAAGCCAATCACTACCCTCTCCGTGATCTCGTATGTCTGCACAATCCTTCAGGGATGACTACACCTCCGTTAAGCCCCCTTTCGGGCAGGCTATAACCCAGATGAGTTCCTGAAAACTCTATGAGATGGTGATGCCCCTGGCAAGTTCCATATAGGTCCGGCTATACATCCGACGGCCACTCATAGATAATCAAGACACCAAAATCATGGGGCGTAAGGGTGCCCACCCATATGATGGATCCGCACAAGGAATCACAACGTCGCGTTAAGGTCGCCTTGCCTACATACGAAAGTAAAAGGATACATTTGACTTCTCCGTCCCATTCCAGATATCATGGTTAACGCGTAATATACGGCGCTAGATTCACTGATGTCATTGGTTTTTAAGTCATATGTGATGAATCTCGTTGCAACTAGAACCTAAGTTCCATTGCTCACTTTATCTTTACCACCACTTAGGATGATACTAACATTTTGTTTATTATTGAAAATAATATTTACTTTCTCAGAACATATGTGATAACACATATTTGCAATTACTTTGATAAATACTCATCAAAGGACATGAGCAAGTGATGAACTTGCCTTGTGATTTCAAGCTAGTGAAGTCGGATGCTTGGACTCGACCTTGAGCTTCTATTTCTACAAAACACCATTATTTCCTGGTAAGGACAATATTTAAAGAAGCAAGAATGAATATGCATAGTAATGCAATGCATCATTTATTATTTATCTTCTTTGTGTGTTTTACCCATTATATAATTTTCTTGAATTTCTTTAATAGAGAAAATTGTTTTAAGAATAATTCTTAATATTTTGTAAATATTATTTTTAATATTTTTGTAATATAATATATCATTAAGAGTGTTAAAAACTGATTTTTATTTATTTTTAACTCCAATTATTATTTTCTTAATATTCTTTTTAAGAATAGGTATTTTAATTTAGAAGATTTTATTTTTCTACTTTCAATAGCAATTTAGTATGTTTATAAAATACTATACTAATTTAGAATGATAAAAATGATTTTTGTTTATTTTTAGATATTTTATTTATTTTTATAAAATTCCATAAGGAATATATATTATAAAACTCCTTAACTTAAATTTATTCTATTAAAATAGAATTCTTAATTTTATTAAGTAGCTTGTATTTTTATGAACACATGGATATATTATTTGTATTTTTAGGAATTTTCCTTATTTTTTGTAGGAATTATTAAATCCTGGGGGTATTTGGTCTTTTGTTAATCATTTAATTACTTCCTTTAACTCTTGGGCCAAGCCCATTGGGTTGACCCGCCCCAATCTGGCCCGAATGGACTGGTCAAATCCCCCACTAGGGTGGTACTGGATCAAACTGGCCCAGTACGCACCCATCTCTTTCTCACTTACCCTCGTTTTCCTCCTTGCGCTCAACCTGCTGCGGTGTGTTGCCACCGAAGTCGTTGCCGCTTGATTTCCGCCTCCCTAGGCTTCCCCATCTTCCGCCGTGGTGCATGGAAAGGCATTCGACGCCGCTTCGCTATATGGTCCTGCTCGATTTCTCTTTAGGCCCCTCTCCCGGCCAGTCTATGTCAACATCCGGTTTTTTAATCCTAGATGCTTGTTATGCCATACATCGCAATCCTAGGATTACCATTTTTGCGAGACATAACAGATTGGTACCATAGTTCATCATCCATTACAAACCATAATAAAGGTCTTACAAATAAAGGATCTCATGTTCCAGTCTTAATACAATCAATGCAGCGGAATAATATAATAACGGTAGCGTGGGCGAAGCTCCATCTTCAGGGTCACATGCAATGCTGACGATGGGAGATGATCCTAGTTGTCGTAGACTTCCTGTTGTCCATCATCCCAGTAATCCTCCTTATATTCTGGCCATAGGAATAGCCAGGGACAAATCCATGAGTACTCTTTAAGTACTCGCAAACTATCACTAACAAGTAAAGTGGTTCAAGTCAGAAATACTAAGCTCTAGGTTGTTTTGCAAAAAGCCAGGTTTACTTCTAGCTGAGTTCAGAAGTAAAGAAAATTAAATTAATGATTTACAACACCTAAGTGGGAACTTAGTTTTCAAGTTCACATCCTTGTTGTGGTTAAGTCAAAGTCATAGTTCATTTCACAAGTCATTTTGAAAACATCTGACGATGGAACAGTATGGCCACTCCAACTATCCATAATCGTGGACGCGGCTATTCGAATAGTTTGACACTCTGCAGAGGTGGTACACTTTCACCACAACATTCGATCCATCCGTCAGGAATAATCCTGAATCACCATACTCAGTATGCGAATAATCAATCCCAACCTTTCAATTACACACCCTAGTATAGGCACCTCCCCTATGAGTTTGGCCTCCCATCCATGACTATTTGTCATCATGGGAACTGCACAGGTGGACAATCATCACGAGGTAGCCTTAGATCAAACCTCTTCCGCAAGGGAACCTGTAACATCCCAAAAATGCTAAACTTGGATCATCAAACTCTAATAATCAAAATTAGGGTTAACAAAAACTTTTCTAAATAAAATTATGGAAGCATGCATGTGAGTATGCATTTCATTTTGAATTATTCTGAACCACCTTGTTTGTGTGTTCCATTGCTTGTAAATGGATGCTTAGGTGAAATAAACATCATCTAAACATTTCCCACACTTTTACCAAAGACAAGTAAATCAAAACAAATAAAATAAGGGAATGGTCATTTTGACCAATATAACTCCCATGCCTACTTTAGCTGTCTCAAACTTTCAGAACCTAACAGAAACTTTTCTGGATCTTTGCACCCCTTGATTGTACTCATAACAAAGTATCAAGGCCCACTTTGTGATCATCCAGAAACTTTCAAATGCAAAGTTTAAATGACAGTTCAAAATTGAATCTTTATCATATGGGAAGATCCCACTTCTTCAAAAACCACTCAAACAAGCTCAACTTTCAAAACCCAAGCATCTGCAGACTCACCAGCACCAACCTAGCACACCCACCAAAAATCTTTTCAAAATTCAAAACTTGAGTTCTTGCGGCCATTTCATCAAATACTTGGCAGACACAAATCAAACAAGATCCAAACACTATTGTGAGTAGTGATTGAAGCCTAACTTGTTCCCTCTCTGGTTACAACTAGGTTTTAGTAGATCATCTAGCTCAATTGCACACCCTTAGCATCACTGTAAGCTTGGCATTGCCATCAATGGTGAGTAGGCCGAATGCACACTTGTCACCCCCATGTCGACAACAAGCTAGGAGGAGAAACAAGCCTAGCCAGCATGTCTGGGAGCAAGCCAACACCCCACCGCCACTCCCTGTCCAGCGCTCGAACATTGCCAGCCACTGGACCACACGCACGAACCATGCCAACCTCACCAGCAACCATGCCGAGAGCACGCCCTGTGCGCCACGCTCGACCGACGCCCACAGACCGCGTGCCGCCCTCGCCGCGTGCATACGTGATCACCACCGTCCCAGCAACCCCGCAGACACGCTCGTTCGACGCCGCACGGACCACGCGCGCTGTGCGCCATTAAATTATCCGTCGGGCATGCGCAGAGCACCGTCGCGTTCCGACCAAGCCGCACTGCCCCACGTCTCGCTACCGTATAATTGAGCATCGCCAGGGAGGACCGCACCGCCCCCTACTGTCGCCCATGCCGATAGCCGTCTGTACCATCGACCACGACGAGCTCACCGTGCGCCCCGTCGGTCCCCTCTCGCCACTATAAATAGAGGTCACCCCCGCCCGAATTGAGCACACCATCTCACTCCCCTCTCCTCACTGATCATTCCACCCCGTTCCCGGATCAAGGCGAGCAGCGCAGTGCCGGAATTTCACCGGAGCCCGCCGCTGCTGGAGAAGAAGGGAGCCAGCGAGTGGAGCCGCCCCAGGAGAAGCTGCCGGTACCTGGAGGTTCGCCGTCATCGACTTTGTCGTTTGCCCGCCTCGCCTACCCTCGCCTGAACCCCGGTGAGCCCCCAAAGACCCCCACTGGCCGCGCTAGGTTTCTGTCTCGCCGGCGTTGCCCAACGTCGACGATGACCCTCAGTCATTGGATTAGAACTAGATCGAACGCACCACATCGCCCCATACTGCTTCGCACCCCCTGTCTCACTGACGCGTGGGTACAGCCACTTACGCAGCCCGCGGAAGCGCTGTGCTTAGCAGGCCGGCCCGTTAACCTTTCCCGCGCAGCCCAGTTATTTGAATTAAACCTTTTCCATTTTATTTCAAACACACTTCTGTACCCAGTTTCAAAAATCAACCCAGATAGATTCAGTGCACCAAATTGAATGAAACTAATTTTTTTCGAAAGGTCTTGAAATGATGAATCCAAGCCCGTTGGATGCAAGTCATTTGGATCTCTAGATCACCCTTGGTAAAAATAACAAGGCAGAAGATTTTCTGCATTCAAACATTTTTCAAATTAAAACCATAATAGCTTTTGAGTTGATTCCAACTCTCAAAAATCACATTTAACCACACCTTTTAGAATATATAAAAATATCAAGGTTTACTTGCAGAAATATTGACCAAGTAATAAAAGAATGTCACATAGGCATTTCTAGCCACTTTAATTAATTAAAATAAAAGAGTAAAACTTATTAAATTGTGACACCACTTTAAATCACATTCCCTTGGACTAAAATGTGTGGTGATGACATGTGTCAACATGATCCCATGTTTGGTTTGGAGAATATTAAATCTTAAGTAGTTTTTCAATGAGTAGAAATTACTTTTCTAAAAATAAAAAGGAATTAAACCAAGATTTAATCTTGTAATGTTAGTGATGATGCTAGATCATCTATAGGGACCCTTTTGTGTGATGATTGCAAGTAGTTAAGTATTTTTTTGGTGATTGTGTACATCGTATTTATTTATAGACGCTAGTACCGACCAAGGATACGAGTAGCGAGGAGGATACTACGAAGAGGAAGCCGAGGAGAACTTCAACCACTGCTCTGCACAAGGCAAGCCTAATACTACTAGTGAATGTGCAAGCTAACCCTTGCAAGATATTCTACTGATGCAAACAAACCCTTACTTGTTACCATGCCAATCCTATGCCTTAAGCATATGTGATGATATCCACTTGTTACCCCCTCCTAGTTTTATTCGCAAGCTTTCTAGTTTATTTCCTTATCAAAGCTACTTACTTAGAGAGTACTCAAGTGACTTGTAGATTTTAGAAAGATATAGTTGAAGGTTGCATAAAGAGCATAAAATTTGGCCTAAGTTAGAAACCTTGATTTCATCCTAGGATATAAGGTTGTACTTAGTTGAAACTCCACTAGTTTACCACCCCTCATTAGTACCTATCCCCACTTATAGATGCTAGTGCTAAGCATAAAACTTGATCAACTTTAGATGGGAATACTTGGTGAAAATGGTATGAAAACCTTAGAATGATGGATCATTCTACTGAGATGTTTTGACATCTGTTTCCGAACACCAGATGATTATGGTGATGAAAATGTTGAGGCATGAGCCTTAGCCCTTTATAAAACTGATGGTTGTCTGGATGCGATACCATTCCAATTTTATCGTACAACCACAATACCCGAAGATTGGGTAGGGCTTGACTAGAAACTTATATACCTTAGTATTGGTTCCTTCACGGCCATGGTATGAGCTGAGGCTACCTTGTGAAGATTGTCCACCTGTGTAGTACCCAAGATGACAGTTGGTCATGGTTGGGAGGCCAAACTCACAGGAGAGGTGCTTATACTAGGGTGTGTAATTGAAAGGTTAGGATTGATTATCCGCATACTGAGTATGGTGAATTCAGGATTTGTTCCTGACGGATGTATCGAATGTTGTGGTGAAAGTGTACAATCTCTGCAGAGTGTCAAACTATTCGAATAGCCGCGTCCGCGGTTATGGACAGTTGGAGTGGCCATACTGTTCCCCCGTCAGCTGTTTTCAAAATGACTTGTGAAATGAATTGAGACTTTGACTTGACCACAACAGGGTTGTTCTAGGAAATACAAGTTCCCACTTAGGTGTTATAAACTTCAACTAGCTCTCTTACTACTGAACTTAGTAGGGATAAATCT
The DNA here is from genome assembly GCA_916181665.1 of Avena sativa. NCBI lineage: Eukaryota > Viridiplantae > Streptophyta > Magnoliopsida > Poales > Poaceae > Avena > Avena sativa. The sequence continues at coordinate 375,643,802 of OV702285.1, read as the reverse complement.
GGCCTTTGCAAAACAACCCTAGAGCCTAGTGTCCTATTATCCAAAAACCCTTTTACTTGTTAGTATTAGTTTGCGAGTACTTAAAGAGTACTCATGGCTTTGTCCCTGGCTATTCCTGTGGCCATACTATGAAGAGGAGTACCTGGAGGATGGACCCCAGGAAGGTTACGAAAACTAGGATCATCTCCCATCGTCAGCATTGCCTGTGACCCCGAAGATGGAGCTTCGCCTACGCTACCGTTATTATTACGTATTCCGCTGCTTGAAGTTGTATTAAGAACTGGATCATGAGATCCTTATTTGTGTAAGGCCTTATGTATGGTTTGTAATGGATGAAGTACTGTGGTATCCAATTCTGTTATGTCTCACAAAAATGGTAATCCTGGGATTGTGATGTATGGCATAACAGGCATCTGGGACTAAAAATACGGGTGTTGACAAGTTGGTATCAGAGCCATCCTGACCATAGGAGACCCTAGTTAGACTGGACGTTGAATCAAAAAATGAGTTTCAAAACCAAAGGAAGCAAATATTTACAAAAACTTATTCTCATTCTTATCCCTTTGATTCTTTCATGAAAATACATGTTCCTCAAAAATTCTTGCAAAATACATAAAATTTGACACACTTGATCACTCTACTAACTTACTCATCCTATATTCTTATAGATGGACGTGAAGTACAGGAAGTTTTATCAGTTGGGGAATGGAGGAGACCTTATCTTTGAGAGGGATTTGGACCATCTTTCGGAACTTCTGGAGCGTCCGCACCCCGAGTTCTTCGGAGCTCAGCTCAATGATCGAGGAGGAGAAGATCTGCAGTGGCTAATTGTTGCAAGTCTCAGAGGAAAGATTGAACCTCCCACTGCTGAGGGAATTCAGTTTACCTTGAGAGAGAACAACTGGCTCGATGGACTTGCTAGGGCCATGCAGGAAAGTCTTGCCCATCTGTGTGGGCAGAGCATCAATCAGATCAAGGGAACTCGCTTTGAGTTTTGCCCGATGCGTGATGCAAATGGACAACCACTGGAAGCACCATACCACCCCGAGCTGAAGACTCAATTGGACCACCTTAGCTTCATGATGTACGATCGTCAGCAGGAGTTGGATAACTGCTGTGACTACTCCAACCACAAGTCTGCCATCATCAGAACAAAGGATCAAACCATCGCCATGCTGGCAAAGGATCGCATGTCTCGCCGCCGTCAGCTCGACAAGAAGGAGCGCATCATTGCCCGTCTTCGCCACCGCATATCATCTTTGGAGGAGACCATCCACAAGAGATACATGCAGTTGGAGGAAAGGGAGAATGCCGAAGAGGACCTTCGTGGAGACCCCTACTCCTATTACAGTGATGATGATGATTTTCTGGAGGATCAGGCTATGGATTTCTTCACCGATGAGGATGATTTCGCCTTCATTGATGATGATGAAGATGATGAAGCCACCGATTCCGAGGAGTAGTACCACTTAAGCACTAGCGTAGTGAGTAGTATCCGGTCCCACTGTATCGTAGTTTTCAGAATGGTTCTTAAAACCATATGTTTTTCTTTGTTGTGGTGTGTGTTGTATCGTGTGCTATGAGTGAATGAATGAAAAGCAAGTTGCTAGAAAAATCTGAGTCAAACTTTAAAAACTTTTCCAAGTCCCCGAAACCTTAGAAATTTCCCTCTTTTCTCATGATCTATCCCAATCTTCAGATGCCACACGGAGGAAGTGGTTCATCCCCGGACCCGATGTTGCAGATCCTGCAAATGTTGGTTTCGGGACGCGAAGCTGAAAGAGCAGAACGTCAAGCCAACCTAGCCACCCTGCAACAGATAGCCCAGCTTGCCCACAACAACCAAGGCCACGGAAATCAGGACAACCATGGATCTAAGCTCAAGAATTTCCAGAATACCAACCCACCTGTTTTCACTAAGTCAGAAGAGCCCCTAGACGCCGACGATTGGTTGCAAACCATGGAAAATAACCTAGAAGTTGCCGGAGTGGAAGCCAACGAGAAAGTTCTGTTCGCCACCCACTATCTAGCCGGAGATGCCAGGACATGGTGGAACAATGTTCGCGCAATGATCGGAGGCCAGATGATGACCTGGGAGGAATTCAAGGTCAAGTTCAGCAGAACCCATGTGCCACCGGGTTTGATCAAGAGGATGAGAGACGAGTTCAGTGAACTGAAGCAAGGAAGGATGACTATAGTGGAATACCGTGACAAATTCTTGTCATTAGGTAGGTATGCCCCGGATGAGATTGACACCGAAGCCAAGAAGAAAGAGAGATTCTTGAATGGTCTGCATGATGAGATGCAGACGGTGTTAGTCAATATCCCCTTTGCCGATATTGAAGCCCTTGTAGACTCTGCTATCCAGATGGAAGGAAAGATCAACCAAGCCAACGATAACTTCAAGCGTCGCATGATGCATCAGCCAGGAACCCATCAGACCCCAAAGTATCGCCCCAACCCATCTCCAGGATTTGCCCCAAGAACAAACAGACCCCCGATGAGCCGTCCGACCTATCCCAACCGTGGAAACCCTAGACCCGGAGGAAATCACAACAACCTCGGCAACTCTAGCAATTTCAACCGTGCCCCACCCAAGTTCAACAACTACAATGCTGCCGCCAACACCAATACTGCCCCTAGGACCGGAAGCAATGCGGTGCCTGTAGCAGCAAAGGACAAGTCGCAAGTGACTTGTTATGACTATGGAAATAAAGGTCACTGCTCTAACGAGTGCCCGAACAAGAAGAATGCCGCAGCCCCAATACCAATGCCCTAGCTCAGCAGCAACGTCGTGTTCAGCCAGGAAGAAGATTTTCCCCAGGGAATTCGCTCAACCGCCACGGCCGTCTTTTTCTCATGCATGCTGAAGAAGCTCAGGAAGCGCCAGACGTCGTGCTGGGTATGTTTTCTGTTAATTCAGTACTTGCAAGAGTGTTGTTTGATTCTGGTGCATCACATTCATTTTTCACCAAAGAATTTGCATGCACTAGTAAAATTCAACCAACCAAACTGAAGCATGTTATGATTGTTCAAATTCCCGGATCAACCACCAAGGCTAGGCAAATTTGCAAAGCCGTCCCTATCCGAATCCATGGCATAGATTTTTATGCTAATCTGATAGTACTCGGAACTAAAGGTTTGGATGTAGTACTAGGAATGGATTGGATGTCCAAACATAAAGGATTGATTGACTGTGCCAAAAAAGCCATAACCATGACCAGTACAGCCGGAGTATCAGTCGATCATATATCTGAAACCTTACCTCGTCAATTCAAATGCAACAAGAGTATAGCCCAACCTACCATTGACCAAGTCCGGATAGTCTGTGAATACCCTGATGTATTCCGAGATATTCTGCCCGGTATGCCCCCAGATCGGGATATTGAGTTTATCATCGAACTAATCCCCGGAACTGGACCCATAGCCCAGACACCCTATAGTATGAACCCGTCAGACCTAGCAGAACCGAAGAAGCAACTGGATGCCATGCTGGAAATTGGATTGATTCAACCAAGTGCGTCACCATGGAGATCACCTGTCTTGTTTGTGGACAAGAAAGATGGAGGTAACCGTTTGTGTACGGATTACCGGAAGTTGAATGATGTCACCATCAAGAACAAGTACCCATTGCCCAAGATAGAAGATTTGTTTGATCAGTTGACTGGTGCCAAAGTGTTTTCTAAGATTGATCTTAGGACTGGCTATCATCAACTCAAAATCTGTGCAGAGGATATTCCAAAGACTGCCTTTACCACCAGATATGGATTATACGAGTATACAGTCATGTCTTTTGGATTAACCAATGCCCCCGCTTATTTCATGAATCTCATGAATAAGATTTTTATGGACTTCCTGGATAAGTTTGTCGTTGTTTTCATCGATGACATTCTGATTTATTCCAAATCAGAAGAAGAACATGAGCTACACCTAAGGACCATTCTTGGAACCCTTAGAGAGCATCAGTTGTATGCCAAGTTTAGCAAATGTGAATTCTGGTTACAGGAGGTAGGATTCCTCGGTCACATTGTATCCGCCGGAGGAATTGCCGTTGACCCTGCCAAAGTGAAATATGTAGAAGATTGGCAAGCCCCAACCACTCAAACCCAAGTTCGTGCATTTCTCGGATTGGCGGGATACTACCGCAAATTCGTAGAAGGATTCTCGAGTATCGCCAGACCTATGACCCAATTGCTAAAGAAGGACAAGAAGTTTGAATGGACCGACAAATGTGAAGCGAGTTTTCAAGAACTCAAAAGGAGATTGATTTCAGCCCCAATCTTGATCATGCCGGATATCACGAAGCCCTTCGATGTGTATTGCGATGCATCCAAGATCGGTCTCGGATGTGTGCTAATGCAAGAAGGCAAAGTTATATATTATCTATCTCGGCAATTGAAGCAACATGAGAAAAATTACCCAACCCATGACCTCGAACTCGCAGCCGTAGTTCTAGCCCTGAAGACATGGAGACATTACCTGATGGGAAACCGTTGTGAGATTTATTCGGATCACAAGAGCCTGAAGTATATATTCACTCAGAAGGAGCTGAATATGAGACAGAGGAGATGGATTGAACTAATCAAGGATTACGATCTGGACATTCACTATCACCCTGGTAAAGCCAATGTGGTAGCAGATGCCCTTAGCAAATTTCCGTGCCACTTGAACTCCATGATTTTGAAGGAGCAACCAAGTTTGCACAAAGAGATGGAAGATTTTCGAATAGAATTAGTGTGTGAAGGATTTTTGGCTAGCATAGAACTTCAACCCACTTTGATCAGCCAGATCAAAGAGGCGCGGAATGGAAATGCTAGTATCGATGGAATCAAGCGTCGTATTGGTACAGGCAAAGTACCCGGATTCACCGAAGACAAAGAAGGAGTTCTGTGGTAAAAAGGACGCCTTTGTGTACCCGCAGATTCTGAGTTGAAAGAAGTGATTCTGAAGGAGGCTCATGATACTCTTTATTCTATCCACCCCGGAGGAACTAAGATGTATCAAGATTTGAAGGAGCAATTTTAGTGGCATAAGATGAAGAGATAAATCGGAAGCTATATCGCCAAGTGTGACATATGCCAGCGAGTCAAGGCAGGACATAAAAGACCCGCTGGATTGTTGCAACCCTTACAGATTCTGGAATGGAAATGGGATTCCGTTGGAATGGACTTTATCACCGGACTGCCTACTTCTAGTAGGGGAAATGACTCTATCTGGGTCATAGTGGACTGATTGTCCAAAGTCACCCATTTCTTTCCCGTCAAGACCACCTATCAGAGTTCGAAGCTAGTAGAGTTGTACATCTCTAGAATAGTTAGTTTGCATGGAGTCCCCAAGAACATCGTATCGGATCGGGGAACTCAGTTTACCTCGAGATTCTGGAAGAAAGTCCAGGAAGGTTTAGGAACCCGCCTAGATTTCAGTACCGCGTATCACCCTCAGACAATTCTAGAGAGTTCCCCGATGGACAAACGAAGCGAGTAAATCAAATACTCGAAGATATGCTGAGAGCATGTGTGTTAGAATATGGATCCAAGTGGGAAGATTGTCTGCCGTTTGCAGAATTTTCTTACAACAACAGTTATCAGGCTAGTTTGCAAATGGCCCCATTTGAATTCATGTATGGAAGAAAGTATCGCACCCCTTTGAATTGGTCGGAAGTAGGAGAGAGTCAGATTTTCGGACCCGACATCCTACGAGAAGCAGAAGAGAAGGTTCACAAGATTCGTGAGCACCTCAAGACTGCCCAATCCAGACAGAAGAGTTACGCCGACAAGAGACATCGAGACCTCGCCTTCAACATAGGAGATTTTGTTTATCTGAAAGTCTCTCCATTGAAGGGAATGCAGCGTTTCCAAATCAAAGGAAAGTTAGCCCCCAGATATATCAGACCTTTCAAAATTTTGAACCGTCACGGAGAAGTATCGTATCAATTTGAAACTACCCGAAAAGATGTCCGCAGTGCACAATGTGTTCCATATCTCGTTACTTCGCAAGTGTCTCGAAGGCCCAGAGAAGACCGAAGTGTTCAAGAACATCGACCACCGGACCATAGAGATCAACGAGGACCTGACCTATCCCGAAGTGCCCATCCGTATTTTGGAAGAAGCCTTCAGAACTACCCAAACCCGAAGCATCAACTTTCTCAAGATTCAGTGGAGCAACCACACAGAAGAGGAAGCTACCTGGGATCGCGAAGATCACATCAGGACGGAGTTTCCCGATCTCTTCAAATCCTAGGTAATCTTTTTCGTCCTTTTTCAAATCTCGGGACGAGATTTTGTTTAAGCGAGGAAGGTTTGTAACATCCCAAAAATACTAAACTTGGATCATCAAACTCTAATCATCAAAATTAGGGTTAACAAAAACTTTTCTAAATAAAATTATGGAAGCATGCATGTGAGTATGCATTTCATTTGGTATTCTTTTGAACCACCTTGTTTGTGTGTTCCATTGCCTGTAAATGGATGCTTAGGTGAAATAAACATCATCTAAACATTTCCCACACTTTCCCAAAGACAAGTAAATCAAAACAAATAAAATAAGGGAATGGTCATTTTGACCAATTTAACTCCCATGCCTACTTTGGCTGTCTCAAACTTTCAGAACCTAACAGAAACTTTTCTGGATCTTTCCACCCCTTGATTTTACTCATAACAAAGTATCAAGGCCCACTTTGTGATCATCCAGAAACTTTCCAATGCAATGTTTAAATGACAATTCAAAATTGAATCTTTATCATACGGGAAGATCCCACTTCTTCAAAAACCACTCAAACAAGCTCAACTTTCAAAACCCAAGCATCTGCACACTCACCAGCACCAACTTAGCACACCCACCAAAAATCTTTTCAAAATTCAAAACTTGAGTTCTTGCGGCCATTTCATCAAACACTTGGCAGACACAAATCAAACAAGATCCAAACACTATTGTGAGCAGTGTTTGAAGCCTAACTTGTTCCCTCTCTGGTTACAACAAGGTTTTAGTAGATCATCTAGCTCAATTGCACACCCTTAGCATCACTGTAAGCTTGGCAATGCCATCAATGGTGAGCAGGTCGAATGCACACTTGTCACCCCCATGTCGACTGCAAGCTAGGAGGAGAAACAAGCCTAGCCAGCATGTCTGGGAGCAAGCCAACACCCCACCGCCACTCCCTGTCCAGCGCTCGAATGTTGCCAGCCACTAGACCACACGCACGAACCATGCCAACCTCGCCAACAACCATGCTGAGAGCACGCCCCGTGCGCCACGCTCCACCGACGCCCATAGACCGCGCGCCGCCCTCGCCGCGTGCATACGTGATCACCAACGTCCCAGCAACCCCGCAGACATGCTCATTCGACGCCGCGCGGACCACGCGTGCTGTGCGCCATTAAATTCTCCGTCGGGCACGCGCAGAGCACCGTCGCGTTCCGACCAAGCCGCACCGCCCCACGTCTCGCCACCGTATCGTTGAGCATCGCCAGGGAGCACCGCACCGCCCCCTACCGTCGCCCATGCCGATAGCCGTCTATACCATCGACCACGACGAGCTCACCGTGCGCCCCGTCGGTCCCCTCTCGCCACTATAAATAGAGGTCACCCCCAGCCGAATTGAGCACACCATCTCACTCCCCTCTCCTCACTGATCATTCCACCCCGTTCCCGGAGCAAGGCGAGCAGCGCAGTGCCAGAATTTCACCGGAGCCTGCCGCTGCTGGAGAAGAAGGGAGCCGGCGAGTGGAGCCGCCCCAGGAGAAGCTACCGGTACCAGGAGGTTCGTCGTCGTCGACTTTGTCATTTGCCTGCCTCGCCGACCCTCGCCTGAACCCCGGTGAGCCCCCAATGACCCCCACTGGCCGCGCTAGGTTTTTGTCTCGCCGGCGTTGCCCAACATCGACGATGACCCTCAGCCGTTGGATTAGAACCAGATCGAACGCACCACATCGCCCCATACTGCTTCGCACCCCCTGTCTCACTGACGCGTGGGGATAGCCACTTACGCAGCCCGCGGAAGCGCTGTGCTTAGCAGGCCCGCCCGTTAACCTTTCCCGCGCAGCCCAGTTATTTGAATTAAACCTTTTTCCATTTTATTTCAAACACACTTCTGTACCCAGTTTCAAAAATCAACCCAGATCGATTCAGTGCACCAAATTGAATGAAACTAATTTTGTTAGAAAGGTCTTGAACTTCTGAATCCAAGCCCGTTGGATGTAAGTCATTTGGATCTGTAGATCACCCTTGGAAAAAATAACAAGGCAGAACCTTTTCTGCATTCAAACATTTTTCAAATTAAAACCATAATAGCTTTTGAGTTGATTCCAACTCTCAAAAATCACATTTAACCATACCATTCAGAATATATAAAAATATCTAGGTTTACTTACAGAAATATTGACCAAGTAATAAAAGAATGCCACATAGGCATTTCTAGCCACTTTAATTAATTAAAATAAAAGGGTAAAACCTTATTAAATTGTGACACCACTTTAAATCACATTCCCTTGGACTAAAATGTGTGGTGATGACATGTGTCAACATGATCCCATGTTTGTTTTGGAGAATATTAAATCTTAAGTAGTTTTTCAATGAGTAGAAATTAATTTTATAAAAATAAAAAGGAATTAAACCAAGCTTTAATCTTGTAATGTTAGTGATGATGCTAGATCATCTATAGGACCCTTTTGTGTGATGATTGCAAGTAGTTAAGTATTGTTTGGTGATTGTGTACATCGTATTTATTTATAGACGCTAGTACCGATCAAGGATACGAGGAGGAAGGAGGATACTACGAAGAGGAAGCCGAGGAGAACTTCAACCACTGCTCTGCACAAGGTATGCCTAATACTACTAGTGAATGTGCAAGCTAACCCTTGCAAGATATTCTACTGATGCAAACAAACCCTTACTTGTTACCATGCCAATCCTATGCCTTAAGCATATGTGATGATAACCACTTGTTACCCCCTCCTAGTTTTATTCGCAAGCTTTCTAGTTTATTTCCTTATCAAAGCTAGTTCCTTAGAGAGTACTCAAGTGACTTGTAGATTTTAGAAAGATATAGTTGAAGGTTGCATAAAGAGCATATAATTTGGCCTAAGTTAGAAACCTTGATATCATCCTAAGATATAAGGTTGTACTTAGTTGAAACTCCACTAGTTTACCACCCCTCATTAGTACCTATCCCCACTTATAGATGCTAGTGCTAGGCATAAAACTTGATCAACTTTAGATGGGAATACTTGGTGAAAATGGTTATGAAAACCTTAGAATGATGGATCATTCTACTGAGATGTTTTGACATGTGTTTCCGAACACCAGATGATTATGGTGATGAAAATGTTGAGGCATGAGCCTTAGCCCTTTATAAAACTGATGGTTGTCTGGATGCGATACCATTCCAATTTTATCGTACAACCACAAAATCCGAAGATTGGCTAGGGCTTGACTGGGAACTTATATACCTTAGTATTGGTTCCCTCACGGCCAAGGTATGAGCTGAGGCTACCTTGTGAAGATTGTCCACCTGTGCAGTACCCAAGATGACAGTTGGTCATGGTTGGGAGGCCAAACTCACAGGAGAGGTGCTTATACTAGGGCGTGTAATTGAAAGGTTAGGATTGATTATCCGCATACTGAGTATGGTGAATTCAGGATTTGTTCCTGATGGATGTATCGAATGTTGTTGTGAAAGTGTACAATCTCTGCAGAGTGTCAAACTATTCGAATAGCCGCATCCGCGGTTATGGACAGTTGGAGTGGCCATACTGTTCCCCCGTCAGCTGTTTTCAAAATGACTTGTGAAATGAATTGAGACTTTGACTTGACCACAACAGGGTTGTGCTACGAAATACAAGTTCCCACTTAGGTGTTATAAACTTCAACTAGCTCTCTTGCTACTGAACTTAGTAGGGATAAATCTGGCCTTTGCAAAACAACCCTAGAGCCTAGTGTCCTATTATCCAAAACCCTTTTACTTGTTAGTATTAGATTGCGAGTACTTAAAGAGTACTCATGGCTTTGTCCCTGGCTATTCCCGTGGCCAGACTATGAAGAGGAGTACCTGGAGGATGGACCCCAGGAAGGTTACGACAACTAGGATCATCTCCCATCATCAGCATTGCCTGTGAGCCCAAAGATGGAGCTTTGCCTACGCTATCGTTATTATTACGTATTCCGCTGCTTGAAGTTGTATTAAGAACTGGATCATGAGATCCTTATTTGTGTAAGACCTTATGTATGGTTTGTAATGGATGAAGTACCGTGGTATCCAATTCTGTTATGTCTCGCAAAAATGGTAATCCTGGGATTGCGATGTGTGGCATAACAGGCATCTGGGACTAAAAATTCGGGTGTTGACAGAACCCATACTAAGATATATAAACTTCCAGTCAAGCCCTACCCAAATTCTGTTATTATGGTTGTATGGTAAAATTGGAATGGTGTCGCATCCGAACACAACCATCAGTTTTACAAAGGGCTAAGGCTCATGCCTTAACATTTTCATCATCAAATCATCTGGTGTTCATAACCCATGTCAAAACATTTCATTAGAATGACTCATCATTCTAAGGTTTTCATAATCATTTTCACCAAGTATTTCCATCTAAAGTGATCAAGTTTTATGCTTAGCACTAGCCACTAAATTTGGGGGGTAATGACTAATGAGGGGTGCTAATCAAGTGTGACTTATCTAAGTATAATCTCATGCCTCAGTATGACATCTAGTTTTACCTATCTTAGGCCAAGTTTTATGCTCTTTATGCTATCTCTAAAATACTTCCAAATTGTCACAAACACTAACTAAAAGTAAACAAAGAATTTTGGTAAAGAAATAAAAATAATAAAGCTTGCAAGTAAAACTGGGATTTGGTATAATAAAGGGGCATAACCAAATATGCCTAAGGCATTCAATAGGTTAAGTGGTATGGTGGGGCTTGCAGGTATTAGCTTGCATAGTCAACTTGTAGTGTTAGGCTTGCCTTGATTAGTGCAGTGGTTGAAGTTCTCTTCTGCTTCTTCTTCGTAGTAGTTTTATTCCTCTTCGTATCCTTGGTCGGTACTAGCGTCTATAAATAAATACGAGGTACACAATCACCAAAAATACTTAACTACTTCTATTAGGCACACAAAGGTTCACACTAGATGATCTAGCATCATCACAATTATCACAAGAATTAAAGACTTAGTCTTATTTATTTTATTTTAGAAAAGTAATTTCTACTCATTGAAAAACTACTTAAGATTTAATATTCTCCAATTAAAATAAGGAATCATGTTGACACATGTCATCACCACATATTTTAATACTTGGGAATGTGATTTAAAGTGGTGTCACAATTTAATAAGGTTTAAGAGTATTATTTTAATTATTTAAAGTGACTAGAAAGTCCTATGGGGCATTCTTTTATTACTTGTCCATTATTACTGCAAGTAAACCTAGATATTTTTATATATCTAGAAAGGTCTTATCAAATGTGATTTTTGAGAGTTGGAATCAACTCAAAATCATTTATGGTTGATTTTTGAAAAACATTTGAATGCAGAAAAGTCTCTGCCTTGTTATTTTTACTATAGGTGATCTATATATTCAAATGGGTTGAATCCAATGGGCATCTATTAATAATTCCAACACCTTTCTAACAAAATTGGTTTCATGCAATTTGGTTCATAAAAACTCTCTGAATTGATTTTTGAAGTTACTGTCTAAGCTAGGTTTAAAACTAAATTAAAAAATCCAAATTTAAACTACTGGGTTGCGCGGGAGATCTAGATGGGTCGGCCCACTATGCACAACGCGCGTGGGGGATGGTTTAAGTGGTGTCCCCACTCATCAGTGAGACAGGGGGTGCCAAAGGGGTATGGGATGATTACGACCGTATGATTAGATGCATGATCAACGGCTCATGGCTATCATCCTCATCTGAAGAGGACACGATGGGGACTAACCCTAGCACAGCAAGTGAGGGTCTGGGGAGGCTCACCGGGGCTCAGGCGAGGGTCGGTGACGGGGGTGAATGAGGTTGTCGACGAAGGCGGTTCTCCTGGTATTGGCGACGTCTCCTGGGGTGGATTGAATCAACGGCGCCCTTCTCCTCCTGCTGCGGTGGTCTCCGATGAAATTGCGGCGACCTGGTGCCCGCCTTGCTCTAGGGAAGGGTGTGGGTGGTTCTGAGAGAGAGAGGAGTGAGATGGTGTGGAAAAATGGTACGGGGGAGTCCTCTTTTATAGGCGAGCGAGAGAGGCCGAGCAACATGGGCAGAGCTTGTCGGGGTCGGCGTTACAGCGGGCTACTAGCATGGCGCGGAGGCTAGGACGGTGCGCGGTTACCTGACGATGCTCAAGGAGGTAATGGCGTGGCAAGGGGCAGTCGAGAACGGTTGGAACGCGTTGTTGCTCCGAGAGGCATCGACGTCATTTTTGACGACGCACAGGTGCTCCTGGTTGTGCGGCAGCGAGCGGGTATGTCTGGTGGTCTCCTGGGTTGGTAGTGATCGTGTAGACAGGCGGCAAGAGCGAGGCGCGGCGTGTGCGAGCGTGTCGGGCGCGACAGTCTGGCGTGCTATCGGCATGGCAGGGAGGAACTGGGAGCGACACATTCTCCGTGGTCCACTGCCTGGCAGTGCTCGAGGGCTGGACAGGGGGTGGCGGTGGACGGTGGCCTGCCTCATGGAAATGGTGACTAGGCACGGCGAGCGCTCCTGCTAGCTTGCCATGGTCGGTTGGCAAGGGGGTGGTCGGGGTGGCTCAGTACTGGTGCAAGGGTAGGGTTCTAGCTTTTTTAATGCAATGGTTGTCACTGGGGGAGACAAGGATGAGCAAAGGGATACAATGGATTGAATGATCACTGCTCCAAATAGTGTAGGTAGGCAGAGTTTGATTTGTGTCTCCAGGTGTTTGATGAAATGGCCGAAAGAAATTTATATTTAAATTTTTGGATGAAATTTGGTGAGTGTACTAGTAACATACTGGGTAGTCTCTGGTTGCTTGGATTTGTCAAGGTGAACTGGTTCGGTTGGGTTTTTAGAAATGGTGATCTTACCATATGAACTAGATTCAATTTTGAATTGTCCTTGGCATAGATTTGCAAGATGTTTCTATGGGTTTGCAAGGTGGGCTTGGGTTCACTCTTACTTGGTCTAGCAAGATGTGAAAATAATTGGATTTGTTTCTGTTAGAAATCTTGGACTAGAAACACTCAAAGTGGTCTAGTGGTTAACTTTGGTCAAAATGACCATTATCTCATATTGTTTGTTTTTGAATTTCTACTGATTTGATTCTTCTTGTAAATGATTTAGAAGATGTTGTTTTCATCTTTAAACCAATCCTTGCTATTCATAAAATCAAACAAGTCCATACAAGCATTCATGCAATCATCACATACAAACATGCATTCATATTGATTTTAATTAACAAAAGTTTTTGTTAACCCTAAATTTGGGTGATTATAACTTGATAACCTTGATTATTATTTTTGGGATGTCACAAACCTTCCCCCCTTAAACAAAATCTCATCCCAAGATTTGAGAAAAAGAAAACTAGGATTTAAATAGATCTAGAAACTCATTCCTAATGTAATCTTCTAGCTATCTTCTTCTTCAGTGTGGTTACTCCACTGGATCTTGAGAAACTTGATACTCTAGGTCCTGGTGGTTCTGAAAGCTTTCTCCAAAATACAAATGGGTATTTCGGGATATTTCAGGTCATCGTTGATCTCTATGGTTCGGTGATCAATATTCTTGAAAACTTCGGTGTTCTTCGGGACTTCTAGGCATTTGCGAATTAAGGAGATATGAAACACATTATGCACGGCTAACATCTCCTCTGGCAGTTCCAGTTGATATGATACTTATCCTCATTGATTCAAAATCTTGAAGGGTCCGATATATCTGGGGGCAAGCTTTCCTTTGAGTTGGAAACATTGCATTCCCTTCAAAGGTGATACTTTGAGATACACAAAATCTCCAATGTTGAAGGCTAGGTCTCGACGTCTCTTGTCGGCATAACTCTTCTGTCTGGATTGGGCGGTCTTGAGGTGTTCACAGATCTTGTGAACTTTCTCTTTGGCTTCTCATAGGATGTTGGGTCCGAAAATCTGACTCTCTCCTACTTCCGACCAATTCAAAGGGGTATGGCACTTCCTTCCATACATGAATTCAAATGGGGCCATTTGCAAACTGGCTTGGTAATTGTTGTTGTGTGAAAATTCTGCGAAAGGAAGACAGTCTTCTCATTTAGATCCATATTCTAACACACAAGCTCTCAACATATATTCGAGTATTTGATTTACTCGATCCGTTTGTCCATCAGTTTGAGGGTGATAAGCTGTGCTGAAATCCAGTCGGGTTCCTAATCCTTCTTGGACTTTCTTCCAAAATCTTGAGGTAAACTGGGTTCCTCGATCCGACACAATGTTCTTGGGGACTCCATGCAAACTGACTATTCTGTCAATGTACAACTCTGCTAGCTTGGAAACTCTTACAAGTGGTCTTGACAGGTAAGAAATGGGCTACTTTGGACAGTCTATCTACTATAACCCAGATAGAGTCATTTCCCCTACTAGATGTAGGCAAACCGGTGATAAAATCCATTCCAACAGAATCCCATTTCCATTCCGGAATCTGCAATGGTTGCAAAAGTCCTGCGGGTTTCTGATGTCCGGCCTTGACCCTCTGACAGATATCACACTTGGCTATGTAGCTTTCGATTTCTCTCTTCATCTTATGCCACCAAAATTGCTCCTTCAACTCCTGATACATCTTCGTTCCTCCGGGGTGGATAGAATAAAGTGTATCATGGGCTTCTTTCAAAATAACTTGCTTCAACTCGGAATCTGCTGGTACACCGATACGTCCTTTGTACCACAAAACTGCTTCTTCATCTTCGGAAATTCGGGGTACCTTCCCTGTACCGATACGACGTTTGATTCCGTCAATACTAGCATTTACTTTCTGCGCCTCCTTGATCTGACTGATCAAAGTGGGTTGAAATTCTTTGCTAGCAAAAAATCCTTCACTTACTAGCTCCATTCTGAAATCTTCCAACTCCTTGTGCAAACTTGGTTGCTCCTTCAGAATCATGGAGTTCAAGCGACACGACAATCTGCTAAGGGCATCTGCTACCACATTGGCTTTACCGGGGTGATAGTGAATGTCAAGATCATAGTCCTTGATTAGCTCTATCCATCTCCTTTGCCTCATATTTAGCTCCTTCTGGGTGAAAATATATTTCAGGCTCTTGTGATCCGAATACATCTGACAACGGTTTCAAATGAGGTAATGCCGCCATGTCTTCAAGGCTAAAATTACAACTTCTAGTTCAAGGTCATGGGTAGGTTAATTCTATTCATGTTGCTTTAGTTGTCGGGATAAATAAGATATGACTCTGCCTTCTTGCATCAACACACATCCGAGATCGATCTTGGATGCGTGACAAAACACATCAAAAGGCTTTGTGATATCCGGCATGATCAACATTGGGGCTGAGATCAATCTCTTCTTAAGCTCTTGAAAACTTGCTTCACATTTGTCAGTCCATTCAAACTTCTTATCTTTCTTCAACAATTGGGTCATGGGTGGTAAGTAACCCACGAAACCCGCACGATTTCCGAGGCATGGGGCTCCTCTGAGGTGACCGTTGGTCGGCCTCCGGCTTTCGCCGGCGTCTCACCAGCAAAAGCTCTGCATGGATTCCTCAGGGGGTTGTTGGAAGATCACCTACTCTGGTGTGACCACGGGTGGTAAGTTTCTCGAGGGCTCTCTCGCTCTCTCGGCTGATTCTTGGCTGGTTCTTCTCAACGCCAAAGTCTCTCCCCTTGAGGGTATATGTTTGGAAAATGGGGAGAAGATCTCTATTGGATCTGTTTTGAGGTTCCCCTCTCATCTCTCTCGTGTTAATGATTCTCTGGATCCTTCATCTGGTTTTCTTGGTAGATCTCCTACCATCTCTGGAACAGATGAGGACACTGGTTTTAAATGGCATGCCCTTTGCTCATCTTTGCCGGCCGATGATCTTGAGCCTTCTAAAGGTTTTTTGATGCTTTTTCCTAGTTCAAAAAGGCTGGTTCTCCTCAACCACAATGAGGTAGTGATTGATACTAGATACTTGATTCAAGGTGAGGTTGTGGCCTCGGGTATTTCTATTGATCTTCAGGTGAAAAGGGTTGTAGTCGACGCATAGATTTTGACCAGCCCTTTGGTTAAGAAATTTTCCCTCAATATTGAGAAGATTGGGCCAAAAACGCTGGATTTCACCGAGAACCTTCCTTTGGAGTGTGCTATCAATGATGAACCTTTGAGTCGACCTGCCCTGGATTTGTCATTAGGGCAGGATTTTGAGAAGAAGATTTTTGATAAATTCAGACATCAAGTTAATTTCCTTGGTGGTTTCAGAAAGAGACCTTTCTATCTGGTTTATTCTTTTGGAAGAGCAAATTTTAAGTTGGATTTCCATACGGTTAGTCTTGCACTCCAAGCTTGTTTTGGTGGTCAGGCTTCTAAATTCCAGGTGAAGTTTCTGCAAGATAGAACTTTTCGTTTCTCGGTTGCTTCACGGGCGGTGGGTTTTGAAATCTACAATATTTAAAAGTTTTCATGCAAGTCGTTTGTGATTCACGTCAACCTTTGGGGTAATGGGGGCCCAAATTGGATTTATGAAGAAAAAGAGTTTTATAAAGAATCTGCAGGAGAATGGAAAGTTGTCACGTACAAAAAGGATAATTCCAAAAAATCTCCTTCGTTGAAGCCTAGCAATAAAGGTGTTTGTGTTTTCCATCGGCTCAAATTTCCGAATCCTGTTGCGGTTTCATCGCCTGTGTCTGCGGAACATAGTAAGTGTGATTTCAAATCAAGCATTCATGACAGATCCTATGCGCGGGTGCTCGCTGATGGCGGTGTTAAACCAGTAGTAACGCCGGTCGGGTCATCAGGAGGCGCCAATCGCGCGACATTTAAACTATCTGGTCTCATTCCCTTTCTGAAATTCCCTTCCTTCCCAAAATGCATATGGCCCGACAATTCTTACAAGGGGTGGTTCAAGGCCCAGAAAAATACCCATTCTCGGCCCATCGTTCACAACAGTTTTCACGAGTTCACCATTTCTTTGCAAAAAACAACTGCCATTTTCCCTGTCTCCTCAACTCCCCCGTCTGTAGAAACCCCATTCCCCTCTTGCTCGTCGCCGGTGAAGAGTGTTGAAATGGCAAACATCCCGATTGATCCTGCTCCTTTCTTGCCGAATGGCCTCCAGGTTATGCAAGTGGCTGGACGGAATCGTGTCAAACGGGTGGTGGTGCCGCGGAGGTCGAGGACGCATGAACAGTATGCTATTGCTACCATTAATCCCCTCCCCCCTGGTCCAGTTCCTTTCTTGAATATTCGTGATGTCCTGGTTGATTTCCTCAACAATGAGGTTCATGTTCACTTTCGGGATGTCCAGGCATGTCCCTTTGGGTCTGCTTATGTGCAATTTCACCATGTCAGTGATCGGGACAGGCTCATTGCGGCTAGCCCCATTCCTTTTCAAGATGTGCATGTTTCTTTCGTAAAGCATAATGAGGGAGAAAATTGGAGGAGGGCTCAATTCAACAATGAATGTTGGGTGATGCTAGTTGGTCCTCCATTGGACCACTGGCATACTGAGGATCTGAATGCGGTTTTTGCTGATATTGGGAAGGTCCTTTTATGGGAGAGGGACCCGGACCAAAAAGGAAGGATTCTTGCGAAGATTCGTGTTACTGATCTGGTTGATATCCCCAAGAGTGTAAGGTTTACTATTGGCGACTTGGTGGAGTCTGAATCCTGGACTTTTTCTGTTGAAGTGCTGCAAAGTGACCTGCTTGGGGGGGCACCTGATGAGGACCCACTTCCAGATGACAATGTGGACCCACATCCTGCACCTGTCTTTGGGCCCCAGATCCCCCCTCCTCCCCTCCCCCTGCTCCTGGGGGTGGTTGGGGTCAGTGGTTGGCCCCTGTGCAGGATCCTGCTCCTGAAGGTGACAATAATGAAGGTTGGGGGCCCTGGGAAGCTGCTGCTGCTCCTGTTCAAGGCCCTGTCATTGCTCCTGGTGAAGACATGCCAGTGGACAACCATAATCTTCCCCCACAGGATGTTAACAGTAGGGTTACAGGTGCCATCCTTGTACAAGACTGGGAGTCAGATGATGATGAGTCTGTAAATGCTGAGCCTGTGGTTGCTGAGGATCAGGATGTGGCTGCTGGACCCCAAGGTGTTGGTATCGGTGAAGGCCTTCAGAACATTTTACAGAACTATTTGGTTGATGATGATGAGGTAAACTCAGATGATGAGGGGAGGGTGGGGAGCCCCATGGATTCAAGTGCCGTGGCTGCTAAACATGAGGATTGGATGTTGGAGGATCAGCATCTCCTTTCTCCTAATGAAGCACATCTCCAGGTGGGAATGGTGAGAACTTTTGTGTCCATACCTGATGTGCATGCTGCAAAACAGGGCTTTTCCCAGCAAGGCCTGGAGCTCTGGGAAAGTTATTTTGCTCCTCATATTCAGAAGGACGCTTCCTCAAAAGGCTCTCTCATGTGTGATATCCCTGTAAGTTGGTTTAACTTTATTACTCTCATTCTTGCTACCCCTGAGAAGTTTAGTTGGGTCAAGAGCTTCCTTACTTCTCCTTTATGGGAAATTAGTAAAGAGCCTATTGCTGAAGAGAACTCCATTTCTTTCATCATCCCTAATGAGAGCATTTCTCAGATGGCTCCTCCTTGTCTGGGCATTAAAGCTAAACAATCTTCCTGCTCTCCCTCTACCCCTTCCAGAAAGAGAAAGGGCAAGGAGCCTCTTGTTGACACTGAGGTGAGAAGAAGCCCTAGAATTGTTGAACTGAATGGGGGTTTTAAAAGCCACCTAAATTGCTTAATTGCTGATTGTCTGGTTTGCAATGCTGTTCCACCATGCTTGAATTCTAAAGTGGTTAAAAATCTTGCTGCCTCTTTCTGCAAGGTTAAGGATGGTGACCTGGAGAAGAGGTTGCTCAAGAAAGGGAAATCCACTGAAGTGGCAGTAAAGGCTCCTCAAAAAGGCATCATCAAAGGAACTGGCTCATCAAGCTTGAGCATTGGAGGCAAGAAGAAAGCTGGGGCTGCTGGTACCTGTGGTCAGCAAGCCAAGAAGAAAGCCCCCACTTAAGTGTTTTAATGTATCAATCTAAGTCTTTTGCTGGAGTCTTGTTGACTCCTTGTTCTGTGACCTGCTCTTGTGGTCTTTTCATGTGTATGGTACTTGTTGTTGAATCTGTCAGTGGAGTTATGATATGGATTGCCTTTTGTCTATGTGGCTGTTGTTTTCTCAATTGGGTGGTTACAGTACTTATATCACCCCATCATTCTACATACTTCTGGTTTCTTAATGGATAACAAAAGAATTTGGAAGATCTTGAACTGGAATATCAGGGGAATTAACTCTGAAAAAAATGGGTTGCTCTCAGAAATAAAATTGATGAGTCTGGCTGTGATATTATTTGCCTTCAAGAAACTAAGAGAGAAGATTTTGACATCTCTTACATAAAAAAATTCTGCCCCCCCAAATTTACCAATTTTGAATTTCTTCCCTCCAGGGGAGCCTCTGGGGGTTTGATCACCATTTGGAATAGTTCTCTGTTCTTTGGGCATCTTTCCTTTCACAATGAGTTCTCCATCTCCATCACCTTGACATCTCTCTTGTCCAATGAAACCTGGATCCTCACCAATATTTATGGGCCTTGCTTACCTGAAAAAAAAGGCAGATTTTTTAGATTGGTTTGGAAATATTGATATGCCTGATGATATGGATTGGCTCATTGTGGGTGACTTCAACTTCTGTAGAAATCCTTCTGATAGAAACAGACAGGGTGGGGATGTCAATGGTATGCTTCTATTCAATGAAGACATTAATAATTTGGGTCTCATAGAATTACCCCTTAAAGGTAGAAAGTTTACTTGGAGTAACATGCAAAAATAACCCCTTTTGGAAAGGCTGGACTGGTTCTTTACTTCTTCTTCCTGGACTCAGAGATTTCCTTCAACTTTTGTTGCTCCTCTTACAAAGCCTACCTCTGATCATTTTCCTTGTGTCATCTCCATTGGCACAATGATACCCAAAGCCCAGGTGTTCAGATTTGAAAATCATTGGATGCATCATAAGGAATTTAAAGCTATTGTTCAAAATGCCTGGAATATTCCTGTTGGATTTCTGGATTCTGCCAAAAAAATTAATGCTAAATTCAAAAATGTAAGAAGGGGGCTGAAGCTCTAGGCAAAAAAATCTACCCTGCCTGAAATCACAAATCTGCAGTGTTAATGCCACCATTGATCTACTGGATGCCATGGAGGAAATGAGAACTCTTACTGTCCTAGAATGGAATCTCATAGATCTCCTGAAGAATCTTATAATTTCTCTGTTACAAGATCAAAATACTTATTGGAAGCAAAGGGGGAAAATTAAATGGGTTAAGTTGGGTGATGAAAACACAAAATTGTTTCATTCCAAAGCTACCATAAGTTTCAGGCATAACAACATTTCCATGCTCAAAGATGATTCTAATGATGAGATTCATGATCATGATGGCAAAGCAGATCTCCTATGGAAAGCCTTTAAAGATAGATTGGGTACTTCTGATAAGCCTGAAATGCACTTCAATCTTAATGACTTGGCAGGGGAATGCTTAAGGCAAGAGGAAAAGGATGCTTTGGAAAAACCTTTCTCTGATGAGGAGATTGAAGATGTAATTAAAGAACTTCCAAATGATAAATCCCCTAGCCCAGATAGTTTGAACAATGAATTCATGAAACAATGTTGGCCTATTATTAAGGATGATGTGAAACAACTCCTGATGGATTTTTATGAGGGGCAAACTTCCTTGGAAAGAATTAATGCCTCTTTCATCACCCTCATTCCAAAAATTGAAGCTCCTCTGACGCCTGCTGACTTTAGGCCTATTTCTCTGCTAAACAGTGTCCTCAAGATTATAACCAAAATTCTGGCTAATAGATTGCAGAAGTTCATCCTTAAACTTGTCCACAAGAATCAGTATGGTTTCCTCAAACAAAGGTCTATTGAAGATTGTTTAGGTTGGGCATTTGAATTCCTTGACCAATGCCACAAATCCAAAGAAGAAATTTTAATTCTTAAGCTTGACTTTGAAAAGGCTTTAGATAGAATTGAGCATTCTGCAATTATCAATATCCTCAAAGCCAAAGGTTTTGGTGATAAATGGATTTATTGGATTCAGTTAATCTTTGGTTCAGCTTACTCCTTTGTTCTGTTAAATGGAGTGCCTGGAAAGAAATTTTATTGCAGAAGAGGTGTAAGACAAGGTGATCCTTTATCTCCTCTCATGTTTGTCTTGGCTGCTGATCTTGTTCAAAGCATCCTCAATAAAGCAATGAATATTGGTCTTCTTTCCCTTCCCATTGAAGGTGTGTTCTGTCCTGATTTCCCTGTTGTGCAATTATTGTGCCTCAAGGCTCTCCTTCATACTTTTTCTCTCTCCACTGGACTCAAAGTTAATTACTCTAAATCTAGTATGATGCCAATTAACATGGACACTGTGAGGCTTGAGCACTTTGCCAATACACTATCTTGCCTCCCTGGCTCATTGCCATTCACCTACCTTGGACTGCCTTTAAGCATTAATAAGCCTGTAGTGGAACATTTTCTGCCTATTGTTCAGAGAGTTGAGAGAAGATTGTGTGGGATTGCTGATTTTCTTAATTATGGGGGGAAATTACAGTTAGTTAAATCTATTTTATCTTCCCTTCCCATATATTACATGAGTTGTTTTGATCTTCCTGTCACTATTAAAGATCAGCTGATTAAGTATATGAGGCAATGCCTGTGGAGAAAGAAAACATCTGATGTTCAAGCTAGGGGTCAAGCTCTTGTTGCATGGAATAAAGTTTGTCGACCAAAGAACCATGGGGGATTGGGGGTGCTTGACCTTAATGTTCAAAACTCCGCACTTCTTTTGAAGAATTTGGATAAATTTTACAATCACAAGGATATCCCATGGGTTCTCCTTATATGGAACACTTATTACTTTAATGGTAAACTACCTGGAAGAAGTCTGGAAGGATCCTTTTGGTGGAAAGCTCATCTGAAATTGGTTGACATATTTAAAGGAATTGCAAAGTGCTCGGTGGGTGATGGAAAATCCACCCTTCTCTGGTCTGATATGTCTGCAGCATAAGCTTCCTCATCTCCTTTCTTATGCAAAAAACCCACACATCTCTGTCAATGAGTTTCTGCAGACAGCTAATATTCAAGATCATTTTTTCTCCCTTTGTCACAGCAAGCTTACCAGGAATATCAAAACCTTGAGAAAATACTCAGTGTTGGCATGCAGGGGGAAGCTAACAACTGGAGTTACATTTGGGGCAGTAATTTTCAGTCCAAAAGGCTTACTATTCTTTATCTGGTTACCAGCCTGTACAGCCACATTTCTCCTGGTTGTGGAAATCCTCCTGTCAACAAAAGCATAAATTCTTCTTCTGGCTCTTGCTCCTTGATAGGCTAAACACACGGAACCTTCTGAAAAGGAAATGTTTTACTCTGGCTTCTTATGAATGTGTGTTTCATGGCTACATCAGTGAGGAAACCATTCTACACTTATTTTGGGACTGTCCTTTTGCAAGAGCTTGCTGGGATGAAATTTCCCATGTCCAAGTGGCTGATCACAATCTTTTTGAAGCTTTATCCAGTATTAAAAAAGATCTTAAAGTCCCTTTTGCAATGGAAATTATTATCTTAGGAGCTTGGGGCATATGGATATGCAGAAACAATGAAATCTTCAACAACAAGCATGCTTCGCTTGAGGAATGGAGGGCTATTGTCGCCTAGGAATTAAGATGGGTCCTGTATATAATTAAGAAAAAAAATTATCAGGGCCTCAAAGATTGGATTAAGAATAATTTAGACAGGAGATAGCTGCTTAGAATGTTATCCCTCTTTTGAGGTGGCCTGAACTTGTAAATACTTTTTTGTAACTCTTTATGATTTATAAAAATTGCAGTGGAGTTCTTTACCCTACTGTTTTATCCTCAAAAAAATTGGGTCATGGGTATTGTGATGGTCGAAAATCCTTCTACGAACTTGCGGTAATATCCCACTAATCCGAGAAATGCACGAACTTGGGTTTGAGTGGTTGGGGCTTGCCATTCTTCAACATCATTAACCTTGGTAGGGTCAACAGCAATTCCTCCCGCCGACACGATATGTCTGAGGAATCCTACTTCCTATAACCAGAATTCACATTTGCTAAACTTGCCATACAACTGATGCTCCCTAAGGGTTACAAGGATGGTCCTCAGGTGTAGCTCATGTTCTTCTTCTGATTTGGAATTGATCAGAATGTCATCGATGAAAACAACGACAAACTTAACCAGGAAGTCCATAAAAATCTTATTCATGATGTTCATGAAATAAGCGAGGGCATTGGTTAATCCAAAAGACATGACAATGTACTCATATAGTCCATATCTAGTGGTAAAGGCAGTCTTTGGAATATCCTCTGCGCGAATCTTGAGTTGATGATAACCAATTCTAAGATCAATCTTAGAAAACACTTCGGCACCGGTCAACTGGTCAAACAGATCTTCTATCTTTGGTAGTGGATACATGTTCTTGATGGTGACATCATTCAGCTTCCGATAATCCGTACACAAATGGTTACTTCCATCTTTCTTATCCACAAACAATATAGGTGATCTCCATGGCGACGCACTGGGTTGAATCGGTCCTATCTCCAGCATAGCATGCAGTTGCTTCTTCAGCTCCACTAATTCAAATGGGTTCATACTATACGGTTTCTGAGCTATGGGTCTGGTTCCAGGGATTAATTCAATGATAAACTCGATATCCCGATCTAGTGGCATACCGGGCAATACATCTGGGAATACGTCGGGATATTCACAGACTACTCGGACTTGGTCAATGGTTGGTTGGGATAGACTCTTGTTGCACTTGAATTGACAGGGCAAGGCTTCAGATACATGCTCTACTGATACTCCAGTGGTACTGGTCATGGTTATGGCTCTCTTGGCATAGTCGATTAATCCTTTATGTTTTGACATCGAATCCATTCCTACTACTACTTCCAAACCTTTGGTTACAAGTACTATTAGATTAGCATAAAAATATATGCCATGGATTCTGATAGGTACGTCCTTGCAAATTTGTCTAGCTTTGGTGGTTGAACCAAGTATTTGAACTATCATAACATGCTTCAATTTGGTTGGTTGAATCTTACTAGTGCATGAAAATTCTTCTGTAACAAACGAGTGCGATGCTCCAGAATCAAACAACACTCTTGAAAGTACCGAGTTAACGGAAAACATACCCAGCACGACATCTGGTGCTTCTTGGGCTTCTTCAGCATTCATGTGAAACAGACGGCCGGTGCGGTTGAGCGAGTTCCCTGGGGCAAATATCCTTCTAGGCTGAACACGACGCTGCTGTTGAGCTGGGGCATTGACACTAGTAGCTGCTACAAGCTTCTTGGGGCACTCATTGGAGTAGTGACCCTTGGTTCTACATTCATAACAAGTCACCTGAGACTTGTCCTTTCCTGCAACAGGAACATCATTGCTTCTAGTCCTCAGGGCAGTATTGGTGTTGGTGGGGTTGTTGACTTTGGGCGGTGCACGATTGAAGTTGTTGGAGTTGCCGGGGTTGGTGTTTTGGTTTCCTCCGGGCCTTGGGTTTCCTCCTCCACGGTTGGGATAGTACGGACGGGTCATTAGGGGTCTATTGTTTCTTGGGGCATATCCTGCAGATGGGTTGGGGCGATACTTTGGGGTATGGTGGGTACCTGGTTGATGCATCATTCGACACTTGCGGTTATCATTGGCTTGGTTGATCTTGCCTTCCATCTAAATGGCAGAATCCACTAAGGCTTCAATGTCAGAAAAATAGAATATTGACTAATACCGTCTGCATCTCATCATGCAGACCATTCAAGAATCTCTCCTTCTTCTTGGATTCAGTGTCAATCTCATCTGGTGTATACCTTGCTAATGACAGAAATTTGTCATGGTACTCAACTACTGTCATCCTCCCTTGCTTCAATTCTCTGAATTCATCGCTCATCCTCTTGATTAAACCCGGCGGCACATGGGTTTTGCTAAACTTGAGTTTGAATTCATCCCAAGTCATCATCTGTCCACCATTCATGGTGTGAATGCTATTCCACCAAGCTCTTGCATCTCCTACCATATAGTGGGTGGAAAAAAGTACTTTATCATTGGCCTCCATTCCTGCAACTTCTAAGTTGTTCTCCATGGTCTGTAGCCAGTCATCCGCATCTAATGGCTCTTCAGACTTACTAAAAATGGGTGGATTGGTGTTCTGAATGTTCTTGCGCTTGGATCCATGGTTGTCCTGGTTTCCATGGCCTTGATTGTTATTGGACATCTAAGCTATGTGTTGGAGGGTGGCTAGGTTGGCCTCACGTTCTGCTCATTCATATTTGCGGTCCGAAACCAACATTTGCAAGATTTACAGCAATGGGTCCGGGGATGAACTGCTTCCTCCGCGAGGCATCTGAAGATTGAGATAGATCATGAGACAAGAGGGAAATTTCTAAGGTTCAGGGATTTTGTTTTTGAAAAGTTTTTAAACTTTGAGTTTGTCTCAGGTTTTGCTAACTAGCAACTTGCTTTCATTCATTCATAGCACACAATACAAACACACACCACAATAAGGAATCAGATGGTTTTAAGAACCATTTTGTGAATCTACGATACAATGGGACCGGATACAACTCACTAACGCTAGTGCTCAAGTGCTACTACTCATCGGAATCAGTGGCTTCATCATCATCATCAATGAAGGCGGAGTCATCATCATCAGTGTGGAAGTCCATGGCTTGGTCCTCCAGGAAGTCATCATCGTCACTAAGGTAGGAGTAAGGGTCTCCATGGATATCTTCCCCTGCATTCTCCCTCTCCTAAAGCTGCATGCCCTGCTCATGGATGGTCTCCTCCAAGTCTATCACTCTGTGATGAAGGCGAGCAATAATGCTGACCCTTCTTGTCACGAATACGGCGAAAGGTCTTGCGCTCCTTTGCAGGATGGCGATGGTCTGGTCCTTCTTGACAGCGATGGCATAGTTGTGGTTGGCGTAGGATCGGGAATTGTCCAACTCCTTCTGCCTATCATACAACATACAGCTGAGATGATCCACCTGATGCTTCAGCTCGGGGTGGTATGGCACCTCCAATGGCTGTCCCATAGCATCACGCCTTGCGTAGAACTTAAAGCGGGTACCCTTGATCTGATTTATACTTTGCCCACACAAACGAGCACGAGCTTCCTCCATGGCCCTTGCGAGTCAATCTAGCCACTTGTTATCTCTTAAATTGAACTGGATTCCCTCTGAAGTGGGGGCTTCAATCTTCCCTCTAAGACTTGTAACAATCATCCACTGCAATTCTCCTCCTTGTTGATCGTTGAGGTGGGCTCCGAAGAACTCGGGGTGCGGGCACTCCAGAATTTCCAAGAGTTGGTCCAAATCACGCTCAAATATGAGCTCTCCTCCATTGCCCAACTGATAGAACTTTCTATACTTCATGTCCATCTATAAGAATGTAGGATGAGTAAGTTAGTAGAGTGATCAAGTGTGTCAATTTTTATGTAAGATTTTGCAAGAATTTTTTTGAGGAACATGAATTTCTTGAAAGACTCTAAGTGATAAGAATGAGAATAGGTTTTCATAAATACTCACTTCTTTTGATTTGAAACTAAATTTTTGATTCAAGCGTCCATTCTAACTAGGGTCTCCTATGGTCAAGATGGCTCTGATACCAACTTGTCAACACCCGGTTTTTTAATCCCAGATGCCTATTATGCCATACATCACAATCCCAGGATTACAATTTTTGCGAGACATAAAAGATTGGTGCCATATTTCATCATCCATTACAAACCATAATAAAGGTCTTACAAATAAAGGATCTCATTATCCAGTCTTAATACAATCAACGCATCGGAATAATATAAAAACGGTAGCATGGGCGAAGCTCCATCTTTAGGGTCATAGGCAATGCTGACGATGGGAGATGATCCTAGTCGTCGTAGAATTCCTGTTGTCCATCATCCTGGTAATCCTCCTCATAGTCTGGCCATAGGAATACCCAGAGACAAAGCCATGAGTACTTTTTAAGTACTCGCAAACTATCACTAACAAGTAAAGTGGTTTAAGTCGGAAATACTAAGCTCTAGGTTGTTTTGCAAAAATCCAGGTTTACCTCTAGCTGAGTTCAGAAGTAAAGAAAACTAACTTAATGTTTTACAACACCTAAGTGGGAACTTAGTTTTCATGTTCACAACCCTGTTGTGGTCAAGTCAAAGTCATAGTTCATTTCACAAGTCATTTTGAAAACATCTGACGACGGAACAGTATGGCCACTCCAACTGTCCATAATCGTGGACGTTGCTATTCGAATAGTTTGACACTCTGCAAAGGTGGTACACTTTCACCACAACATTCGATACATCCGTCAACAATCCTGAATCACCATACTCAGTATACGGATAATCAATCCTAACCTTTCAATTACACACCCTAGTATAGGCACCCTCCTATGAGTTTGGCCTCCCAACCATGACCATCTGTCATCTTGGGAACTGCACAGGTGAAAAATCATCATGAGATAGCCTCAGCACAAACCTCTTCCTCAAGGGAACCCATACTAAGATATATAAACTTCTAGTCAAGCCTTACCCAAATTCGGGAAGTGTGGTTGTACGGTAAAATTGGAATGGTGTCGCATCCTAACACAACCATCAGTTTTATAAAGGGCTAAGGCTCATGCCTCAACATTTTCATCATCAAATCATCTGGTGTTCATAACCCATGTCAAAACATTTCATTAGAATGACTCATCATTCTAAGGTTTTCATAATCATTTTCACCAAGTATTCCCATCTAAAGTGATCAAGTTTTATGCTTAGCACTAGCCACTAAATTTGGGGGTAATCACTAATGAGGGGTGCTAATCAAGTGTGACTTATCTAAGTGTATTCTCATGCCTCAGTATGACATCTAGTTTTATCTATCTTAGGCAAAGTTTTATGCTCTTTATGCTATCTCTAAAATACTTCCAAAATATCACAAACACTAAATAAAAGTAAACAAAGAATTTTGATAAAGAAATAAAAATAATAAAGCTTGCAAGTAAAACTGGGATTTGGTATAATAAAGGGGCATAACCAAATATGCTTAAGGCATTCAATAGGTTAAGTGGTATGGTGGGTCTTGCAGGTATTAGATTGCATAGTCAACTTGTAATGTTAGGCTTGCCTTGATTAGTGCAGTGGTTGAAGTGCTCCTCTGCTTCTTCGTCGTAGTAGTTTCCTTCCTCTTCGTATCCTTGGTCGGTACTAGCGTCTACAAATAAATACGAGGTACACAATCACCAAACAATACTTAACTACTTCTATTAGGCACACAAAGGTTCACACTAGATGATCTAGCATCATGACAAGAATTAAAGACTTAGTCTTATTTATTTTATTTTAGAAAAGTAATTTCTACTCATTGAAAAACTACTTAAGATTTAATATTCTCCAATTAAAATATGGGATCATGTTTACACATGTCATCAACACGTATTTTAATACTTGGGAATGTGATTTAAAGTGGTGTCACAATTTAATAAGGTTTAACAATATTATTTTAATTATTTAAAGTGACTAGAAATGCCTATGGGGCATTCTTTTATTACTTGTCCATTATTACTGCAAGTAAACCTAGATATTTTTATATATCCATAAAGGTCTTATCAAATGTGATTTTTGAGAGTTGGAATCAACTCAAAATCATTTATGGTTGATTTTTGAAAAATGTTTGAATGCAGAAAAGTCTCGTCCTTGTTATTTTTACTATAAGTGATCTATATATTGAAAGGGATTGAATCCAACGGGCTTGGATTAATAATTCCAACACATTTCTAAGAAAATTGGTTTCATGCAATTTGGTTCAGTAAAACTCTCTGAATTGATTTCTGAATTTACTGTCTAAGCTAGGTTTAAAACTAAATTGAAAAATCCAAATTTAAACTACTAGGTTGCGCGGGAGATCTAGATGGGCCGGCCCACTACGCACAGCGCGCGCGGGATGGTTTAAGTGGTGTCCCCACTCGTCAGTGAGATAGGGGTGCCCAAGGGGTATGGGATGATTACGACCGTAGGATTAGATGCAAGATCAACAGCTCACGGCCATCGTCCTCATCTGAACAGGACACGACGGGGACGAACCCTAGCACGGCCAGTGAGGGTTTGGAGAGGCTCACCGGGGCATAGGCGAGGGTCGGTGACAGGGGCGAATGAGGTTGTCAACGACGGCGGTTCTCCTGGTACTGGCGGCGTCTCCTAGGGTGGCCTAAATCGACGGCGCCCTTCTCCTCCTGCTGCGGCGGTCTCCGTTGAAATTGTGGAGACCTAGTGCTCGCCTTGCTCCAGGGAAGGGTGTGGGTGGTTCTGAGAGAGAGGGGAGTGAGATGGTGTGGCGAAATGGTGCGGGGGAGACCTCCTTTTATAGGCGAGTGAGAGAGGCCGAGCGTCATGGGCAGAGCTCGTCGGGGTCGGTGTTACAGCGGACTACTGTCATGGCGCGCGGGCTAGGACGGTGCGCGGTTCCTTGGCGATGCTGAAGGAGGTAATGGCGCGGCAAGGGGCAGTCGAGAACGGTCGGAACGCGTTGGTGCTCAGAGCGGCATCGACAACATTTTTGACGACGCACAGGTGCTCCTGGTTGCGCGGCGGCGAACGGGCATGTCTGGTGGTATCCTGGGTCGGTGGTGGTCATGTAGACGAGCGGCGAGAGCGAGGCGCGGTGTGTTCGAGCATGTCAGGCATGACACTGGCGTGCTCTCGGCATGGTAGGGACAAACTGAGCGGCATGCTCTCTGTGGTCCACAACTTGGCAGTGCTCGAGGGCTGGACAGGGGGTGGCGGTGGATGGTGGCCTGCCTCATGGACATGGTGGCTAGGCGCGGCAAGCGCTCCTGCTAGCTTGCCATGGTCGGCTGGCAAGGGGGTGGTCGGGGTGGCTCAGTACTGGTGCAAGGGTAGGGTTCTAGCTTGTTTAATGCAATGGTTGTCACTGGGTTACAAGGATAAGCAAAGGGAGACAATGGTTTGAATGATCACTGCTCCAAATAGTGTAGTTAGGCAGAGTTTGATATGTGTCTCCAGGAGTTTGATGAAATGGCCGAAAGAAATTTATTTTTGAATTTTTGGATGAAATTTGGTGAGTGTACTGGTAACATACTGGGTAGTCTCTGGTTTCTTGGATTTGTCAAGGTGAACTGGTTTGGTTGGGGTTTGAGAAATGGTGATCTTACCATATGAACTAGAATCAATTTTGAATTGTCCTTGGCATAGATTTGCTAGATGTTTCTGTGGGTTTGCAAGGTGGTCTTTGGGTTCACTTTTACTTGGTCTAGCAAGGGGTCAAAATAATTGGATTTGTTTCTGTTAGGAATCTTGGACTAGAAACTCTCAAAGTGGTCTAGTGGTTAACTTTGGTCAAAATGACCATTAGCTCATATTTTTTGTTTCTAAATTTCTACTGATTTGATTCTGCTTGGAAATGATTTAGATGATGTTGTTTTCATCTTTAAACTAATCCTTGCTATTCATAACAATCAAATAAGTCCATACATGCATTCATGCATTCATCACATACAGACATGCATTCATATTGATTTTAATTAACAAAAGTTTTTGTTAACCCTAAATTTGGGTGATTAGAACATGATAACCTTGATTAATATTTTTGGGATGTTACAGGCTGACTCCACCCCGAACCCTAGGGTTTGGTGGTTGTCCATGATGTAGTGTTCCGCCGCCTCTGTGGTGTTGTGCCGCGGTTTGGATGGTCCTGTGGTGCTGCTAGACCGCTTCTGTGGATGTGTCCGTCGTGTCGTGGCTTGACGTGGGTTGCAGCGCCCTCGGGTGCTCCCCGTGCCGCCGTGCACTCATCCGCATATATTCTTCCTCTTCTCAATGTTAGCGAGGACGACGGTAAGTTTCTCTCTTCCCTCCTCGTGTTCTCTATCCTTTACCTCTCTCACTAGCCTTTGTGTGCTTCTAGTGAGCAATTCCTAATTAAGGTTCACCGGTTTGCTTAGGATTCATTCCTCCCTTGTGTTGATTATTGAGGATAATGAATTATTTAGGATTAATTGTGGTGATTATGTTGTTCTGGATGATTGTATACTAGTGAATTTGGGATTGTTAGTGGCTCCGTTTCATCAATTTCTATTGGATATTGGATACTGTCCAAATAGTGACGCTGCGACTCTAATCTGGTCTGACATCTTGTTAGTGATGATTGTTAGCTAGTTTTAGTACTGGATCTTGAGTTTGACTTCCTGGCATTTACTATTGATGCCACTGGTGATTATTCCTTTAATCAAAACAATATGATTCCTAGTAGTATGGATTTCACCATTGTATGTTGTGCTTAGTGCTAACAGTGGCACTGTCAATAATTTGTAATTGTTTACTGAACCCTTATACATTGTCCTGTGTTGATATATTCAGACTTGAGTTGATTTGATACTCCTCTGATTCTCTGATTATGATGGAATGTTTAAATGTAAATATGATTCCTGGTTATTTATTCGAGGAACATGATGGTATATCTTTCTGCAAGTTTACTTGTGAAATCTATGTGTATGATTTGCTTGGTTTCGAATAGATACTTGTGACACCTTCCTTGTAATGGTACACAAGTGTTCATTCTAGTACTGGGATAAATTCTACCTGTGTCCTAGTGTGGCTTGGTGCTAAAATGAGTTAAAACTTCTGCTGGATATGTTAACCTATGATGCATATGAATTTTCTTTGGCCTATGATGCTGGTCTGAGGCATAGCTAGGTAGAAACTAAAGTTTTTACCTGCTGTTATTCACAGATGTGACTTAGTATTAAGTGTAAAACAATGATTCTTAAAGCCCTTTAAGAAAATGATTTGACATCCTTACTGTTTCATATAGATCCTTAAGATATATTGACTTCTGGGGTGCTACTATTTAAAAGATGTGCCCAGAAATTTTTATTTAAGGCTACTGGTATATTTGGACATAGAAATATCGATTACTACCCAAGATCAGTGATGCTCAGGCTGATATCTTGGTTTTATTTGCAAAGATTGATGGTTGACTGTGTTTAATCTCTTCTATGATGGATACACCCCACTTGGGTGTTTTTCTAAGATGATTTGATCATGTGATAGTTTATTTTTACTCACCACCCAACTTGATTGTTGGTGATGATGTTGTTGTGATAGATGATGTTGTTGGCTTGGTCTTCCTGGCTTGATCTTGCTCTGCACCTCCTGCTGCTCCTTCTCCTCCTAGCTCATCTGATCTTGTACTTGACCTTTCTATCGTTCTACACCACCCCCTTTTTTATGTTACCATCTTGAGAATGATTGGATGGTTTGTTGTGTTTCTGGCTGGTGGTTTTGTTTGGGAATTTGGCAGGCTCGGTGTGTTCTTGCAGTGTGCTTGAGAAGATAGAATGAATTCCCTGTAGTTGTGCTACGGCTATGAACTCCCTTTTGACTGCTTGTGCTGCTGCTGTGGTTTGGACAACACACTACATGCATTTAGGTGACTAAGCTGCCTTGCTATTTGGGCTGGTTGTGGATTAGATCAAGTGAACTGTTTTTTCACTTCTGTCCTTTTGGTAGTTACCTTCCTGGTGAAACTTGCCCCTTTACTTTGCTGATGATGTGGTCTTGAGGCTTGTTTAATAAAAGAACATATAATGCGCATTGGTGAAACATTCCCCCTTTTAACTACTCAATGAACATTGCACGTAACTATTCACCACTAAGAGTAAAAATAACCAACTGAACTTTTATTTATTTTTGAGTTGTTTTTCTTATTTTGTAGGAACAAGAGCTGGATGATCAAGATGTAATATAGTAATACATGTGTAGTATATGTTTTTATTGTAATCTTCGTTTAATTATTTTTGTAAAGAATCTTATAATAATATTCTTACAATTTAATAAAGTTTCATTTTATTATAATTCACTTAATGTAATGTGTTATTTTTATTTGTTGTATCATTCTCACATTGTAATAGTATTAAGGAATAAATAAAATAAATAAGAATTCATTTCTTCTTTGAATTTACTTGCCTTAAATTCTTATTATTATTTATTATGTCTTTAATATAATCAAAAAATGATATCAAATCATTTTGGAAAATAATATAATACTACTAACTTTAAATTTTCAAATATTTTCCAAATGATTTATATTTGAAATTTGAATTCAAATTCTTTCCCCCCAAAACTCATTAATTCCTGAAAGTCATGTCAAAATTTATAACAATCACTATAAAGAGCTATTCCTTCCTCTCGATAATGAAAGAAACTCTGATCACTTTAGGTTTTTGTTTGGCGAAAGTTTACCTAGATTTTACAAATAAATGAATGCACATGCTCACATTCCTATTTCTACCCTTTGTTGCTTCCTAAATGCTGGGGTGTTACATCCACCAAAATATCAAGTCCGAAGACATATCCAACACACCCATGTCCGAGGACATGTTATGCATATGGACCAAAATGGAAAACTAATTTTGTAACCCTATGGATATATGAATAGCGTCGGTAGTTGAGGGGGGATCCCAGAGCCCCCCATGTTCGGTTAGCGCGATCAACTCAGAACTGGTATCGTAGAACGAACGATTCCTAAGTCGACTCAAGTAGTCCCGAAAGGTGGTCGCTGTCGGGGACTTATCATTAGGTGAAGCCATTTACCAACAACATCATATTAGTATTTATATCAACAACATTATCCAGATATCAAGTTCCACCTGTAATAGAGCAATGCTAAGGAAGCCTACGACTCGCAAGGACAAAGCTATCTAAACAAACAAGGCAGTAGGATAACCAAGTAAATATAGTGGAGCAGGTAAAATAAAGGTACGGTACTAAAGCGTCGACAATAAGGATAGCAATAGATCAATAGAAGGAAGTAAAGACTATAAATGAAAAATAGGTAGAAGGGGGTGAGGTGCTCGCCTGACTGATCAAAGGAAGGAGTCGGTACAAACACGAGAGGGTACTCGCACTGCTCAAACTCATGTTGGTACTCGTCGGGATCGCCTTCTACCGATAAGAACCAAATGCCATACATAAAAAGGAAATAACACAATCAACACATGAACAATGCGATGCAGTCAATAATGTAGCATGGCAGTATCTGATGCAATATGATTAATGAGTCAAATTTAAGTGACCGAGGGACAAATGCATAGCAATAAAGTAAATAGGCCACATGTTAATTAGGTGTCTGGGTGCAAATTTTATTAGGGTTTGGTGATGCATGATGCAAACGATCAAACGGATACCGCGATTTGAAAGAACATGTGGGCCCCCATGTGTGGTTTTGGTAATTAAGGACAATATTTATGGACTAATGTGTGTATTAAGTTGTACTTGTAGGATTTGTCCATTGGCATCGCTTGGAGCTTGTGTTGGCTCCAAGGTCGATAATATGAAGAAGAAGATATGTTGTGCAAGCTCAAAATGCGTCATCTATAGAAGATCTCATGTTTGATGTTTGCCATCCTTGGTGATCATGGATCGATGATGAGGAATCAAGAAAGGAGTTGCATCTTGAGAAGGTCAAGTTCGTCTACATCGAGCTCAAGTGGAATGCTCAAGGCAAAGGTATAATCTTGATAGGTTTTCCCTTTTGCCGGTCTCATGTTGTGTGTGGGAGACCGGGTTTAGGATAGATAACCGTACTATTAAGAGGGACTCTCGAATGAGTAACTCAATCATATCGTTCGGAGAGAGCTCAAACCTTTGCATACTTGCATCATCGTATTTGGTTGTTATTTGGTCTTATCCATGTGAGGATTTAGAGCTTGTGGTAATCTCCATAACAAGCTCTTGTTCATCAAAATTGGATCTCCCATATATATCTTATTGCGATTTTGATCTTGGCGGTTTTCGGTTTCTCACCAAGTGAGGTATCTCACATTATTGTACTTGATACATTCTCACTTGGTGATAACCAATATTTTCAATATTTGCCTATTTCATTTGAAAAAGGAAAATAAAAAATCTTGTCTGGGCCGAGCGGTACTACCGCAGCCCAGTACCGCCCGGGCCTGGCGCGCGCGGCCCGCCTCATTATCACGCGGTACTTTTTCTTCTAGTACCGGACGGCCCGGTAGTACCGCCCGGGTGGGCCGGTACTACCGGCCGGCCCAGGAGTTTTTCTGCCCAGCGCCAGCCCATCTCCTCACGCTGCATCACTATTTGCCGTGTGCGTTGACCGGCCTCGCCTTGTGTGCCCGGCTGGCCCCGCTCGCCCGCTGGGCCCGCTTCCGCCGCCGCTTGCCCTGCCTGGCTGGCCCCGCTCCTGCCGCTCGCTCGCTGCTCCCACGCACGCGCTGCCCGCCGCTGCCTCGCGTGTGTGTGCTCTCGTTGACCCGCGTGCTAGGTCCCACCAAAGCCCCGCATGCTGGATCGCGCGCGCCTGCCTTGCGTGATGCTGTGCTGCCTCGCTGTGTGCGTGAGCTCGCTCGGGAGTTGACCCAGCTGCCGCCTAGCTGGCCTACTGCCGCAGCTCGCGCTGCACCACATCCCGCGTGCGCGCTCGCTGGCCCCACCTCGCGATGTGGCCACACTCGATCCCATGCTGCACTGCTGCTTCTCTTTTTCCTGGAACATGCGGTACTACCGGTTAAATCCGGTAGTACCGGACCGTTCTGAAAATCTGCCCCAACGGCCAGATTTTTGGGGCTCCTATTTAAGACTTTGCCCGTTTTAGTTTTGTAATCTTCTTCCTCTTCTATTAGGCTAAGATTTTTCCACACTTGCTCTAGATCTTGAAGCTTGCCTAATCTTTTCCCTCCGATGATTCTTTCCAATATTTGAGTGGAAGAGAGAGAGGAGATCTAGATCCACGTTTTGACCTAACCGATTCATCTCTTTGTGAGTGCATCTTTGGGGATCTATATTTTGGGGGATTTTGTGTCTCTCTTTGATTCCTCCTCTCTTGTTCCCCCAATATCTTTAGTAGCTTTGTTGGAACTTGAGAGTGAGGGATTTGAGCACCTTTGTGGTGTTCTTTCCATTTGCATTTTGTGCATCGGTTTGAGTTATCCTCGGAGGATTTGGTTTGAGTTACTCATTGGAGCTTGTCCCTCTTGGGTTCTTGGAACCCTAGACGGTTTTGTGGCCTTGGTGGCATTGTGGCCTTTTGTGGCATTTGTTGGGGGCCTCCAATTAAGTTGTGGAGAAGTGCCCCAACCTTGTGAGAGGTTCCGGTTGCCACCAACAAGTGCACCGATAGTGGAAGCGTGGATTGATCCCATTGCGGTGAGATTCACCGGAGAATAAGGGAGGCCTTTTGTGGCGTTGGTGGTTTGATACCACCCCCTCTCCAAACGAGACGTACTCCATGTTGGGAGAAACTCGGTAAAATATCGTTGTCCCTGCGTGCCTCGGTTATCTCTATAGCTGAGCTCTTTACTTATGAACTTTACATTGTGATAGCCTTCATGATTGAAGTAATATATATCTTGCTATCACTTTGTTGCTTGTATTGCTTAGCATAAGTTGTTGGTGCACATAGGTGAACCTTAGTTGTTCTAGGTTGTGCTTAACAAAGTAAACTCTAGTTTTATTCCGCCTTTGTTGAGCCACTCTAGGAAAAAATTTAATCGCCTATTCACCCCCCCCCCCCTCTGGCGACATCCGTATCCTTTAAATTGGTATCATAGCCCGGTATCTCATTTTAGGCTTCACCGCCTTGAGAGTAAAGATGTTGGCTAGAGGATTAGTGCACAATGACATGTTCATATTCGATGGCACAAATTATGATATATGGAAAACTCGTATGCTTATTCATTTTCGGGACATGGACCCTAATTTGGAGCGTATTGTAGATATAGGTTTTTCTCCTCCTATGGATTTCAAAAATGTATCTTGTGAGGATGAGAAAAACTTATATCTTGATGCTCAAGCTTCTAATGTTCTTGTTAATTCTTTGAGCTATGTAGTTACATCTTCAATCATTCCTTTTTGGAGCGCTCCTGAGTTATGTACAAAACTTCAAGATAAATATGTTGTGTCCAACATTATTGAGGATGATTGTGTTGCTTCCACTTCCGATCGAGAGGAGTTCTCATCCTCTACCACTTCACCAACATGTGACTTTTCACAAGGTAATGATATGGTGAGTGGTGATAGAAATTGCAATTTGGATAGTGTGCTTACTATTTGTAATCCCTCATCTCTATCTAGTTGCAATTATCTATCTTTGGACTTTAACACTTCTAGCACTACCAACTTCTTACATGATTGTGTTAATCGTCCTTGCATATCATGTAGAAATGACTTGAATAAATCTCATTATTATATGCTTGTGTTGTCTTGTTGCCATGATAAAAATGCTTCTATTTCCTCTAGTGCTTTGTGTTACTAACCATGTAGAGGAAAATGAAGATTCTATGGGCCAAGACAAGGTCTTGAAGAGAGCTACAAGTGCAATCTCATCATCACCTTCCTCCGGTTCTCACATATGCACCTTGATCCCAAATGCAATTATCATAATTGGTGCATTATCTTTGGGGAGCTCATCTAATTCACTTAATAATGCTCATTTGTCTTCTTTCTCATTTTTGTGCCTTAAATGTTTATGGAGGAGTGAGGATTCCATAGTTGTGCATTTTTGTATTGAAATACACTGATTCTAAAGTGTGCACAAATCTTGGGGAACTTCTCTATTTTATTTAAGCATTTATTTGATATTTCAGTTGTTGTGTTTGAAAATCTTATGGGGGAGCGAGGATTCCATATTTGTGCATTATGTATTCCAATACATTTATTTTAAATTTGTGCACAAATATTGGGGAGCTTATCTATTTGTTATTTAAAACACTCTTTTGCTCATATCATAATATCTTGTAGTTTCCATTTGGACTCATTTGTTGTTTTCATATTGATTTGTCGGACCTTGTAATTGCTTGCATCATTTGACTTTATTTTGGCAATCTTCGGGTCCTCGATATAGTTCTACTCCCTCCCAAGTATTCATCATTGGATATATGCGAAGGCACACCTTTGGAGGAATTATTACTATATTTGCCTTATAGAACTTGTCACCCATTTCGGCAATCGATGCCAATGGGGGAGAAGTTTTAGAGGGTTTAAGGGAAGTTGGTTTATGCATTAAGTTTGTTCTTGTGCATTTGCCTCTGATGCTCTTGCATCTTTGTTGTTGCTTAGCATGTGGTATATATAGAGGAAACTCCACCAATGATAATGATTGGCAATATATGTAATGAAATTCAAGTTCATCACACATGCATAAATTGTGGGGGAGTTTGCTCTATATATGGTGGTGGTACCAATATCACTTTCTTTTGTAGTATTTGATATTGGTATTACCATTTTATTCATCAATATTCCTTATATAAACCCTCTTAAAGGGATTGTCATCAATTACCAAAATGGGGGAGATTGAAAGAACATGTGGGCCCCCATGTGTGGTTTTGATAATTAATGACAATCTTTATGAACTAATATGTGTATTAAGTTGTACTTGTAGGATTTGTCCATTAGCATCGCTTGGAGCTTGTGTCGGCTCCAAGGTCGAGAATATGAAGAAGAAGATATGTTGTGCAAGCTCAAAATGCGTCATCTATAGAAGATCTCATGTTTGATGCTTGCCATCCTTGGTGATCATGGATCGATGATGAGGAATCAAGAAAGGCGTTCCATCTTGAGAAGGTCAAGTTCGTCTACATCGAGCTCCAGTGCAATGCTCAAGGCAAAGGTATAATCTTGATAGGTTTTCCCTTTTGCCGGTCTCATGTTGTGTGTGGGAGACCGGGTTTAGGATAGATAACCGTACTATCAAGAGGGGCTCTCGAATGAGTAACTCGATCATATCGTTCGGAGAGAGCTCAAACCTTGGCATACTTGCATCATCGTATTTGGTTGTTATTTGGTCTTATCCATGTGAGGATTTAGAGCTTGTGGTAATCTCCATAACAAGCTCTTGTTCATCAAAATTGGATCTCCCATATATATCTTGTTGCGATATTGATCTTGGCGGTTTTCGGTTTCTCACCAAGTGAGGTATCTCACATTATTGTACTTGATACATTCTCACTTGGTGATAACCAATATTTTCAATATTTGCCTATTTCATTTGAAAAAGGAAAATAAAAAATCTTGTCTGGGCCGAGCGGTACTACCGCAGCCCAGTACCGCCCGGGCCTGGCGCGCGCGGCCCGCCTCATTATCACCCGGTACTTTTTCTGGTAGTACCGGACGGCCCGGTAGTACCGCCCGGGTGGGCCGGTACTACCGGCCGGCCCAGGAGTTTTTCTGCCTAGCGCCAGCCCATCTCCTCACGCCGCATCACTACTTGTCGCGCGCGTTGACCGGCCTTGCCTTGCGCGTCCGTCTGGCCCCGCTCGCCCCCTGGGCCCGCTCCCGCCGCCGCTCGCCCTGCCTAGCTCGCCCCGCTCCTGCCACTCGCTCGCTGCTCCCGCGCACGCGCTGCCCGCCACTGCCTCGCGTGTGCGTGCTCCCGTTGACCCGCGCGCTAGGTCCCACCAAAGCCCCGCATGATGGATCGCGTGTGTCTGTCTTGCGCGATGTTGCGCTGCCTTGCTGTGTGCGTGCGCTCGCTCGTGCATTGACCCAGCTGCCGCCCAACTGGCCTACTACCGTAGCTCGCGCTGCACCACATCCCGCGTGCGCGCTCGCTGGCCCCACCTTGCACTGCCGCCACGCTCGATCCCCTGTTGCACTGCTGCTTCTCTTTTTCCTAGAACATGCGGTACTACCGGTTAAATCCGGTAGTACCGGACCGTTCTGAAAATATGCCCCAACGGCCAGATTTTTGGGGCTCCTATTTAAGACTTTGCCCGTTTTTAGGTTTGTAAGCTTCTTTCTCTTTTATTAGGCTAAGCTTTGTCCACACTTGCTCTAGATCTTGAAGCATGCCTAATCTTTTCCCTCCGATGATTCTTGCCAATATTTGAGTGGAAGAGAGAGGAGATCTAGATCCACGTTTTGACCTAACTGATTCATCTCTTTGTGAGTGCATCTTTGGGGATCTAGATTTTAGGGGATTTTGTGTCTCTCTTTGATTCCTCCTCTCTTGTTCCCCCAATAGCTTTAGTAGCTTTGTTGTAACTTGCGAGTGAGGGATTTGAGCACCTTTGTGTTGTTCTTACCATTTGCATTCGGTGCATCGGTTTGAGTTCTTCTCGAAGGATTTGGTTTGAGTTACTCATTGGAGCTTGTCTCTCTTGTGTTCTTGGAACCCTAGACGGTTTTGTGGCCTTGGTGGCATTGTGGACTTTTGTGGCGTTTTTTGGGAGTCTCCAATTAAGTTGTGGAGAAGTGCCCTAACCTTGTGAGAGGTTCTGGTTGCCACCGACAAGTGCACCGATAGTGGAAGCGTGGATCGATCCCATTGTGGTGAGATTCACCGGATAATAAGGGAAGCCTTTTGTGGCATTGGTGGTTTGATACCACCCCCTCTCCAAACGAGACGTACTCCATGTTGGGAGGAACTCGGTAAAATATCGTTGTCCCCGCGTGCCTCGGTTATCTCTATACCCGAGCTCTTTACTTATGCACTTTACATTGTGATAGCCTTC
Organism: Avena sativa; assembly: GCA_916181665.1. NCBI lineage: Eukaryota > Viridiplantae > Streptophyta > Magnoliopsida > Poales > Poaceae > Avena > Avena sativa. The sequence goes on along the minus strand of OV702285.1, from coordinate 375,603,148 downwards.
GTTCTTGAAGTAATATATATATTGCTATCACTTTGTTGCTTGTATTGCTAAGCATAAGTTGTTGGTGCACATAGGTGAACCTTAGTTGTTCTAGGTTGTGCTTAACAAAGTAAACACTAGTTTTATTCCGCCTTTGTTGAGCTACTCTAAGAAAAGTTTTAATCGCCTATTCACCCCCCCCCCCCCTCTAGGCGACATACGTATCCTTTCACGGTTGGATTCGTGTCGTCGAGTTTATCAATTTAGACATATCATTTGTCAAATTTGGAATTACGGACTAAAAGTTATTTAATTGCATTTTAGGGCCAAAAGGGCAAAAACGATAGGGGCAGACCTAACTCTGAAATTCGGATCTGAAAAAATTGACAGCAAAACTCCTTGATTTCGATTGAGATTGGCGACAAATCTAGACATAATTTGAATATGACATTGAAAGAAAAGTTCTAGAAATCACCAAGATCTACAACTGTGAAGAAGGAAGATTTTACAAAGGAGCTATGTACGGGACGAAAAAGGTTGACGAACAGAGCTGATTCAGTTTTGGATAGGAATAACAGAAATAAAGCCTAGATTACAGATCAAGATTTAGGCAAAACAAGTAAGAATTTGGACTCATGGTACAAACTAAATTTGTCGATCACTCCAAGGTCTACAACTTTTATGAAGGAGGATTCTCCAAAGGAAGCTGGTACACGATGATAGAGATGGACGAAGAAAACGGATTCCTTTTGAAACTGCCGGAATTTTCAGAAGCCAGTTTTTCAAGTCGATCTTCACAAATTGATATCTCCATATACGGTTCACTAAATCGAGCACCGTTTGATGCGCTAGAAAGCTGTGATGTAGGGGAACAAGTTTGATGTTCGGAGTTTTCGCAAAATCTCAACGAGAGCACTGGTACGAGTTGCTGGCTGTTGTTGTATGTGTCACGTTCCAGACGCGTCAACAAGGGCGTCGCGCATCGTCGGAGAGCTAGGAGAGCGAGGAAAAATCATATGGAAAGAGGGGACGTGGGCTCGACTCACTATAGGGGTGCTGGAGAAGGTGGCAAGGCGATGGGACGGCAACAGGACGGAGACGAGCGACGACCGCGGTGAGCAGCTGCGCCTATGGCGTGCTGCGGCTTGGCGAGCTCCAGCTAGCGGCGGACGATGACGAGGTTAGTGGAGGGAATAGGAAGGGGAAGGAAACAGAGGCGAGACGTCCATGGCGAGGCACCAGCAGCAGCCTGGGATTTTCTTGCGAGAGGACAAGGTGAGGATGGGGAGAGACACGCCGCTGCTTGTTTTAACAGGGGAAGAAAACGTGGGGCACGCGACTGGCATGACGTGAGGCTGCGTAGCTGGGCTCGTGCGGGTTTGGTGCGTGCCTCTATGCTTCTACCTGGTGCAGAGCTGTTGTGTGTGCGCAGATGTATGTGCTAGCTTGGTGCTGGTTAGTGCCGTGTTCGTGTGTGGCGTTGTGTGGTTAGATATGATTAGGATTAGGTGTAGAGTTAGCTAGTTGGGTGAGATTAGGTGTAAAATAGTTTAGGATTTAGGGTTTTAGGTGGGATTTACAAAAGATTTAGGATAGAAATTAAAATGGGGCTTTTGGAAGATTAAGTAGGGTAGACAAAAGGGGTAGATATAGTTGTAGGAATTAAAAGAGAGGCTCTAGATAGACATATGGGGTGTTTTATGATGGGATAAAAAGGATGGGTTTAAATAGAAGATAAAATAAGATTAGGTAAAATAGAGGGAGTGCGCATGATCAAAAGGAGATGGGGTATGTATGTATATGCATACACATATACATATAGAAAAAGAAGGGGTTGATCAAGAATAGAGATGGATCAAGTAAAGGAGATCGATACCAAAGAAAAATACAAATAAAATAGAGCTATGGATTATGGGGAAATGTAAGTGGGGGAATTAAATACCAACAAGATTCAAATAGAGGCACACATATTATAGATGCAATAAACAAAGAATACGATGACATTTTCAAGATGTTAGTGGTAGGAAGGAGATAAAGAGAGATGCCCTCAACTCAAGTTGGGCATTAAGGCAAATTTAATAAAGGCCAAATACAATTATACCAAGAACAAAATAAAATGCCAACAAACAAATATGATGCATGCATGATGAAAACAAGAAATGCACAAAGTAGATCAAATTGCAGAATTGAAACCTTGGGATGTCACAACACGCCCCTCCTTGAAGGAATCGCGTCCCGAGATTCTAAGAAGAGGAAAATAGATAGGGGTACTCGGATCTCAAGATATATTTGCCCTCCCAGGTTGCTTCTTTATCAGAGTGATGTGACCATTGAACTTTGAAGAACTCTACGATTTTGTTTCTTCTCTTTCGTTCATCCCCATCAAGAATGTGAATAGGATGCTCATGGTAAGAGAGGTCTTCCAACTCAATAGAGGAATGATCCACGGCTCTAACGGGATCCTTGAAGCATTTCCTCAACTGAGAGACATGGAAGGTGGGGTGAACATTTTTTAGATTCTCGGGCAACTCCAAGACATAAGCAAGAGGGCCTGATCTTGAGAGAACATTGAAGGTATTGATGTAAAGGGGGGGAAGCTTCCCTTTGATACCAAAGTAGTGTGTGCCTCTCATCGGGGTCACACAGAGATAAGCAAGATCACCCACTTTGTACACCATATCATGGTGTTTTCTATCATAGTAGGCTTTCTATCGATTTTGAGGAATTTTAAAGTTGTCACGAACAATCTGACACTTTTCTTCTGCCTCTTTGATGATATCCGGACACATTTTTGGATCTAGAGGATCTTTGTTTCTCAAGATCTTCCTTTCACTAGTTTCTGACCAGTAGAGAGGAGTATGACACTTGCGACCATAGAGAACTTAAAATGGTGACATGTCCAGACTTGATTGATGAATTTTTTATAAGAGAATTCAGAAAAAGGAAGACATTCTTCCCATTTCATGCCAAATGAGATGACACAAGCTCTGAGCATATCTTCAAGAATTTTATTTACTCTTTCCACTTGGCCTTGAGACTGAGGGCGATACGCAGTGCTAAACTTGATATTAGTTCCCATGTACTGCTAGAAGGATTCCTAGAATCTAGAAGTAAACAAGCTTCCACGATCAGATGTGATTTCTTTAGGAACACCATGGAGGCTTACAATCCTCGCAACATAGAGTTATACCAATTGACTAGTTGTAATAGTCTCCTTGACAGGCAAGAAGTGAGCCACTTTCGAGAAGCGATCGATCACCACAAAGATGGCATTGTTGCCCTTCTGAGATTTCAGAAAACCAATGATTAAATCCATCTCGATTTTATCCCACTTCCACTCAAGAATTTGGAGAGGTTGAAGAAGACCAACGGCTCTCTGATTTTCTGCTTTCACTCTTCTACAAACATCACACTCTGCAACATACTTGGCAATTTCATGATTCATGCGCGTCCACCAATAGTAAGGCTTCAGATCATGGTACATGTTTGAGCTACCAGGGTGAATAGCAAGCAGAGTTTCATGATCTTCTTTGAGAATTAGATTCTTGAGTGCTTGCACTTTTGGTACAACAATGCACCCTTCGAATCTGAGAGTGCCATTAGCATCAATGAAATAGGATTTGTACTTGGGAAAACCCAATTCCAGATTTTGCTTTATTTTGAGGACCATAGCACGAGTCAACTGGGCCTCACGGATTTTCTCTTCAAGATTAGGATCCAAGCAAATATTTGCAATATGCCCCTAAGGACCAATCTCAAGATTGTACAGCTGAATTTCTTTAAAGAGATGCTTATTGGTTTCCTTGACAATGAGTTTATTGCAATAGACTTTATGACTAAGGGCATCAACCATTACATTATCTTTCCCTAGGGTGTAGTCAATGGAGACATCGAAGTCTGAGATGGTTTCCATCCATATTCTTTGTCGCATGTTTAGATCAGGCTGAGTGAATATGTACTTGAGACTCTTGTGATCAGTGAAGATTTCACAACGGTTTCCAAGCAAGTAGTGTCTCCATGTTTTCAACGCATGAACAACCGCTGCAAGCTCGAGATCATGAGTAGGATAGTTTATCTCGTGTGGACGCAAATGTCGAGATGAATAAGCCACAACTTTTATTTCTTGCATAAGAACAACACCAAGAACTTGAATTGAAGCGTCATAGAATGTCTGGAAAGGCTTGGATGTATCTGGAGGAGTTAGAATAGGAGTTGAGGTGAGCTTCTTCTTTAGAGTTTCAAAGCTTTCTTGACAAGCTAGAGACCAAAGAAATTTCGTATCCTTCTTAAGGAGCTCATAAAGAGGTTTTGCTATCATCGAGAAGTTGTCAACAAATCGGCGACAATAACTTGCCAAACCGAGGAAGCTTCGGACATCCTTGACATTTTTAGGAGGAACCCAATCCACAATTGACATGATTGTTTTTGGATTGGTTGCAATCCCATTTTCAGAAATGACATGGCCTAGATAAACCACTTTAGAAAGCCAAAATTCACACTTAGAGAACTTAGCATACAAGTTATGCTCTCGGAGCTTGGAAAGAATAAGTCGAAGATGTTCTCCATGTTCTTCCATCGACTTAGAGTAGACAATAATGTCAAAGAGATATACCACCACGAACTTATCAAGGTATTCCATGAAAACTGAGTTCATGAGGCGACAGAATGTTGCAGGAGCATTGATCAGGCCAAAGGACATTACGGTGTACTCATACAAGCCGTATCTGGTGGTGAAAGCTGTTTTCGGAATATCCTCCTTGCAGATTTTTATTTCGTGGTATCCACTTCTCAAATAAATCTTAGAGAATACTTCTGCTCCAGCGAGCTGATCAAAGAGGTCTATAATGCGAGGTAGAGGATACTTATTCTTCATTGTTTTTGCGTTGATACCACGATAGTCAATAACTAGATGATCCATTTTATCTTTCTTTTTAACAAAGATGGTCGGGCTTCCCCACGAAGAAGTGGTATGTTGAATATGTCCTTTACTTTCAAGTTCATCAAATTGCTTCTTGATCTCGGTCATTTCATTAAGACCCATATTATATGGACGTTTGGAAACTGGAGCTGTTCCGGGTTCCAATTCGATCACGAATTCAACAGCCCGGTCAGGTAGCATTCCTGGTAGCTCTTTCGGAAACAGATCTAGAAATTCACACACCACAGGTACATTTTCCAGTGTTGGCAAAGGATCAACATTGAGAGCAAATACTTGTGTTGAAGGAATTGCATTCGGAGAATAGATTATGTGGCCCCTTGGATGTTAAAGAGATACCGACTTGTTCACACAGTCGATAGTTGCACCATTAGCTTTGAGCCAATCCATGCCCAGAATGACATCAATGTCGGATTTCCCAAGGATTATCAAAGAAACAAGGAAGGTATGGCCTACACTAAGAATTTGTTTGCCAAGAATTATTTTGGAAGATGTGAATCGAGACCCAAGAGCGCTTATCATGAGGTTGCGAGACAAAAATTCCATGTTCACACCATTAGAATCAGCAAAACTCAAAGAGAGAAACGAATGCGATGCTCCAGTATCAAAGAGAACTTTTGCAAGAATAGAGTTAACAGGTAATGTACCAATGACAACATTAGGTACCTAGTCTTCTTCTTATTCCACAAAATTTTCCACTGACCATCTTTGAACTAGGCCTATTATTACCGCTGAAGGCCTTCCCTAGAGGTGTGAATCTCACCATGGCTTTGGAAGCCTGGAGAGGGTGAGGGGGAGGAAGCTTTGAAGGGTTCTGACAGTCTGGTGACTTGTGTCCAGGTTCTCCACACTTGTAGCAAATGATAGACCGACGTGCATATGGTCCCTGAGGAGAACCGGAAGGAGCATGGGGCTGTTGTTGCACCTATTATTGCTATTGTGGCTGAGCGCCCTGCCTGATATAACCTTGAGGAGGCCTTGGCTGAATCATCTAAGGACGAGGAGTAGCCCATGGTTGCTTCTGTTGATAGGAGGTCCTAGCAGGTTGGGGAGCTTCCTGCTGGTAGGCACGACGCCTTGAATGCCATATTTACCAACTCTTCAAAGTTCTTGCAAGTGGTGAGGCTTAAGCTGAGCTTGATTGAAGGCTCAAGACCATTTATGAAGCAAGCTTGCTTCTTTTCATCAGTTGATATTTCATCACCAGCATAGCGAGCCAAGAGAGTGAATTTCTTGCTATAAGTCAAGACATTGTTAGAGCCCTGAGTCAAATTCATGAACTCTTATTTCATTTTGTCCAATTCACCTTGAGGAATGTGATGATCACGGAACAATTTCAGGAATTCCGCCCAAGAGAAAGGAACATTTGGATCCCTGACATTCTCCATAGTTTCCCACTAGGTTGCTGATTCACCAGTAAGCATATAGGAAGCAAAAGCCACTTTGTATGCTTCAACCACTTTAGCATTAACCGGAGTGAAGTTGATACAACGGATCTAGTCGTTCGCATCGAGAGGAAACTTAGGAGTGTCAAAGTTCTTTGGGTTGAGACTGAGAAACTCCCTGAGAGTCACCCTTTGAACAAAGTCCTGCTGACCAAGTGAGCCTCGGTCTGCTCCTGACCACGAACAAGCTGTCCCAATAGGTTTGACATTGTTAACATCGCTTCAGCCAACTGAGGGTTTGGCGGGGGAGGTCGAGGAGTATATTATCTCCTTGGAGGCATCCTGATGACAATCATCAAGAAACGAGTTAGCACATGTCCAGGATAATAAAATCCAACATAAATGCAAGAAGATATACAATTAGAACAAGAATGAGCCATAGGTATCATCAAGGTACAATTAAAGTACACAAGAATTAACCACGAGCAACATGTATAATTACATAATAGCATTCAATATATTTCACCCATTACAAGTTTCATATTGCTATAGAAACCAAATTACAATTACGAGTGTAGGAACGACCCAAGTTATGTATTTCAGCAGATTAGATTTGATAGCGCTTAACATATTTCACTCGTGATAAGTGTCATATAGCTATACAAAAATATTACAATCGTGAGAGTCCAAAATAACTCAAGTTATGCATGTATTGGAGAAGAATGGAAGACGAAGTAAAAACTTCCGGTTCACGCATCGATAGCAAAGAACAAGTCGGCAAGACCATGCCAACAAGTAGAAAGGTTTAAAACTTTTGATCAAAACAGATGGATTCGATGAAAACAATTTGAATAAAACCAGGATTTTTTTAGGATTCAAAGGCTTCGAGAGGAACAACGGATTGAAGATAACTAGGTATTTGATTTGAAGCAACTTTACTCTGACACAAAAAACAAACTTATGATGGTACTACGGATAGCCGAAGACGTTCGACCCTAAAGAAGGTGATGAGAACAGATAAAACGTTGCACTTCCTGACCAGAAAAAGGGTGGGAGGGTGGGAAAAGAAATAAAGAGCAAGAAGTCCTACTCTCCGATTTTTTTCCTAGTATATAGCTACCAAAATATTTTTCTAGACTCAACAATGTCCGCTGCAAGGTATCCTAGCAGGTCGACCATGTTCTAATACCAACTTGTAGAGCCCAGCCATCTGACGCGCTTAAACCCCTAGCCGGTATAACCCCACTACAAGGTTAAAGATACTAGAGTGAGCATGCGCCAGCCTGGTAATCGCGCCTCAGCATACAAAAGTGAGTATGTACGCCGGTGACATACAAGCACATATGAGAGAATTCCATCTACAAAGAAAGGAGATATAGGCAACAAGATCCAAATATATATGTTTATCGATAGGTAGCACACGGAGGACAGAGGTCCCAATAGTACATCATATATCAAGCGGAAAATGTGATTTAACCTCCGAGTACGGACAAGACCCAAATGGGCATAATATGCCAAGAAATAAGGAAGTGAGCTCCATGCCCATACGTCTCAGGACTTCTTGGTAGGATCCCGACTACTCCTGATGGTAGTCCTCATCAGCGTAATCGACATAGTAAGAACCCGATTCATCCACCTGATCACACGTACCTGCAGAGCGGGAATGAACCCAAAGTGAAAGAACATAGTACTAAGGCTAGTACATGGTGATACTAGAATTCAACGACCTCTCCTACAAGGGTATATGGTGTACTCAACGGCGACAAAGCTTGGAAATGACAAAGTTATAAAGACACGCTACAACATCGGCTATTAGAGCGAGATAAGAGGGCGACAAACGATAACATTAAGATAGCTCCAAGAGTAACCCATCAGAGGCTCCCCCCCCCTCGAAATTTAGTCGCGAAAGTAGGCCCGCGGAACACAGACATTGCAATTTTAGTTAAACAGTTGTTTAGTTGGTAAGACTAATTACTAGTCATATTATTAGGGCAAGGCATTAGTGACGTTGTCTATGATCATGACACTGTACTCCTGAGCATTCATAACCGTGGACACACGGCTTCTCGAAAAAATTTACCCTGTAGGGGTGCACAACTGTACCCAAATGCAAGTTCAACCCTTCAAACACTAAAACGCAAATGGACATGCTATCTAAGTCTCACAACATGAACTGTCCCATAACTATGCGCACATCCAGAGGCATCACCTACTATGTGGAACTAACATAGAGGTACGACAATTCTCAAGAAAGGCACAGCGTTTGCGCCTACTAGTGGATCGAACCCTGCGGGGTAACTTGTACACATCATGGGTGTCTCCATCGTGTACCAGAATTTATGTATGCAAGCCATGAAAATCCACCAAAATATCAAGTCCGACGACATATCCAACACACCCATGTCCGAGGACATGTTATGCATATGCACCAAATGGAAAACCAATTTTGTTATCCTCTGGATATACGAATAGCGCCGGTAGTTGAGGGGAGGGATCTCATAGGCCCCACCTTTGGTTAGTGCAATCAACTCATAACTGGTATCATAGAACGAACGGTTCCTTGGTTGACTAGAGCAGTCTCCAAAGGTAGTCGCTGCCAGGGAATTATCATTAGGCAAAGCCATTTACCAAGAACATCAGATTAATATTTATATCAACAATATTATCCAGATATCAAGTTCCACTTGTAATAGAGCAATGCTAAGCAATCCACGACTCACAAGGACAAAGCTAGCTAAAAAAACAAGGCAGTAGGATAACCAAGTCAATACAGTGGAGCAGGTAAAATAAAGGTATGGTACTAAAGCATCGACAATAAGGATATCAATAGATCAACTTAAGGAAGTAAAGACTATAAATGCAAAATAGGTAGAATGGGGTGAGGTGCTCGCCTGCCTGATCAAAGGAAGGAGTTAGTACAAACTCAAGAGTGTACTCGCACTACTCAAACTCCTGTTGGTAGTTTTCATGCTCGCCTTCTATCGATAAGAACCAAATGCCATACATAAAAAGGAAATAACACAATAAACACATGAACGATGCGATGCAATCATTAATGTAGAATTGCATTATATGATGCGATATATTTAAGGAGTCAATTTTAAGTGACTAAGGTACAAAGGCATAATAATAAAGTAAATCGGCCACATGTTACTTAGGTGTTCGGGTGCAAATTTTATTAAGATTTGATGATGCATGATGCAAAAGAGAAAGAAGATACCATAGTTGGATTCATGTCATCGAGCTGATCAATTTAGACATATTATTTGTTAAATTTGTAATTACAACTAAAACTTATTCAATTGAAATTTAGGGCCAAAAGGCAAAAATGTCAAAGTTTTAATGGTTGGGGGTGTTTCTGCAAAATTCCACTTATGCCATTTTATTCATCTCGAAAAATAATCATTTACTTTTCATGTTGAAATTATTTGCAAATTCAAAATTGTTTAAAAGTTATTTGAGTTTGAATGTATTTGAATTAAGTGACTTAATAAAGAATTAGAAAGGGAAAGGAGAGGTGGGCTGTCGTAGGAAGTGGGCTGGCGGCGCGAATTAGCTCCCGCCCACGTGCGAGGAGGACCAAGATGGGCCAGCCCGTAAAGGGTCAGGGAGGAGGACCGTGGATTGAGCAAGAAAATATGCCAGGGGCCTCTTTGCAAAAACAACAGGAACATACCTAACTCTAAAATTTAGATCTGAAAAAATTGACAGCAAAACTCTCTGATTTCCATTGAGATTGGCGACAAATCTGGATATAATTTGGATATGACATAAAAATGAAAGTTGTAGATCACGCCAAGGTCTACAGCTGTGAAGAAGGAAGATTTTATAAAGAAGCAACATACGGGCCGAAAAAGGTTGATGAATAGAGCGGATTCAGTTTTGGACAGGAATAACAGAAATAAAACCTAGACATCAGATCAAGATTTAGGCAAAACAAGAAAGAATTTGGACTCGTGGTAAAAACTAAAGTTTTCGATCACTCCAAGGTCTACAACTTTGATGAAGGAGGATTCTCCAAAGGAAGCTCGTACGCGACGATAGAGATGGACGAACAGAACAGATTCCTTTTGAGACTGACGAAATTTTCAGAAGCCAGTTTTTCGTGTTGATTTTTAGAAATTGATATCTCCGTCTAAGGTTCACTAAATCGAGTGTCGTTTGATGTGTTGGAAAGCTGGGGTGTAGGGGAACAAGTTTTATGTTCGGAGTTTTCACAAAATCTCAACGAGAGCAACTGGTAAAAAATGAGGAAGCGATGGACTGGGAAAGGTACGAGTTGCTGGCTGTTGTTGTCTGTGCCTTGTTCCAGACACGTTGGCAAGGGCATCGCGCCTCGTCGGCGAGCTGGGAGAGCGAGGGAAAACAATAGGTAAAGAGGGGAAAGAGGGGGTGTGGCCTTGGCTCACCATGGGGGTGCCGGAGAAGGTGGCGAGGCGGTGGGACGGCGACGGGACGGAGACGAGCGACGACCGCGTTGAGCAGCCGCACCCATGGTGAGCTGCGGCTTGGCGAGCTCCAGCTAGAGGTGGATGGTGACGAGGTTATAGGAGGGTATAAGAAGGGGAAGGAAACAACGGAGAGATGTCCATGGCGAGGCGCCGGCAGCAGCCTGGGATTTGCTTGTGAGAGCGGAAGGTGAGGATGAGGAGAGACACGGTGCTGCTTGTTTTAACAGGGGAAGAAAAAGCAGGGCACGCAACTGGCGTGACGCGAGGCTGCGGCTGTGTAGCTGGGCACGCGCGGGTGCACTGCGTGCTACTATGCTGCTAGATGGTGCAGCGCTGCTGTGTGTGCGCGAGTTGTGTGTGCTAGCTTGATGTTGCTGGTTAGTGCTGCGTGCGTGTGTGGCATTGTGTGGTTAGATATGATTAGGATTAGGTGTAGAGTTTGCTAGCTGGGTGAGATTAGCTGTAGAATAGATTAGTATTTAGGCTTTTAGGTGGGATTTATAAAATATTTAGGACAGAAATTAAAATGGGGCTTTTGGAAGATTAAGGAGGGTAGACAAAAGGGGTAGATATAGTTATAGGAATTAAAAGAGAGACTCTATAGACATATGGGGTGTTTTATGGTGGACCAAAAAGGATGGGTTTAAATAGAAGATAAAAGAAGATTAGGTAAAATAGAGGGAGTACTCATGATCAAAAGGAGATGGGGTATGTATGTATATGCATACACATATACATATAACAAAAGAAGGGGTTGATCAAGAATAGAGAGGGATCAAGTAAAGGAGATTGACACCAAAGAAAAATACAAACAAAATAGATCTATGTATTATGGGGAAATGTAAGTGGGATAGGAATTAAATACCAACAAGATTCAAATAAAGTCTCACATATTAGAGATGCAATAAACGGAGAATATGATGAGATTTTCAAGAGGTTAGTGGTAGGAAGGAAATAAAGAGAGATGCCCTCAACTCAAGTTGGGCATTAAGCCAAATTTAATAAAGGCCAAATACAATTATATCATATCACATGCCAACAAACAAATATGATGCATTCATGATGAAAACAAGAAATTCACAAACAAGATCAAATTGGGGAATTGAAACCTTGGGATGTCACATACGTGCAAGACGGAAGAGCTGGAGTATATGTCAAAAAGCAATAAACATGAAATATATGAATACCTTTGGGCACTTGATGCCCTCAAACATGTCATAGGTGATGATGAAGCCACGCTTCCGATCCTTCATCTTGACTATGTCCTTCAAGCGAAGCTTGATGGAGTCACTGGAGAAAATATCCTCGGAAATCCGGAGGCTATCGTTTCTGTCTTTGGTGTACTGGTATATGAGCTTTACGCGGTGCTGCAGATGTTGGATTTGCCTGACGAACCAACACATGGCTACGTCCAAGCCGGTCGGACCCGTCTCTACGAACCAGTCAATCCTCCTTATGGCGCGAGAGGCTTCATCGTCAGAGGGGAGGAGGGCTTGTGATCTCCATGTCGGGGCTTTAGCGGCAACCCCGTCAACGAAGTCTGGGTATGACTCTTCTCGGCCAGCCAGAGGGATATATGGGCCGTAGAAATAGGTCTGCTGCCAGTTCTTGCAAGACTCATGTCCTACGATGTCAGGGAATCGCCGGCCAGGCCGGATCATGAAGCTAATTGTTCCACAGTTTCTGAGCTCCTCTTTGCTCACTCCGGATTCCCTCTTCACAGTGAAGAAATAAATATACAGATATAACCTAGGGCTAATCCCTAGGTATCCCTCGCATAACACCGCATAATTGCTAAGCGCAAGGATACTATTCGGAGACAGGTTCTGAGGTTGAACCCGGAAGTGCCTAAGGACTTGCACTACTAGGAAAATGGCTATAGGTAATCAGCACATCCATGGCTCACATGGTTGAAGTGCCCCACGGCTAACACAGGTGTGGCTCACCTATGGGCAGTGCCCTACTAGTAACTAGAACAACTGTGGCGCACATGGTCATAGTGCGCCACATATATGTGTGGGCCAGGGCCCTGCTGGCCGCATGCTGCATACCCGTAGCGCACATGGGGGAGGTGCGCTACGGTTGTTACGGTTAACCGTGGCGCACATGCAGGTCGTACTCTACACCTAAGTGAAGGCCCCTCTGTTCTGTAAATGGGCAGAAACATCCGTGGCGCACTCTGGCATGTGCGCCACGGTTGTGATTTTTCCCTGTGGCGCACTAGGGCCATGTGCGCCACAGATGTGTCGACCAGTATTTTTTTGGCAGCTCCACTTTGTGCACATGTTCGATGGCAAATCCGAGACCCGAGGAATCCTAGAGCGTAGGAGCAACGAAGAAGTGGAAGAGTTGCTGAAAAACTGGAAAGATTGTCCTAAGCCTGGAAAGAAGCGAAAGAGGAAGCAAGACAAGCCGCTGATGAAGGTATGGAAAACAAGGTCTGTTTTCTGTGAGTTTCCATACTGGATGTTTCTCTGCATGCCTCATAGCCTCGACATCATGCATATCACGAAAAACGTGTGCGAGAGTCTGGTCGCCACCATAATCAACATGCCAGATAGGACGAAAGATGGTCCGAAAGTAAGGCACGACCTGGTATTCATGGGTATCCGGAAGGAGCTTCACGGAGGACGCACTACTCCTGATGATCAGGAAGATGACGATGATCATGAGTCAGAGACGACACAAGGTCGTCGGAAGGGTAAAAAGTTCAAGAAGAACGAATATTACTACCCTCCTTCTTGCTTCACACTAAGCCAGGATGAGATCAAACAGTTTTTGAAGTGCCTTCTAGGAGTCAAATTTCCTTACGGCTACGCGGGCAAGATAAGCAGATACCTAGACGAGGCAAAGAAGAGGTTCAGTGGCATGAAGTCTCACGACTATGCCATGCTAATGACGCAGGTACTTCTGGTTGCACTAAGAGGGATAATGGACGAGCACGTCCATGAAACGTTATTTGGCCTCTGCAAGTTTTTCGACGTCATCTCTAGGAAGTCGATTGGCGTGAATCAGCTCGGGAGGCTACAGGAGGAGATCGTGGTGATACTATGCGAGCTTGAGGTCTACTTCCCGCCCGCATTCTTCGACATTATGGTGCATCTGCTGGTCCATGTCGTGGAGGACATCGTCCAACTTGGGCCGATGTTCCTCCATAGCATGATGGCATTCGAAAGGATGAAAGGACACATCAAAGGATACGTTCGCAACAGGTCCCGTACAGATGGAAGCATAGCCAAGGGCTTTCTGGCCGAAGAGTGCATCTCTTTCTGCACGAATTATCTAGACATCGAGAACCCTGTCGGCCTTCCCGTCAACAGGCACCTTGGCAAGCTCGACGTATCTGGTCACCAAAAGGGTCGTCGCATACTGCATGCAGACTTCGATTTTCGACATGCAGACTTTGATCGACCAAACCTCGTCGTGCTACAACATTTAGAACTGGTCGATCCTTGGGTACAGAAGCACAAAAGGTTAATCGAGAAGAAGTACAGTGACCGAGGCATACAGAGGACGCAGGGAGAAATAATCAAAGAGCACAACTCAGATTTCACGCGTTGGTTTAGGCAGACGCTCCTTGATAATCCCCCGCGATCGCATTCTTCTGACACGGAAAAGATCATATTCACCTTGTCGCAGGGACTGATGCAAAACCTGGTGACCTATCAGGCTTATGATATCAACGGCTACACATTCTACACGGAGGAAAAGGACAACACGTGTGATTATTAGAACTCAGGCGTAACGTCGGAATTCTACACCGATGACAACGTGAAGGAAAGATTCTACGGAAGAATCTAGGAGATCCGGGAGCTCGAATACTATGGAGAAAAGGTGCCGATGTTCTGTGTCATATGGGCAAAGTGCGTCGAAAGAGAAGAGCGGTATTTCACAACCATGGTTATACCCGAAGCAGCCAAATCCAAGGCCGCTGGTGCGAACGTGGCCGCGAATAATGAACCGTGGGTACTGGCTACCAAAGTGGACCAATGTTTTTTCATTACCGACCCGACAAAGCCTAGCCGTGTTGTCGTGAGGAGAGGAAAAAGAAACATCATCGGAATGCATGGAGTCGCCAACGAGCAAGACTTCGACCAGTACAGCGATGCAAAGATTGAAGATGACGAGGACTACGATGTAGCAACATACATCACAAGAAGAAAAAGGACAACCCTACCCAAAAAAGGTAGCCCGTTCGAAAGAAGAAACATTAAAGTGCCGGGGCTAAATTATTCAACCGTGACAAAGAAGGGAAAAAAGATTGTAAAACACGAGCTCAAAAAATATTGTAAAACTTGTGGTCAAAAAAGATTGTAATATTCATGGACAAATTATTATGACATGTTTGTATCATGGACAAATTATTATGACATATTTGAATCATATTTAATTTGTACCACTTTTATGACATATATTATCACTTTTGGGCATTTTTGGACTATTTAAAAGTATTTTAAAAACAAAACAAAACTTTTGTGGCATATATCACCACTTTTGGGCATTTTTTGGAACATTTAAAAGTATTTTTAAAATAAAAATAAAAAAGGTGGGCACCAGGATTCGAACCTGGGTGCTCACAAGTTTAGAATAGAGAAGTGGGAAGAACTACTGGGATAGGACAGTGTTAGTTGACAATAGGGGTGGCCGCGCCGTCTTATGTGACTAGTCGTACCCAGTTAGGCGTAGCACACCCTGGCCAAGTGCGCTACAGTTACCCGTAGCGCACTTGGCCAGGGTGCGCTACGCCTAACTGGGTACGACTAGTCAACCGTGCCAAACCCGTGCGCCTCTCCTCCCCATCTCAGACACCGCCTCTCATTCCCATGTCTGAGCCCCACCGCCACGCTCTCGATTCGCCGCCGCTCTAGGAGGAGGACGTGGAGGAGGAGGAGCCCGAGCCCTGCCAGCTGCCGCCGCTCGAGGAGGAGGTCATGGAGGAGGAGGCCCGTGCGCGTCCAAGGAGGAGGAGTCCGTGGAGGAACCCGCCATCGTCCGCCTGCCGCTCTAGGAGGAGGACGCGGAGGAGGAGGAGCCCGAGCCCTGCCAGCCGTCGTCGTTCGAGGAGGAGGCTGTGGAGGAGGAGGCTCGTGCGCGTCCGAGGAGGAGGAGTCCGTGGAGGAGACCGACGTTGTCCGCCAGCCCTTGTCGTCCTCATCTCAGAGGTGAGCGTCGCCCCTCCCCTCTCTCCTCGAGCAATGGTTAAGGTTAGGCTGCCTCTGCAATGTTTTAGGGTTAGGCTGCCTCGAGCAATGGTTAGGGTTAGGCTGATGTACTTTGGTGCTTGCAGAATATTGCCTTGATAGCTAAAAACTGATGATTATTACTGATGATTCACTACTGTCCAAATTGATTAGTACTGATGATTCACTAAAAACTGATTAGTAGTTTTTGGGTCAATGTATGAGTTATCTTGATAGCTAATCCTACTGGCCAAATAGAATTTAACTTAATTTGATTGAACAACTAGCTGAATTGAGGTGCTAATAAAAATTTCAATTGGAAACTCTCCCACTATTTTGCCCAAAAAAAGCTAGATTGGTGCCTAGTGAATCCAGATGATAATTGTAAATGCCCATTGCTTGATGTGGCCGGGCATGCTAGCTGACGCATTGTTAACCAATGTGTTTTCTACCTAGATGTTTTTGTGGTGAGTTTTTATGAATCACTCAATGTACTGGTTTTATTGCTTTATACATAAGATAAAACCACTAAAGCTAAGAAAATTACTACAATCTGGGTGGTTCTTAGTGGTGCCTTAAGACCACTAAAGCTAAGAAAATTACTAGTTCATATTCCTAGTATTTTCTATTTTGTTTCAGTTGCTGAAGATTTGGTAGGTCCAAGTAGGATCTAGGCTAGAGGAGGGGTGAGGGACACTCATGGACAGATGAAATAGGAGGATGGTGAGATGTGGGTGTGTTAAGTTGAGGAAGACCAATACTATGTTGCCGAAGTTATGAAGATGCTGTATATACTACTGCAAGCAATATATGTAGGGTGTATACTACTATGTATAATTGAGATATGAAGATACTACTGTGTAGGGTGTATACTACTGTGTATAATTGATTTTTAGCAATCAGAGAGCTTGTGGGTTTAGGCTTGTAGGTTTAGGCTTGATTTTTTTAGCAAACAGAGAGCAATATGATCCTGGTTTGTGACCTCCTGGTTATGATCTGTGGCTCGGTTTTAGAGCAAGAGATATATGATCTGAAATGCTCATGCTGAAATCCTAGTTATGGTGATGGTTTTAGTGTTGACTGGTATCCACACATATATAGCTCAAACAATGTGTATATACTGATGAAATGTTCTTGCTGAAATCCTAGTTATGTTGTATGGTTTTAGTACTGATCCTGGTGATGGTCTAGTAGTGCTGAAAAGGCACTACTGCAAGCAATATGTTGAAGTGAATATATAAAATGAATATGTGCTGAACCAAATGTGTGAATATATAAAATGAATATGTACCGAACCAAATATCCTGGTGATGGTTTTAGTGATGAAATGCTCCTGGTGATGGTCTAGTAATAATTACTTGATCAATTCCTTCATCAGAAGCATGCTGTCATATAAACTTGTATTTGCTTGCTGTCATATTTTTTGTCATATAAACTTGTATTTGATTGCTGTCATATAATGACACGTGCTATAATCTGCATGTATTTGCTTGCTGTCATCAATGAAAGGTGATATAATCTGTGGTGATATAATTTTTGCACTTGAAATTGTGCTTGTTCTTGTATGAAGCACTTTATTATGTCGTGTATGCAGGTTCTTGTATGAAACGAGTCCCGATTTTTGCCGGAATGTTGATTAACTTCCGTTTCGGCAGAAATAGGGCACTCCTAGTTTAAGAAAATTAGCAAAGGTCATGCCGGATTTCTCCGTGCATTTAACCAATTATTTGTTTTTATTAGTGCAAAGATGTGTGACAACGACGAGGCTGGATGTTCTAACCGCATCAGCGCTAAATGAGACCTCAGACCTCCGAATAAATAATTGACATTCTGGGAGGTGGCCCAGCGGCTAGAATACGATGAAGAATACCATCCTTTGGAGAGCGAGGATGATGAGATGGAAGACGCGGAGGAAGAATCCGAAGGAACGACGGGTGATGAAACCACTGATGGCGGCGAGGGCATAGGGAGTGGTAGCAATCCTCCTAAGAAGAAGAAGAAGACGAAGGAACGACGCCCGAACACGGTCGGCACCGTCAGGGAGGAAATTACTGAAGTGAGCCCAACAGGGGTTCCTTTGGATCCCGACCTTGTCGTCAGAGGGTATGGTGGGAAAGTGGCGGCGATCACCCGGACAACCATCTCGATCAACACCGAGAATCTCCGACATAGAGATAATGGCAACTTGCGCACACTCCTCTTCGAGAAGCTGCACGCAAGATACAAGTTCCCTGGTGAGTATCGGATCACAAATTATCATGGGAACAAAGTAAAAAAATCCGCCCTCACAAAGATGAGCACCACCCTGGCCAGCTGGAGAACCCGGATAAAGAAGAAGATCTATAAAGAAGGCAAAAGTCTCGAGGAGATCCAGAAGATTGACCCGCAGATCACCAAAGATCAGTTCTGGGAGTTTAAGGAGAGGTGTGAATCCAAAAGAGCCCTATCCAATAGTAATCAGGGAAAGGTGTTGTAGGCGATGAATATAGGTCACCACCATCTCGGATCTGGTGGATACAGAACCGCGGAGGCCAAATGGAATAAGGAGGACGAAGAGTATATATCTAAGGGGATAGAAAACCCCTTTGCGGAATTCGAACCCAGGCAGGTTTGAAACATCATCAGGGCCCGTTACCATGTGGACCCAAAAAGCAAACAACTCACTGCGGATCCTGCGGTGAAGGAATTCGCGGAAATTGTGGTAAGTAATCTAATTACCGCGGATCAACTCGACTGCATTCTAATCGATGAAGTCTAGTTTCTAAACGATTCACTATTACTTCTTCTACAGGAGGAGGAAATTGTTGCTAGTCATGGATCCCAGGGTTCCTCATCCTAGGGGTCGACAGCGGCCACCCTGTGGGATAACCCTTTTAACAGGGCGACGAACCGGGCCAAGAAAATAGAGCCGGCTACGAAGAAGTTGTCGTCGGCTGGCCGTCTGGCTGGCCTCGGGGGTAAGAATTGGGTGGATCATTTTGGTCCACCGCCGAGGACGCGTGTGGCGCCGTCGGGAAGGAGCGAGGAGGAAAACCACGAGGTTCAAGACCTTAAGGAACAAGTGGCACGGATCCCGCAGATCGTCTAAGACAACCTGGCAATCACCCTCACGTCCATCCTGCCTACCTTGGTGGAGTCAATATCGAACTGGAGTGCGGGTGGTTGAGTAGGGCCGTGCCCGATTCCAAGCATGGTCAGCAGCCACTCGAACAACGAGGCGCCGACGAATCAGGCAAACTACGTGTTCGTGACTCCGCCCGCTAGCACCGCGGTGCCGCAAGTGTTGGTGACTCCCCTTGCCATCACCACGGCGCCAGACATGTTGGTGTCCCCCTGCCATTGTCGCGGCGTCACCGGAGCTCCAAGCACCCGGTAGGGAGAATACACCGGCGGCCAGCACCGCGCCATCAAGCAGCGCCTCCATATCTTGCACGCCCGTCGCCGTATGCGGTGCATCAACATTAGCCGATCTCGACGCCATCACGGTAAACAAATTTCTTTACCGCCTTTCACGCTATCTATTACTCTTATGGCATCTCTGACGATGTCGTACATGTTTTCCGCAGACGGATGTTCCTTGCACTCTCTTATGCTATGTGAACAACGAGCTGAGGGATGTTGCCAAGGGTACCATCGTTCAACCCTTGCAGCGCACATTTCACTCAAGGCCGATGCCAGATAGCTTGCACAGGGTTAAAATTAGTCGGGTGCTAAGGGGCTACGACGACCTGGAACGTCCCATTCAACCCCCAGGAGGGGATGAAGAAGAGTCGGCTGTCCTCAGAAGTTTCTTCGGCTTATTCTTGCAATGGCCAAAGACCATGATCCGTTTGGGGACAGCGGGGGCCATCACGCCACAGACAACAGCACCACCTGTCGTGCCAGCGACAAGCGGTGGCAAGGCCCCCTTATCGCCCTCGCCGTCACCTCCACGCGGTGGGTCGGATGATCATGTTGATGAAAGGAACATGGCGCAGGATCCGGCCGACGACGACGAAGACTGGAATGATCACTTCTTCAACACTCAGTTTAGCAACGAAGACCTAGCTGGTGGCCCCACAGAGAAGCCCACTATCACCAAGCATCTGTTTGGTTCTCAGCAGACGCCTCCAGCTTGCGCCTTGACAGAGCCAGCTGATACAACTAACTGTCCCTTTATTCTAAGCCCTGACACACTACATAGGGCGGCCGGTGTTCAGATTGCGGTGCCTACCCGCTCTCCAAAAGGAAAAAAGGGAAGGAAAAGAAAATCTAGCAGCTCGAGCCAGCCGGTGGCGTCAACTGCGAATCCGATCAGGTTTCGGGACACTTCTCCTGATCGGATTTGTAGTTGATGCCACCGGCTGGCTCGAGCTGCTAGATTTTCTTTTCCTGCCCTTTTTTCCTTTTGGAGAGCGGGGCAGGCACTGCAATCTGAGCACGGGCCGTCCTATGTAGTGTGTCAGGGCTTAGAATAAAGGGCCGGTTGGTTGTATCAGCTGGCTCTGTAAAGGCGCAAGCTGGAGGCGTCTCCTGAGAACCAAACATACGCTTGGTGATAGTGGGTTTCTCTGTGGGGCTACCAGCTAGGTCTTCGTTGCTAAACTGAGTGTTGAAGAAGTGATCATTCCAGTCTTCGTCATCCTCGGCCGGATCCTGCGCCATGTGCATATCATCAACATGATCATCCGACCCACCGCATGGAGGTGATGGTGAGGGCGGTAAGGGGGCCTTGCCACCGCTTGCCGCGGGCACGACAGGCGGTGTTGTTGTTTGTGGCATGATGTCCCCCGCCGTCCCCAAACGGATCATGCTCTTTGGCCATTGCAAGAATAAGCCGAAGCCACTTCTGAGGACAGCCGACTATTCTTCATCCGCTCCTGGGGGTTGAATGGGAGGTTCCAGGTCGTCGCTGTTAGATGTATATATCTGTATATTGTATTTCCCCCATATGTTAGGGGGCTTCCTGCATATTTGCCCTATACCTGTACTATATATTGTGGCCTTTGGCCGCCAGAGGAATACATGTTGCATATTCCTGACATGGTATCAGAGCTAGGTTAGACCGTTTTTCTGCAACATCGTCACAGCCACCACCGTCCCTGTCGTCGTCGTTTTTCCGACGTCGCCGCCGCCGGTTGCCGCTGTCTCCGGCCATCTCTCCGGCCACTTCCTTCCTGTCATCTGACTGGCCGCCGTTCCGCTCCGTCTGCTGTGGGCGATCAGATCGGATCTGGGCGATCAGATCGGTTCCGTCTCCAGCTTGATTGCCCGCGTACAGGACCGAACCAAGTACGGGAAGGAGCAAACCAAGTACGGGATCGAGCCCTTGTCTCCCACGCTCGCCTGCCCGTCGCTGTTTGCTCCTCCACGTCAGGAGACCAACGCCTGCCGCCCGTCTGATGCTCTCCATCTGAAGCCCGACGCCCTGCTGACCCGACCAGGCCCGACGCTGACCAACACCCGAGGCCCGCCCGAGGCCTGACGCGTCGCATGGGACTTCTCCACGCCGCCAACTCCCGCCTGACGGAACTCTTCCACCTCACGCGCGTCCTGCCGCGCGTCCGCTGGGTCAACGCGCCCGACGCCAGGAAGGCCACGCGCGGCCTCGCCTCCCTGACACCGCCCACGCGCGGCCCCACGCGCAACACACGCTCCCGTCTGCTGCCTGCCCCACGCGCAGCGCACACCAGGCACGCCTGCCCCATCCTGCCTCGACGCCCGCACCCTGCCGCCCGCATCCTGTCCCTGACGCGCGCCCGCGTCCTGCCTCCCTGACGCGCGCCCGACATTTGTCCGCCCTGTTGCTTCCCGATTGGATCTAGGCGTTCGGATCTGAGAGTTAAAAAAAACAAAAAGAAAAAAAAAGAGAGAGAGACATGTCTTCTTCCTCGGGTTATGTTGCGATTCCTCGCTGCCCGATGATCTTCGATGGCGCGAATTATCCTGATTTCGCTGCCTTTATGCGCGTTCACATGCGCGGTCTCCGTATTTGGGGTGTGCTCTCCGGCGAGGTCTCCTGTCCGCCGTGCCCCCCTGCTCCTGTGGCTCCTCTTCCGCTGACGCCGATTGTTCTCGGTGCTGATGCTTCTTAGGAGGCCAAGGATGCTGCTCAGAGTGCTGATGATACTGCTGTTGCTGCTTATGACCTGAAGTTCAAGCAGTACTCTTCTGATCTCGAGGCCTATCGACACGCTCTGACTGCCTACACTCAGTGGGTTGATGAGGATGCTCGTGCTGCTGCTGTTCTCACCTCCAGTGTTCTGCCCCAGTATGCTGCTGAGTTCATGAGTCTCCCTACTATTGCCGCTCAGTGGGCCCATCTTCGTCAGCGCTATCTGCCGTCTGGGGATGCTCTTTACCTGTCTGTGGTTCGCCAGGAGCATGCTCTCCAGCAGGTTGATTCTACTATTGATGAGTTCTATACTCAGAGTGCTGCTATCTGGCGTCAGCTTGATTATCTCGGTACTGCTGTTTGTGGCACATGCTCGTGCTGCCAGATTGTGCGCTCGGACTTGGAGTTTCACCGCATCTATGAGTTTCTGTCTTGGCTTCGCCAGGAGTTTGAGCCCCGGCGTGCTCAGCTGAATGCTCGTGGTCGTGTTCCGCTCTCTGAGGTGTTGTCTGAGCTTCGGGCTGAGGAGACCCGTCTCCGTGGTGCTGGTCTTCTTGCGGTTCCATCTGCGCTTGCTACTCGTGGTGCTCCTTTGCCATCTGCTCCCTCGACTCAGCCGCGGTCCCCTGTGCCGCCGCCGCTGATACTACCCACTCCTCCAGGTCAGGGTCAGGGTCAGTTTCAGCACCAGCAGCCTCAGGGTTAGAGTCAGCATCAGCAGGCTTGTGGTCAGGGTCGCCGTGGTTCTCTTCGTCACTGCTCTTACTGCAACAGGGATGGTCACACTTGGGCCACCTGTTATACACGGGACCCCATTTTACGTCAGCAGCACCAGGCTCGTGGGCAGTCGGCTTCTTCCGGATCTTCAGCAGTTGCTCTCTCTGATCAGGACATTATCAGGAGTCTTCGCGGTCTGCTTGCTGCTACAGGCTCTTCTTCGACGGGCACTGCTGGTTCTGTGACTGACTCTTCAGGCACTGTGCGACCACCACCTTCTACACAGTCAGGTACGTCTCCGTGGTATCTGGATTCTGGAGCTTCTTTTCATCTGACCTCTGAGTCTTCTTTTCTGTCCTCTCTTCGTTCTCTCCCTTCTCCTATCCGTGTTTTTACGGCTGATGGTACCTCTCTCCCTGTTTCTAGTCGGGGAACCCTTTCTACTTCTTCTTTTTTTGTTCATGATATTTCTCATGTCCCTCTTCTTAAGATGAATCTGTTCTCTGCTAGCCAGCTTACTGACTCTGGTTGTCGCGTCATTCTTGATGCTGATTCTTGTGTTGTTCAGGACCGTCGCACCCAGGCCCTGGTTGGAGCTGGCCCTCGCAGCCGTGACTCTTCAGGTCTTTGGGAGTTAGACTGGCTTCGTGTTCCTTCCGCTGCCACTTCATCTTCCAGTTCTTCTCCTGTTGTCGCCTCTACTACCAGCTCTTTTCAGCAGTGGCATCATCGTCTTGGTCACCTCTGTGACTCTCGCCTATCGTCATTAGTTCATCGTGGTCTTCTGGGGTCTGTCTCAGGAGATGGGTCTTTGCATTGTTAGGGCTGTAGGTTGGGTAAACAGATTCAGCTTCCCTATCCTACTAGCGCGTCTGTATCTCAGCGACCTTTTGATTTAGTTCATTCCGATGTTTGGGGTCCGGCTCCCTTCGCTTCGAAAGGGGGCCATCGCTACTATATTTTATTCATCGATGATTTTTCTCGGTACACTTGGTTGTATTTTATGCGCCCTCGTAGTGAGGTGCTCTCCATATATCAGCGTTTTGCGGCCATGGTTCGTACTCAATATTCTACCCCCATCCGTGTGTTTCGTGCTGATTCTGCTGGTGAGTATATCTCCCAGATGTTGCGAGGTGTTCTTGCTGAGCAGCGCACTCTTGCTCAGTTCTCCTGTCCTGGCGCACATGCCCAGAATGGCATTGCTGAGCGTAAGCATCACCATCTTCTTGAGACCACTCGCGCTATGATGATTGCTTCTTCTCTTCCGCCGCATTTCTGGGCTGAGGCTATCGCTACGTCGGCTTACCTCATCAATATTCAGCCTTCTGCTGCCTTGCAGGGTGGTATCCCTCTTGAGCGCCTCTCTGGACAGTCTCCAGACTACTCCATGCTTCGCTTGTTTGGTTGTGTTTGCTATGTTCTCCTTGCTCCTCGCGAACGCACCAAACTGACCGCTCAGTCTGTTGTGTGTGTTTTCCTCGGATACAGTGATGAGCATAAGGGCTATCGCTGTTGGGACCCTGTTGGTCGTCGGATGCGTATCTCTCGTGATGTTACTTTTGATGAGATGCGTCCTTTCTATCCTTGTCCCACCGCTGGTACTTACCCGGTGGAAGATATCTCTTTTCATCTCTTCCCTGACACACCTCCTTCTACCCCTATTGTGTCTTCTTCAGGATCTCCTCCCCCTGATGTCTCTTCTTCGACACCGTCCTCTTCTGCTCCGTCTAGTTCTCCTAGTTCTCCTCATTCTCCGGAGTCTTCCTCTCCTATTCCCTCTTCTTCATCGTCGTCTCCTGCATCGTCTTCCTCTAATGATCTTCCCTCTACTCATCATGTTCATCAGCGTCGTGCCCCCAACCGTTACTCTCCTAGTCAGTATGGTATTTCTGTTGCCTCCGATCCGACCTCTTATCGGGATGCTGAGCATCATCCTGAATGGCAGCTGGCCATGGCCGAGGAGATTGCTGCGCTTGAGCGCACTGGCACCTGGGATCTTGTTTCTCCTCCTCCCGGTGTTCGTCCTATCACGTGTAAGTGGGTCTATAAGATTAAGACTCACTCTGATGGATCTCTTGAGCGCTATAAAGCGCGTCTTGTGGCTCGTGGTTTTCAGCAGGAGCATGGTCGTGACTATGATGAGACCTTTGCTCATGTCGCTCATATGACCACTGTGCGTACTCTTCTTGCTGTTGCTTCTGTTTGTCACTGGTCTGTGTCCCACCTTGATGTTCAGAATGCCTTTCTCAATGGTGAGTTGAGTGAGGAGGTTTATATGCAGCCTCCTCCTGGGTACTCTGTTCCTGAGGGGATGGTTTGTCGTCTTTGACGTTCTCTTTATGGCCTCAAACAGGCTCCTCGTGCCTGGTTTGAGCGCTTTGCTTCTGTAGTGACAGCTGCTGGTTTCTCCCCTAGTGCTCATGATCCAGCGTTGTTTGTTCACACTTCTCCTCGTGGACGCACTCTTCTTCTTCTCTATGTTGATGATATGATCATTACCGGTGATGATCCTGAGTATATAGCCTTTGTTAAGGCTCGTCTTCGTGATCAGTTTCTTATGACTGATCTTGTTCCTCTTCGATACTTTCTTGGGATTGAGGTTTCCTCCACTTCTGATGGCTTTTATATCTCTCAGGAAAAGTATATTCAGGATCTTCTTGCTCGTGCTGCTCTTGGGGATGAGCGCACTGTTGAGACCCCTATGGATCTTAATGTTAAGCTTCAACTTACTGATGGTGATCCTCTTTCTGATCCGACGCGTTATCGTCATCTTGTTGGGAGCCTTGTTTATCTTGCTGTCACTCGTCCTGACATCTCTTATCCTGTTCATATTCCGAGTCAGTTTGTTTCTGCTCCTACCACTGTTCATTATAGTCATCTTCTTCATTATCTTCGTGGTACGATCACTCGTCTCCTTTTCTTTCCTCGTTCCAGCTCCCTCCAGCTCCAGTGCTATTCGGACGCCACGTGGGCGAGTGATTCTTCGGATCGTCGTTCACTTTCTGCTTACTGTGTGTTTCTTTGTGGTTCGCTCATTGCTTGGAAGACGAAGAAACAGACAGCGGTTTCCCGTTCGAGTGTTGAGGTTGAGTTGCGTGCTATGGCCTTGTTGACTGCTGAGGTGACCTGGTTACGGTGGTTACTTGCGGATTTTGGGGTCTCTATTACCACACCTAGTCTGGTTTTATCTGATAGTACAGGTGCTATTAGTGTTGCACGTGATCCGGTCAAGCATGAGCTTACCAAGCATATTGGTGTTGATGCTTTCTATACACGTGCTCAGGTGCAGGCTCAGGTTGTTGCGCTTTAGTATGTGCCTTCAGATTTACAGTTGGCGGATTTCTTCACGAAGGCCCAGACCAGAGCGCACATGATTTCTTACTCTCCAAACTCAGTGTTGTGGATCCACCACGAGTTTGTGCGGGGGGGGGGGGTGTTAGATGTATATATCTGTATATTGTATTTCCCCCATATGTTAGGGGGCTTCCTGCATATTTTCCCTGTACATGTACTATATATTGTGGCCTTTGGCCCCTAGAGGAATACATGTTGCATATTCCTGACAGTCGCAGCCCCTTAGCACCCGACTAATTTTAACCCTGTGCATGCTATCTGCAATCGGCCTTGAGTGGAACGTGCACTGCAAGGGTTGAACGATGGTACCCTTGGCAACATCCCTCAGCTCGTTGTTCACGTAGCATAAGAGAGTGCAAGGAACATCCGTCTACGGAAAACATGTACGACATCGTCAGAGATGCCATAAGAGTAATAGATGGCGTGAAAGGCGGTAAAGCAATTTGTTTACCATGATGGCATCAAGATCGGCTAATGTCGAGGCACCGCATACGGCGATGGGCGTGCAAGAGACGGAGGGGCTGCTTGATAGCGCGGTGCTGGCCGCCGGTGTATTCTCCCTACCGGGTGCTTGGAGCTCCGGTGCCGCCGCGACGATGGCAGGGGGGCCACCAACATGTCCGGCGTCGCGATGATGGCATGGGGAGTCACCAACACTTGCGGCGCCACGGTGCTAGCGGGCGGAGTCACGAAAATGTAGTTCGCCTGATTCGTTGAAGCCGCATTGTTCGAGTGGATGCTGACCATGCTTCGAATCGGGCACGGCCCTACTCGACCACCCGCACTCCAGTTCGCTATTGACTCCACCAAGGTAGGCAGGATGGATGTGAGGGTGATTGCCAGGTTGTCTTGGACGATCTGCGGTATCCGTGCCACTTGTTCCTTAAGGTCTTGAACCTCGTGGTTTTCCTCCTCGCTCCTTCCCGACGGCGCCACACGCGTCCTCGGCGGTGGACCAAATTGATGAACCCAATTCTTACCCTCGAGGCCGGCCAGACGGCCAGCCGACGATGACTTCTTCGTAACTGGCTCTATTTTCTTGGCCTGGTTCATCTCCCAATTAAAAGGTTTATCCCACCTGGTGGACGCCGTCAACCCCTAGGATGAGGAACCCTGGGATCCATGACTAGCAACAATTTCCTCCTCCCGGAGAATAAGTAACAGTGAATCATTTAGAAACTAGACTTCATCGATTAGAATGCAATCGAGTTGATCCACGGTAATTAGATTACTTACCACAATTTCCTCGAATTCCTTCACCGCAGGATCCGCGGTGAGTTGTTTGGTTTTTGGGTCCACATGGTAATGGGCCCTGATGAAGTTTCGAACCTGCCCGGGTTTGAATGTCGCAAAGGGGTTTTCTATCCCCTTAGATCTATACTCTTCGTCCTCCTTATTTCATTTGGCCTCCGCGGTTCTACATCCACCAGATCTGAGATGGTGATGACCTATATTCATTTCCCGCAGCACCTTTCCCCGATTACTATTGGCCAGGGCTCTTTTGCATTCACACCTTCCTTAAACTCCCGAAACTGATCTTCGGTGATCTGTGGGTCAATCTTCTGGATCTCCTCGAGACTTTTTCCTTCTTTATAGATATTCTTCTTTATCCGGGTTCTCCAGGTGGCCAGGGCGGTGCTCATCTTTGTGAGGGCGGATTTTTTTACTTCGTTCCCATGATAATTTGCGTTCCGATAGTCAGCTGGGAAGTTGTATCTTGCATGCATCTTCTCGAAGAGGAGTGTGCGCAAGTGGCCATTATCTTTATGCCGGAGATTCTCTTTGTTGAT
Organism: Avena sativa; assembly: GCA_916181665.1. NCBI lineage: Eukaryota > Viridiplantae > Streptophyta > Magnoliopsida > Poales > Poaceae > Avena > Avena sativa. Next base: position 375,575,262 of record OV702285.1, on the reverse strand, counting down.
CGAGATGGTTTTCCGGGTGATCGCCGTCACTTGCCCACCGTACCCTCTGACGACAAGGTCGGGCTCCAAAGGAACCCCTGTTGGGATCACTTCGGTAATTTCCTCCCTGACGGTGCCGACTGTGTTCGGGCGCCGTTCCTTTGGCTTCTTCTTCTTAGGAGGATTGCTACCACTCCCTGTGCCCTCGCCGCCATCAGTGGTTTCATCACCTGCCGTTCCTTTAGCTTCTTCCTCCGCGTCTTCAATCTCATCATCCTCGCTCTCCGAAGGATGGTATTCTTCATCGTCTTCTAGCCGCTGGACCGCGACAAGGTGAATATGATCTTTTCCGTGTCAGAAGAATGCGATCGCGGGGGATTATCAAGGAGCGTCTGCCTAAACCAACGCGTGAAATCTGAGTTGTGCTCTTTGATTATTTCTCCCTGCGTCCTCTGTATGCCCCGGTCACTATACTTCTTCTCGATTAACCTTTTGTGCTTCTGTACCCAAGGATCGACCAGTTCTAAATGTTGTAGCACGACGAGGTTTGCTCGATCGAAGTCTGCGCGTCAAAAATCGAAGTCTACATGCAGTATGCGACGATCCTCTCGGGGACCAGATACTCGAGCTTGCCAAGGTGCCTGTTGACGGGAAGACCGACAGGGTTCTCGATGTCTAGATAATTCGTGCAGAAAGAGATGCACTCTTCGGCCAGAAATCCCTTGGCTATGCTTCCATCTGGACGGGACCTGTTGCGAACGTATCCTTTGATGTGGCCGTTCATCCTTTCAAACGCCATCATGTTGCGGAGGAACATCGGCCCGAGTTGGACGATGTACTCCATGACATGGACCAGCAGATGCACCATAATGTCGAAGAATGCGGGCGAGAAGTAGACATCAAGCTCGCATAGTATCACCACGATCTCCTCCTGTAGCCTCCCGAGATGTTTCATGCCAATCGACTTCCTAGAGATGACGTCAAAAAACTTGCAGAGGCCAAATAACGTTTCACGAACGTGCTCGTCTATTATCCCTCTTAGTGCAGCCGGAAGTACCTGCGTCATTAGCACGACACAGTCACTAGACTTCATGCCACTGAACCTCTACTTCGTCTCGTCTAGGTATCTGCTTATCTTGCCCGCGTAGCCGTAAGGAAATTTGACTCCTAGAAGGAACTTGAAAAACTGTTTGATCTCATCCTGGCTTAGAGTGAAGCAAGAAGGAGGGCAGTAATATTCGTTCTTCTTGAACTTTTGACCCTTCCGATGACCTTGTGTCATCTCCGACTCATGATCATCGTCATCTTCCTGATCATCAGGGGTAGTGCGTCCTCCGTGAAGCTCCTTCCGGATACCCATGAATATCAGGTCGTGCCTTGCTTTCAGACCATCTTTCGTCCTATCTGGCATGTTTATTATGGTGGCGACCAGACTCTCGCACACGTTTTTCGCGATATGCATGATGTCGAGGCTATGAGGCGTGCAGATAAACTTCCAGTATGGCAACTCCCATAAAATAGACCTTGTTTTCCATACCTTCATCAGCGGCTTGTCTTGCTTCCTCTTTCGCTTCTTTCCAGGCTTAGGACAATCTTTCCAGTTTTTCAGCAACTCTTCCACTTCTTCGCTGCTCCTACGCTCTGGGATTCCTCGGGTCTCGGATTTGCCATCGAACAGGTGCACAAAGTGGAGCTGCCAAAAAAATACTGGTCGACACATCTATGGCGCACATGGCCCTAGTGCGCCACAGGGAAAAATCACAACCGTGGCGCACATGCCAGAGTGCGCCACAGATGTTTCTGCCCATTTACAGAACAGAGGGACCTTCACTTAGGTGTAGCGTACGACCTGCATGTGCGCCATGGTTAACCATAACAACCGTAGCGCACCTCCCCCATGTGCACTAAGGGTATGCGGCATGCGGCCAGCAGGGCCCTGGCCCACACATATCTGTGGCGCACTATGACCATGTGCGCCACGGTTGTTCTAGTTACTAGTAGAGCCCACAGGTGAGCCACGCCTGTGTTAGCCGTGTGGCACTTCAACCATGTGAGCCACGGATGTGCTGATTACCTATAGCCATTTTCCTAGTAGTTGGCCCAGTTAGATTGGTCCAGAAGGGAGGCCTATGCCGAATAAAGGAAGGCTACGAGGGAGTCACCGACGTACCTGGAGCCTTGGAGTGCAAGACACGTAATACTAGTTATATTCTGTGTAGAACTCTGTAACCTGTTAGGTTAGGACTTTCCCTATAACCCTATACATACTAGTAGAGTCAGGAGTACCTCGTGTCAGGAACCCATCAGTAATAAACTTTGCTCTGACATTGAACCGCCTTCAACTCCTCTTCTCTCTTCGCTGCTGCCCTCTTCCCCTGCCTATGTTTTATTCTCTCTACATGTCTAGCGTATGGTCAGAGGTGAGAATTTGTACATTATAGTGCTAGTAGATGAGTAAGCTCCACCATTTAGACAGTGTCTATACGAGATGATTCATGGGACCTACTAAACTAAAGATGCTAACTTTTGCATAGGAGTTTATAGCTTGGTCATACACTTCCAAGTGGGCTCATTATTTGATTTTTCCTGAGCATCCGCAATGTGATAAAATAACACCTTAAGGTTTACGTGGCATCCTTTAAGGTTCACCTTATACATTCCGGTGCCTACCTTGTGGCAAATGTCTGGAAAGTTGGCTCGTGGCATTCAGATCCATATTCTTAGGACTTCCTTTACGGGAAAGAACAATCTCGTCGCATTTTTTTAAATAATATGATTCTTTGTTAAATTCCACGAATAATACAAAAATTTAGGAATTTTCAAAAGTAGCGCGGCCTCGGTTTCTCAAACACCGACCAACACCCATAGGTAGTTGAACTACCAAGAAGCACTCGTCGGTATTTGAACCACTAAGAAGCGCTCGCCATGCACCACTCTACGCCTAGATCAAACCAAATTGTCGGGAGTTAATCTCCCAAAAGGTCCTTTTTAGGAGTTCAAACCCCGAGGCTGCGCTAGATTTTGAGTTTTTTAGAAAAAATTTATTATTCGTGGAATTTAATAAAAAATCGTATTATTTAAAAAAATAGCAATCTTGTACTCACTCTGAAAACTAAGAATGTTCTTTCGTGATAGTTGGAAACTCACACTAACAATATTGTTTACTATAAGAAGATGCACTGATCTACCTTCGAGAAGACATTTAATTCAAGAGTAAACTATCACGCTTACTTGTAGGTCAAGTTTGGCCTAATTTCATTAAATTGTGAAGGTGCAAATTCTTAGAAAGAAGTTGAACCTGTCTTCAAAACTCTTGGTGGCTTGATATATTAATTGCGACGCCCGATGGGTACCTCCAAAAGCTTATTCGTAAACTTTTAAAGCAACCCACGATTTACTTGCAGTAGTTCAAATTTTACCTAATTCCGATAAATCGGCATAAAATCATTCAAGTGGGCGGGGCTATAGGAGACATGCTTATAGGAGGCACATTTAGACCATATGTACCTCCCATAAAATAGGCGATCCACACTCCTTCTCCATGCGCCTCTAGTATAAAAATAGGAACGACGCATACGATAAGAATGCACCTCCTATAATCCTTGTACAAACGAAATCTAGCAGCTCTAGATTATGCGAGGCGCATTCTAGTCATATGCGCCTCCTATATATCATATAGGCAAGGCGCATATGGGCAAAATGTGCCTCGCATAATCTGTGTGGGCCCGGATGTTGGTTGGTGCTCGGATATGCGAGGCACATATAGTCATATGCACCTCCTATACTTGATAATATGCGAGGCCCATATGGTCATATGTGCCTCAAGTAACTCCTGCGGGCCCAGGTGGAGGTAGGTGATAGGCGAGGCACATATTGCTATATGTGCATCCTATAGTTTGAATTATAGGAGACACATATTGTGCAATATGCGCCTCCTATAATCTGGCACCACCTTTTTCCAGCTTTTTGCACATGGAGCCAACTACCACCCCACTCACTTGTCTCACTTCTTCCTCCTCCACCAAGACAAATCTGGTCGCCCCCTTCTCTTCCCCACCTCATTTCCCCCATTGATTCACCATAGAAGCTTGCTCAACCTCCATTGGTTGACACTCATATGTAAGTGAAGTCTCCCACTTTTGAGAATACTCACTTTTGTTCTTTTAGCAATATTTGAATACTTAAAATATTTTCAATATATTATATAGTTCATATTGTGTTTGGACAATGTTTTTACATGAAAAATGGCCTTTTAAAAAAATCCAAAAAAAATTGTTGCCCCAGGATTCGAACCTGGGTGGCCAAGGTTTGAAATAGGACAAGGAATGTAACCAGTGGGCTGCTATGTGTTTCTTGACAAAAACAGCGCAATGCGCTATTTGACTAGAACTAATACTATACGAGGTGAACTTTGCAATTTGCGCCTCACATAATCTGATACCTCGCACGCACAGCGCTACGAAAGGATTCCCTTTCTCTCCCGCACAGATCTCACGCACAGATCGAAGCTCCCATACCCTTCCTGCCGTCGGTCGTCTGCACCCGCAGCAGCCCGCCGACCACCGTCATCAAGAGGTGAGCCCCAACTCCATTCCCTATTCCCCTCTCCCTCTACTTCCCCTACCCCTCTTGCCTCTCCCTAACATTTCGGCGACCAGCCACAGGAGAAGCACCTCGCCGGTGACCCGCCCGCCCCGTGGAGGAGGAGCCCGACGCCGCCCGCTCCGTGAAGGAGGAGCTCGCGCCGCCCCGCCTCGTGGAGGACCTGCTGCGCTCGTGGAGGACCTTTTGTTGCTGCTGCTCGAAGACCACCTCGTGGACAGCGCCTACCGCCAGCCACCGTCGTTTGCAACCTCACCTTCGTCCTCGCCGAGCACCCCAAGGTGAGCGACGCTCCCCCTCTCCCTTAGTGATCTCTGAATATTCATAGGCATTGTAGTACAAAAATCGTTCATATTGTGTCGGTGTGCATAGTAGCACCCATTTCCTAAAACTGATCTCCGAATAGGAGAGAAATTAGCACCATCTCAGCTTCATGTCAATACATAAAATGGTCAATCATGTGGAAGATCACATCAGCACCATCAAAATTCAAGAAATAGGTCTTAGATTGAAACACCGGAAGAAATGAGGACAATGAATCAGTTTCTGACTCAGCTTCAACCTACTTATCAACTGACTGATTGCATCACATTTCATTTTGGGCATTGCACCTTAGATGAATACTATTAACTCATATGGCCAAAGATCATTTTGGGCATTTTGGGCATTGCTTCAATCTACAGAGGCAGTCCTTTCCCCTCCTTTTTCAAGAAAAAAATGAATAAAGCTACTACCCAGCAATGCAAGATGAGCAAGACGTTATTTTTTCTTCGATTATACAGCTATAAAGCATATGCACCAAGCTATCCTGAATAGGCATAAAATGGAGGGCCTGCTGTGTTTGACGGCAAGGACTGCGTCTGTACTGGTCTGTAACAACCTACCAACTTAAATGGAAGCCTTTTCTATCTCTTGTGTTGGTGGAACTATACCCCACATGATCAACTACTAATGAAATACTATCATCGAAGAAGCAGCTGTAGCATTTTGCAAATTATCAGTGCAAGCATGGGCAGTCTTGCAGTTAATTACTAGACCATAATTGAATCTCTTGGTGCTAGGAATTTCTAGAAATACCTGAATGGTGTTCCTGTACACTTATGTTCTAACAAGATCAGGAAACCTATTTACCAAGCTGACTATAGTATTATTTGTGTGGTGTTTGTTTATTTATGATATTCCTAGAATTGTGCTCTATTTATCTCTAATATCCCTAGAATATGGTTGTATGTGTTCCTGGGTAGCCGACTCAACAGCCGAACAAGTCTTGATGATTGCATTTCCTGAGTAGCTAGCTGTTAGTTCCGAACTCGTATTGCAAACTCTTATCACTATGTTAAAATTGCCTAGCAAAACCTCTAGAGTATGTTTCGTCAACCGTTGTACTTGATTGTGAGTGACACTAGCTAGTTATTTCTTTTATGAACTATTTTAAGTGCTTGTTGCTTTTCATTCATTATTGCTACCCTACTTCTTGTGGTTTGATTTCTTTGTATTTCTTCGAAATGCCAATGATTAGAACAGGTTGTAGTGTCATGTGTATAGCAATGCCGCTGTTCGATCTGGTGTGCCAAGTTGACTAGTAATTTGGGCATACACTCTACTTGCAGCACAAGATCAAACAGCGAGCATTGTTATTTCTGTGCCCAACCTAAGTATGAGGTACTAATCCAAGTCATTCTTGGTTTGCTTTTTTTGTTCTTTCTTCGAAATGCCGATGATTAGAACGTGATTTCTTACATCTTGTTGCACCCATATATATACATGATTCTATCTTGTGAACTGCTAGCTATTGCTTTCCACTAACATAACTAATATCATATTTCTTGTGTGTAGGAGATGGAGAAGAAGTGCTATGTCGTGTACATCGGTTGGGTTCCAGGTGTGTACAAAGAGTGGAAAGACATCCAGAAGCAAGTGAACAACTTCTTGGGCAACAACTACCAAGACTATGAGAGTAGAGAGGTGGCGGAAGAGAAGTGGAGCAGGCACGGAAGGAAGAAGTGGAGGAACTTCCTCGTGATCACCACCTTGTTGCTCTTCATGGTAGGTTATGTGCTCTACTTCATCTAGCTAGAGGTCTATAGTCGGAGTTGTAATGTGATTGTGAACTTGTACTCGGAGGTGTCAACTTGTGGCACAAACACTTGGTGTTGTGTGAAAACTTGGCACTTGTTGATTCTACTTGATGTATGAACTCGTATGTCACGATTGATTTGTAATGTATTGTATTCATGTTGGTTCTATTATGCTTTGGCCAATTGCAGGTTTCTGAAAAATTATGTGATGTTTATACTCCATTCTGGACTGTATTGTATATTTCAATATCTGTATACTGTTATTTATAGTGATATGTAAAACTTGAATTTCGAAAATATTATAGGAGGCACATATAGGACACTATAGGAGGCGCATATACTATAAATATACGAGGCGCATTGTGAAACATATGCGAGGCGCATATGATATGCGCCTCCTATACTTCACATATGCGAGGCGCATACCTCGCATATCGATATGCGCCTCCTATGTGAAGTATAGGAGGTGAATATCATATGTGATATCTGTATACTGTTATTTCTAGTGATATGTAAAACTTGAATTTCAAAAATATTATAGGAGGCGCATATAGGACACTATAGGAGGCGCATATACTATAAATATATGCGGCGCATTGTGAAACATATGCGAGGCGCATATAATATGCGCTTCCTATACTTCACATATGCGAGGCGCATATCGATATGCGCCTCCTATGTTAAGTATAGGAGGCGCATATCATATGCGCCTCATATAAAAAATAGGCAATGCTAATGATGGGAGATGATCCTAGTTGTTGTAACCTTCCTGCGGTCCGTCATCCTGGTACTCCTCTTCATAGTCTAGCCACGGGAATAGCCAGGGATAAAGCCATGATTACTCTTTAAGTACTCGCAAACTAATACTAACAAGTTAAGGGGGTTTTTGTAGTAGGATACTAAGCTCTAGGGTTATTTTGCAAAAAGCGAGATTTACCTCTACTAAGTTTAGAAGCAAAGAAAACTAATTGGAAGTTTTATAACACCTAAGTGGGAACTTGAATTCATATCACAACTCAGTTGTTGTCAAATCAAAGTCACAATTCATTTCATAAGTCATTTTGAAAACATCTGACGGGGAAACAGTATGGCCACTCCAACTGTCCATAACCGCGGACGCGGCTATTCGAATAGTTTGACACTCTGCAGAGATTGTACACTTTCACCAGAACATTCGATACATCCGTCAGGAAAAATCCTGAATTTACCATACTCAGTATGCGGATAATCAATCTTAACCTTTCAATTACACGCCCTAGTATAGGCACCTCTCTTGTGGGTACTGCACAGGTGGACAATCTTCACAAGGTAGCCTCAGCTCAGACCTTGGCCGCAAGGGAACCCATACTAAGGTAAATAAATTTCCAGTCAAGCCCTACCCAATTTTTGGGTATTGTGGTTGTACGATAAAATTGGAATGGTATCGCATCCAGACAACCATTAGTTTATAAAGGGCTAAGGCTCATGCCTCAACATTTTCATCATCAAAATCATTTGGTGTTCAAGAACACATGTCAAAACATTTCAGTAGAATGACTCATCATTCTAAGGTTTTCATAACCATTTTCACCAAGTATTCCCATCTAAAGTTGTTCAAGTTTTATGCTTAGCACTAGCATCTACAAGTGGGAGTAAATACTAATGGTGGGTAATAAACAAGCGTATCTTATCTAAGTAAATCTCATGCCTCAGGATGACAATAAGATTATCTAACTTAGGCCAAATTTTATGCTCTTTATGCTACCTTCAGTTATCTTTCTAGAATCCATAAGTCACTATGTAAACTCTAAGAGAAAGCTTTGATTAAGAAAATAAAGTATTAAGCTTGCAAGTAAAACTAGGATTGGGTATCAAGTGGTGTAAGATTGCTAAGTTAATAGCTTGCTCATTCAACTAGTAGTATTAGGCTTGCATAAGTAGGGTATCTTGCAAGTGTTAGCTTGCATAATTGCAAGTATAAGCTTGCTAAGTTGCAAGGGTTAGCTTGCCTTGTGCAGAGCAGTGGTTGAAGTTCTCCTCGGCTTCTTCTTCGTAGTATCCTCCTTCCTCCTCATATCCTTAGTTGGTACTAGCGTCTATAAATAAATACGAGATACACAATCACCAAACAATACTTAACTACTGCTAATCATCACACAAAGGTTCACACTAGGTGATCTATCATCATCACTAACATTACAAGCTTAAGGCACTTGTCTTATTTATTTTAATTTGATAAATGTAATTTATACTCATTGAAAAACTACTTAAGATTTAATATGCTCCATCTCAAATATGGGATCATGTTGACACATGTCATCACCACATATTTCAGTACATGGGAATGTGATTTAAAGTGGTGTCACAATTTAATAAGGTTTAGCCTTTTATTTTAATTAAATAATGTGACTAGAAATGCTTATGTGGCATTCTTTGATTACTTGAACATTATCTCTGCAAGTAAACCCATATGTTTTTATATCTTCTGAAAGGTATGATCAAATGTGATTTTTGAGAGTTGGAATCTACTCAAAAACTCTTATGGTTGAATTTTGAAAAATGTTTGAATGCAAAAAAGCTCCTGCCTTGTTATTTTTACCATGGTTGATCTATACATCCAAATGGTTTCAATCCAACGGTCTTGGATTAAGCTTTTCAGTACCTTTCTAACAAAATTAGTTTCATACATTTTGGTTTAGTGAATCGAGCTGGGTTGATTTTTGAATCTAGGTACAGAACTGTGTTTGAAAATAAATGAATAAAAGTGAATTTGAATTGTTGGGTTGCGCGGGATGTTTTACTGGGCCGGCCCACTACGCACAGCGCACGCGCGGGCTAGTTAAGTGGCTGTCCCCACGCGTCAGTGAGACGGTGAGGGGCGAAGCGGTACGGGGCAATGTGGACCATGGGATCTAGTTCTAATCGAACGGCTCTGGTTCATCGTCCACGTCGGGAAGCGCCGGCGAGACAGAACCCTAGCGCGGCAGGTGGGGGTCGTGGGAGGCTCACCGGGGCTCAGGCGATGGTCAGCGACGGGGGAAACGACGAAGTCGACGATGGCGGTTCTCCTGGTACCGGCAGTTTCTCCTGGGGCGGTTCCAATCGACGGCTCCCTTCTCCTCCAGCAGCGGCAGGCTTCAGCTAAATTCCGACGATGCGCTGCTCGCCTTGCTCTGGGAGTGAGGTGGGGTGGTTCTGAGGGAGAGGGGAGTGAACCGGTGTGAAGAAAACAAACGGTGGAGGCCTGTATTTATAATGGCTGAAGGGGACCGACGGGCGCGGGCTGGGCTCGTCGTGGTCGACGGCACAGAGTGCTACTGGCATGGGCGACGGTAGGGGGCGGTGTTGTGCTCCCTTGCGAAGCTCAACGACGTGGTGGCCAGGCGTGGGGCGATGCTGATTGGTCGGAACGCGTCGATGCTCTAGGCGGGTCCGACGGCGATTTTAATGGCGTACAGCGTGCATGGTCCGCGCTGCACCGAACGGGCATGTCTACGGGGTTGCTAGGGTGGTGGTGATCACGCACGCACGCGGCAAGGGCAGCGCGCGGTCAGTGGGTGCTGGTCGAGGGTGGCGCACTGGCGCGCTCTCGGCTCGCGCGCAGAGAGGTTTGGCATGGTCTTGTCATGTGGTCCAGGGGCTAGCAGTGCTCGGGGCTGGGAAAGGGAGTGGCGGTGGACGGTGGAGTGCCTGCTAGACATGCTTGCTAGGCTTGGTGCTGCTCCTAGCTTGTTGTTGACAATGGGGTGGAAAGGTGAGGCTCGGCATGCTTGCCATTAATGGCATGGTCTGGTTTATAGTGAGCTAGAGGGGTTAAACAAGTTAGATGATCTACTGAGGGTGTAGAGTGAGCTAGATAGGGAACAAGTTAGGACAAATTTACTGCACACTATAGTGTTTGATGTTTGTTTGATTTGCATCTGCAAGGTGTTTGATAAAATGGTCGCAAGAGATTCAAATTTGAATTTTGGATTCAAACTTGGTGGGTTTGATAGGCACATACTAGGGAGTGTCTGGTTAGTTGGATTAGTCAAGGGGCACTGGTTTGGTTGGGTTTTGAAAATGGCTGATCTTCACATTTGATAAAGATTCAATTTGAATTGTGATTTGAATGAGGTTGCCAACTGTTTCTGTAAGTTTGAAAGGTGGGCTTTGATTCACTTTTACTTGTTCTAGCAAGGGGTGAAAAGAATTGGGGAAGTTTCTGTTTGAAATCTTGGACTAGAAACACTCAAAGTGACCTAGTGAGCAAGATTGGCAAAAATGACCATTTGCTTTATTTGATTTGTTTTTGATTTTCTCTTGATTTGTTTATGCATGGAAATGTTTTATATGATGTTATTTTCCTATTTAAACCATTTCTTGCTATTTAGGTTAATCACACAAGTTCATTCATGCATTTATCAAATCATCTCATTCACACATGCATTCATATGATTTTAATTAATCAAAGTTTTTGTTAAACCTAATTTTAGTGATTAGAGTTTGATGATCATTGCTTTATATTTTTGGGATGTTACAGTTCTGGGTAGTAGGTAGGAGACAATGGAGATTGGGTTGCAATGGCTGGGTTCAGAGGCAACATAGAGCTTCGGAACGTGTACGCTCGTCACAATATTCCTTTCCCAGCATTGACATTCTAAGCAACTGACCAGCCAACCACGTTCTTGTTGGATAATAATAATCATGCAGATATAATGCAGAAGATTTCTATTTGCCAAGTTCCCACAGCTGTTGGGAGATATAAAGATTTCTCACTTGTTGTAGTCAGTGACGTCAGAATTGCTGTCCTTCGGGGCGGTGATGATGGATGGACAGTTCTTCCACTTCCTTTTAACCACACCCTGAGCCCTTACAGTTACAATGATGGAATTACCCATGACGGACTGGTGTTCGCCATAGCTCTATATGGAAACGTTCATGTTTGGGTTCCTCTACAACCTGATAACTATTCCTTCATATGTAGTGTAGTGAATTCATGTGCCCAGGATATTTTACTGAATCGACTTAGGGAATGTTTTGTTTAAATAAAAATACGAGTAGTTATTTTAGACTCTATCAATTGTATGAATCATAGGATTTATTCTTAAAGCAGACATTTGATTCATCCGATTGAATTATGTAGAATTTCTGAATGTCTTTTAGTTCATTCGATAATAATTTAAGATCTACTTGAAGCTCCTGAAAAGAATTCGTTCAATGGTTTTCTGCATTTGCACATGTTTTCGACAAGTTCCCTTGCAAATGAACCGATCAATTCTCTTTGCCTTTTTAAATAAAAACGAGGCAAAATTGCCTGTCTTGATCTAAAAAAAGATGAGTCCATCCTTTTGGGCATTTTACTATAATGCTTTGTTTGCTTTGTAGGATTGTAAGCCGTAGTTTTATTCCTATGTTCAAGCTACTTTGCATGCAGTTTAATTAGAAGGAAATTTTTCGGTAGGATTCACTATACCATGTTGCCGGAATCTTAAGTTAGAACATTCTACCCTTTTCAAGGTCCCGCGCTAGTCTTGGCGTGATCTACTGTCGCGGATGACTTGATGGATGCATTTCTTAATACTATTGGAGACGAGTCCGACTACTTTTTTGGTTTTTGCTAGTTAGCAAGATCTGGAGATGGTTCCAGACTTCTTCATATATGCGCTTGGCGCTTCTTATGATTCCAGTTGTCTTACTTCTCATTGCCACCATCATACTGGTGATGCTCATCCTCGTGTTTTATTCTGCGGTCGTATTGTTTCCACTTATACTTACGGGTTTGGCTTCTTGGTGTTCGCAATGAACACTGGTCAGGTTGATCAAGATAATCCATGGGAAAGGATTGCTGACCTTGGATCATATTCTCTTTTCCATTGAGTGAACTATCCGATTATCATGCATGTAGGCGGTACAGATCTTGCCTCAGGTTATTTGACGAGAATAAACTGTGTCTACATCTTACCAACTACAACATGGCTTTTCAAGGAGTGGCAGCCTGAATTATGCCACTTTAGTCTGAGGGGTAAAGACTACGGTCTGACTTCTAAAGTCAATGTCTTGGAGGGAATTAGTAATAGTGAAGAATCAACTTTGGTTCCTCCCAACCTTTGCGAACTCCCTCGATTGGAACCGGCCTCATGTTTAAATAAGAAACCAGACATGTTGCGATAGTATGTACTGATGCAATCCGTATGTAATACTTGGTACTACAATTAGAGAAATAGTTCTTGACCATGTTGAACTGTTTATTTTATTTGGTTGTCTGAAGTCATTAGCTTTCAACTTATTGGTATCTCTGCTTTGAAACATGTCCTCGTATTGGTACTATGTCTTATCGTAATCACTTTGGTTATTCATATCTACATGACTATATTTTCTTTGGAAATTATGGAAATTTTAGCATCAATAGGATATTACAAACCACATGCCGTACACTTGAAGAAACAATCATCTTAATGCTTATGTAATAAGAGTCGTACTCTATGTAAACAATCTTTCCTTCAACGATTCTTGGTTCATGCACTACTATTTGGTTACGATGATGTGACAAGACCATATTTTGTTAGATATTTACTATTATATAGTGTACGGATAACTTTCAACATTAATGGTTGTATCAATACTAGCAAATCCCAACATTGCTAACCATCGAATCTTCTATTCCATTCTAGCATCTAGGACATTCTATTGATAGAAGCACGATGAATGGTATGCACAAGGAACAAATATACACCTAATACTTTATGTATATGGCCTGAAATTATAATTATTCTTTGTTCTTTACATATTACTGTATAATTGTATATTGTGATGATATATAATTCTACTAGTACTAGTACAGTAGTAGAATTATCTGAGTTGCGAGGCACGTACAACCCAATACTAGTACTGAGGAGTACACTATAGAACATATTGGCGTGCCAGCATAGGCCCCTTTATCTCTGCCCACCCCTCTATTAGTGGACGGATGCATGGTTTTAGCAGTGAGCATGACCACTACGTGCTCCCTTCGTTGCCAACCGATACCGAGTGCGTGCTCCAGGCGGGCTCGGTACTTGTGACGATAATATTTCAAAAAAAATAGTTATAGTACCAATGACACAATATTGTAGCAAGACATGGTAGTTACAACAATTACAATGCAGGACGTGGCTATTATATAACAATACTTACAATAGAACATTACTCTACTCGTCGTCGTCGTTATGGTCCTCACCATCAAAGCCGTCGGCGTCCTCGGATGAATCTTCAGCAACTCCCTCCTCATAGATATGCGCCCTCTCCTTGTCGAAGTCCTCCTCCTCGTAGTCCCATGGGCCGACGTCACTCTCCTTCGCTTCTGCCTCCAACTGCTCCATGACCGCCTCCTCATTGTCCGAGTCGTAGTTGTCCTCGTCGTTGGCTCCTCTATTCCTCCTGTCCTTCTTCATGGTGGTCTCGTAGGCCTTCCTTCGGCTCTCCTCCATCTTGGTTGCTGCTTGGCGCTCCTCCGTCTCTTCCGGTGCAACGCGCTTCTCGGGCGCGGCAGGTACGACAAGATTCGACGTCGTGGTGTCCTCAAACACCGATGTCGATGGATCCTGGCACAGTTGGACACGTCGTGGTGCCTCAGATGGCTGCCAGCGGGCAAGAACGATGCCGCGACAAGCAGGTGACGTAGGAAGGTTAGCTACCAGCAAGGATCTGCCACTTGTTCGGCGTGGTTCCATCTTGCGCAAGAAATTTGTTCGGAATGCGCGATGGTGGGTACATGTGCCGATCCTATATAAGGGGCGAGGAGTATACTCGTAGTTTGGTCACGTAAGAATTGTACCACATCGTAAAATATCGACGTACTGGGAGTGTAGTCACGTACAAATCACAAAATGCGCCCTCTATCGGCATCGGGAAGTGTCCAGTGCATGCCTATCAACATGAAGTTCAACGTATCAGCATGTTGTGTCCGTGCAAAAGTTTCTATGTTGCAAGGCATGTGCAACCCAATACTAGTATTGAGGAGTACACTAAAAAACGTATTGGCGTGCTAGACTAGCTAGCTAATTAAAGTATCATCGATGTAGGTGAGCCATCTCTGGCAGATGCAAAAAAGGATCATTTGGTATCATCTCTAGTGCGCTCTTCACTCCTTTTCCTCGCCATATCGCCCACAACATCGATCCTTACAACAGTCATAGATTGATCAGCCCTTGCCCCCAATCCATCGGGATGCGATGGAGGATTTAGGGCCCAACAAGCGGCACGGGAGATGGAGCAAGGTCGGCGCCGACATCTTCGACGAGATCGCTATGCATATGGACACTACCAGCGTCGTTTGGCTAGACGCATACCCCAAGGAGTTGAAATTCCGAGTCACCAGCAGAAAAGGAAGTAGATGCCCCAACGACGGTTGTGGGACATTGGTCGGCTACCGTCAGGTACACAACCACAAGATCGCGTGCCTGCACGGCCCGTGCAACTGCATGTTCACCGCCTCGCCTGCAGCGCTCCTCACCCACCTCTCTGAAGCTCACTCGATTAGGGTGCGCAGTTTCCGCTACGACAAAACAGGGTGGTACACCTCTAAGCCTTTGCCGGCAATAGGCCTGCGAACAGTAGATATCATCGGATTCGAGAATGATGGTACGGTGTTTGCGGTGCAATTTTACACACGCCAATCGCTACATGTTGTATCTGTCGTATGAGTTAGGTCAACAGCGTGCTTGTTGTCGCAGTACTTGGTGAAGTTTTGGTCATCGACCGTGATTGAGGGTAGAAGGTTCAAAAAATCAGGGCTATGGATGCCGAAGAGCACCGCATCGCTGGACAGTGTTCCGTTCGATGAGCTGCAGTTGCTCCTGCCGGTGCCGATGTCGCACCTGGTTGCTCGTTGACCTTCGGTGTTCACCCTGGAATACCGTCTTTGCATTAACAAGATTCATGAGTGAGATAAACACATCTTAATGTTTGTTTGAGTATTTGCACTGCTAGAAAGACTTACTACACGTTCTTAGTAGTTGTACTTAGGAGTATTTATATGGAGTTCACCTACTACTAATGTATTTTGTAGTAATACCTACTGTATTATATGTACTGTTACTTATCATTTTGGGAGATGTGGTTCCTAGCTTAAGGTGTTCTGAGTATTTTGTATGGAGTTCTTCCTCTGCTAATCTATTTTGCAGTAATAACCATGTACTTATACTTGTTTAGATCGATCTATCGAGTGCAGAGTATGGTCTTGCTTTCCTTTTGAATCAGACCTTGCTGAATCTATCAATTCTTATGGTTATTGTCTGTGTACTTCTAATCGGTCAATTTGTAATGCTGCTGAATATGAACTGGCAATCTGTCGATATTTTTTTTGGTCTTATTCTGTAGTGCTGAATCTATCAAATGTTCTATCGTTACTACTACTACAATATTTTGAAAACTAACTATGATGTAATTGGAGTACTTTTTTAGATCAAGTGTGTAACATCCCAAAAATATTAATCAAGGTTATCAAGTTCCAATCACCCATATTTAGGGTTAACAAAAACTTTTGTTAATTAAATCAATATGAATGCATGAATGCTTGTATGGACTTGTTTGATTGTTATGAATAGAAAGGATTGGATTAAAGATGAAAACAACATCATATAAATCATTTCAAAGCAGAATGAAATCAGTAGAAATTCAAGTATAAACAATATGAGCTAATGGTCATTTTTGCCAAACTTGTTCACTAAACCACTTTGAGTGTTTCTAGTCCAAGATTTCTAACAGAAACAAATCCAATTATTCTCACCCCTTGCTAGACCAAGTAAAAGTGAACCCAATCCCACCTTGCAAACCCACAGAAACAGTTCGCAAATCTATGCCAAGGACAATTCAAAATTGAATCTAGTTCATATGGTAAGATTACCATTTCTCAAAACCAAACCAAACTAGTTCACCTTGAAAAATCCAAGCAACCAGAGACTACCCAGTATGTTACCAGTACACTCACAAAATTTCATCCAAAAATTCAAATATAAATTTCTTTTGGCCATTTCATCAAACACCTGGAGACACAAATCAAACTCTGCCTAACTACACTATTTGGAGCAGTGATCATTCAAACCATTGTCTCCCTTTGCTCATCCTTGTCTCCCAGTGACAACCATTCCATTAAACAATCTAGAACCCTACCCTTGCACTAGTACTGAGCCACCCCGACCACCCCTTGCCTGCCGACCATGGCAAGCTAGCAGCAGCACTCACTGCGCCTAGCCACCATGTCCAGGAGGCAGGTCACCTTCCACTACCACCCCCTATCAAGCCCTCCAGCACTGCTAGGCCGTGGACCATAGAGAACGTGTCGCGCCCAGTTCGTCCCTGCCATGCCGAGACCACGCCAGAGTGCCACGCCCGACACGCTCGCACACGCCACGCCTAGCTCTCGCCGCCCGTCTACACGATCAACATCCACCCAGGAGACCACCAGACATGCATGTTCGCCGCCGCGCGACTAGGAGCACCTGTCCGTCGTCAAAAATACCGTCGGTGCCACTCGGAGCACCAACGCGTTCCGACCGTTCTCGACCGCCCCTTTTCACGCCATTACCTCCTTGAGCATCGCCAGGGGACCAAGCACCATCCTAGCCCCCGCGGCATGGCAGTAGCTCGCTATAACGCTGACCCCGACGAGCTCTGCCCATGTCGCTCGGCCTCTCTCTCTCACCTATAAAAGGAGGCCTCCCCCGCACCATTTCTCCACACCACCTTACTCCCCTCTCTCTCAGAACCGCCCCACTTCTTCCCGGGGAGCAAGGCGAGCACCAGGTTGCCGGAATTTCACCGGAGACCGCCACAACAGGAGGAGAAGGGCGCCGTTGATTCAGGCGACCCCAGGAGACACCGCAAGTACCAGGAGAACTGCCATCATCGACAACCTCATTCTCCCCCATAACAGACCCTCGCCCGAGCCCTGGTGAGCCTTCCTAGACCCTCACTGGCCATGCTAGGGTTCGTCCCCATTGTGTCCTGTTCAGATGAGTACGGTGGCCGTGAGCTGTTGATCTTGCATCTAATCCTACGGTCGTAATCATCCCATACCCCTTCGGCACCCCCTGTCTCACTGACGAGTGGTGACACCACTTAAACCAGCCCGCACACATGTTTTGCGCAATGGGCCGGCCCATCTAGCTCTCCCGCGCAACCCAGTAGTTTAAATTTGGATTTTCAATTTAGTTTCAAACCTAGCTTAGACAGCAATTTCAAAAATAAATTCAGAGAGTTTTACTAAACCAAATTTCATGAAACCAATTTTGTTAGAAAGGTGTTGGAATTCTTAATCCAAGCCCGTTGGATTCAACCCATTTGAATTTACAGATCACCTAGTAAAAATAACAAGGCAGAGACTTTTCTGCATTTAAACATTTTTCAAAACTCAACCATAAATGCTTTTGAGTTGATTCCAACTCTCAACAATCACATTTGATAAGACCTTTCTGAATATAAAAAAATATCTAGGTTTACTTGCAGCAGTAATGGACAACTAATAAAATAATTCCCCATAGGCATTTCTAGTCACTTTAAATAATTAAAATAATACTGTTAAACCTTATTAAATTGTGACACCACTTTAAATCACATTCCCAAGTATTAAAATATGTGGTGATGACATGTCTCAACATGATCCCATATTTTAATTGGAGGATATTAAATCTTAAGTAGTTTTTCAATTAGTAAAAATTACATTTCTAAAATAAAATAAATAAGACTAAGTCTTTAATTCTTGTGATAATTGTGATGATGCTAGATCATCTAGTGTGAACCTTTGTGTGCCTAATAAAAGTAGTTAATTAATTTTTGGTGATTGTGTACCTCGTATTTATTTATAGACGCTAGTACCGACCAAGGATACAAATAGGAAGGAGACTACTACGAAGAGGAAGCAGAAGAGAACTTCAATCACTACACTACTCAAGGCAAGCTACCAACTAAGCATGCCATCCTAGCAAGCTAACACTTGCATGATAACTAGATGCCTTAGGCATGTTTGGTTATGCCCCATTATTATACCAAATTCCTGTTTTACTTGCAAGCTTTTTATTTTATTTCTTTATTAAAATTCTTTATTTACTTCTAGTTAGTGTTTGTGATGTTAAGGAAATATATTATAAGTAGCATAAAGAGCATAAAACTTTGCCTAAGTTAGATAGAATTAGATATCATCCTAAGACATGAGATTAGACTTAGATAAGTCACACTCGATTATCACCCCTCATTAGTGATTACCCCCAACTCTAGTGGCTAGTGCTAAGCATAAAACGTGATCACTTTAGATGGGAATACTTGGTGAAAATGGTTATGAAAACCTTAGAATGATGAGTCATCCTACTGAAATGTTTTGACATGTGTTATGAACACCAGATGATTTGATGATGGAAATGTTGAGGCATGAGCCTTAGCCCTTTATAAAGTTGATGGTTGTGTTCGGATGCGACACCATTCCAATTTTACCGTACAACCACAATACACGAATTTGGGTAGGGTGATACGTTGGAAACGTATCTATAATTTTTGATGCTCCATGCTTGTTTTATATCTACTTTGCTTTAGTTGTCCACACTTTGAGGTGCTTTTTACATGTTTTCTGGTACTAACCTATTAACAAGTTTCAACAGTGCCAGATGCCTGTTTTATGCTGTTTTTGGTTTTAGAAAAGTTAGTAAAGAAATATTCTCGGAATTGGATGGGACAAACAACAAAGTCAATTACTTTCCATGGGGAACAAGAAGTCCAGAGGAGAGCCGGAGGGGCCAGCCAGGGGGGCCAGACCCACCCCAGGCGCAGGTGGGCCCAGCACTGCGCCTGGCTATGGTTTGCTAACCCTGGACGCCTCCTCTGTCTCCCCCTTCGCCTATAAGAAGCCCCCGATGCAGAAACCTGAGTACCCGATCAAAAATCCACGAAACTTTCTGTAGCCGCCGCCACCATCGTCCCTAGATCGGGGGGGATCTGAAGTTCTTCCCAGCACCCTGCCGGAGGGGGGATATGAAGTTCTTCCCAGCACCCTCTCGAAGGCCTTCTCTCCGGTATGATGCGTGAGTAGTTCCACCTTGGACTATGGGTCCATGTAGTAGCTAGATGGTTGTATCTCCTCCTTTGTGCTTTCATGTATAGATCTTGTGAGCTCCGTTCATGATCAAGATCTAATCTATTTGTAATCATGCATGTTGTGTTTGCGGGGATCCGATGGATATTGAGATTATTATGTTTGTTTGATTAATGGTTTTGTCTTTATGATTCTATCATGTCTATGTTCTTTATGGTTTTGTTAGTAGCTATCTTGGCCAAGTAGTTGCTAGTGACTCCAAGAGGGGGTATTTATGCTCGATAGTGGGTTCATGCCTCTAGTTTCCAAGGGAAGTGACAATAATCTCTTCGGTTGTAGATGTGTTGTTGCTACTAGGGAGAAAACAATGGTCTCTTATTCATGGAACATGTGGACTGTTTAATTTACACACTTTTGTTAAAGAAGTTGTCTGTTTCTTGCAACTTAATACTGGAGGGGGTTCGGATAATAACCTGAAGGTGGACTTCTAGTCATAGATGCAGTTGGATGGCGGTATGTGTATCTTGTTGTATTTCCCAATCGAATCTCATAGGATCTTTTTCACTAGTAATTTCATTGTGATGCCTTGCTCAGTTCCTGTCAATTGCCCTGCTGTAATTTGTTTACCCTTCATGCCATGTTGTTTATCTAAGGAGAGGACCTCTAGTGAACTATAGACCCCGGTCCAATATTTACCATTGATACATCTTCCACTGTTACTTGTTTACTTGCTGCAAACCATTACCTTCCACACCATACGTTTAATCCTTTGTTAAAACAACCGGTGAGATTGACAACCTCACTGTTAGTTGGGGAAAAGTCTTGAGTTTGTGTTGTGCAAGTCTCCGTGTTGCTTGAAAAACCTGTGTGACGTTTCCTTCCTCCTATTGGTTCGATAACCTCTGTTTCTTACTGAGGGAAGACTTGCTGCTGTGCTGCTTCACACCTTGCTCTTTGGGTTCCCAACAGACTCCACGTCAAGCACCAAGTTCTCTGGTGCCATCAAGGAGTCATCAACAAGTTTTCTGGCGCCGTTGCTGGGGAGGCTAAGGACGTCTTCACAAGGGGAGTCCTTCACTTCCTTTCTCTTTACTTTGTTTTTAGTTTCTTTGTTTCTTTTGATTGGTTTTGTTTGCCTCTTTCCAAAAAAAAACCCAAAAAAGTAGTCTAGTTTTGTTTGCTTTCTCTATTCAAAAACACAAAAAAATTAGTTCCTACTCTAGTAGCTGGTCTGTTGTTGCCTTGCTTGGTCATGCTTTCTATCAATGGATGGTTTCTTTGAAACTAGTTCTTATTGGCAAGGTGGGTTCACGGAAGAACAAAAGTATTATTATAAGTAATATCATTTGTCAGAAAAAGGGAAACACTTATGGGAACAAATTGATAAGTTGAATACTATTTCTAGAGACGTGTGCTCTACTTATAATGTTACTTATTGCTTTGATAAATCTTGCTGCTGCAGGAGGTATAAACACCTTCCTTTTTAGTGTGAGTATAATGATAATGTTACCATATCTTCTTATGTTAAGGGAAATTATGACTTTTATGATGTGGAACAAATTGAAGAATTTATTGCCTTCAAGGGTGCATTTGAACTTGCTAGTTTGCTTGAAAATGCTGATGATGCACCTTATGAATATGAGGTTTATGAGATACTTAAATTTTTCTTTGATAATTACATGGAAGCAAATGGCTATATCCTTGAATATTTTAATAGATGCTTTCCACACATGGAAGGGACTAATGCTTTGAAGGAGCCTATGGAAGAAGAAATTGTTGAAACTGAAAGCTCATTAGATGAAAAAGAGGAGGAGAGTGATGAACAAAGGGAGGAAGAATGGATCTACCCATGTCTACCTTCTAATGAGAGTAACTCCTTACCTCTTACATTATTTGATTGTCCTCCATGTGTTACCAAAGGAGGATGAATGTTATGTTCCTGTGGATCCTTTTGAAATATCTACTTTGGATAAAACCTGTGAAGGTTTTAATCCCATTATTTTTAAGCTTGATAGAAATTATGTGTTTGTAGCTCATGAAAAGTATGCTTTATGTGATAGTTATATTGTTGAGTTTATTCATGAGGATACTGAAAATTATTATGAGATACTAAAATATGGTTATAGAAGTTTTCATGGTACTGAAACACCTCTCTATGTCCTGAAAGTTTTGAAGTTACTCTTGTTTCATCTTCCTATGCCTATCACTTTGTTGTTTGTGAATTTATTTGCATACAAGATTCCTATGCATAGGAAGAGGGTTAGACTTAAATGTGTTTTGAATTTTCTTCTTGATGCTCTCTTTTACTTCAATTCATATTTCTTATGTGAGCATCTTCTCAAACTATCGTGCCTAACTTAAAGGCGTTAAATAAAAATACTTGTTGGGAGATAACCCAAGAGTTTCCTTGAGTCTTGGAAGTTATTACTTCTGTAGTGACCTATCCTTATCCTTTTTGTTTTCTTTTTGTGCCAAGAATGACCTTTAATGAGAGAGAAGTAAGATTTGGGGAGTTGTTGTCCCGAAACAGATTTCTGTCCTCCACCAAAATAATTCGTGAGGAGGCTCTGTAACTCGGATTGAGCTCAACATTTACGAATAAATCCCCCAGTATGTTAGATAACTTTCGTTAGTTCAACACTTTTTGATTTGAGCAACAGAAGATGTTTTAAAAAATCGGTTTCTACCTGTTGGTCTGTTTTGACAGATTTCTGCCATTATTTGCATTTGCTTCTTATTGATTCCTTTTTGAGTTCTCTTTAGGTGAATTGAGATTTTTGAAGGAGTTACTACAGTAGCTTGTGTTTTTAGTGAAAAGCCTTGCTGTTCCAAAGATTTTCCAGGGGTCTAATATCTTTTGAATACACTAATGTTTCTAATGAAGATTATGTGAAGTTTTGTATGAAGGAAAAATTTCAGGTGTAAAGAAAGAATGATACAATGAGATGAAGAATGGACAAAAGCTCAATCTTGGGGATGCCACCATGGTGTCACCCCAAGAAATATCCAAGAGGTACAAGCATCAAAGCTTGGGGATGCCCAAGGCATCCCCTTCTTCATGAATAAAAAGCTCAAGTCTGTCTAGACACTTCGTTTTTATTGTTTCATGCACAGTTATGTTGTTCTTGGAGCGTCTTAGTTTTCTTTTGCTTTGCTTAGGTTTTTAGTTTGCTTGAATAAAGTAGTTTGGACCCTCGTTCTCGCTGTGTTGTTTTGCAAATAAGTTGCTTGGTGTTGGAAAGGAGTAGTAAGTTCTTGCTTGAAGTGCAAGAGGATCTTGCATTGACTGTGACTTAGACTTTAGCATGACATGCTAGGTGTTGTTTTGACCTCATGGTTAGTGATTATTGCTGTAGCATGTCTTTTTCCAAACAATTAGGATTGCTTAGTGTGCCTTGAAGAAATTATGCATTGTTTTAGCATGTAAAAGCATAGTATTGTGGTATTCTCCTTTGATGCTTTGCTTGGGTTGACTTGGCACATGCTCACACCATGTTATGACTATGAAAAGTCACCATTAGCCTCTATGATCATTTAGTCCTTGACTTGTAGTACCACTCTTTTCTTTGATTAGTATGCTTTGTTCCACTGCATGATTATGGCCATTATTGCTCTCTTAGTTGGTTGCTCCCAGTATTTTGCTAGCCTCCACTTGTTTGAGTAAGTTCTACTCATGCCTCCAACTCCCAAGAAACCAAGTTATTCCAAAGTGTCCACTATAAACTCCTATGCATGATGTGTTACACCATTCCAAGTATATTCTTGTTTTCAACTATCTTCCAATTAAAAACTATTTTGTTATGTGAAAACTTAGTGATTAAATCCCTCACTAACTTGATGGCACACTTCATTCTTTGCCCCTAATAAACTTGAACCATTGTGACAACTTTGTTGTATATGCTTGCACTTACAAGTTGGAATTAGCAGAACCGTGCTGTCACGGGGAACGTTTTCAACATTGCACTTGTACCTTGTTGTACTCAGTTGATATCATGTTATTTTGTCTATGGATGTCACCGGTGTGAAATAAAGAGAGAACTTGTAAGTCCATGGAGTTTGTATCCTGTGTTAGAGAAACGCCTGGGCCGCTAGCCTAAGCCATGCCTAATCATGGTGGAAACTTGCAGCATCACCATAGTGAGCTATCTATGAAGCATCCTCAATAAAAAGCTATGCATATGGTAAATAAAAAGATTGCTGAGATGCTCATTGTCTGCTTTCCTTGTCATTTTGGTTATGGGAAAGCTCCTGTACCATGTGCAAGGGGTACCCCGTTGGCTATTCTCAATGTTATGCAAATACTTACAGTGACAAGAACTTACCTGGACCCAAAGTTGAGTATGCATGAGGTGTGGCCCTCGTATTCAAGGGACATGAGATTGCCAACTTATACTTCATCAAGCATATACTCCAACTTTGCCACTTTAACCTTAACCACTTCAAGATGCTTATGATAGGGGCAATGAGGGGTGAAAGCTAACAAGTACCATAATTTTTGGAAACTATTTTTGAAACTTGTAATCCCTGCTTCCTTTACAAAAAAGGCCTTTCTTCCACCATTATTGAGTCTCCACCTTCTACCTTTAGGCACCATTAAGAGAGCATAGTTGTCATTCTGTGTGTACTGTCCCGAAGCTTATTAATTGATGCATATTGAGTTATTACTTGTTCTTGTGCTATTTGTTTCTAGTCACCCTTGTGAACTTTGAAGGTGTCCTATGCATCTATTTGCTACTCTATGAGGGACAAGCTGATTGCCACTATGCCATGTTTTCTGTATGTGAAACAAACAAACATTTTCAATGCATGTTATTCATGATCTTTGTTTGTAACTTGTCATGTTACAAGCATAGTTACTATGTCCTATTGTTAGAACTCCATATTTCATGCACATGTTTAGAGTTCTTTGATCCCAGATTTCAATGCTTGCAAATGGTTGGATCTTTATTGTGAGGGTGCATGTAACCTCAAAAATTATTCTGTTTATCACTTACCTACTCGAGCATGAGCAGGAGTTAAGCTTGGGGATGCTGATACGTTGGAAACGTATCTATAAGTTTTGATGCTCCATGCTTGTTTTGTATCTACTTTGCTTTACTTTTCCACGCTTTGAGGTGCTTTTTACATGTTTTCTGGTACTAACCTATTAACAAGTTGCAACAGTGCCAGATGCCTGTTTTATGCTGTTTTTGGTTTCAGAAAAGTTAGTAAAGAAATATTCTCGGAATTGGACGGGACAAACGACGAAGTCAATTACTTTCCGTGGGGAACAAGAAGTCCAGAGGAGAGCCAGAGGGGCCAGCCAGGGGGGCCAGAACGACCCCAGGCATGGGTGGGCCCAGCCCCGCGCCTGGCTAGGGTTTGCCAACCCTGGCCACCTCCTCGGTCTCCCCCTTCGCCTATAAGAAGCCCCCGATGCAGAAACCCCGATTACCCGATCAAAACTCCACGAAACCGCTTGTAGCCTCCGCCACCATCGTCCCTATATTGGGGGGGATCTGAAGTTCTTCCCGGCACCCTGCCGGAGGGGAGACCATCCCGGAGGCCTTCTCTCCGGTATGATGTGTGAGTAGTTCCGCCTTGGACTATGGGTCCACGTAGTAGCTAGATGGTTGTATCTCCTCCTTTGTGATTTCATGTATAGATCTTGTGAGCTCCGTTCATGATCAAGATCTAATCTATTTGTAATCATGCATGTTGTGTTTGTGGGGAGCCGATGGATATTGAGATTATTATGTTGGTTTGATTAATGGTTTTGTCTTTATGATTCTATCATGTCTGTGTTGTTTGTGATCTTGCATGCTCTCCGTTGTTAGTAGCTATCTTGGCCAAGTAGTTGCTAGTGACTCCAAGTGGGGGTATTTATGCTCGATAGTGGGTTCATGCCTCTAGTTTCCAAGGGAAGTGACAATAATCTCTTCGGTTGTAGATGTGTTTTTGCTAATAGGGAGAAAACAACAGTCTCTTGTTCATGGAACATGTGGACTGTTTACCTTACACACATTGCTTAAATCAGTTGTCTGTTGCTTGCAACTTAATACTGGAGGGGATTCGGATGATAACCTGAAGGTGGACTTCTAGTCATAGATGCAGTTGGATGGCGGTCTATGTATCTTGTTGTATTTCCCAATCGAATCACATAAGATCTTTCTGACTAGTAATTGCATTGTTATGCCTTGCTCAGTTCCTATGAATTTCCCTGCTGTAATTTGTTTACCCTTCATGCCATTTTGTTTATCTAAGGAGAGCACCTCTAGTGAACTATGGACCCCGGTCCAATATTTACCATTGATACATCTTCCACTGTTACTTGTTTACTTGCTGCAAACCATTACTTTCCACACCATACGTTTAATCCTTTGATACAGCAACCGGTGAGATTGACAACCTCACTGTTAGTTGGGGCAAAGTCTTGAGTTTCTATTGTGCAAGTCTCTGTGTTGCTTGCAACACCTGTGTGATGTTTCCTTCCTCCTACTGGTTCGCTAACCTCGGTTTCTTACTGGGGGAAGACTTGCTGCTGTGCTGGTTCACACCTTGATCTTGGGTTTCCCAACATACTCCATGTCAAGCACCAAGTTCTCTGGTGCCATCAACGAGTCATCATAGGGCTTTACTGAAAGTGTACCACCTCTGCAGAGTGTCACACTATTCGAATAGCCGCGTCCGCGGTTATGGACAGTTGGAGTGGCCATACTGTTCCGTCGTCAGATGTTTTCAAAATGACTTGCGAAATGAATCATGACTTTGACTTGACCACAACAGGGTTTTGAACATGAAAACTAAAGTGCCCACTTAGGTTTTGAAAGACATTAAACTAGTTTTCTTTACTTCTGAACTCAGTTAGAGATAAATTTGGATTTTTGCAAAACAACCTAGATCTTAGGATCCTACTCAAACCACTTACTTGTTAGTGATAGTTTGCGAGTACTTAAAGAGTACTCATGACTTTGTCCCTGGCTATTCCTATGGCCAGACTATGAGGAGTACTTCCAGGATGATGGACACAGGAAGTCTACAACAACTAGGATCATCTCCCATTGTTAGCATTGCCTGTGACCCTGAAGATGGAGCTTCGCCCATGCTATCGTATTATATTATTCCGCTGCGTTGATTGTATTAAGACTGGATCATGGGATCCTTTATTTGTAAGACCGTTATTATGGTTTGTAATGGATGATG
The DNA here is from genome assembly GCA_916181665.1 of Avena sativa. Taxonomy (NCBI): domain Eukaryota; kingdom Viridiplantae; phylum Streptophyta; class Magnoliopsida; order Poales; family Poaceae; genus Avena; species Avena sativa. Next base: position 375,548,400 of record OV702285.1, on the reverse strand, counting down.
AACTATGGTACCAATCTGTTATGTCTCGCAAAAGTGGTAATCCTGGGATTGCGATGTATGGCATAACAGGCATCTGGGATTAAAAATCCGGGTGTTGACATGCTATTAGAGCCATCCTGACCATAGGAGACCCTAGTTATAATGGACGCTTGAACCAAAAATTTAGTTTCAAAACAAAAGAAGTGAGTATTTATGAAAACCTATTCTCATTCTTATCACTTAGAGTCTTTCAAGAAAACTCATGTTCCTCAAAAAAAAATTCTTAGAAAATCATACATAAAAATTGACACACTTGATCACTCTACTAACTTACTCATCCTACATTCTTATAGATGGAAGTGAAGTATAGTAAGTTCTATCAGTTGGGCAATAGAGAAGATATCATCTTTGAGCGTGATTTGGACCAACTCTCGGAACTTTTGGAGCGCCTGCACACCAAGTTCTTCGGATCCCAGCTCAACGATCAGCGAGGAGAATTGCAGTGGATGATTGTTGCAAGTCTTAGATGGAAGATTGAAGCCCCCACCTTAAGAGAGAACAACTGGCTAGATGGACTTGCCAGGGCCATGCAGGAAGCTCTTGCCCGTATGTGTGGGCAAAGCATCAATCAGATCAAGGGTACCCGCTTTGATGTTATGGGACAACCATTGGAGGTGCCATACCACCCCAAGATGAAGCATCAGGTGGATCATCTCAGCTTTATGTTGTATGATAGGCAGAAGGAGTTGGACAATGCCCGCTCCTATGCCAACCACAACTATGCCATCGCAGTCAAGAAGGAACAGACCATCGCCATCTTTGCAAAGGAGCGCAAGACCTTTCGCCGTCTTCATGAAAAGAAGGATCACATTATTGCTCGCCTTCGTCACAAAGTGACAGGCTTGGAGGAGACCATCCATGAGCGGGACATGCAGCTTAAGGAGAGGGAAAATGCAGGGGAAGATATCCGTGGAGACCCTTACTCCTACCTCAGTGACGATTATGACTTCCTGGAGGACCAAGCCATGGACTTCCACACTAATGATGATGACTCCGCCTTCATTGATGAAGATGATAAAACCACCAATTCCGATGAGTAGTAGCACTTGAGCACTAGATTAGTGAGTTGTATCCGGTCCCATTGTATTGTGGTGTGTGTTTGTATTGTGTGCTATGAATGAATGAAAGCAAGTTGCTAGTTAGCAAAACTTGAGTCAAACTCAAAGTTTAAAAACTTTTCAAAAACAAAATCCCTGAACCTTAGAAATTTTCCTCTTGTCTCATGATGTATCTCAACCTTCAGATGCCTCGCGGAGGAAGCAGTTCATCCCAGACCCAATGCTGCAAATCTTGCAAATGTTGGTTTCGGACCGCGAAGCTGAAAGAGCCAAACTTCAAGCCAACTTAGCCACCCTTCAACACATAGCTCAAATGGCCAATAACAATCAAGGCCTTGGAAACCAGGACAAACATGGATCCAAGCTCAGGAACTTTCAGAATACCAATCCACCCATCTTTAGTAAGTCTGAGGAGCCATTGGATGCTGATGACTGGCTACAGACCATGGATAACAACTTAGAAGTTGCAGGAGTGGAGGCCAATGAGAAAGTACTGTTTGCCACCCATTATCTGACAGGAGATGCAAGAGCTTGGTGGAATAGCATTCGCACCATGAATGGAGGACAGATGATGACTTGGGATGAATTCAAACTCAAGTTTAGCAGAACCCATGTGCCACCGGGTTTAATCAAGAGGGTGAGAGATGAATTCAGAGAATTGAAGCAAGGGAGGATGACAATAGTTGAGTACCATGACAAATTTCTGTCATTAGCTAGTTATGCACCAGATGAGATTGACACTGAAGCCAAGAAGAAGGAGAGATTATTGAATGGTCTGCATGATGGCATGCATACGGTATTAGTCAATATTCCGTTTGCTGACATTGAAGCCTTAGTGGATTCTGTCATTCAGATGGAAGGCAAGATCAACCAAGCCAATGAGAACCGCAAGCGTCGAATGATGCATCAACCAGGAACCCACCATACCCCAAAGTATCACCCCAACCCATCTACAGGATATGCCCCAAGAAAGAATAGACCCCCGATGACCCATCCAAACTATCCCAACTGTGGAGGAGGAAACCCAAGGCCCGGAGGAAACCACAACAACAACCCCGGCAACTCCAACAACTTCAATCGTGCACCACCCAAAGTCAACAACCCCACCAACACCAATACTGCCCTAAGGACTAGAAGCAATGATGTGCATGTTGCAGGAAAGGACAAGTCTCAGGTGACTTGTTATGAATGCGGAACCAAGGGTCACTACTCCAATGAGTGTCCCAAGAAGCTTGTAGCAGCTACCAATGTGAATGCCCCAGCTCAGTAGCAGCATCGTGTTCATCCTGGAAGGAGATTTGCCCTAGGGAACTCGCTTAACCACAACGGTCGTCTGTTTCACATGAATGCTGAAGAAGCCCAAGAAGCGCCAGATGTCATGCTGAGTATGTTTTCTGTTAACTCAGTACTTGCAAGAGTGTTGTTTGATTCTGGAGCATCGCACTCGTTTGTTACAGAAGAATTTGCATGCACTAGTAAGATTCAACCAACCAAATTGAAGCATGTTCTGATAGTTCAAATATCTGGTTCAACCACCAAAGCTAGAAAAATTTGCAAGGCCATACCTATCAGAATCCATGGCATAGATTTTTATGCTAATATAATAGTACTTAGAACCAAAGGTTTGGAAGTAGTACTAGAAATGGATTGGATGTTGAAACATAAAGGATTAATTGAATGTGCCAAGAAAGCCATAACCATGACTAGTACCGCTGGAGTATCAGTGGAGCATGTATCTGAAACCTTGCCCCGTCAATTCAAGTGCAACAAGAGTCTAGCCCAACCCACGATTGACCAAGTCAGAGTAGTCTGTGAATACCCCGACATATTCCCAGATGTGTTGCCTGGTATGCCCCTAGATCAGGATATCGAGTTTATCATTGAATTAATCCCTGGAACCAGACCCATAGCTCAGAGACCGTATAGTATGAACCCATCTGAATTAGTGGAGCTGAAGAAGCAACTGGATGCTGTGCTGGAGATAGGACTAATTCAACCCAGTGCGTCGCCATGAAGATCACCTGTATTGTTTGTGGATAAGAAAGATGGAGGTAACCGTTTGTGTACGGATTATTGGAAGCTGAATGATGTCACCATCAAGAACAAGTACTCACTACCAAAGATAGAAAATATGTTTGACCAGTTGACCGGAGCCAAAGTGTTTTCAAAGATTGATCTTAGAACTGGTTATCATCAACTCAAGATTGGCGCAGAGGATATTCCAAAGACTGCCTTTACCACTAGATATGGACTATATGAGTACACTGTCATGTCTTTTGGATTAACCAATGCCCCCGCTTATTTCATGAACCTCATGAATAAGATTTTTATGGACTTCCTGGATAAGTTTGTCATTGTTTTCATTGTTGACATTCTAATCTATTACAAATCAGAAGAAGAACATGAGCTATACTTGAGGACCATCCTTGGAACCCTTAGGGAGCATCAGTTCTATGCCAAGTTTAGCAAATGTGAATTCTGGTTACAGGAAGTAGGATTCCTCGGACATATGGTGTCGGCAGGAGGAATTGTTGTTGTTGACCCTACCAAGGTTAAGGATGTTGAAGAATGGCAAGCCCCAACCACTCAAACCCAAGTTCGTGCATTTCTCGGATTAGCAGGATATTACCGCTAGTTCGTAGAAGGATTGTCACATCCCAAAATTTTCCAAATTATGAAATGTGAAAAATAAATAAACAAAAGAAACAATTGTTGAAATTTAGGGCGAAAAGAAATTTTTTGTTTCTAAATGGAAACACCAAAACCCATCTTGAACAAATTTGATTAAAAGGGAATCCAACAAATTTCAAATAAAGTGAAATGCATTCATCAATGAATGTATCTTGGAATTTAAACACTTGGAAAAGTTAAACCAAAACCCTAAATCCCTAATGGAAGAAAATCATTTCCAAGATCTCCCTAAGACTATGGATTTGATCCATATAAAAATTTAGCAACAAACATTCATAAATGATCAAAAATGATAAACAAAAATATTATAACAGCATAGAAATTGGTTTCATTTAATTTGGAGGCATGGATAAGAACTTATGAAATTAATAGGGTAAAAGGAAATAAAATTTCCAAAACTAATAAAGCTCCTATCTAAAATCCATACCAAATCTTGAGAAAGTAATCCTAAAAGGATTTAAAAGGATAAACAAATATTAAATAAAATCATACAAATTGGAATCACCAATTTGGACCTATAAATAAAAAGATATGGATTTTATAAAATAAAGAAAGAAAGAAATAAATAAGGAATATTTAAAAGCCAAATTATATCTTGGTCAAATCCATAAACAAATGAAAGTTTATTGAATAATAAAAAGGAATAGAAGAATTATTTAAATAAAACTATATGGGCTTTGAACCATATCCAATTTTATTTAAATAAAGAAAAATTGCCTAAATAATAAATCCCAAGAAATTTACTTGGAAGATAATTTAAACCTTGAGTTAAAATCCATAAGAAAATGGAATAAATATAATCCAAATAAAATAAAGGGATAAAGAATATTCAAATAAAAATTATATGGGATTAAACCATATTCTATTTATTTAAAAGAAGACAAAATCCCTAATAAAAAGGAATAATTAAATCATGAGAAATATAATTGGAATTGCCCAAAATGGATTAGAAGTTATCTAATTAACTTAAAAAGAATAAAGGGTTAACTAAATAGAATTATATGGTTTGGAAGCATCATCAAATCCATTTAAATAAAGACAAATGCCCAATTTAAATGAACATTAAATCATATTAAAATATTTTAAATAATTCAAAGTGAATTGTTTGCACTAATGAATGAATAAAATCTACTAAAAAAGGTTTGGTAAAAATTTGAATTCAAATAGAAGTTTGAAAATATATTTAAAATCTTATTTAAATAAAGACAAGTGTCTAATTTAAATAAATAATAAACCATAAAAGAATATAATATAGTATCCAAAAATGGATTCTAAAATACATTGTTAAAAAAATATTAAAACATACTGAAAGTTGGGAAAGTTTGAATTCAAACAAGTGTTTAAATCATTTGAATAAATTCAAAACAGAATAATTAGAAAATAAAAATAAAAAGAAACAGAATAAAAAAAATGGAAAAGAACCAGCATAGCAAACCAGGCCCAGTCCAGCCCAGCAGCAAGCCCACTCTGTCCCCCTCCCCGCAAACTGTTTTTCTCACTCGCTCACCTACCCACCCACTCACTGACAGTCAGGACCCACAAGCGCCACCTCATCATCGTCAACCCCGCACTAACCTCGCCCCCAATCCTTCCTGGAAGTTTCTGTCGCCGATGAATGCTCATCAATTCGCATCAATGGCTGATTTATTCCGCCCAGTGACCACGCGTACTTAATCGCCTCCTCCCCTCTCTCATTCCCCTCAATCCCCCACACCTCTCGGCCCCTAGGCTGCCCAAATTGCTTGCTGCACTCCACTGTCTACGGTGAGCCTTAAACGTCGATTCCGGCGACAACAGCCACCCCCACTGTCCCTGGTTTCCACGACCACGCTCCCCACCTCCCTACGCATCTTCCAGTACCTCCCACTTGCCTGCGCAAGCCCCAGAAGCTCGGCTTCGACTACAATAGAGCGCCATCATCGACTCATCAACTCCGGCGACCTTTCCTCGTAAGCCCCGTCTTCCGCTCTCCCTCTCGTTGATAAGCGTGTGATCACCAACCCCATGAGAATCTAACGCAACCTTCTGCTTGCCCTAGCGTGGACCATAACCTCGCCAATGTCACCAGCCGAGCGTGCACGTCGCTAGAAGCTTCTCCGACGAGCAATCCCCTTCGCTCCCGTGCGCCCCTGGACATTCCACGACAACGTTGAGCTTGTTCACGCCACGGTGAGTCTGGTAAACCCCTTCTCCCTCTCCCGTGCATCCTAGTTTCTCTGGAACAGTTCTTCCCTTGCGTGCCGCCGCCATCTACCATCACCAGCGCCGCCAGTAAATGACCAGTAGATGCGAGCCGTTGGATTCAGATCCAATTGATGCGATAGAATCACTAAACGAAGGGGTACGAATCAATATGTTTCGTGCGATTCACTTTAGATCCAATAACCCACGATGCTCGTTCCAGATGAAGCGGTACAGACCAATAGCAACAAGACACGTGGACTGCCTGATCTTTTAAAAACAAAAACTATCCTATTAGTTGTTTTAATTTGTAAATTCCATAACTTTTGATCCACACATCCAAAATTTGTAAACTTTATATCAATGCAATCAGCAAAACGAAACCTTTGCAACCATGCCCTTAGTTTAGCACTTTTCTTCTGTAAATTTGGTTGTTTTTATAGAAACATTTCTAGTCTTATTTACAGTATAAAAATTATTCTAGAAATGATTTTTGAGTAAAATCTTTTGAATTTTTTTTTGTTTTGAACATACTGACCATAAAAACCAACTTTTGGATTTAAAAGTATATTTTGTGACACTAAGGAATTATTCCTTGAATACAAGCATTTCTAGTAAAACAAAAATTGTTGATTATGTTTTAAAAATAATTTTTGAGTAAAGCCTTTTGCAAATGGTTTGATTTAAACTCTCTGACCCTAAACCACTAAGTTTTGGATTTTAAAATACATTTTATTAACCATAGAAAATTATTCCTTTGAATAAAGTCATTTCTAGTAAAATAAAATGTTGCTTTGATTTAAAAAATGATTTTGAGTGAAACCTTTTGTAAATGGATTTGTTTTAAAACACTTTGACCATAAACATAATTATTTGTGTTTAAAATCATATTTGGCAAATACTAGAAATTATTACTTTGATTTAAATCATTCTAGCAAAACAAAAAAAAGATTTAAATGGCCATTTTCACTAACTTGATTTTAAATGGTTTTGCCACTTTTATAAATGACCAATAGGCGTTTTAAAATGTTTATAGCCTATTAGAAACCACATTTCCAAATAAAACAATCTTTTGCATGCTTGCATGCATTGCTTTGTTTTTATTATTTTATGGGGTGAATTGTTTGAATGTTAGATTGAATTTGTGCCTTGATTGAATTGTAGTGAACTTTGAAGAGTGTGACAATTGCAAGATAAAGAAGTGAACTTATTCTCTACTAAAAGGCAAGTGGTGCTTCATATTTTTGTCCCAATATTTTGACTATGCTTTAGTGATATTTTGTATAGGGCTTGCCTGATGTTTTTGCTAAGTATCTATATGCTATGCTTGGGAAATCCTAGTATTTGTAGACTTGTTAGAATTTTATCTAAGTAAAGATACTTGCTATATTGCCATTCTTAGCCTAGCTAGTAGCAAACATGGGTGGATTATATACATGCTATGGAAAATGTTGCTAAGTCTTTGACTTATGTTTTTGCTTAATAAAACAACTAAGTGAATGAAACACCTGGGTGGAATGGTAATTGCATGGATGGATTTTTGTTGAGTGGTTACCAGGGCCCCATTTACATGGCCTACCCTGTGTATCTCACTTGTGGAATGCCACCAAGGAACAAAGGGATTTGAGATGCCATATGTTAAGAAGCTTCTAGTGCAGCCACTTGGCAATATGGGCTCTGTTTGGATCATATAGGTTGCAATAACTTAGCCAAATGGATAGAATGTGGTAGGGGGTGATAGGTTTGGAACGCGTCCATTTGGTCTAAGGGAAGGCTTCTGAAAGATCTTGTCTCGATGCATGTCAAGTCTTGTGGGGAAAGTGCACCACCTCTCGAGAAGGAAGAATCTAAGTACTTAGCCGTGTCCCCGGAAATGGACAATTTGAGCATCAAGACATGGAAGCTATCTAAGATCTCCTCATCCCAATTTCTAAGTTAAAACTTGTGGTTGAACAAGGGTAAAGGATCACCAATGTTCATCGGTTGATGCCTTGGGAGTTTTTGTCGAACAAAAACTTAGTGTTTTCAACTGATAGGTAAAACCTATTTTGAGCAAAGCAAGCCTAAGCTACACTTAGCCAAATTCATATAGAAGCTAGAAAATATTATTCTACTAAGGTATCACTTGCCAATACTATTCCAATGTATTGACCCACTGTGGCTATAACTTGTGATGTTGCAGGTTACTCTGATGAGGATTAGGGTTATGAGTCTACACTCAACATGTTTGCCTGTGGCACATGAAGATGAAGACTTTACTTTATTTTGTTATGTTGAACTCTTGTACTAGTCTATGTCTATGGAGTTGTAAAAGACTATGTTATCTCTAGAATGACGATGTAATAATGACCTTTGTTTCTATGTACTTCATCTTAAACTATGGATGCTAGCAATTGATCCAGGGACTAACATTGCAATCACAGGGACCTTTAACTTTATAAAGGTGGGGTCTTACAAGGATTTTCGAGCATCACAAGACCCATGACCCAATTGTTGAAGAAAGATAAGAAGTTTGAATGGACTAAAAAATGTGTAGCAAGTTTTCAAGAGCTTAAGAAGAGATTGATCTCAGCACCAATATTGATCATGTTGAATATAACAAAGCCTTTTGATGTGTTTTGTGACGCATCCAAGATCGGTCTTGGATGTGTGTTGATGCAAGAAGGAAAAGTCATATCTTATTTATCCCGACAACTGAAGCAACATGAACAGAATTACCATACCCATGACCTTGAACTAGCAGTTGTAGTTTTAGCCTTGAATACATGGCGGCATTACCTCATGGGAAACCGTTGTGTGATTTATTTGGATCACAAGAGCCTGAAGTATATTTTCACCTAGAAGGAGCTGAATATGAGGCAAAGGAGATGGATAGATCTGATCAAGGACTATGATCTTGACATTCACTATCACCCCGGTAAAGCCAATTTGGTAACAGATGCCCTTAGCATATTGCCGTGTCGCTTGAACTCCATGATTCTGAAGGAGCAACCATGTTTGCACAAGGAGTTGGAAGATTTCAGAATGGAGTTAGTAAGTGAAGGATTTTTGGCTAGCATAGAACTTCAACCCACTTTGATTAGTCAGATCAAGGAGGTGCAGAAAGGAAATGCTACTATCGACAAAATCAAATGTCGTATCGGTATAGGGAAGGTACCCGGATTCACCGTGGATGAAGGAGTTTTGTGGTACAAAGGAAGTATTTGTGTACCAGCAGATTCAGAATTGAAGTAAGCTATTTTGAAAGAAGCCCATGATACGCTTTATTCTATCCACCCCGGAGGAACGAAGATGTATCAGGATTTGAAGGAGCAATTTTGGTGGCATAAGATGAAGAGAGAAATATTAAGCTACATAGCCAAATGTGATATCTATCAGAGAGTCAAGGCAGGACATCAGAGACCCGCAGGACTTTTGCAACCATTGCAGATTCCGACATGGAAATGGGATTCCGTTGGAATGGATTTTATCACCGGTTTGCCTACATCTAGTAGGGAAATGACTCTATTTGGGTTATAGTAGATAGACTGTCCAAAGTAGCCCATTTCTTACCCGTCAAGAACACTTATCAGAGTTCAAAGCTAGAAGAGTTGTACATTGCTAGAATAGTCAGTTTGCATGGAGTCCCCAAGAACATTGTGTCAGATCAAGGAACCCAGTTTACCTCGAGATTTTGGAAGGAAGTCTAAGAAGGATTAGGAACCCGACTAGATTTCAGCATAGCTTATCACCCTCGAACTGATGGACAAACGAATCAAGTAAATCAAATACTCAAAGATATATTGAGAGCTTGTATGTTAGAATATGGATCTAAATGGGAAGACTGTCTGCCTTTCGCAGAATTTTCATACAACAACAGTTACCAAGCCAGTTTGCAAATGGACCCATTTGAATTCATGTATGGAAGGAAGTGTTGTGCCCCTTTGAATTGGTCAGAAGTAGGAGAGAGTCAGATTTTCGGACCCGACATCTTAAGAGAAGCCGAAGAGAAAGTTCACAAGATCCGTGAGCACCTCAAGACCACCCAATCCAGACAGAAGAGTTATGCCAAAAAGAGACGTCGAGACCTAGCCTTCAATATCGGAGATTTTGTGTATCTCAAAGTATCACCTTTGAAGGGAATGCAACGTTTCCACCTCAAAGGAAAGCTTGCCCCCAGATATATCGGACCCTTCGAGGTTTTGAAGTTCTAAGGAAAAGTATATCAACTGGAACTGCCAGAGGAGATGTCAGCCGTGCATAATGTGTTTCATATCTCGTTACTTCGCAAATGCCTAGAAGTCCCGGAGAAGACCGAAGTTTTGAAGAATATTGATCATAGAACCATAGAGATCAACGATGACCTAACATATCCTGAATTACCCATTCGTATTTTTGAAGAAGCCTTCAGAACCACCAGGACCCGGAGTATCAAGTTTCTCAAGATCAAGTGGAGTAACCACACTGAAGAACAAGCTACCTGGGAGCGAGAAGATTACATTAGGAATGAGTTTCTAGATCTCATTAAATCCTATTTTTCTTTTTTTAAAATCTCAGGACAATATTTTGTTTAAGGGGGAAGGTTTGTAACATCCCAAAAATATTATACAAGGTTATCAAGTTCCAATCACCCAAATTTAGGGTTAACAAAAACTTTTGTTAATTAAATCAATATGAATGCATGTGTGTATCTGATGAATGCATGAATGCTTGTATGGACTTGTTTGATTGTTATGAATAGCAACGATTGGTTTAAAGATGAAAAAACATCATCTAAATCATTTCCAAGCAGAATCAAATCAGTAGAAATTCAAGTGTAAACAATATGAGCTAATGATCATTTTTGCCAAACTTGTTCACTAGACCACTTTGAGTGTTTCTAGTTCAAGATTTCTAACAGAAACAAATCCAATTATTTTCACCCCTTGCTAGACCAAGTAAAAGTGAACCCAATCCCACCTTGCAAACCCATAGAAACAATTTGCAAATCTATGCCAAGGACAATTCAAAATTGAATCTTGGTCATATGGTAAGATCACCATTTCTCAAAACCCAACCAAACCAGTTTACCTTAACAAATCCAAGCAACCAGAGACTACCCAGTATGTTACCAGTACACTCACCAAACTTCATCCAAAAATTCAAATATAAATTTCTTTTGGCCATTTCATCAAACACCTGGAGACATAAATCAAACTCTTCCTAACTACACTATTTGGAGAAGTGATCATTCAAACCATTTTCTCCCTTTGCTCATCCTTGTCTCCCCCAGTGACAACCATTGCATTAAACAAGGTAGAACCCTAACCTTGCACTAGTACTGAGCCACGCCGACCACCCCCTTGCTAGCCGACCATGGCAAGCTAGCTGGAGCACTCGCCGCGCCTAGCCACCATGTCCAGGAGGCAGGCCACCATCCATCGCCACCCCCTGTCCAGCCCTCGATCACTGCCAGGCCATGGACCACAGAGAACGTGCCGCGCCCAGTTCGTACCTTCCATGCCGATAGCACGCTAGAGCATGGCGCCCAACACGCTTGCACACGCCGCGCCTCGCTCTCGCTGCCCATCTACACGATCACCACTGACCCAGGAGACCACTGGACATGCCCGTTCACCGCCAGTGCGTCGTCAAAAATGCCGTTGGTGCCGCTCGGAGCACCAACGCATTCCGAGTGTTCTCGATCGCCCCTTTCCGCGCCATTACCTCCTTGAGCATCGCTAGGGAACCGCGCACCGTCCTAGCCCCGCGCCATGCCATTAGCTCGCTGTAACACCGACCCCGACGAGTTCTTCCCATGTCGCTTGGCCTCTCTCGCTCGCCTGTAAAAGGAGGCCTCCCTCGCACAATTTGTCCACACCATCTCACTCACCTTTCTCTTAGAACCACCCACTTCTTCCCCGGAGCAAGGCGAGCAGCAGGTCGCTGGAATTTCACCGGAGACTATCGCAGCAGGAGGAGAAGGGTGTCGTCAATTCAAGCCACCCCAGGAGACACCGCCAGTACCAAGATAACCGTCATCGTCAACAACCTCATTCGCCCCCATCGCCAACCCTCACCTGATCCCCGGTGAGCCTCCACTGACCCTCACTGGCCATGCTAGGGTTCGTCCCCGTCGTGTCCTGTTCATATGAGGACGATGGTCGTGAGCTGTTGATCTTGCATCTAATCCTACAGTTGTAATCATCCCATATCCCTTCGGCACCCCTTGTCTCACTGACGAGTGGGGACACCACTTAAACCAGCCCGCACACGCTGTGTGCAATGGGCCGGCCCATCTATCTCTCCCGCGCAACCCAATAGTTTAAATTTGGATTTTTCAATTTAGTTTCAAACCTAGCTCAGACAGCAATTTCAAAAATCAATTTAGAGAGTTTTACTAAACCAAATTTCATGAAACCAATTTTGTTATAAAGGTGTTGGAAGTCTTAATCCAAGGCCATTGGATTCAACCCATTTGAATTTACAGATCACCTAGTAAAAATAACAAGGAAGAGACTTTTCTGCATTCAAACATTTTTCAAAAATCAACCATAAATGCTTTTGAGTTGATTCCAACTCTCAACAATCACATTTGATAAGACCTTTCTGAATATATAAAAATATCTAGGTTTACTTGCAGCAATAATGGACAAGTAATAAAAGAATTCCCCATAGGCATTTCTAGTCACTTTAAATAATTAAAATAATACTGTTAAACCTTATTAAACTATGACACCACTTTAAATCACATTCCCAAGTATTAAAATATGTTGTGATGACATGTCCCAACATGATCCCATATTTTAATTGGAGAATATTAAATCTTAAGTAGTTTTTCAATTAGTAGAAATTACTTTTCTAAAATAAAATAAATAAGACTAAGTCTTTAATTCTTGTGATAATTGTGATGATGCTAGATCATCTAGTGTGAACCTTTGTGTGCCTAATAGAAGTAGTTAAGTATTTTTTGGTGATTGTGTACCTCGTATATATTTATAGACGCTAGTACCGACCAAGGATACGAATAGGAAGGAGACTACTACGAAGAGGAAGCAGAATAGAACTTCAATCACTACACTACTCAAGGCAAGATACCAACTAAGCATGCCATCCTAACAAGCTAACACTTGCATGATAACTATGCAAACTAGATGCCTTAGGCATATTTGGTTATGCCCCTTTATTATACCAAATCCCAGTTTTATTTGCAAGCTTTATTATTTTATTTCTTTATCAAAATTCTTTATTTACTTCTAGTTAGTGTTTGTGATGTTAAGGAAAGATATTATAAGTATTATAAAGAGCATAAAACTTGGCCTAAGTTAGGTAGAATTAGATGTCATCCTAAGATATGAGATTAGACTTAGATAAGTCACACTCGATTATCACCCCTCATTAGTGATTACCCCTAACTCTAGTGGCTAGTGCTAAGCATAAAACGTGATCACTTTAGATGGGAATACTTGGTGAAAAATGGTTATGAAAACCTTAGAATGACGAGTCATTCTACTAAAATGTTTTGACATGTGTTATGAACACCAGATGATTTGATGATGAAAATGTTGAGGCATGAGCCTTAGGCCCTTTATAAAGCTGATGGTTGTGTTTGGATGCGACACCATTCCAATTTTACGGTACAACCACAATACCCGAATTTTGGTAGGGCTTGATTGGAAGTCTATATATCTTAGTATGGGTTCCCTTGCGGCCGAGGTTTGAGCTGAGGCTACCTCGTGATGATTGTCCACCTCTGCAGCTCCCAAGATGACAGATGGTCATGGTTGGGAGGCCAAACTCATAGGGGAGGTGCCTATACTAGGGTGTGTAATTAAAATGTTAGGATTGATTATCCGCATAGTGAGTATGGTGATTCAGGATTGTTCCTGATGGATGTATCAAATCTTGTGGTGAAAGTGTACCACCTCTGCAGAGTGTCAAACTATTCGAATAGCCAAGTCCGCGGTTATGGATAGTTGGAGTTGCCATACTGTTACATCGTCAGATGTTTTCAAAATGACTTGTGAAATGAAGCATGACTTTGACTTGACCACAACAGGGTTGTCAACATGAAAACTAAAGTTCCCACTTAGGTGTTGAAAGATACTAAACTAGTTTTATTTACTGATAAACTCAGTTAGAGATAAATATGGATTTTTGCAAAACAACCTAGAGCTTAGGATTCCTACTCAACCACTTACTTGTTAGTGATAGTTTGCGAGTACTTAAAGAGTACTCATGGCTTTGTTCCTGGCTATTCCTATGGCCAGACTATGGGTAGGACTACCAAGATGATGGACAACAGGAAGTCTACGACAACTAGGATCATCTCCCATCGTCAGCATTGCCTGTGACCCTGAAGATGGAGCTTCGCCCACGCTACCGTTATTATATTATTCCGCAGCGTTGATTGTTTTAAGACTAGATCATGAGATCCTTTATTTGTAAGACCTTTATTATGGTTTGTAATGGATGATGAACTATGGTACCAATCTTTTATGTCTCGCAAAAATGGTAATCCTAGGATTGCGATGTATGGCATAAGAGGCATCTGGGATTAAAAATCCAGGTGTTGACAAGTGCAGCAGATTGTCTTCCTTTTCTTTTGAAACATAGCTTTGTCACAATTATCTAGACGCGTCTTGGGCATTTTGGGTTGCGTATAGGTGTCACACATTCATTGACGTAAGGAGGAGATATTCACATAGAAGAAGGCTTGATCGTCAGTTTTGCTTGCTCCAATGATCGAGTCTATTCAGAGAACATGGCAAACTGATCTTGTGTCAAGGTTTTTGAGCTAGAACAAGAACTTATTCTCGCTGTACTGCTATTGAATTTCAAGAAGGAAAGCTACTGAATCTCTCAAATGTTCTATCGTTGTTATTACAAAAGCATTTTGTGGAACTAATACTGATGTACTGCTACTTGTTTAAATCAAGGGCGGTCAAAAGTCATGCTTTTCTTTTGAAACATGGCCTTGTCACAATCTAGATGAGACTTGGGAATTTTGGTTTGCATCGGGGGTCACACATGCATTGATGTGAGAAGAAGGTACTCAAAGAAACTCAATCTTTAGTTTTGCATGCTCCAATGGTCAAGTGTGTTTGGAGAAAAGGGCAAACTGATCGGGCGACAAGGTTTTAAGAGCTGAAATAAGAACTAGTTTTCTCTGTACTTCTATTGTGTTTCAGAGTCTGTATTGCTGAATCGCTCATTTTGAAATAATGCTGAATTGGTCTAGTGCTGCTGAATGCAAACTGTGAATTTGTTGATAATTTTTCAATCTTATTCTATACTGTAGAGTTTATATAAATATCCGCCAAAAAATTAATGATTTCTGTCTCTCCTTCTCTGAGGTCTTTGTTTTAAATCCAGCTGAGCCACAACAAAATGCAATTTTGATATACAAGGAGAAGAAATCTATCTCACTCGGCCCCTCTTTAGACCAAAACATTTTAATTCGGCTTTTTAAGGTTCAGGGGACTGCTGACCACAGCCCAGGGAAATTTGAGAAAGGATCCCATGGAGAATAGACTATGGAGTATACCCCATGTAGAGAATCCCATGTAGAATATCGAAACTCTTTTTAATGCGCCTTTTTGGGCATTGCACCCACCTCTCAATTTTTTTAAAATACTCTGCCTCTAGGTTTTAGTTTTTTTAGAGCGCCTGCAGTATTAAGTTTAGCTGCAAGGAGTGCCGCCTTATTATTTGATGGGAGATAAAAATGTTCAAAAAAGTCTTTTTAAGGAGAGAAATCTGTAAGTTATAATACTAAATTTTAATGATTCTATTGTATTAGCTATTTCTTTCGTAGTGCAAGGCACCTACTTCACCGCTGTTGAGGTATCGGGTTCGAATCCTAGGAAATTTGTGTTAATATATAGTTATATTTTTTGTACTCTCAGGCTGACATTTGGGACCCAGATAAACTGTTGATGCATCTAGCAATGTTGCCAAGGACAGGACGACAGACTCGACCCAAAAAATAGTCCAACATATATACACACATTTAATTCAAATAGAGGTTGACATGTGGGACCTAGGATAGCCACTTTTAATTCAAATAGAGGCTAACATGTGGGACCCAGCCTAGACACGTATCCTGCACAGAGAAGGCTGACATGTGGGACCCAGCATAGACATGTTTCCTGCATACAGAAGGATGACAAGTGGGACCCAACAACGGAGTATAGATTAATATTTTTTGTACTCTATAAAGCTGACAGCTGGGACCCAGATAAATTGATGTTGCATCTATCAATGTTGTCAAGGTCATAATGGCAGACTCAACTAAAAAAACAGTCCAACATACACAAGTTTCTTTCAAATAGAGGATGACATGTGGGACCCAACATAGACACGTTTCCTGCATAGAGATTGCTGACATCTGGGATCCATCTACAGACCAAAGTTAGAACAACGGAGGCGGCCCAAAAAAATTCCATCATAGCACCTTTCATTTACGAAGAGGCTGACATGTGGGGCCCACTAGAGAGATATTATATAGGTGCTGCATCGAGCAACATTGCCAAGTTCGAATAAGGCAGGCGCAAGCGAGAAAAGTTCTAACATGCACATGTTCTTCTAATGAGATGCTGACATGTGAGACCCAACAACGTGACCAAACGGCAGATTCGTCGAGCAAAACTGTCTAGTTCGGAACATGGTAGCGCTAGAGAAGAAAACAATTCCATCATATACACACGATTCTTCTAATGTGGGGCTGACCATGGGACCCACCAGCCTATATAAACGGCTGATGCATCAAGTAACGTTGCCTAGTCCGAAACATGGAGGCACGAGCGAGAAAAAATTCTAACATGCACACATTTTTCAAATGAGATGCTGACATGTGGGACCCAGCAGCCTGTATAAACGGCTGATGCATCGAGCAATGCTCCCAATTTCGAAACTCGGAGGCGTGAGCGAGAAAAAAAGTCCAGCATGCACATGTTCTTCTAGTGAGTTCCTAACATGTGGGTGTAACATCCCAAAATTTCCTAATTTTGGAATGTAAATATAATAAAATAAGTTTGGTTGATTGCTTGACTCTATTGATAAATTATCAAGGGAAAGAAACCTTTTGGATTGAATATTCTCTCCGTTGTGACCTAAGTAGCCATATAGTCAAGAAGCTTAAATTGAGTTTTAGTTTTAATATTTGCGTGATTGTGTGCAAAATGAAAAAAAAATCATATGGCATGCATTCATAATGCATCATGGCACCAAATAAAACCAAACTAAGATATTAAAAAACCCTCCAAAATCCTATACTTAAATTGGTAGAATGTTACTATAAGAAATATATAGGTAATTATAAATACAATTTTTAAAAACCTAGTAAAATGTTACAAAAATGATCCTACAGTGATTTATTGAATTTTATAAAAAATTAAAAACAAGATCATATCATTTGAAGTTTGTATGCAAAAGATATAGAGGAAATACCAAAAAAGGAAAGGAAAAAGAAAAAACTAATGGGCCAGCCCGGCTAAGCCGACCGAACTAGCCACGCACAGTTGAACTCATCGATGACTCATGTGCTTTAAAAAGAGTGCGAAAATTGATTTTCTATACTTATCTCTGTTCAAATACCTATTTCTTTTAATCTCTAACTCCGAATTGATTTCCGTTTGTTTCTACTTGTTTCCTACTCCAATATCTATCTGCCCACCATCCTAAATCTCCATATAAACCCCAGTAACCACATCCATATCACTTCTACTTCTTGAAATCCTGAATCTACAAATGCCCGAATCTTATTTGGCTTCTAACCCCATCTAGACTTCGTCGTTTTCCTTCGGCTAAAACACGAAAGTTGTTGATCACGTCAAAATATTTTAGTCTTGACAAACCTCACCTATTTTTATCCACCACAGCCAGAGAATTTCACACCGCAATATTTCAAAAATGATGGTGTAAATCATAGATATACTCACGCTCGTTTATTAAAATCTAAATTCCTTTGGTGAGAAGGTAGATCTAATGATTTTCGACAACTTTCATATTATAAGTTTTTTGATTTGATCTATGGATTTGTCTCTCTAACACAGATCTCTTTCTTATCTACTCTGAGCCAAAAAAACAAGCACATCTAGAGCCAATTTTGTGTCCTAGCAACCGGATCCCATCCCGAGGATCGAGATCCGCTCAACACATGCCACGTTGTTGTCCCGGTCAGCTGTTTTGTCACCGCCACATCGTTAGGTCAGTGTCTAGTCCTAGTCAGCATGCAAAGTCAACCTGTCCAATCAGCAGAATATTCCGTGGAATATTCCGTCGAATTTAAAATTGCAGATTATAGATCTAACTTGTAAATTGATACAATGTCCAAAAATTACATATAATATATCAAATTGAAGATAATTTTATGTAGATTCGTCTTCTAAGATTATATCTAACTTTCGATGTATAGTTTGCTGGAAATAATTTAAATAGTGTTAATATCCTTTTGGAGTAATAAATTCAAAGTAAATTATACATAGATCGGAAAATTATAAATAATATGTTTCTGGATTCAAAATTTCGTGTACTATACATAGTGGGTCTTGTATATAAATTTTGATGAAGTAATTATTTTAAGTTATTTAAATTCTATTAAATAGTAATTAAATCATAGAAAAAGATCTACAACTTCGATTAAGGGGAATCCAATTTTTACTGGTTCGTATTGATGCCATTTATGTAGTAAAACCGAGAAACAAATTTAATTTGACAATTAGGACAGAAAATGCAACAAAACTATTAAAACCTATTTAATGGCAATCAAGAAGTAGTAATAAATATCCTATTGCATTAAATGATCTCATGATTTCATCATGTCTCATAATAGTATTTAGAAAACTAAGTAAAACCATTGTGACATCAAATCATCATGCATGTTTATGATAATCATTGTTGTGTTTGCTATGTTTGCAATTGTTTTGATTAGAATTACTCTATTCTCGCGTTAGATTATTCCGAGAGTGTGATTTCTACGAAGAAATATAATCATCACCCATATTATCAACATAAGGCAAGTTACACCTCTTGTTCATATAATGTCCCAGTTTTGATTCTATGCATGTTTGATCTTCAAATTTTGTAGTGTGCATGTGTAGGATGTTCTGGTAGAATTTTTCCTTAGTATTATTTTTGCAAGTGCGATGATTTTGTAGTATGCCATGAGTAACTATATACTTAGGATTTTCCCTCCTAATAGGTTACCTATGTTTTTGTTAAGTATTTCTTGCTATGCTATATATATAAAGTACCGTTGGGGGGCTCGAAAGACAAGAAATTTTCTAAGTATAAAGGCTCTCTTCAGCGATCTGTTCTTCTCAAATCCCGCTTCAAAATAAAACTAAGTCTTATTCTGGGTGGAATTGTTGTCGGTTCAACGAGTGGAATTTGGTGGAGGACGGTCGCCCAGTAACCAAAGAAGTCTTCCATGTTTCAGAATTCAGAAGCTTCCAGTACAACCACGATACATATGGGATCTTTCTTGGCCTAGTACTTAGTGGGAAACCTCACCTCGGTACCAATATTTTGAGGTTCTTGGCATGGTTGGATCCAGAATGTAGTGGGGTGTAACATCCCAGGATTAACACCTCGAAATAGACCGGACACATGTTTGAGCATTGCATTCCCGCATCAGATAATTCGGGGAATTTTCGCGCAAAACTAAATGAGCTATAGAGGGATCGAGATCTCTCATGTTTTGATGGAAACGTTAGGAGAAGTGCGCCAGATTTCGACATGACCTTTATTGTATTCTTGTGTTTGAGGGAACATCAAATCAAATTTGAATATTCAGTTGATAAATTTGAACCCATAAAGGATTTGAAATGAAATAATAAATGGAAATTGAATTGTAATAAGAAATAAGAGTTGAATTCTTATTTATGAATAAGATACAATACTTACAAGTCTCAACTAAATATAAACAACTTACAGAAATGAAATGAATACCTGAGTAATGTAATTTATTCCAATAAATAACTAGTTAACAAGAATTGATAAAGACTATCTTATTTACATCCCATAATATTACATTATTTTTTTTACAATAATGCACAAAAAGGATAATAAGACAAATGAAATAGAGAATAATCATTTTATTACAATAAACAAACATTACACTATTTTTTATTAAGTTCTAAATAAAAATGAAGGATTACAATAAAGAATAAAAGAATAGAAGGAATATTACAATAATTTGAAAATAGATAATACAAGGTTACACTATTCTTTACAATAATAAAATAAAAGAATATTACAAAAGTAAATGGAATATACAATCCTACACAACTTTTCCTATCTAAAGTCCTGAGCTACTCCTTGATCTTGATATCTATAAAAGAAAACGAAAGACAAACAAAAATAACAGAAGAATTGAGGTTAGTATTAGAAAAAGTGCTCTCAGATATATAGGTGTAATGCACCTATTCAAATCATCATAGAGCTAATCCCAAATAAGGTGCCAAGATTAAATATATGTTCTTATCAGTATATCAGCCTCAACTTAACTTCATTGGCAATGGATCCAAAAATTGAATTATAGAGAGAAGGTAAGGTAAGGGTCAGCGGATAAGCACTGGGTGCATATAGCAAAGATTGCTAATGCACAATCTGGATAGTAATAGATCCATCAATGAAGCAAGCACACATCCCAAAAGCACCATATTCACACATGAACTCAGTGAGTTGTCGACACAAAGGAGAGTGAGCAAAAGGAACCAAAACAACCACCTCTGAGGCAGCACCCATAGACACCACAATTTCTTCTCACAGGGACTTCATCCACACACATCACTGTTCTTCACTAGAACAGCAAATCACCATTTCTACATCAATAAGAATACCAAATCTTTCCACCAAACTATCACCCAACTTATGGTTGCTTCAAGAAGCCATCCAATAGCTATGACAAGGAGGATTAGATCAAGATCAGCAGCATCACAAGGTGGAGCATACCAGCATCACAAGAAGAAGAGTAGGAGAAGATTAAGGAGGAGATGTAACCAGAACCAGAAGGGAAATTAGTAGAAATCAAGATGTGAGATGAAGGTACTCAAAGCAAACTCAATCTTTAGTTTTGCATGCTCCAATGGTCAAGTGTGTTTGGAGAAAAGGGCAAACTGATCGGGCGACAAGGTTTTAAGAGCTGAAATAAGAACTAGTTTTCTCTGTACTTCTATTGTGTTTCAGAGTCTGTATTGCTGAATCGCTCATTTTGAAATGATGTTGAATTGGTCTAGTGCTGCTGAATGCAAACTGTGAATTTGTTGATATTTTTTCAATATTATTCTATACTGTAGAGTTTATATAAATATCCGCCAAAAAATTATCGATTTCTGTCTCTCCTTCTCTGAGGTCTTTGTTTTGAATCCAGCTGAGCCACAGCAAAATGCAATTTTTATATACAAGGAGAAGAAATCTATCTCACTCGGCCCCTCTTTAGACCAAAACATTTTAATTCGGCTTTTTAAGGGTCAGGGGACTGCTGACCACAGCCCATGGAAATTTGAGAAAGGATCCCATGGAGAATAGACTATGGAGTATAGCCCATGTAGAGAATCCCATGTAGAATATCGAAACTCTTTTTAATGCGCCTTTTTGGGCATTGCCCCCCACCTCTCAATTTTTTTAAAATACTCTGCCTCTTGTTTTTAGTTTTTTTAGAGCGCCTGCAGTATTAAGTTTAGCTTTAAGGAGTGCCGCCTTATTATTTGATGGGAGATAAAAATGTTCAAAAAAGTCTTTTTAAGGAGAGAAATCTGTAAGTTATAATAGTAAATTTTAACGATTCTATTGTATTAGCTATTTCTTTCGTAGTGCAAGGCACCTAGTTCACCGCTGGTGAGGTCTCGAGTTTGAATCCTAGGAAATTTGTGTTAATATATAGTTATATTTTTTGTACTCTCAGGCTGACATTTGGGACCCAGATAAACTGTTGATGCATCTAGCAATGTTGCCAAGGACAGGACGACAGACTCGACCCAAAAAATAGTCCAACATATATACACACATTTAATTCAAATAGAGGTTGACATGTGGGACCTAGGATAGCCACTTTTAATTCAAATAGAGGCTGACATGTGGGACCCAGCCTAGACACGTATCCTGCACAGAGAAGGCTGACATGTGGGACCCAGCATAGACATGTTTCCTGCATACAGAAGGATGACAAGTGGGACCCAACAACGGAGTATAGATTAATATTTTTTGTACTCTATAAAGCTGACAACTGGGACCAGATAAATTGATGTTGCATCTATCAATGTTGTCAAGGTCATAGTGGCAGACTCAACTAAAAAAACAGTCCAACATACACAAGTTTCTTTCAAATAGAGGATAACATGTGGGACCCAACATAGAAATGTTTCCTGCATAGAGATTGCTGACATCTGGGATCCATCTACAGACCAAAGTTAGAACAACGGAGGCGGCCCAAAAAAATTCCATCATAGCACCTTTCATTTACGAAGAGGCTGACATGTGGGGCCCACTAGAGAGATATTATATAGGTGCTGCATCGAGCAACATTGCCAAGTTCGAATAAGGCAGGCGCAAGCGAGAAAAAATTCTAACATGCACATGTTCTTCTAATGAGATGCTGACATGTGAGACCCAACAACGTGACCAAACGGCAGATTCGTCGAGCAAAACTATCTAGTTCGGAACATGGTAGCGCTAGAGAAGAAAACAATTCCATCATATACACACGATTCTTCTAATGTGGGGCTGACCATGGGACCCACCAGCCTATATAAACGGCCGATGCATCAAGTAACGTTGCCTAGTCCGAAACATGGAGGCACGAGCGAGAAAAAATTCTAACATGCACACATTTTTCAAATGAGATGCTGACATGTGGGACCCAGCAGCCTGTATAAACGGCTGATGCATCGAGCAATGCTCCCAATTTCGAAACACGGAGGCGTGAGTGAGAAAAAAAGTCCAGCATGCACATATTCTTCTAGTGAGTTCCTAACATGTGGGTGTAACATCCCAAAATTTCCTAATTTTGGAATGTAAATATAATAAAATAAGTTTGGTTGATTGCTTGATTCTATTGATAAATTATCAAGGGAAAGAAACCTTTTGGATTGAATATTCTCTCCGTTGTGACCTAAGTAGCCATATAGTCAAAAAGCTTAAATTGAGTTTTAGTTTTAATATTTGCGTGATTGTGTGCAAAATGAAAAAAAATCATATGGCATGCATTCATAATGCATCATGGCACCAAATAAAACCAAACTAAGATATTAAAAAAACCTCCAAAATCCTATACTTAAATTGGTAGAATGTTACTATAAGAAATATATAGGTAATTATAAATACAATTTTTAAAAAGCTATTAAAAATGTTACAAAAATGATCCTACAGTGATTTATTGAATTTTATAAAAATTTAAAAACAAGAATCATATCATTTGAAGTTTGTATGCAAAAGATATAGAGGAAATACCAAAAAAGGAAAGGAAAAAGAAAAAACTAATGGGCCAGCCCGGCTAAGCCGACCGAAATAGCCACGCACATTTGAACTCATCGATGACTCATGTGCTTTAAAAAGAGTGCGAAAATTGATTTTCTATACTTATCTCTGTTCAAATACCTATTTCTTTTAATCTCTAACTCCGAATTGATTTCCGTTTGTTTCTACTTGTTTCCTACTCCAATATCTATCTGCCCACCATCCTAAATCTCCATATAAACCCCAGTAACCACATCCATATCACTTCTACTTCTTGAAATCCTGAATCTACAAATGCCCGAATCTTATTTGGCTTCTAACCCCATCTAGACTTCGTCATTTTCCTTCGGCTAAAACACGAAAGTTGTTGATCACGTCAAAATATTTTAGTCTTGACAAACCTCACCTATTTTTATCCACCACAGCCAGAGAATTTCACACCGCAATATTTCAAATATGATGGTGTAAATCATAGATATACTCGCGCTCGTTTATTAAAATCTAAATTCCTTTGGTGAGAAGGTAGATCTAATGATTTTCGACAACTTTCATATTAAAAGTTTTTTGATTTGATCTATGGATTTGTCTCTCTAACACAGATCTCTTTCTTATCTACTCTGAGCCAAAAAAAAACGAGCACATCTGGAGCCAATTTTGTGTCCTAGCAACCGGATCCCATCCCGAGGATCGAGATCCGCTCAACACATGCCACGTTGTTGTCCTGGTCAGCTGTTTTGTCACCGCCACATCGTTAGGTCAGTGTCTAGTCCTAGTCAGCATGCAAAGTCAACCTGTCCAATCAGCGGAATATTCCGTGGAATATTCCGTTCGAATTTAAAATTGCAGATTATAGATCTAACTTGTAAATTCATACTATGTCCAAAAATTACATATAATATATCAAATTGAAGATAATTTTATGTAGATTCGTCTTCTAACATTATATCTAACTTTCGATGTATAGTTTGCTGGAAATAATTTAAATAGTGTTAATATCCTTTTGGAGTAATAAATTCAAAGTAAATTATACATAGATCGGAAAATTATAAATAATATGTTTCTGGATTCAAAATTTCGTGTACTATACATAGTGGGTCTTGTATATAAATTTTGATGAAGTAATTATTTTAAGTTATTTAAATTCTATTAAATAGTAATTAAATCATAGAAAAAGATCTACAACTTCGATTAAGGGGAATCCAATTTTTACTGGTTCGTATTGATGCCATTTATGTAGTAAAACTGAGAAACAAATTTAATTTGACAATTAGGACAGAAAATGCAACAAAACTATTAAAACCTATTGCATTAAATGATCTCATGATTTCATCATGTCTTATAATAGTATTTAGAAAACTAAGTAAAACCATTGTGACATCAAATCATCATGCATGTTTATGATAATCATTGTTGTGTTTGCTATGTTTGCAATTGTTTTTATTAGAATTACTCTATTCTCGCGTTAGATTGTTCCGAGAGTGTGATTTCTACGAAGAAATATAATCATCACCCATATTATCAACATAAGGCAAGTTACACCTCTTGTTCATATAATGTCCCAGTTTTGATTCTATGCATGTTTGATCTTCAAATTTTGTAGTGTGTATGTGTAGGATGTTCTGGTAGAATTTTTCCTTAGTATTATTTTTGCAAGTGCGATGATTTTGTAGTATGCCATGAGTAACTATATATTTAGGATTTTCCCTCCTGATAGGTTACCTATGTTTTTGTTAAGTATTTCTTGCTGTGCTATATATATAAAGTACCGTTGGGGGGCTCGAAAGACAAGAAATTTTCTAAGTATAAAGGCTCTCTTCAGCGATCTTTTCTTCTCAAATCCCGCTTCAAAATAAAACTAAGTCTTCTTTTGGGTGGAATTGTTGTCGGTTCAACGAGTGGAATTTGGTGGAGGACGGTCGCCCAGTAACCAAAGAAGTCTTCCATGTTTCAGAATTCAGAAGCTTCCAGTACAACCACGATACATATGGGATCTTTCTTGGCCTAGTACTTAGTGGGAAACCTCACCTCGGTACCAATATTTTGAGGTTCTTGGCATGGTTGGATCTAGAATGTAGTGGGGTGTAACATCCCAGGATTAACACCTCGAAATAGACCGGACACATGTTTGAGCATTGCATTCCCGCATCAGATAATTTGGGGAATTTTCGCGCAAAACTAAATGAGCTATAGAGGGATCGAGATCTCTCATGTTTTGATGGAAACGTTAGGAGAAGTGCGCCAGATTTCGACATGACCTTTATTGTATTCTTGTGTTTGAGGGAACATCAAATCAAATTTGAATATTCAGTTGATAAATTTGAACCCATAAAGGATTTGAAATGAAATAAATGGAAATTGAATTGTAATAAGAAATAAGAGTTGAATTATTATTTATGAATAAGATACAATACTTACAAGTCTCAACTAAATATAAAAGAGCTTACAAAAATGAAATGAATACCTGAGTAATGTAATTTCTTCCAATAAATAACTAGTTAACAAGAATTGATAAAGACTATCTTATTTACATCCCATAATATTACATTATTATTTTTACAATAATGCACAAAAAGGATAATAAGACAAATGAAATAGAGAAGAATCATTTTATTACAATAAACAAACATTACACTATTTTTTATTAAGTTCTAAATAAAAATGAAGGATTACAATAAAGAAAAAAGAATAGAAGGAATATTACAATAATTCGAAAATAGATAATACAAGGTTACACTATTCTTTACAATAATAAAATAAAAGAATATTACAAAAGTAAATGGAATATACAATCCTACACAACTTTTCCTATCTAAAGTCCTGAGCTACTCCTTGATCTTGATATCTATAAAACAAAACGAAAGACAAACAAAAATAACAGAAGAATTGAGGTTAGTATTAGAAAGAGTTCTCTCAGATATATAGGTGTAATGCACCTATTCAAATCATCATAGAGCTAATCCCAAATAAGGTGCCAAGATTAAATATATGTTCTTATCAGTATATCAGCCTCAACTTAACTTCATTGGCAATGGATCCAAAAATTGAATTATAGAGAGAAGGTAAGGTAAGGGTCAGCGGATAAGCACTGGGTGCATATAGCAAATATTGCTAATGCACAATCTGGATAGGAATAGATCCATCAATGAAGCAAGCACACATATCAAAAGCACCATATTCACACATGAACTCAGTGAGTTGTCGACACAAAGGAGAGTGAGCAAAAGGAACCAAAACAACCACCTCTAAGGCAGCACCCATAGACACCACAATTTCTTCTCACAGGGACTTCATCCACACACATCACTGTTCTTCACTAGAACAGCAAATCACCATTTCTACATCAATAAGAATACCAGATCTTTCCACCAAACTATCACCCAACTTATGGTTGCTTCAAGAAGCCATCCAATAGCTATGACAAGGAGGATTAGATCAAGATCAGCATCATCACAAGGAGGAGCAGACCAACATCACAAGAAGAAGAGTAGGAGAAGATTCAGGAGGAGATGTAACCAGAACCAGAAGGGAAATTAGTAGTAAATCAAGATCTCCAATAGGCCACCAACAACAGGTATAAGTCCATGAGAAATATAAATTAGATCATGCAGCACCCGTTCTTATTATCTTGCACCATCAAATTCAAGTGAAATAATGGCTATGTTACAAATCATCCAAATCCAGCTACCCTTCAACTAGAGGATGTCTAGGAGGATTAGAAGGAGAGATTTCTCTCATTTTGCATAGGGATGCTATGCAAGTTCATCATAGAGAATGAAAGCCATTGAAATAAATATCTTTTCTTATTATCCAATAGTGCCTCATCCTTTGCATCATAGGCTGGGTCAAGAACTTCCTCCACAAAAATCAACCATAGCATCTAATTTTAACCATGTATCAAGAAGGTGGTTTAAGAAAGGGAAAACTCTCTGATCCACATAGAAAACCATGAAAATATCATCCCTGAATTATTTAGCTTCAGACCAGCATCATTAGCCTATTATATAGCATTTATTAGCCAAACATAAACCACAGATGCTAGGTTATAGGGCACATACACAGAGGGTAGCACCTCTGTACCTACCAGATTTAGAGTTTCTTGAGTATAAGCTCAAGTCCATTTTCTTAAATCCCCAAATCATTTTCCTAAAAAGATTTAGGAATCATTTAAAATGGTTGATGCCATATATACAATGTACTCATATTGTCCACTCATTTACACTTACAAATATTACCCAAATAATCTTATTATTTCCCTAGCAGGATCTCTAGGAATCAAAGTTGTACATTATTACACTGTCAGATTCGACATAGAACAAATCATTTTCCTAGGAAATATTTGTAGGAATCATTCCAGTATGTTTTCCATGATCTCATAACAGCAAATCTTGGTTGGGGTACAATACCAATTTAGCTAGTCCAATAATTCTAGGACTGCAATATAATAGGATTTGTGAACATTTCCTAGCCAACACTCTAGGAGTCATTTATAATTCCACTGTCATAACATCAGTATTTGGGACATGGAATTCATGTTATCATATATACCACCATGAAAATAGATACACCACAATAGCACTTATTTAGATAATAGAGCCTTCTATTTAAAAAGGCATAGCCAACATCAAGGGTACAGGTCTAGGAAACACCTGCAAGTGATTTCATAGTACCAACATCACACAAGAATCAAACCATTCAATCAATCACTGTCAGGTTTGACAGTTGTAGAAATTTAGTATTACATTATCCAAGCATCAATTCATTATAATACAGTATGGGCTCAATGAAGGGATACGGGTAGGCTACACAAGCGCAAATCAAAATTTTCTACCGCGTAAACCAGGATTACTGTTGTCATAGATCACGGGATTACCACTAGATGGGCAGTTGCGGAACTTGATGAAGCGCGTCGAGGCAGTGTAGGCGATCTATGTCTCCTCCTCGTTCTCGTCCAAGAGCATATCCCCTTGCACGGCTCGTCCAAGCGCTACAGATGCAGCGCCTCCGAGGTATCCACACGTACAGAGTGGAAGCGTCAGACATCGGACTGCTAGGTTCGCGCGTGCAACACAAGCGTGAGGAGTGGAGGCTGGGTGGAATGGTCTAACCCTGGTCATATCGCCCCACCCTCTCTTATATAGGCGTCCCTAGTGGGCTTCTACATTAGCAGCCCATTAGTAGCCTAAGTCTGGTCTAATTCGGATCCAATCCTCATTAGGCTTTTAGCCCCTTAAGTGTGTGACCCTATAGGTGTATATACGTATAGACATGACACGAATTAACTTATTCTGTCAATAGTTGGTAGCGGCCTCTAGTAAGACGTGCCAACTCCTAAACGTATACAATGATCATATCGGACGAACCATCACAAGGTTTAGTACATACCTTTCCCTTTCTCGACACTGTGATTCGGAATCCCTTTACTAGGTTAACTCTTAACCATATGTAGCACAGCCATGCATTTCTGGATCCGATCACTCGAGGGGCCTAGAGATATCTCTCTCAAGTAGAGAGGGGCAAATCCCATCTTGATTGACCATGCCTTGCGGCATGCTTCAGGACAAACCCGAAAGCTACCTTTATAACTACCCAGTTACGGAGTAGCGTCTGATAGCCCCAAAGTATGTCGATCCACATCTCAAGTACATGCGACAATCTCAGGTCTAAGGACAAAACGTATACGATGTGAAGAGAGAGAAGTGCAACTAATTGCCAGTCTCAAGTTGGGTGAGTCCAACCCCATGTTCATAACATGTGTCCACATCATTGGTTTGACATCTCCATGTCCATGACTTGTGAAACATAGTCATCAACCAATCGATGTGCTAATCTAATATTCACATGTGTCCTCACATGAACTCCGACTAGGGGCAACTATTAAATAACCATACAAGTAAAGAGTTTCACAAACAATTCACATAATTGCCAATCAATACAAGTTGCCTGATATGGATATTGAAGGAACATTACAATAACTCATGGATACATAAGAAATATAATCATCTCTATGATTGCCTCTAGGGCATATTTCCTTCAGTCTCCCACTTGCACTAGAGTCAATCTTGATTATATCTAATACCTATTGCTCTTGCGTGCGCCTCATGTGCAGGCTGCGGGAGTGGCTTTATAAAATGATCAGCAACATTTGAGTCCGTATGTATTTTGCATATCATGACACTACTATCCTCAACGAACTCTCGAATCTTATGGTAACGCATGCGAATATGTTTCTTCTTCTGGTGTTGTCTAGGTTCCTTGGCTTGTGCAATAGTACCATTGTTGTCACAATAAACGTCCATGGGATTGGACGCGCCCTGAACCACACCAAGAGCGATCAGGTAATTCCTAATCGAAATAGCTTCCCTTGCAGCCTCCGAGGCGGCAATACATTCAGCTTATGTTGAAGAGGAGGCCACCGTATCTTGCTTGGAACTTTTCCAACTCACAACACCACCATTCATGACAAACACATAACCAGATTGCGATCTGGAGTCATCTGAGTTGTTAAGGTAACTCGCATCTGTGTAACCCCTTACATTGAGTTCATCCTCACCTCCATAAACTAGGAACACATCCTTAGTCCTTCTCTAGTACTTAAGGATATTCTTTACCGCTGTCCAGTGACCTTCACCTGGATCAGCCTGATATCTGCTCATAACACTTAGAGCATAGGAAACATCTGGGCAAGTACATATCATTGCATACATAATGGATCCAATGGCCGAAGAATATGGAACCCTACTCATGCGCTCATGCTCATCGGTAGTCGAAGGACACTGAGACTTGCTGAGTTTAATGCCGTGAGACATGGGCAAGAACCCCTTCTTCGCCTCTTCCATGCTGAACCGTTTCAACACTTTGTCAATGCATGTACTCTGGCTTAATCTAATTAGCCTCCTTGATCTATCTCTATAGATCTTGATGCGCAAAATATATGCCGCTTCTCCTAAGTCCTTCATCGAAAAACTATTTTTCAATGAGGTCTTAACAGACTCGAGCATAGGAATGTCATTTCCAATCAGTAATATGTCATGTACATATATGATTAGAAATACCAGTGCTCTCCCACTTTCCTTCTTGTAAACACAAGGTTCTTGTTCGTTTTTTATGAAGCCAAACTCCTCTACAACTTCATCAAATCGAATGTTCCAACTCCGAGATGCTTCCTTCAGCCCATAAATAGACTTTAGAAGTTTGCATACCTTTCCAGGATTGTTTGGATCAAAAAAACCTTTGGGCTGCATCATATACACGTCCTCAGTTAGGATTCCATTTAGGAAAGCCGTCTTGACATCCATCTGCCATATTTCATAGTCGAAATATGCAGCAATGGCTAGAACGATCCGTATAGACTTAAGCATCGCTACGAGCGAGAAAGTCTCGTCGTAGTCAACTCCTTGAACTTGTCAAAAACCTTTTGCAACAAGTCGAGCTTTATGGATGTGAACATTTTCATCCATATCAATCTTCTTCTTATAGATCCATTTGCACTCGATGGCTTTAAAACCATCAGGCAGGTCAACCAATTTACAAACTTGATTATCTCCCATGGACTCTATCTCGGATCTCATGGCGATCAGCCATTTCTCAGAGTCTGGGTCCACCATCGCTTTTGCATAGGTCGCAGGCTCATCATTGTCTAACAATAATAATTCCCGCGTCTTGTGGAGCCTCGCCGACCTTCGTGGTTGAGGTGCTTCTGTTGCCACGGGTTCCTCAACTTGTTCTGCTACAATAGCATCACTCGTAGAAGCATCCCCAACTGGCTCATCTTGAACTTCTTCAATTCGCACCTACCTTCCACTCGTTCCCTTTGTGAGAAACTCTTTCTCTAGGAAAACACCGCTGCGAGCGACAAACACTTTGCCCTCTTCTCGGTTGTAGAAGTAATACCCTAAGGTTTCCCTCGGATATCCCACGAAAATGCACTTATCCGATTTGGGTGTTAGCTTGTCCGACTGAAGTCGCTTGACAAATGCATCACATCCCCAAATCTTTAGAAAAGACAAAATGGGATTCTTTCCAGTCCACATCTCATCTGGTGTCTTAACTACAGATTTAGATGGTACCCTGTTAAGTGTGAAAGCTGCCGTTTCTAGACCATAACCCCAAAATGATAATGGTAAATCCGACTGTCTCATCATCGATCGAACCATGTCCAACAAAGTTCGATTCCGCCGTTCGGAGATGTAACATCCCTAAAATCATGTTTCAAAACTCATGCATCCATGATCATTTAGGGTTCCATTTCAAAATCATTTCAAAAACAGGAGCATATGTTGCTCATTATTTTATCTAAGTATGCTCTAGCCTTAGTGCTACTTTCTAATGAGAAGAGTACTTGTTTTGTTCAGTAATGTTTTAAATTCAAACTTAAGTACTTTCCAAAGCTTGAGCAAAGTTTTCAAAACAATGTGTGAAAAAAAAACCAATTTTATGCTTATTGTTTATATCACATTAAGGCTTGGTTTTATTTTTTTATATTCAAATGATCAAAGTGTTTTTGAGTAAACAATAGTGTTTGACACCGATTTTAGTGCAAAGTTTACTGTATAAAAACCTGGAGAAGATTTGAAATCAAACTTATTTGAATTAGAGTTGAAAAATCATTTCTGGAAAATCAAACAGAAAAAGAAAAGGAGTAAAGGAAAAAAATAAGACAAACAACCAAACTGGCCCAACCATCCCAGTTCGACCCATCTAGCCCAACTACCCCCTCCCGCGAAACGTTTTCCTTTACTCGCAAACACACCCACAGAGTCGCTGACGCAGGGACCCCACATCCTCCCTTTTTCCCTTGCTAACAACGCGGCCCACGCAACGGTCATCGTCTCCACCCGACGATGAGTTCTTCCCCCAAATCACTCGGCCGTTTACTTTTAGATTCGCGGCTTCAATTCCGTTGAATGCCCGAGTAAATCACGCCCACGTCCTCATCTACTTAAGCACCATGCCACCCTCCTCCTTTTCCCCCAAACCACACCCCACCGGAGCCACCATGCTGCTCGTATTTCTCTCTGGACGCCCCTCTGCTCCGACGAGTTCGCTGTCGAATTCCGGTAAACCCTGCGTCCCCCTTTGCCTCTGGTTCAAACTAGCTTATTCTACATCTCCATGTGCATCTACTGACGCCCTCCGTTTGCTCGCGCATGCTCTATAGCCTTGGCAGCGTCGTCGAGTGAGCTCCGCCACCGTCTGCTCGAACTCCAGCGATTATTCCCCGTAAGACCCAGCTTCCCCTCTCCCTCTGGTTGATACGCGTGTGATCCCCAGCCTCCTACGCATCTAACGGCACCCTTTTCTCGTCTTAGCGTGGCCCAGAACGTCGACTCCGTCGCCAACAGAGAACACCGTCGCCAGGGACTTCTCCGACGAGCAATCTACGACGACTCCGAGCGCCCCTTCACCAACCGAGCACACGTCGAGCATCTCCACGTCACGGCGATTCTGGTGAGCATCCTCACACCTCCCCGGGCGACCTAGCTCGCCGGCAAACTTGCAGCCAGAGCGCGCCACCGCCTGTTGCCGCCGCCAGCGCCGCCACTTGTTGGTCAGTCGCCAAGAGCCGTGCGATGTAGATCGGACGAACACGATAGAACATAGTCGAAGGGGTAAGTAGAGATCTGAGCCGCGCATTTTAGTTAGATCTAACGGTTGGCAAGCGTGATCTGCCCGAACCGGTACCAGCCAATTAGAAAGCGCCGCGTGGCACGAGTTTTGTTTTAAAAAGTTTGAATTAGATCTATTAGATGTTAAACTTGTTTAATTCATAACTTTTGAATGCCACGTCCAAATTTGACAAATTTTATATCAATGGAATCAGGAGAGAAAATAATTTCCATCTATGCAATGTGTTTAATGTTTTGCCTCTGATAAAATGATTGTTTTTATAGAAACATTTGTAGGCATATTTTGTGTATAGTAATTATTTGAAAAATGTTTTATTGTGCAAATAAAGTTTATTTGGCAAGTTTTGAACTTTATTATGAATCAGTACTGTGCACTTGTCTTGTTTGGTATAGAAAATCATCACATGGCATTATGCATGCATCCATATATTTTTGCTTGTTTTGATTATGTATGTGATTTTGGTGCTATTATTTTATGTGTAGATTTTGGTGCAAATAGTGATTGTGATTGTGAGGATTGTAGCTACTCTCCAAACTACCAAGGCAAGTGGTACTTCATGATTTATTCCTATGTTTTTCAACTATGCATTAGAAATATTTTGCTAGTCTTGCATGGTTATTTTGAGCTATATGTTATGCTTGGGAAATCCTAGTAGTTGTAGAATTGCTAGAAATATTTCTAAGTCTTATAAATGCCATGCTTAGCCTAGCTAGTAGCAACCAAGGGTGGTTATATATTCATGCTATGAATAAATATTTCTAAGTCTTTGGACTATGTTTTTGCTTAATAAAACAACTAAGTGAATGAAACACCTGGGTGGAATGGAAAGAATGGGTTATGTTGAGTGGTTACACAAGGCCCATTTCTATGGTTTACCTTGTGTATCTCACTTGTGGAAAGCAACCAAGGAACAAAGGGATTTGAGATGCCATATGTTAAGAAGCTTCTAGTGCAGCCACTTGGCAATATGGGCTCTGCCTGGATCATATAGGTTGCAATAACTTAGCCATTTGGACAGTTGGTGGTAGTGGGATGATAGGTTGGAGCGCGTCCATTTGGTCTAAGGGAAGGCTTCTGAAAGGTCCTGTCTTGGTGAAAATCAAGTCTTGTGGGGAAAGTGTACAACCTCTGTAGATGGAAGAATCTAAGTACTTAGCCATGTCCCTGGTATTGGACAACTTGAGCATCAAGACATGGAATCAATCAAGAATCTCCTCATCCTAATTTCTAAGTAAAAACTTATGGTTGAACAAGGGTGAAGGTTCACCAATGTCTATTGGTGGTTCCTTGGGAAAGATATTTTCAAAGAAAAACTTAGTGATTTCAACTAATAGGTAAAACCTATTTTGAGCAAAGCAAGCCTAAGCTACACTTAGCCAAAATGAATATAGTATTTAGTCTACCAATATTCTACTAAGGTATCACTTGCCAATACTATTCCAATGTATTGACCCACTGTGGCTGTAACTTGTGATGTTGCAGGTTACTCTGATGGTGATTAGAGGGTTATGAGTCTACACTCAACATGCTTGCCTGTGGCACATGAAGATGAAGACTTATTTATTTTATTACATATTTAAATTCTTGTACTAGGCCTGTGGCCATGGAGTTTTAAAAGACTATGTTTGTCTCTGGAATGACTTGTAATAATGACCTTTGTTTCTGTGTACTTCATCTTAAACTGTGGATGCTAGCATTGATCCAGGGACTAGCATTGCAATCACAGGGATCCTTTCCTTTACAGAGGAGGGATCTTACAGATGGTATCAGAGCACTGTGTTGCCTGTAGGATTATGACCCTAGGATTGGAAACCACTAAGGAAAAAAATTCAACAACTTCCACACTTGTCTTTTCTTCTCGTAAACTTTTCTAATCTTCTTTCTCATCTCTATTTGTAGATGAACTCCATCAACGAAGCCGTGAAGAAGGGACCACTCATGAATATGACTTTGGAATGTGAGATGGAATTCCCCAAGGCTCTCAAGGACCTCATGGTTGCCATGGGAATACATGGTGCAGCTGTGTACAAAGGTTTTCCTGTGATGGATGAAGGAGTTGAGTACTGGTGGGTGCAACTTCACTTATATAAAAACAAGGAAGACAACCACAAGGACTCAGGATTCTACATGGTCATCAACTCAGTGATGCACACTACATTCTTTGATTCAGCAAGGGATGCAGCTTGGAAGGCCATCAAAGAACTTGGTGATAGAATCAAGTGCAGAATGCTCAATAACCAGAATGATCTTAAGGAAGAAAATAAGCGTACCCAAGAGTTAGAGGCTACCAACCAAAGCTTAAGGAAGGACATCATAGACTTAGCAATGGAGTCATGTGATCTAGATAAACAAATTGCCTCTAGGGATGCCCTATTAGCAAACTTGGCAAGTGAGATGGGATTGTAACATACTTCGTTAGTTGGACCACCACACTTATCATTTTATTTCTCAAATGTTGTTTAAAATAAGTTGAACCTTGGTTGTTGTAATAAATCCATGTATGCCATGACTTGTGTGATTTGATTTCCAAAGTTATGCATGTGATGCCTTGTCTTATGATTTGTCTTAAATTGTGTTGATTCTAACTTTTCTATCTTATTAAATAGATGCCTAATGTTACTATCAGCACGGCTGAAGAGTTCAAGGGAACTCGTTTTGGACCTCATATTATTGAGCTCACTAGTCTTCTCAATCTCCCTCTTCCTACTATCATGATGCTTCCCCTCACCAACTTTGAGAGGAAAGACCTTTGGGGCTTCAAGGTTAATTAGCCAGGACGCCAGACTGAGCCAGCCACGGAGGCAATCATCTTCAAGCTCATGCATGATGACAAGGAGAGAGGCCTAGAGGTAGTCATGCAGGATTTGCTTGGATGTTTACTAGGGAGACACTCTCGAGAGGTTAGAGGTACTCACTTCCACACCTTTGGTAGACGTGATGATGATGGTGAGGCCATTGACTTTGAGGATACTTCGAGAGAGATGGCAGAGCCGATTCGCCTATACCTCCAGGACTTAGAGGTTCTTCTTAGGCACATAGACACCTATAGGACCAACGTCATGCTTAGCAATGACGAACTCCAGGTGCAGCTTCGTGAGAAGGACAAGCTCTTCGCGGAGCAAGATGAGATAGTCAAAGAGATGGAGGCCAAGTTTGAGAGTCAAGACAGAAAGTTCAAGAGTCAAGAGAAGCGAGTCCAAGCTATGAACAAGAGGATTCGAGACATGACTGCAGAACTAGAGGCCAAGGACTTCGAGCTCGAGCATCATCTAGGTGTGATTGAGAGGCTTCGTGCACAGAAGAGGGCTCTCAAAGCCAAAGTAGAGACCTTGACCACCAATGTCGAGGAATACAAGACCGCCATGGAGAATGCAGGTCTTACATTTGTTGATGAGGAGGTTGATGCAGAGGAGTAGTGATGACTACTCATTTACCTTTATTTATCATGTCTTTGATTATTGAGTCACAATGACCATCCAACATGTGGATGGCTTGCTATTGGTGTGTTTACTTTTCCAAAAACATGTTGTCTGTGTTGTTGAACCTTTACTACTATGATGCATGATTGTGATTTGTTATGTGATGTATTGTGCATGTTAGCATCTATGGGTATCTCATTCTTATCCTTATTGAAAACCACAGATGCCTCCCCGACGTGCCAATCCCAACCCCAACAACAACAACATCACCCCTGAGATGCAGCAGATGATGACAACTCAGACTCAGTTGATGCAAATGATGACCACGTTCATCCAGAATCAGAACAACAACAATAATAATAATAATAATAACAACAACAACAATCAGAACAACCCACCGGGTTTTGACATGCTTACCAGGTTCTTAAGGCTAAGGCCAGCAAAGTTCTCAGGAACTACTGATCCTATGGTGGCCAATGATTGTCTACGCTCTGTGAACAAGGACTTGGTAACCGTTGGTTGTACTGATGAAGAGAAAGTCAGATTTGCAGCTCACTTGTTGGAAGGACTAGCAGCCACTTGGTGGGATAACTTCCAGATCACCACTCCCATTGAGGATGTGACATGGGCTATCTTTGCAGATGGTTTCCGTACTGCTCACATCTCATCCGGGGTGATGAGTTTGAAGAAGAAAGAGTTCCATAACTTGCAGCAGTGCCACCGCAGCGTGGCTGAATATATTGAGGAGTTCAAAAATCTGGCGCGATATGCACCGGATGAAGTTGACACTGATGTTAAGAGGAAGGAAAAGTTCCTTGAAGGGTTGAATGATGAATTGAACCTGCAGTTAGCTGTGGCCTATGTTCCCACATACCAGTCTCTTTGTGACAAGGCTGCTATTTTGGAGAGCAAGATGAAACAAGTTGAAAGCAGGAAGAGAAAGCACTCTGACAAGCACAGCTCGGGATCATCTCACAAGCGTTCCCATTATGATGACAGTGGGAGTTCTAGATCCCACAAGCATGGGAAGTTCAACAAGCACCACAACCACAACCGTTATCATGACAACAAGCACAACCGTATTCATGACAACGATAAGTACAAGAATCACAAGGGTGGATATAAGAGCCACCACAATGGAAGTGGAAGTGGAAGCCAGCCTGTCAAGAAGGATCTTAGTCAGGTTGAATGTTTCAAGTGCAAGAAGATGGGGCATTATGCAAATGAATGACCAAAAAATAAAGTTGAAGGACCCAATAAGCCCAACCCTTTTCAAAAGGGGCAAGTGAACCACATTAATGTGGAGGAGATCTATGAGGAATCTGATGCTGTGGCTGGTAAGTTCAAACTCAATTCTATTCCAGCACTTGTTCTTTTTGATACTGGTGCATCACATTCATTCATATCAAAAGCATTTGCTGATAGAAATAGGTTTCCAACTGAAAACATTGGGTGTCCAATAAAAGTAAGTTCTCCAGGTGGAGATATGATAGTAAGTCTTGGATGCCGGGATCTAGTGATAGAGTTTAGCAAACATAAGTTTCCAGTGAGTCTGATAATCCTAGATTCCCAAGGACTGGACGTAATTTTGGGAATGGATTGGATGACCAAGTATGAAGGAGTACTAGATTGTGCCAATCGTATTGTTGCACTCACAACCCCAGAAAAGAAACGGATTAGATTCAAGTCTAACTTTGAATCAAAAGGGAGTAAGCTAAATTCTCTTAAGGGGGTTAGCATAGATAGTGTGCCAATTGTGAGTGAATATCCGGATGTGTTTCCAGAAGAATTTCCAGGAATGCCACCAGATAGAGATGTGGAATTTCTTATTGATTTGCTACCAGGATGTGGACCAATAGCAAAGAGACCGTAAAAGATGTCAGTGGATGAGTTGAAAGAACTCAAGAAGCAGCTTGGAGAACAGTTGCAGAAAGGTTTTATCCAACCAAGTTCTTCATCTTGGCGAGCACCAGTTTTGTTTGTGGAAAAGAAAGATAGAAGTCAATGGTTATGCATAGATTACCGTTCACTCAATGAGGTGACTATCAAGAACAAATACCCTTTGCCTAGAATCAATGAATTGTTTGATCAGTTAGAAGGAGCTTGTGTGTTCTCAAAGATTGATTTCCGGTCAGGTTATTTCTAGCTCAAGATAAGGGAACAAGACATACCTAAGACAACTTTCACCACTAGGTATGGATTGTATGAGTATACCGTGATGCCATTTGGTTTAACCAATGCACCAGCATACTTCATGAATATGAGGAATAAGGTGTTCATGGAATTTCTTGATAAGTTTGTTGTCGTTTTCATCAATGAAATTTTGATCTACTCCAAGAGCAAAGAAGAGCATGAAGGACATTTACGTTTGATACATGAGAATCTTAGAGAGCATAAGCTGTATGCCAAATTCAGCAAGTGTGGATTTTGGCTAAATGAAGTTGGTTTTCTTGGACACGTTGTGTTAGGAGATGGTGTAGCAGTTGATCCTGCTAAAGTTTCAGCTCTAACTGAATGGGAATCTCCCAAGTCAGTGAAAGAGGTCCGTAGTTTCCTTGTCTTAGCAGGTTACTACAGAAGGTTCATTGAGAATTTCTCCAAGGTAGCTAAGCCTATAACAGAATTGCTAAAGAAAGACAAGAAATTTGCTTGGACTAAGGGTTGTGAACTCAGCTTTCAAGAATTTAAGAAGAGACTAGTGACAGCACCAGTCTTATGTTTGCCAGATTTGGAGAAAGATTTCCAAGTGTATTGTGATGCATCTCATCATGGATTAGGTGCAGTACTTATGCAAGAAGGGAAAGTTGTGGCTTATGCCTCGAGACAACTCAAAACTCATGAGGTGAACTACCCTACTCATGATTTAGAGTTAGCCTCTGTTGTCCATGCACTCAAAACATGGAGACATTATCTTTTGGGAAAACATTGTGAAGTGTTCACGGATCACAAGAGTTTGAAGTATATCTTCACCCAGAAAGAAATTAACATGAGACAAAGAAGATGGCTAGAACTCATCAAAGACTATGACTTGAGTTTGCAATACCACCCCGGTAAAGCAAATGTTGTAGCGGATGCTCTAAGCCGTAAGGTTTTTGTGAATGGCCTTACTAAAGGAGAATTGCCAGATGATCTGCGTGCCCAATTTAGAGATCTCAGATTGGAGAATGTGCCTGAGGGACATCTCATGTCTTTGGATGTTCAACCCACTTTGTTGGACAAGATCAAAGAAGCCCAAAAGACAGATAAGGAAATTGAAGAGATTAAGGAAAAGATTGGCAAGGGAAAAGCCAAAGGATTCCATGAAGATGAATAAGGTACTTTATGGCATGGAAAACGTATCTGTGTTCCACAGGATCCGGAACTTCGGAAACTGATTTTACAAGAAGCCCACAACTCACCGTATTCCATTCATCCGGGTAACACCAAAATGTACATGGATATGAAATAAAGATTTTGGTGGAATAATCTCAAGAAGGACATCGCCGAACATATTGCTTTGTGTGATGTATGTAGCAGAGTGAAAGTGGAACATCAGAAACCAGCAGGATTGTTACAACCACTACCTAATCGTGATTGGAAATGGGACAAGATTGGTATGGATTTCATCACCGGATTGCCAAGGACCAGGTCAGGATATGATTCTATTTGGGTTGTAGTAGATCGCCTAACTAAAGTGGCTCATTTCATACCCGTGAAGACAACCTACACAAGTGCTAAGTTAGCCAAGATCTATATGAGCAGAATTGTATGTCTACATGGAGTACCCAAGAGTATTGTGTCTGATAGGGGAACCCAATTCACTTCTCATTTTTGGAGGCACCTACATGAGTCATTGGGAATGAGGTTGGAATTCAGCACTGCTTTTCATCCTCAGACTGATGGACAGACAGAAAGGACTAATCAGATTCTTGAAGATATGTTGAGAGCATGTGCTCTAGACTATGGAGACAGTTGGGATGAAAGTCTGCCTTACACAGAATTCTCTTACAATAACAGCTATCAAGCCAGTATTGAGATGGCACCATTTGAGTTTCTCTATGGGCGGAAGTGTACCACCCCATTTCTATGGAATGGTGTGGGAGAAAGAAGTTTGTTCGGACCAGAACTAATCAAAGAAGATGAAGAGAAAGTCAAGCTAGTTAAGGACAGACTAAAGATAGCACAATCCCGACAAAAGAGCTACGCAGATCCTAAGCGTAGAGAAGTCACCTATGAAGTAGGTGATAGAGCTTATCTTAGAGTGTCACCAATTCATGGAGTGAAGAGGTTTGGTGTCAAAGGTAAATTGGCCCCAAGATATGTTGGACCATTCAAGATTCTGAGTCGTAAAGGAGAAGTATCTTATGAGATTGAATTGCCAGAGTCTTTGTCAGCTGTTCATAATGTGTTCCATGTGAGTCAGCTTAAGAGATGCCATCCAGAGATGGAAGAGACGTCTTTGAAGGATACTATACCTTTGGAAGAGGTTCAATTGGAGAGTGATCTCACCTATGAGGAGAAACCTATCAAGATTCTTGAGACTGCAGAAAGAGTTACTCGGACTAAGATTATCAAATTCTGCAAAGTTCAATGGAACCATCATTCCGAAGAAGAAGCAACATGGTAAAGAGAAGATGATCTTCGGAAAGACCACCCTCACCTATTAGCTAGCCAACCCGAATCTCGAGGGCGAGATTCACCTTAAGGGGGTTAGATTTGTAACATCCCTAA
The DNA here is from genome assembly GCA_916181665.1 of Avena sativa. Classification (NCBI taxonomy): domain Eukaryota; kingdom Viridiplantae; phylum Streptophyta; class Magnoliopsida; order Poales; family Poaceae; genus Avena; species Avena sativa. The sequence goes on along the minus strand of OV702285.1, from coordinate 375,507,257 downwards.
AATCATGTTTCAAAACTCATGCATATCATCCATGCATCCATGATCATTTAGGGTTCCATTTCAAAATCATTTCAAAAACAGGAGCATATGTTGCTCATTATTTTATGTAAGTATGCTCTAGCCTTAGTGCTACTTTCTAATGAGAAGAGTACTTGTTTTTTTCAGTAATGTTTTAATTCAAACTTAAGTATTTTCCAAAGCTTGAGCAAAGTTTTCAAAAAAAAGTGTGAAAATAAAACAAATTTTATGCTTATTTTTTATATCACATTAAGGCTTGGTTTTATTTTTTATATTCAAATGATCAAAGTGTTTTTGAGTAAATAGTAGTGTTTGACACACATTTTAGTGCAGAGTTTACTGTATAAAAACCTGGAGAAGATTTGAAATCAAACTTATTTGAATTAGAGTTGAAAAATCATTTCTGGAAAATCAAACAGAAAAATAAAAGGAGTAAAGTAAAAAAAAATAAGACAAACAGCCAGACTGGCCCAACCAGCCCAGTTCGACCCATCTAGCCCAACTACCCCCTCCCGTGAAACGTTTTCCTTTACTCGCAAACACACCCACAGAGTCACTGAAGCAGGGACCCCACCTCCTCTCTTTTTCCCTCTCTAACAACACGGCCCATGCAACGGTCATCGTCTCCACCCGACGACGAGTTCTTCCCCCAAATCACTCGGCCATTTCCTGTTTGATTCACGGCTTCAATTCCGTTGAATGCCTGAGTAAATCACGCCGACGTCCTCGCCTACTTAAGCACCATGCCACCCTCCTCCTTTTCCCCCAAACCACACCCCACCGGAGCCACCAGGCTGCTCGTATTTCTCTCTGGATGCCCCTCTGCTCCGACGAGTTCGCCGTCGAATTCCGGTAAACCCTGCGTCCCCCTCTGCCTCTGATTAAAACTAGCTTATTCTACATCTCCGTGCGCATCTACTGACGCCCTCCGTTTGCTCGCGCATGCTCTGTAGCCTTGGCAGCGTCGTCGACTGAGCTCCGCCACCGTCTGCTCGAACTCCGACGATCATTCCCCGTAAGACCCATCTTCCCCTCTCCCTCTGGTTGATACGCGTGTGATCCCCAGCCTCCTACGCATCTAACGGCACCCTTTTCTCGTCTTAGCGTGGCCCAGAACATCGAATCCGTCGCCAACAGAGAACACCGTCGCCAGGGACTTCTCCGACGAGCAATCCACGACGACTCCGAGCGCCCCTTCGCCAACCGAGCACACGTCGAGCATCTCCTCGTCACGGCGATTCTGGTGAGCATCCTCACACCTCCCCGGGCGACCTAGCTCGCCGGCAAACTTGTAGCTAGAGCGCGCCGCCTCCTGTCGCCGCCGCCAGCGCCGCCACTTGTTGGTCAGTCGCCAAGAGCCGTGCGATGTAGATCGGACGAACACGATAGAACATAGTCGAAGGGGTAAGTAGAGATCTGAGCCGCGCATTTTAGTTAGATCTAACGGTTGGCAAGCGTGATCCGCCCGAACCGGTACCAGCCAATTAGAAAGCGCCGCGTGGCACGAGTTTTGTTTTAAAAGTTTGAATTAGATCTATTAGATGTTAAACTTGTTTAATTCATAACTTTTGTATGCCACGTACAAATTTGACAAATTTTATATCAATAGAATCAGGAGATAAAATCCTTTCCAACTATGCAATTTGTTTAATGTTTTGCCTCTGATAAAATGATTGTTTTTACAAAAACATTTGTAGGAATATTTTGTGTATAGTAATTATTTGAAAAATGTTTTATTGTGCAAATGAAGTTTATTTGGCAAGTTTTGAACTTGTTTATGAATCGGTACTGTGCACTTGTCTTGTTTGGTATAGAAAATCATCACATGGCATTATGCATGCATCCATATATTTTTGCTTGTTTTGATTATGTATGTGATTTTGGTGCTATTATTTTATGTGTAGATTTTGGTTCAAATAGTGATTGTGATTGTGAGGATTGTAGCTACTCTCCAAACTACCAAGGCAAGTGGTACTTCATGATTTATTCCTATGTTTTTCAACTATGCATTAGAAATATTTTGCTAGTCTTGCATGGTTATTTTGAGCTATATGCTATGCTTGGGAAATCCTAGTAGTTGTAGAATTGCTAGAAATATTTCTAAGTCTTATCAATGCCATGCTTAGCCTAGCTAGTAGCAACCAAGGGTGGTTATATATTCATGCTATGAATAAATATTTCTAAGTCTTTGGACTATGTTTTTGCTTAATAAAATAACTAAGTGAATGAAACACCTGGGTGGAATGGAAAGAATGGGTCATGTTGATTGGTTACACAAGGCCCATTTCTATGGTTTACCTTGTGTATCTCACTTGTGGAAAGTCACCCAGGAACAAAGGGATTTGAGATGCCATATGTTAAGAAGCTTCTAGTGCAGCCACTTGGCAATATGGGCTCTGCCTGGATCATATAGGTTGCAATAACTTAGCCATTTGGACAGTTGGTGGTACTGGGATGATAGGTTGGAGCGCGTCCATTTGGTCTAACGGAAGGCTTCTGAAAGGTCCTGTCTTGGTGAAAATCAAGTCTTGTGGGGAAAGTGCACAACCTCTGCAGATGGAAGAATCTAAGTACTTAGCCATGTCCCTGGTTTTGGACAACTTGAGCATCAAGACATGGAAGCTATCAAGAATATCCTCATCCCAATTTCTAAGTAAAAACTTGTGGTTGAACAAGGGTGATGGTTCACCAATGTCTATTGGTGGTTCCTTGGAAAAGGTATTGTCAAAGAAAAACTTAGTGATTTCAACTAATAGGTAAAACCTATTTTGAGCAAAGCAAGCCTAAGCTACACTTAGCCAAAATGCATATAGTATTTAGTCTACCAATATTCTACTAAGGTATCACTTGCCAATACTATTCCAATTTATTGACCCACTGTGGCTGTAACTTGTGATGATGCAGGTTACTCTGATGGTGATTAGAGGGTTATGAGTCTCGACACAACATGCTTGCCTGTGGCACATGAAGATGAAGACTTATTTATTTTATTACATATTTAAACTCTTGTACTAGGCATGTGGCCATGGAGTTGTAAAAGACTATGTTTGTCTCTGGAATGACTTGTCATAATGACCTTTGTTTCTGTGTACTTCATCTTAAACTGTGGATGCTAGCATTGATCCAGGGACTAGCATTGCAATCACAGGGATCCTTTCCTTTACAAAGGAGGGATCTTACAGGAGACCCCGTTTCTTTGAGGCGTTCCGGGCGACATGAGTTGTGGAAAAATTCCGCAACTCTTAAGATGATTGCTAAATTTGTGACTAAAATATTCACCTCCGCGATTAGATCGCAAGGCCTTTAATTTCATGCCAGGTTGATTCTCTACCTCACTCTAAAACTCCTTGAACCTTTCAAAAGTTTCAGACTTATGCCTCATTAAATAGACATAACCATATCTACTGAAATCATTAGTGAAAGTAATGAAGTAGTGATATCCTCCTCTGGTTGTCGTGCTCATTGGTCCACACACATTAGTATGTATGAGTTCCAACAAGTCTGTCGCTCTCTCGGGTAAACCCGAAAAAGGCGATTTGGTCATCTTTCCAAGTAAACAAGCCTGACATGTCTCGTATGATTCAAAATCAAACGAAGTTAGAAGACCATCACCATGAAGCTTCTTCATGCGCTTTTCACTTATATGCCCCAAACGACAATGCCATAAATAGGTAGGACTCAAATCATTAGGCTGAAGCCTTTTAGCACTAACATTGTAAACATATGCATCATCAAGATTTAAAATAAATAACCCATTCACAATGGGAGAATTAGCCATAAACATATCATTCTTAGAGATTACACAACCATTGTTCATACTCGCAAATGAATATCCATCCCTCATTAAACATGAAGGTGATAAAATGTTTCGACCCATACTTGGAATGTAATAATAATTATTCAACTCCATAATAAATCCTAACGGAAGGTGAAGTTGCATGACGCCAACGAATAATGCAGCAACCCTTGCTTTATTTCCGATGCAAAAATCCACTTCGCCTTTCTGCACTTCTCTAGTCCTTATTAGCCCCTGCATCGAATTGCAAATATGAGCAACCGATCCGGTATCAAATACCCAAGAGTTAATATAGGAATCAGCGAGAAGAATGTCCACAACATTTACAACAAGCGTACCTGAGTGGGAAGTACTCTTACTTCCACTCTTCTTCAAAGAAGCCTGGTACTTGCTGCAGTTTCTCTTCTAGTGGCCATGTTCATGTCAAAATAATCACTCAGTGTCTTCTACAGGTCCAACCTTTTGCTTGGGTGCAGGGTTAGGAATTGTATCCTTAGCCTTGCCCTTCTTCTTCCAAGAAGTACCCTTTTTCTTGAAGCTAGGCTTGTTCTGCACAGCCATCACATGGCTATGCATGCACACTTCTTCATGTCACTTTCTGCTATTTTTAGCATCCCGCATAACTCATTAAGGCCCTTCTCGACCCCATGCATATGGTAGTTCGAAATGAACTGCCCATAACTGGATGGAAGAGACGCCAAAATGAAGTCAGTGGCCAACTCTTGGCCTAGTGGAAAACCAAGCTTTTCCAAAGTCTGACTGTAATCAACCATTTCGATCACATGGGGGCCTACAGCTGCTCCCTCTGCTAGCTTGCATTCGACAAAGGACTTGGCAACATTGTACCTCTCAGTCCTTGGCTGATCTTGGAACATGTCCTTAAGCGTGACGATCATATCGTACGCATCCTGATCCTCAAACTTCTTTTGGAGTTCAGGTTCCATGCATGCAAGCATAAGACAACGAAACTCAAGAGAATCATCACAGGCTCTGTTGTAGGTGTTCTTTAGTGCAGCAGATGCATTATCAGCAGGTTCATCGGGGATTGGGATATCCAGAACCGTTTCCTTTTTATCATACCTGAGAAAAATTATCATGTTACGGACCCAGTCCGTATAGTTTGTTCCATTTAGTTTATGTTTGTCAAGAATCGAACGCAAAGAAAAAGGTGATGTAGTGTTCGGTGACATTGATCTACAATAGAATACATGCAAAATACTAAGCCATGTAACCAAGAAAGAGTAAAAAATATTAAACAATTTAATAGCATATACTCCCGCTTAGATCAATATCCCTCTATTGATACTAAGTGATTCAAGATCCACAATTAACAAGTCGACTAGTGAGCTTTAGCATCACTGCTAGAAGACAAGGTAAATTGGTAAGCAACACTTTCTAATCATATCACATATGACTCTTGTTGTTGGGTGACATCTCTATGTCAAAACTAGGCGCCCAACCTTTGTTGGAATTATGCCCTAGAGGCAATAATAAAGATGTTATTGTTATAATTCTTGTTCATGATAAAGTTTATAGTCCATGCTAGAATTGTATTAAGCGCAAACTTTGATACTTGTGTGGTTTATGAACAACACCGTGTCCCTAGTACGCCTCTATGGACTAGCTCATTGATTAATGATGGTTAAGGTTTCCTACCATAGACATGAGTTGTCGGTTAATAATGAGATCATGTCATTAGGAGAATGATATGATGGACATACCCAAATCAAGCAGAGCAATTAGATCGTGTCATCGTGTTCATCTTTGCGAAGCTTTTTCTTATGTCAAATATTGTATTCCTTAGACCATGAGATAATGCAACTCCCTAGTATCGGAAGAAATCTTTGAGGTCATCAAACGTCATCCTATGTGAGGGTGATCATAAAGGTGTCTCTCAGGTGATCGGAAAGTACTTGTTGGGTTGTATGTATCGAGATGGGATTTGTCCCTCCCAAGTCGGAGAGATATACTTCGGGCCCACTCGGTAATCGATATCAACACCTCTTCCAAGCACGTGGTTAAGGAGTTGATCACATAGTGATATCAGATTACGGAACGAGTAAAGTACGTGCCGTGAACGAGATTGAACTAGGTATGCCGATACCGACGATCGAATCACGGGCAAGTAAAATATCGCATGACGAAGGGAATATATATGGGATTAATTGAATCCTGGCATCGTGGTTCATCTGATATGATAATCGATGAATATGTGGGAGTCAATATGGGTTTCCAGATCCCGCTGTTGATTATTGATAGAAGATCATGTCTGCATATTCTCGAACCCGTAGGGTCACACACTTAACGTGCCTCGACGCTAGGATAGAATGGATAATTGGTTTGTGAATTTTTTTCGGAGTCTTGCATGAGACCCAGGACATCACGAGAGGTTCGGGAATGGTCCGGAGAATAAGATTCATATAATGGAAAGCATTTTTTGGATTTTGGAATCGTTTCGGAGTGTTCGGTATTATACCGGAAGGTTCTAGAAGCTTCCGGAGTGGGACCAACGTGGCCCCACTTGTCGGAGGGGTGCGTGGGCCTATGAGGGAGTGCCCTGGTCGCATTGGGCCAGGGGCACAAGGCCCCATAGGCCCAGCCGGCCAAAACCCTAGGGGAAACCCTAGGAAACCTTCTAGAAGGGGGGAAGACTTGCCCCCCACTCCACCCTTGGGGCCGCCTCCCTAGGGCTTGGAGGAGGGGGAAAGGGGGCCGGCCAGCCCCCTATATAAGGTGGGCAGGGGGCGCACCATCCCCTCACCCCAAACCCTAGCCTCCAGCTGCTGCCCTATCTCCCTCCCTCTCCCGACTGCGTGTAGGCGAAGCCCTGCTGCAGAAACTCTCCACCATAGCACCACGCCGTCGTGTTGTAGATCCAATCTATCTCGCCACCCCACTTGCTGGACCGAGGAAGGAGGAGACATCGCAGCACCGTACGTGTGCATCTCTTGAAGGCGCCGCGACTTGCGGCGTATGATCGGATCGGATCGCGAGGAGGAGACGACGAGTACGACTACACCAACCACGTTCTGTTGAACGTTTCCACTGTGCGATTTCTTCAAGGGTATGAAGATCTCATCTATCCCTCTCGTTGTTTTCATCTCCTAGATTATATCTTGGCTTTCCCATTCGCATCTTGTAGAATTTTTTTGATTTACTATGCTGCGAAACCCATCAGTGGTATCAGATCTAGAGCTATGCGTAGATGTGTTTCATGAGTAGAACACAACATGCTTGTTGCGGGCGTTGATGTTTTCTATTGCAAGCTTATTGTTGTGTACTTCTTATGACGCGGGATAGTGAGATCGAAGCGGTCCAGGCCAACTTTACGCGACCTCGTTCGCGAGACCGGCTCCGCACTTGACGTGTGGCTTATTCCATACATGCGGCTGGTGGATGCCAGTTTCTCTCACTATAGTTGTCATGGGATTTACACTGGATGTTGGCAACCATAATATCACCGTTGTGGCTTTCCTTAGGTAAGAATCATTCTTAGCTTGTTACTCCCATAAGCCACGTAAAACATGCAACAACAAAGTAGAGGCGTCTAACTTGTTCTTACAGGGAGTGTTTTGTGATATGGTATGGCCCAAGATGTGATGTGTATGTTGTATGCAATGATCATGTTTTGTAATATTTAACGACTTGCATGTCGATGAGTACACAACCGGCAGGAGCCATATGGTTGTCTTTATAATTATGTATGACCTGTGTGTCAACTTCTTATACGCCATGTAATAGCTTCACCTTATCGCTAAGTAGTTAGCAATAGTTATAGTTGCTATTCGTGGTGGAGGCAATCATGTTGGAATGATGGAGATCAAGCGGGCGCGCACAATATGAAGATCATTGTGCGAAGATTGGCTATACCATGTCACATAAAATTATATGCATGTGATGTTTATCCTTTTATGTATCTTATTATGCTTAGATCGCGATGGTAGCTTTATAAGATGATTCCTCACTTAAAGATCAAGATAAAATTGTGTTCTCCCCATGTATGCACCGTTGCGAAAGTTCGTCGTGTTCAAGCATCCCGTGATGATCGGGTGCTATAAACTCTACGTTCACATACAACGGGTGCAAGCCAGTTTTGCACACGCGGAAATACTTGGGTTTGACTTGACGAGCCTAGCATGTACAGACATGGCCTCGGAACACACGAACCGAAAAGTTAAGCATGAGTCATATGAATGATATGATTGACAATTTTTGTCCACCATTGAAACCACATCTCTTCTCGTGAAGATCGGATTAGGTGTGGTGAATTTGGATCATGTTCACTAAACAACTTGAGGGATGTTGAATTTAGTGGGAGTTCATCTAGTAATTTGATTAAGTTGAACTAGTTATCATGAACATAGTCTAAATTGTACTTGCAAATTTTGTAGATCAAATGGCTAAGTCCAACTTAAACTTCAACGTTTTTGCTGAGAAAGAAAATCTTAAGAACAATGGGTCTAACTTCACCAAATGGTTCTGCAATCTGAGAATCATTCTCGCTAGCGGACAAAAGGACTATGTCCTTGAGAAAGCGCTAGGTGACGCCCCTGCAATAGATGCGCTGGCTGATGAAAAAGCTGTTTATCAGTCGCGCAAAGATGATTATGGAGTGATTAAGAGTACCATGTTGTTTGCTATGGAATCGGACCTTCAAAATCATTTTGAGGAGTTCGCCGGGCCCTTTGAGATACCTGAGGAACTGAAAACCATGTTTCAGACTCGGGCCCGCTCTGAGAGATATGAGATCTCTGAGAAGTTCTTTAACTGCAAGATGGAGGAAGGGAGTTCTGTTAGTGAGAACGCCATTAAGATGTCGGGCTACACTCAACGCCTTGAGCAACTGGACTGCAAGATTCCAGAAGAGCTCAAGATTGACAGAGTTCTGCAATCACTCCCTCCTATCTACAAAGGTTTTGTAGTTACTCACAATCAGATTGGTTCCACTGATACGATCACTGAGCTCTTCGCTAAGCTGAAAGCTGCGGAGGTGGATATCAAGAAAGATAATCATGTGTTGATGGTCAACAAGCCCCCTAGCTTCAAGAAAGGTAAGGGTGCAAAGAAGTCCTTCAAGAAAGGCAGCGGCAAGCGTGTTGCCCCTGCTGAGAAGAAGGTCAAGTCTAGACCTAAGCCATACACTGAGTGCTTCTATTGCAAGGACAAGGGTCACTGGAAGCGCAACTGTCCGAAGTACTTAGCGGACAAGAAGGCTGGCACCATTAAAGGTATATTTGATATACATGTTATTGATGTTTACCTTACTAGCGCTCGTTGTAGTGCCTGGGTATTTGATACTGGTTCAGTTGCTAATATTTGTAACTCGAAACAGGAGCTACGAAATAGACGGCGGCTAGCAAGGGATGAGGTGACGATGCGCGTTGGCAACGAATCAAGAGTTGATGTGATGGCCGTCGGCACGCTCTCCTTAGTTTTACCTTCTGGATTAGTTTTAAACCTTAATAAGTGTTATTATGTGCCTGCGTTGAGCATGAACATTATATCTGGATCGTGTTTATTGCAAGACGGTTATTCATTTAAATCGGAGAATAATGGCTGTTCTGTTTATATGAGTAACATCTTTTATGGTCATGCACCTGCTATGAATGGTTTATTTCTTATGAATCTCGAAAGCAATGAAACACACATCCATAACATTGAGGCTAAGAGATGCAAAGTAGATAGTGATAATTCGACTTATTTGTGGCACTGCCGTCTAGGTCATATTGGTGTAAAACGCATGAAGAAACTCCATTCTGATGGACTTTTGGAGTCTCTTGATTTTGAATCATTTGACACGTGCGAGCCGTGCCTCATGGGCAAGATGATCAAAACCCCGTTCTCCGGAATAATGGAGCGAGCAACGGACTTGTTGGAAATCATACATACCGATGTATGCAGACCAATGAGTGTTTCGACGCGCGGTGGATATCTCTATTTTCTCACTTTTACTGATTACTTAAGTAGATATGGGTATATCTATTTAATGAAACATAAATCTGAAACGTTTGAAAAGTTCAAAGAATTTCAGAACGAAGTGGAAAACCATCATAACAGGAAAATTAAATTTCTACGATCCGATCGTGGAGGTGAATATTTGAGTTATGATTTTCTCACGCATCTTAAAGCAAGCGGAATCGTTTCGCAACTCACGCCACCCGGAACACCACAGCGCAATGGTGTGTTTGAACGCCGAAATCGAACTCTATTAGATATGGTGCGATCGATGATGTCTCTTACAGATTTGCCGTTTTCATTTTGGGGTTATGCATTAGAAACCGATACATTCACTTTAAATAGGGCACCATCTAAATCCGTTGAGACGACACCGTATGAATTGTGGTTTGGTGCTAAACCTAAGTTGTCATTTCTTAAAGTTTGGGGATGCGAAGCTTACGTCAAGAAGTTGATGCCGGACAAGCTCGAACCCAAAGCGGAGAAATGCGTCTTCATAGGATACCCTAAGGAAACGAGTAGGTATACCTTCTACCACAGATCCGAGGGCAAAGTGTTTGTTGCAAAGAACGGATCCTTTCTTGAGAAGGAGTTTCTCTCGAAAGAAGTGAGTGGGAGGAAGGTAGAGCTAGACGAGGTTATTGAACCTTCTCTCGAGTTGGAGGGTAGCGCAGCACCTGAAATTGTTCCAGTGCCGTCTGCACCAACAAGAGAGGAAGCTAATGACGAGGATCATGAAACTTTGAACAATGCTACTGCTGAACGTCGCAGGTCGACTAGGTCGCGTGCCCCTCCTGAGTGGTACGGAAACCCTGTCTTAACTGTCTTGTTAGTAGACAACAGTGAACCTGCAAACTATGAGGAAGCAATGATGAGCCTAGACTCTGAGAAATGGCTAGAGGCCATGAAATCGGAATTGGGATCCATGAGCGAAAACCAGGTATGGACTTTGGTGGACCCTCCTAGCGACCGTAAGGCCATTGAGTGCAAATGGATTTTCAAGAAGAAAACGGACGCGGATGGTAATTTTACTGTCTATAAAGCTTGACTTGTCGCGAAAGGTTTTCGACAAGTTCAAGGTGTTGACTACGATGAGACTTTCTCTCCCGTAGCGATGTTTAAGTCCTTTCGGATTTTATTAGCAATTGCTGCATTTCATGATTATGAAATATGGCAGATGGATGTCAAGACTGCGTTCCTCAATGGCAACATTGATGAAGAGTTGTATATGATGCAGCCCGAAGGTTTTGTCGATCCTAAGGATGCTGATAAGGTGTGCAAACTTCAGCGTTCCATTTATGGAGTGAAGCAAGCATCTCGGAGTTGGAACCTTCGTTTTGATCAAGTGATCAAGAGCTTTGGATTTGTTCCAAATTGCTACGAACCTTGTATCTACAAGAAAGTGAGTGGGAGCTTAGTGACATTTCTAGTACTATATGTGGATGACATATTGATTATTGGAAATGACATTGGTATGCTTAACGATGTGAAGAGTTATTTGACTAAATGTTTTTCAATGAAAGACCTAGGAGAAGCTGCTTATATATTAGGCATCAAAATCTATAGACATAGACAAAGACGCCTAATAGCTTTAAGCCAAAGTACATATCTAGACAAAGTTCTGAAAAGGTTCAGAATGGATAAGGCAAAGAAAGGTTCAGTGCCCATGTTGTCAGGTAAGATATTGATCAAGGCTCAGTGTCCAGCTACGGTAAACGATAGAGAAAACATGAGCAAAGTGCCATATGCCTCGGCCATAGGTTCTATCATGTATGCCATGCTGTGTACTAGACCGGATGTGTCCAATGCTCTTAGTTTGACGAGCAGACACCAAAGTGATCCAGGAGTGGAACACTGGACAGCCGTAAAGAACATCCTATGGTATTTAAATAGGACTAAAGAAATGTTCTTGGTCTATGGAGGTGATGAGCAGCTCGTCGTAAAAGGTTACGTCGACGCTAGTTTAGACACCGACCCGGATGAATCTAAATCTCAGACAGGATACGTTTATATATTGAATGGAGGAGCTGTGAGCTGGAGAAGCTGCAAGCAGAGCGTGACTGCGGGATCTACAGTAGAATCGGAATACATGGCTGCTGCAGAAGCGTCAAGTGAAGGAGTTTGGATCAGGAACTTCATCACTGAGCTTGGTGTGGTTCCAAGTGCCTTGGACCCACTGGAGATATTGTGCGAAAACACTGGCGCCATAGCACTGGCTAAGGAACCAAGATATCATCCAAAGACCAAGCACATCAACCGCCGGTTTCATATAATTCGAGATTATATAACAGATGGAGATCTGAAGATTAGCAAAGTACATACGGATCTGAATGTCGCAGATCCGTTGAGTAAACCTCTTCCACGAGCAAAGCATGATCAACACCTTAATGCCATGGGTGTTAGATTGTTGCCAGATGTAAACTATATTATTGACTCTAGTGCAAGTGGGAGACTGTTGGAATTATGCCCTAGAGGCAATAATAAAGATGTTATTGTTATAATTCTTGTTCATGATAAAGTTTATATTCCATGCTAGAATTGTATTAAGCGGAAACTTTGATACTTGTGTGGTTTATGAACAATACCGTGTCCCTGGTACGCCTCTATGGACTAGCTCATTGATTAATGATGGTTAAGGTTTCCTAACCATAGACATGAGTTGTCGGTTAATAAAGAGATCATGTCATTAGGAGAATGATATGATGGACAGACCCAAATCAAGCAGAGCAATTAGATCGTGTCATCGTGTTATCTTTGCAAAGCTTTTTCTTATGTCAAATATTGTATTCCTTAGACCATGAGATAATTCAACTCCCTAGTATCAGAAGAAAGCTTTGAGGTCATCAAACGTCATCCTATGTGAGGGTGATCATAAAGGTGTATCTCAGGTGATTGGAAAGTACTTGTTGGGTTGTCTGTATCGATATGGGATTTGTCCCTCACAAGTCGGAGAGATATACTTCCGGCCCACTCGGTAATCGATATCAACACCGCTTCCAAGCACGTGGTTAAGAAGTTGATCACAAAGTGATATCGGATTACGGAACGAGTAAAGTACTTGCCGTGAACGAGATTGAACTAGGTATGCTGATACCAACGATCGAATCTCGGGCAAGTAAAATATCGCGTGACGAAGGTAATATATATATGGGATTAATTGAATCCTGGCATCGTGGTTCATCCGATATGATCATCGATGAATATGTGGGAGTCAATATGGGTTTCCATATCCCGCTATGGATTATTGATAGAAGATCATGTCTGCATATTCTCGAACCCGTAGGGTCACACACTTAACATGCCTCGACGCTAGGATAGAATGGATAATTGGTTTGTGTGTTTTTTCGGAGTCTCGGATGAGATCCAGGACATCACGAGAGGTTCCGGAATGGTCCGGAGAATAAGATTCATATAATGGAAAGCAGTTTTTTGGATTTCGGAATTGTTTCGGAGTGTTCGGTATTGTACCAGAAGGTTCTAGAAGTTTCCAGAGTGGGACCAACGTGGCCCCACTTGTTGGAGGGGTGCGTGGGCCTATGAGGGAGTGCCCTGGCCGCATTGGGCCATGGGCACAAGGCCCCATAGGCCCAGCCGGCCAAAACCGTAGGGGAAACCCTAGGAAACCTTCTAGAAGGGGGGGAAGACTTGCCCCCCCACTCCACCCTTGGGGCCGCCGCCCTAGGGCTTGGAGGAGGGGGCAAGGGGGCTGGCCATCCCCCTATATAAGGTGGGCAGGGGGCGCACCCTCCCCTCACCCCAAACCGTAGCCGCCAGCTGCTGTCGTACCTCTCTCTCTCTCCTTACTGCGTGTAGGCGAAGCCCTACTGCAGAAACTCTCCACCATAGCACCACACCATCGTGTTGTAGATCCAATCTATCTCTTCACCCCACTTGCTGGACCGAGGAAGGAGGAGACGTCACGGCACCGTACGTGTGCATCTCTCGGAGGCGCCGCCACTTGCGGCGTAGGATCGGATCGGATCGGATCGGATCGCGAGGAGGAGACGGCGAGTACGACTACACCAACCACGTTCTGTTGAACGTTTCTGCTATGCGATTTCTTCAAGGGTATGAAGATCTCATCTATCCCTCTCGTTGTTTGCATCTCCTAGATTAGATCTTGGCTTTCCCATTCGCATCCATAGAATTTTTTTAATTTACTATGCTGCAAAACCCATCAACCTTTATGCCCCAAGGTCCTTAACTGTTAAGATGACCTTGTCAAGCTCACCAACCCTTATGCATGTAGGTATCCGATACAAACCCATCCAGCCAAGGAAAACCGCGGCACCCTAATTTCATAGGCCCAGCAACAATTGTACATGGCATAGGATGGTGCAAGGTTTGGTTGGGAGGGCATGGTTTAACTTCAACTTTGTGAGGGATCGTTCTACTTCTATCATCTAAGCATGCATAGAGTAAAATGCATAAGAATAACATTCACATAAATGTGACACAGTATGGCCCATTTTCTCATGGTGATCTCCATCGCCATAGAACCTGTCCACCATGATGATCTCCATCTTCATGTTCCATGTGAGCCATCCTCCAAGTGATGAGTCCTCCAAGAACTAATATAAGCTATTACTCCTAACAGCTAGTAATCAAAATTACATAGAATTTGGATCATCACAAGTTGGCACGCAGGACATTACAATAATTCACAACACATATGGCTCCAGCCGTATTGCCGTACTCACGACACACAGGTCATGATAAATTTCATACATGCATCACATACATATATGGGCCATACTGATCACATACATCCTGCAAAAATAAGTTATGCATAGAATCGCATTCTACCGGACCATGTGACATCGCAGCACCTAGTTACCTTAACGAGATACAAAAGGGGCTATGATTAAGGGGGGTCTAGGGGGTCTCCCCCTGCGGGGTTCGAAGGGGCAAATCAAATTTTCTTTAAGAATTTTGATCGACAAATCAAATTTACCATAAACCGACTATTGTTCCGATCCGATCAAACTCCTTTGATCACGGTACATCAATTTTAGATCTAGGTTCCAATTCGATCAATCATATTGATCTTCGCGTGATTCAACAGGATTTATGTGTCACTGTCTACCCCGCGGAAGCTGACCGGTAGGGGTAAGTCGTTCGACAACCTCAGAATCACGATCACGGAAAGCAAGATCATAGATCATTCCTAAACCACCACAATACAAACGATCACATCATTCATATCAATCTGCATATCACCATATGCAAACATCCTGAACCTATAACTGAACATCATCAGCTCTGATACCACTGAAGGGATACGGGTTGGCTACACTAGCACAAATCAAAAATTTCTACCGCGTAAACCAGGATTACTATTGTCATAGATCACAGGATTACCACTAGACGCGCAGTTGCGGAACTTGATGAAGCGCGTCGAGGCAGTGTAGACGATCTACGTCTCCTCCTCGTTCTCGTCCCACGAGCAGCTCCCCTTGCTCGGCTCGTCCAAGCGCTATAGATGCAACGCCTCCGAGGTATCCACACGTACAAAGTGGAAGCGTCAGACGCCGGACTGCTAGGTCCGCGCGTGCAACACAGGCATGAGGAGTGGTGGCTGGGTGGAATGGTCTAACCCTGGTCAGCTCGCCCCACCCTCTCTTATATAGGCATCCCTAGTGGGATTCTACATTAGCAGCCCATTAGTAGCCTAATCCTGGTCTAATTCGGATCCAATCCTCATTATACTTCCAGCCCCTTAAGTGTGTGACCCTATAGGTTCATATACGTATAGACATGACATGAATAAACTTATTCTGTAAATAGTTGGTAGCGGCCACTAGCAAGACGTGCCAACTCCTAAACGTATACAATGATCATATCGGACGAACCATCACAAGGTTTAGTACATGTCTTTCCCTTTGCCTCACGATATTTGGTCTAGCTCCAAGCTGACCTCCCTTTCTCGACACTATGATTCGGAATCCCTTTACTAGGTTAACTCTTAACCATATGTAGCATGGCCATGCATTTCTGGATCCGATCACTCGAGGGGCCCAAAGATATCTCTCTCAAGTAGAGAGGGGAAAATCCCATCTTGATTGACCAAGCCTTGCAGGATGATTCAGGACAAACCCGAAAGATACCTTTATAACTACCCAGTTACGGTGTAGCGTCTGATAGCCCCAAAGTATGTCGATCCACATCTCAAGTACATGCGACAATCTCAGGTCTAAGGACAAAACATACATGATGTGAAGAGAGAGAGCTGCAACTAATTGCCAGTCTCAAGTTGGGTCAGTCCAACCCCATGTTCATAACATGTGTCCACATCATTGGTTTGACATCTCCATGTCTATGACTTGCGAAACATAGTCATCAACCAATCGATGTGCTAGTCTAATATTCACATGTGTCCTCACATGAACTCCGACTAAGGACAACTATTAAATAACCATACAAGTAAAGAGTTTCACAAACAATTCACATAATTGCCAATCAATACAAGTTGCCTGATATAGATATTCAAGAAACATTACAATAACTCATGGATACATAAGAAATATAATCATCTCTATGATTTCCTCTAGGGCATATTTCCTTCACTCAAGTGATTGAATACCATTTAGCAACCTATACCACTAACATCACTAGCACTGAAGCAAGCTAGGGTTCATAGGATCAAAAACCATTCCTTACGAAAACCATTATGAATCATCGAAACACTAATAGGACTAGGAAACTCTAATCATAGCTATCTATGAGGAGGAAAGGAGGAAGACCAGAATTAGAGGAGAAGAGGATACTTACCCGGAGGTCCTCGCCTAGCAAGAAGAGGAAGCAGAACACGATGTTGCAGGGGATCAGAGGCAATGGCCATGTCACAGCAACACGGTGACCACCGAGGGCGCCACAAAACCACCTGTGCCAAGCCACGGAAGCATGAGCACGTCCATACCCAACACACCATCACTAGCACCAAAGGGCGTAAGGAGCAATGCCGGCGCGCAAGGGCGATAGCAACCCCGCGAACCTAGCATCTGTAAGGGTTGGGCGCGGTCGCGTGGGAGCTCTATTCTGAAATCGAGTTCATCAAGAGTATGAAGGAGGAGGTGGTGCGTCCTCTGCGTCAGGCACTGGAGCTGAAGGCCAACGGCAAGGGCCGAAGGCAGGTGGCGGCTCTACCGGTGGTGAGCCGAGTATAGGGAGCAAGAGAGGTGAGGTCGTGCGGGTGTGCGTGAGTGAGGGGTGTGAGGGAGATAGGGTTGGGATAGGAATAGCCCAGCTAGATGGCCCTTGGTGGGGCGATTCGGCCTAAGGGCCAGATTGTCTTATACACTAGGTTCAATTAAAAAAGTAATATACATTAATTATACAATATTAAATTGCCAAAATACCCTTAATAATATACAATCCCTGGAAAATGTAGGAAAATCTTAAAAATACCATTGATATATAAAAATGATCACAAAAATGATATCTATCCAAGAAAAATATAAAACCACTTGATTAAACTAAATAAATAACACTAATTATTAAAGGCACTAGAGTTCTCAATAAATTATAAAAATATAATAAAATTTCCTAAAAATTAATAAAAATCATTTTTATGTATAAAAATAAATCTACTATTTTATAAAAATACTATACTAATTTTTTTTAAATAAAATTTTAATTAAGTATTTAAAGACATTTAATCCTTTATGGAATTTTATAAACATAAAATTATTACTTAACAATACGTAAAAATCATTTTTAAGGTCTTGAATAAATTTACTACACTAGAAAAATATTGAATATGTTATTAGAATAGTTTTTAAGTAATAAATCCCTATCTATTATCTATTTTTGAAAATTCTTAAAAAACATTTCTTAAGTAAGAATAATTATATTTCTTTAGAAATATTAAAACCTTAAAATCTAATTACTAAAGTTCTAAACCATAACTAAGGTTTATAATAAAACTTAAGTGTAAATTATTAATTTTATAATATATTTTAAAACCTTAAATCAAAATTTCAAGCCCACAACCCTAAAAATAAATTTATACATCATTCATTGATATTAAGGGGGGGAAATATTAATATCAAAATAATAATTAACATGACTTTAAATCTAACACATTAATAATATCATCCAAATTATACTTTAATTTAATAATTGCATATTATTTTCATAATAGAAAAACAAATTTAATCTAATCATTCACTTAAATATAAAGTGAATAATTCCACACCTTGGTCACACTTATCATAAATCAAAAACTTGAGAATAATTGAAACAAATTCCACCTTAAGTTTAATTACCCTTTTAAAGTTAACTTTAGTCTCAAAATCTTATAAGCATCATGTCTAATAAACTACTTATATTTTATAGTTCACTTTGGTCTGTTTCCAAATAAGACCTAAAGCATCTCAAGAACAAACTAATCGAGCAAACACCAAGAAACATCGAACATATTATATTAACCATAAAGATTGTTTAAACCTTATCAAAGAAACCTTTTCTTCGAAGGTTATTCTTTTTTCCACTTCAAACAATAACTCTATAACAATTAGCTTCAACCCTTAAACAACCCAATACATATAATGTCATCATAATGACCAA
This sequence comes from Avena sativa, assembly GCA_916181665.1. Taxonomy (NCBI): domain Eukaryota; kingdom Viridiplantae; phylum Streptophyta; class Magnoliopsida; order Poales; family Poaceae; genus Avena; species Avena sativa. Next base: position 375,488,920 of record OV702285.1, on the reverse strand, counting down.
ATAGCAACTAATCTCAATCTTAGATTATTATGGCACTATACTTTTATATCTTATATATCAAGACATAAGTTCCCTACAAATGTATTTCTTATGAAGTAAAATTTAAGGATGAACCAACTCTTAAAACAATCACCTAAGTTCAGTTCACTTAAAGTATTGGGGATACACTTTGGAGTTTTATAAAAGTGCATAACATTACTTATGCATAATAGCATATTTATTCTTTAAACATTAGTCCTTACCGGACCAATGATGCTGATTTCAGATATTGGATCTTCTATTGTCTCGAAGATTGTGATTGCATAATCTTGCAATCACAAAGGAAGTTCACACTTGCTCATGTCCTTTGATTATTTTTTGTGAAGTATTTTCAAAATCCAGTGTTGTCATCACCTGCATTTCAAAAAGGTCAGAAAAATACCATTTTCATAATAATATGATTATAGGTTATTTACCACGAGGTAATAACCTACTATGAAAGTTCCGGTGGTAAAGCAACATATGATCTAGGACTTAACAACCAATGTCGCTAGTGATTCTTGCGCCGTATATCACGCGTTAACCATGAGATTTGGAATGGGACGGAGAAGTCAGCTGTATCTTCTTCCTCTCGCATGTAGCCAGATGTGCAGGTCGTGGTTGTTATCCTTGTAGCGTGCATTAATTGGTAATTCATAGAGGATATGTAGCATATGGGTGGGAACCCTCAACTTCGCATGATAGTTCTGGCATCTGACGGTGTGTACTAACCATTGTCATAATTCAATGGGTGGGTATGGCGTACACCAAGGAGACATGAGGGGTCGCGAAGGGGGTAATGATTGGCTTGGATCATCTTCTAGGCCCCACACCATAGGAAGTGTGGACGGGAAAGATCGCCCGGTTGTGAAATAAGGATTTGATCTCTCATGGGTAAAGTAACACACCTGTACAGAGTGTAAGAACTGTAACTTGCTACTCCCTGTTCCGGGAAGGAGCTGTGAATGCTGCAGGAAAGGAACTCCATGATAGTTCTGGTAAACCTGTGAAGGCTGACGGACATAGTTTTTGAGAATAAAATCAACCTTTGAAGAATTGTTTACGAAAACCTGCATTGTCTACGACCTATGGCCTGTGGCTGTAGCTAGTGCATCAGACACTCCTTTCTAGTGAACTTGCCTAGCACGATCATACTCAACGTATCCTCTTAAGCCTTGCAAGATTCTGAAGCCAATACAGACGATGTCAACAAAAACTTATGATCTAGGGAATGGTCATCAACATATCAAGTTCTTCAATGAAGTCAATGAAGTCAACATATACATCAACTAAAGTGAAGTCGAAGTTGCTGATTAGATAGGAATACAATCTATATCCATAGAACCTACTTCTGTAGAATATTGCAATAACAGCAATGCAATCCAAATAGTTAGATGCTAATATTATTAGCATAATAGTTATGAGTTGATTATTTATGATTCTTCTTTGTAATAAGTTTCTTTCTCTCTCTTTAACATAGAGTGATATCTGGATCTTTTGTAAATAGTCAAGTTGAAACCTATAGTCATGTCTTGGACCTGTTGTGTTTCTGTGGTACCACTCCGAGGGATGTAATACTAATGAACGGTGTTTCATTGGTGTTATGTCAATGACTATAGTGTACTACATCATGCAGTGGTATGCTAGGTCACAGCAAGGGGCTACTAAGGTAAAGCCTCGCCATGGTCTTGTTTGTAAAAGGACTTGATCGTGGATTATGGGTAAAGTGCACAAACTCTTGAGAGTAATAATTTGATCGATCAACCGTGTTTACGAAGAAAGAACAATTTGAGAGTCTGAAGGATGGAGCCTTTGAAGGATCTTCCTCTCTCTCTTTTCTAAACAAAGTTTTGAAACCCCATGGCGTGAGTAATATCGCCAATGGGTGGGGTTTTGGGACTTGGTGATTAATATTCAAGTGTTAGGTTGTTTGGACACTTGGTGAACAATATCCTCATGTTCCATTCGACCCTATTTTACTTAAGCAAATGTTTACAAAGTAGGATAAAACTCTTCCTATTTTCTTCTTACTTAGAAAAAATTAGCTTAATGCAAATGAAACCCAAAGCCTAGTCTATCCTCATATGTAGAGTTAGCCTTATTATTTCCTTGGTGTAATTTCCCAATACATTCAAAGTATTAACGAACTCATTTGGTTGCACGTTTCATGTGCATAGAATTTGGAGATCGTTGAAAGGTGCGCTAGGATCGCGGGTCTTCACTCAACCTGTCTGTGGCATTGATGGGACTCCAAGTTGTATTTACATTGCTTTTGTTGTAATAATGTGAACTCAAGATTATTCGATTCATGTAATAAAGACTTGTATTTTACATGATATTTCATCGACTATGAGTGCTAGCTGTTGATCTAGGGACTAGCATGTTAATCACAGGGACTTAGGATCTTTCTCGATCCGATGTTACTACAAATGGTATCAGAGCACATGTTGATTGTAGATCGTGACGCTAGCATCAGAAAAACCAAAGTTATTTAAGAAAACAATCATACTTCTCATCATTTATATTTTGTGTTTTAAAATTCTTTAGTCTTTTCTTTTGAACATTAGAGATGCCCATTTCAAGAAGAAACTTCTCTCAAGACTACACTTCCAAATAAGATCTTCTCAACATTTCTGTCAAGTCGGGAATTGAAGATCTCTATAGGAGATGTTCTAAGACTGAAGCTACGAGAATTGAATACTTCAAATCTACAAGTATCGAAGACTTAGAAGGCCTTAAGACAAGTATATTAAAAGATTGAAGATCATGAAGAGCATGAAGAAGAGAACAAAGAATTTTGAAGACTCAAAGCCTCAAAGGTTTCAATTGACCTATTAGGAACCAAAACTGGATAGATTCCGCTACAATCTTAGATGCGATGATTTGTTTGTTGTCCATTTTATGGTCTTGTGTATAGCAACAAATAAAACTTATATCCAAAATACAATTTGTTTGTATGGTATACCTGTATCCACTCTAGATTCAATTCTTCCCTATCTTAAACCCATGAAGCGAGAAGAATGAATTCAAGACATGCATACGATGCAAAGGATGCCAATGTGAATGCAAATAAGATATTCTACCATATATATGAACAACTACACACAAAGAACAAAACAAATGGGGGATGATGCACCAAGACTTCGAAGACCGACAAGAAGAAATCATCATTTCAAGGTGTTACTTGTTGGAGATATGCCCAAAAGGCAATAATAAAAGTAGTTATTATTATATCTTTGTGTTCATGATAAATGTTTACATTTATGATATAATTGTATTAACCAGAAACATTAATACTTGTGTGATTTGTAAACTTGTTAGAGTCCCTAGTATAGCCTCTTTATAATACTAGCTTGTTGGTTCATAGATGATCATGGTTTCCTGATCATGAACATTGAGATGTTATTAACAACAAGATCATATCATTAGGAGAATGGTGTGATGGACATACTCATGTAGATAAGAGTAGCATAAAGATCAAGTCATTTCAATAGTTTGTTTGCTATAAGCTTTCAGATACATAGTAACCTAATTCCTTCGACCATGAGATCATGCTAATCGCCATCACCGAATGGATGGTTTGATTACATCAATCACCAATTTGTAACCGGTGGTTATAAAGGTGGCATTGAGTGTTCGGAAAGTATGTGTTGAGTCACATGGATCAAGAGTGGGATTTGTCCATCCATATGACAGATAGATATACTCTGGGCCCTCTCGGTGGAATGTCATCCAATTAGCTTGCAAGCATGTGACTAGCTCACAAGGGATCACATATCACAAGAATGAGTAAAGAGTACATATTGGTAACGGGGTTGAACTACGTATATAGATATACCGACAATCATACCTCGGATAAGTAAAATATCGCGAGACAAATGGAAATTGGTATCGTATGTAAATGGTTCATTTGATCACAAATTAATCATAGAAATATGTGGGAGCCATATGAATTTCCAGATTCCTCTATTGGTTATTGATCAGAGAAGAGTCTCGGTCATGTTTGCATAGTTCACGACCCTTCGGGAGACATATTTAAGGATTCGATGTTGTTTAGTAGATATGGAATGTGAGTAAGAAGACCGAATGTTGTTCGGAGTCTCGAATGGGATCTGGGATATCACGAGGAGATCCAGAATGGTCTGGAGAATAAGATTCATATAAGGAAAGTCCAATTCCGGAGTTAGGGAATGATTCCGGTGTTTTCACCGGAATGATCTAAAAGGGTCTAGAAGGTTCACCAAACAGGAAGGGGAAGGGTATATGAATGTGTCATGACTAAGTGGAATGATTGAATCATGTCCTAGGTCACCTAGCTGGGCATTTAAAATAAAGAAATCAAACTCGAAAATTGAAAGTCAAAAGGCAAGTTTGAATATTTAAACTGGGACAATTGTTCCTCGTGGAGGGACGAGAGGAAATGTCAACACCCGGATTTTTAATCCCAGAAGCATGTTATGCCATACATCGCAATCCTAGGATTATCATTTTTGCGAGACATAACAGATTTGGATATCATAGTACATCATCCATTACAAACCATACATAAGGTCTTACACAAATAAGGATCTCATGATCCAGTTCTTAATACAACTCAAGCAGCGGAATAACGTAAACATAATGATAGCATGGGCGAAGCTCCATCTTCAGGGTCACAGGCAATGCTGACGATGGGAGATGATCCTAGTTGTCGTAACCTTCCTGCGGTCTGTCATCCTGATATTCCTCTTCATAGTCTAGCCACGGGAATAGCTAGGGACAAGACATGAGTACTCTTTAAGTACTCGCAAACTAATACTAACAAGAGAAGGGTTTTTGAATAGGATATACTCAGCTCTAGGGTTGTTTTGCAAAAAGCAAAATTTACCTCTACTAAGTTCAAAAGCAAAGAAAGCTAGTTGAAAGTTTTATAACACCTAAGTGGGAACTTGAATTTCATATCACAACTCTGTTGTGGTCAAGTCAAAGTCATAAACCATTTCATAAGTCATTTTGAAAAAAACATCTAAAGATAGAACAATATGGCCACTCCAAATGTCCATAACCGCGGACGCGGCTATTCGAATAGTTTGACACTCTGCAGAGATTGTACACTTTCACCACAACATTCAATACATCCGTCAGGAACAATCCTGAATTCACCATACTCAGTATGCGGATAATCAATCCTAACCTTTCAATTACAAGCCCTAGTATAGGCACATCTCATGTGAGTTTGGCCTCCCAACCATGACCAACTGTCATCTTGGGAACTGCACAGGTGGACAATCTTCACAAGGTAGCCTCAGCTCAGAGCTTGGCCGCTAAGGGAACCCATACTAAGGTAAATAAATTTCCAGTCAAGCCCTACCCAAATTTCGGGTATTGCGGTTGTATGGTAAAATTGGAATGGTATCGCATCCAGAAAACCATCAGTTTTATAAAGGGCTAAGGATCATGCCTCAACATTTTCTTCATCAAAATCATCTGGTGTTCGAGAACACATGTCAAAACATTTTTGTAGAATGACTCATCATTCTAAGGTTTTCATAACCATTTTCACCAGGTGTTCCCATCTAAAGTTGATCATGTTTTAGACCTAGCACTAGCATCTACAAGTGGGGGTAAATACTAATGATGGGTAATAAACTAGTGGGGATTTACTAATTTCAATCTCATGCCTTAGGATGACATCAAGATTATCTAACTTAGGCCAAATTTTATGCTCTTTATGCTACATTTAGTTATCTTTCTGGAATCTACAAGTCACTAAGTAAACTATAAGAGAAAGCTTTGATAAAGAAAATGAAGTATTAAGCTTGCAAGTAAATCTAGGATTGGGTATCAAGTGGTGTAAGCTTGCTAAGTTGCAAGTGTTAGCTTGCTCAGTTAATAGCTTGCTAAATCATCTAGTAGTATTAGGCTTGCATAAGTAGGGTATCTTGCAAGTGTTAGCTTGCCTTGTGCAGAGCAGTGGTTGAAGTTCTCCTCGGCTTCTTCCTCGTAGTATCCTCCTTCCTCCTCGTATCCTTGGTCAGTACTAGCGTCTATAAATAAATACGAGGTACACAATCACCAAACAATACTTAACTATTTCTAATCATCACGCAAAGGTTCACACTAGATGATCTATCATCATCACTAACATTACAAGATTAAAGCACTTGTCCCATTTATTTTATTTTGAGAAAAGTAATTTCTACTCATTGAAAAACAACTTAAGATTTAATATTCTCCAACTCAAACATGGGATCATGTTGACACATTTAATCACCACATATTCCAGTACATGGGAATGTGATTTAAAGTGGTGTCACAATTTAATAAGGTTTACCCTTTTTATTTTATTTAATTAAAGTGACTAGAAAATGCCTATGTGGCATTATTTTATTACTTGATCATTATTTCTGTAAGTAAACCTATATATTTTTATATATTCTGAAATGTATGGTCAGATGTGATTTTTGAGAGTTGGAATCAACTCAAAAGCTTTTATGGTTGAATTTTGAAAAATGTTTGAATGCAGAAAAGCTTGTGCCTTGTTATTGTTACCATGGTTGATCTACAATTCTAAATGGTCTGAATCCAACGGGCTTGGATTAAGCATTCCAGTACCTTTCTAACAAAATTGGTTTCATGCATTTTGGTTAAAGAATCGAGCTGGGTTGATTTTTGAATGTAGGTACAGAACTGTGTTTGAAATTAAATGAATAAAAGTAAATTTGAATTTTTGGGTCGTGTGGGATGTTTAACTGGGTCGGTCCACTACGCACAGCGCACACGCGGGCTGGTTAAGTGGTTGTCCCCACATGTCAGTGAGACAGTGAGGGACGAAGCGGTACAGGGTGATCTAGGCCACACGATCTAACTCTAATCGAACGGCTCTGGTCATCGTCCACGTCGGGTAGCGCCGGCGAGACAGAACCCTAGCGCGACCGGTGGGAGTCATGGGAGGCTCACTTGGGGCTCAGTTGATGGTCGGCGATGGGAGCGAACGACGAAGCCGACGATGGCGGTTCTCCTGGTACCGGCAGCTTCTCCCGGGGCGGCTCCAATGGACGGTAACTCTTCTCCTCTACAGCCGCGAACTCCGGTGAAATTCTGGCCACCTGGTGCTCTCCTTGCTCCGGGAGTGAGTGGATGTGATCAGTGAGAGGTGGGGAGTAAACTGGTGTGAAAAAAATGAGCGGGGGAGGTCTCCTTTTATAGTGGCTGAAGGCGACCGACGGGCGCGGGCTGAGCTCGTCATGGTCGACGGCATAGAGGGCTAATGGCATGGGCGACGGTAGGGAGCAGTGTTGTGCTCCCTGGCGAAGCTCAACGGCGCGGTGGCGAGGCGTGGGGCGGTGCTGATCGGTCGGAACGCGTCGGTGCTCTGGGCGGGTCCGACGACGAATTTAATGGCGCACAGGTGCTCCGTGTCACGCAGCGGCGAACGAGGTTGTCTGGCGGGGTGCTGGAGTGTTGGCGATCACGCACGCAAGCGGAGAGGGTGGCATGCTCTCGTCTCACGCGCAAAGAGGATGGTCGTGTTCTTGGCGGGTGGTCCAGTGGCTGGCTGCGATCGGGGCTGGGATAGGGAGTTGCGGTGGACGGTGATGCGTGTTCCAGACGAGGTTGGCGAGGCTAGTTCTTCCTCTAGCTCGCTGGCGACATTGGGGATGGCAAATGCGCTCGGCATAGTCACCATTAATGGCTATGCCAAGCTCATAGTGGTGATAAGGCTTGTTAATTGGGCTAGATCATCTACTGAGAGTGTAGTGAGAGATAGAGAGGGAACAAGGTTGGCCAAAATCACTGCTCACTATAGTGTTTGTTGTTTGTTTGTTTGATGCCAGCAAGGTGTTTGATAAAATGGCCGAAAGAAATTCAAATTTCAATTTTGGATTCAAACTTGGTGGGTTAGCTAGGCACATACTAGGGAGTCTTTGGTTACTTGGATTAGTCAAGGGGTATTGGTTTGGTTGGGTTTTGAAAATGTAGGATCTTCACATATGATGGAGATTTAGTTTTTACTTGTGATTTGAATGAGGTTGCCAAATGTTTCTCCAAGTTTGAAATGTGGGCTTTGCTTCACTTTTACTTGGTCTAGCAAGGGGTGAAAAGAATTGGAAAAGTTTCTATTTGAAATCTTGTACTAGAAACACTCAAAGTGACCTAGTGAGCAAGATTGGCAAAAATTTCCATTTGCCTTAATTGATTTGTTTTTTATTTTATCTTTATTTGTTTCTGCTTGGAAATGTTTTATATGATGTTATTTTCATCTTTAAACCATTTCTTGATATTTAGGTTAATCACACAAGTTCATTCATGCATTTATCAAATCACCACATACACATACAATCATATGATTTAAATTAATCAAAGTTTTTGTTAACCCTAATTTTAGTGATTAGAGTTTGATGATCATTGTTTTATTTTTTTGGGATGTTAAAGGAACCTCATCTCCCTCCACCACGCGCGCCAAGGATAGGGAGTTGGGGGAGGATACGGCCTCCTCTCCCATAGCTGCCCCTCCCTCTCATAAAAAGAGGGGAGGGGCTGCCCCCCAAGAACACCACAAACCCTAGCCCCCTAGCCGTCGCCGTCGTGTCACCGCCTCACTAGACGCCGCTGGCCCCACCTCCTCCTCTTCAGCCTCTAAACCCTAGATGGCAAGGAACCCCTCTACTCCACCTATCTGCACCGGCTTAAGGAGAAGCCCTGCGGGATCTCCCCTCTAATCTCCGACACCACGCTGTCGTGCTGCCAGAATCGCGAGGAGAGAGCTACAACTTCTACTGCCTGCTGGAAAAAGGGAGAGGAAGGTCTTCATCGAGTACCGCACGTGTGACCAACTGTGGGAGCGCTGCTGGAACTCGACGCCCGAAGGATTGTCTACGCGATCTTGAGATCGGCAAGTGAACGACTACATCACCCATGAGAATCTGCTCTCATTAACCACTTTGGAATCTTCGAGGGTGAGTACTCTATCGACTCGTTGCTACAATCTAGTAGATAGATCTTGGCTTGTGTGTGTTCATGCGATAGAATTTTTTTGTTTTTCATGCTACGAACCCCTACAGTGCTATCAGAGCTGTCTCTATATGTAGATCCGTTGCACGAGTAGAACACAATGGTCATTATGGGCAGTGGTGCTTTTATTATCAATTGCTTCTTGTGCACTTTGCATGTAGCGGTATGGTGGGATGAAGTGGTCTGGGCTAATCTTATATGGCATCGTTCATGAGACTTGCTCCACGCTCAACATGCAACTTGTATTGCATAAGTGGCTTTGCGGGTGTCTGTCTCTCCCATCATAGTAAAGATTGAATTTACAATGGGCACTTGATAGTTCAACCATCAACGTTGTGGTTCTTGTTCGTAAGATAGAATGGTACTTATTAAAAGACCCAAACCACGTAAAATATGCAAAGAAAATTAGAGGCGTCTAACTTTGTTTTGCAGGGGTGTGCTATGATGTGATATGGCCATGATTGTGGTTATATATGATGTATGCAATGTTCCTTATTGTAAGTCGGCAACCGGCAGGAGCCTTATGGTTGTCTTTTTAATTTCGCTAAGACCTGCGTGTCTATTATTCAAAGTACTTGTAATAGTTGATGGTGGTGGACAACAACCATGGAGCAGTTCCATTGACCTTGATGCCACACCGATTATGATGGAGATCATGTTCGTGTTTGAAGATGGAGATCCGAAGCACAAGAAGAAAGGCCATATCATATCACATATTTTGAATTGCATGTGATATTAATCCTTTTATGCACCTTGTATTTCTTTGATCGCGACAGTAGCAGAATAAGATGATCCCTCTCACAAAATATCAAGTTATAAAGTGTTCATCCTTAGTAGGCACTGTTGCCAAGAGTCGTTGTTTCGAAGCACCGCATGATGATCGGGTGTGTTAGATTCTACGAGGGTATACAATGGGAGCAAGACAGTTTTGCTCATGCGGAAACTAAGATTTAATCTTGACGAGCCTAGCATGTATAGACATGGTCTCGGAACAAGGATCACCGAAAGTTAAATCATGAGTCATATAGTAGATATGATAAACATGTTGATTGTTCGCATTTGAAGCTACATTATGTCTCGTGATGATCGTACATGATGTAGTGGTTTTGGTTTGTGTGATCACTAAACCAATGCAGGGATATTGTTTTGAGTGGGAGTTCACCTAGATTAATTTAACTATTAATTAGAACTCAATTTTTCATAAACTTAGTCTAAACTATTGCAAATATGTTGTAGGTCAATGGCGGCCCTACCATCAATTTTAATGCGTTCCTAGAGAAATAAAAGTTGAAAAACAATGGAAGTAACTTCGCGGATTGGTTCCAAAATTTGGATTCTTTTGAATTGCCATGGTTCTGTGTTTCTTTGCTTGTAAAATGATTCTTAGGTGAAATAAACATCATCTAAACAATCCCCAAACTTTTCCCAAAGACAAACAAGTCAAAACAAACAAATTAAGTGAATGGTCACTTTGGCCAAATTAACTCCCATGCCTACTTTGGCTATCCTAAACTATCAGAACTTAACAAAAACATGTATATATCTTTGCACCCCTTGATAGTACTCATAACAAGGTACCAAGGCCCACTTTGTGATCATCCAAAAACATTTAAATGCTTAGTTTAAATGACAGTTTAAAATTGAATCTATTTCATATGGGAAGATCTCACTATTTAAAAAACCACTCAAACAAGCTCAATTTTCAAAACCCAAGCATCCACAGAATCCTCAACACATGCCTAGCAAACCCACCAAAAATCTTTTCAAAATTCAAAACTTAAGTTAATGCGGCCATTTCATCAAACAGGTTGCAGATTCAAATTAACAAAATCAAAAACACTATGTCGAGAAGTATTTTGGGCCAACCTTGTTCCCTCTCTGGTTACAACTAGCCTTAGTAGATCATCTAGCAACCTTACCTAACCTCTAGCACCACTGTAAGCTGGCCATTGTCATCAATGGAGAGCAGGCCGAGAGAACACTTGTCACCCTAGTATGGACAGCAAGCTAGGAGAAGAACTAGTCGTGCCAACCTTGTCTAGCATGCAGCCCATGCCTCACCGCCCCCTCTCGACCAGGCCTAGCTCGAAGACAGCGACCAAAACCGCCAGGAACGCCGCGCCCGTGCCGCTGTCGACCATGCCAACGTGCACCGCAGAGCACGCGTCGTTCCCACGCAACCCGACCACCTCGAGCCCTTGCCGCCCGCCAGCATGCACCCCATCGTCCCAGGAGACCACCAGACATGTTCGTTTCACCGCCCGTACCCCGTAGCCACCGCTCGCCGCGGAGTTCGCCGGCTCTGCCTCGCAGAGCACCGCGCGTTCCCGACCATTCTCCACCGCCCCTACACGCGCATTTATGCTCTAGAGCATCGCCAGGAGACCACCCGTCGATCACCAACCACAGCCATGCCCCTAGCCACCCGTAGCCGTGTCGCCACCGTCGCTTGCCCATCCCTCTTGGTCTCGCCGTCGAGCCTATAAAAGGAGACGGCCCCCGCTCGACTTCTTCACACCATCTCACTCCCCTCACCTCACTGATCATTCCATCCCTTAGTCGGAGCACGAGGAGAAGTAGCTCGCCGGAATTGCGCCGGAGCAAGCCGCCTCTAGAGAAGAAGGGAGCCGTTGATTTTGACCACCCCCGGAGCTGCCACGACCACCCCTGAGTTCGCCGTCGTCGACTTCGTCGTTTGCCCACCTCGCCGTCGTCAATAGAGCCCCGGTATGCCCCCTATGCACCCCCACCGAGCCGCTAGGGTTCGAGCTCGCCGGTGACATGTTCATCGTCGACGACGACCCTTAGCCGTTGATCTCACTTCTAATCCAACCCACCACATCGCCCCGTATTGCTTCGCGTTTTATGAGCCACTAACCAGTAGACCCCCCCTGTCAGTTGATACCCGCGCTGTGGAGTGACACTGGGCCGGGCCAATAACCCTTCCCGCACAGCCCACTCGTTTGAATTTAGCTTTTTCTATTTATATTCAAACTCAGTTTTGTACCTAGTTTTAAAAATCAACCCAACTCAATTCAGTGAACAAAATTGCATGAAACCAATTTTGTTAGAAAGGTATGAAATGATTAATCCAAGCCCGTTGGATTCAAATCATTTGGATCTGTAGATCAACCTTGGTAAAAATAACAAGGCAGAAGATTTTCTGCATTCAAACATTTTTCAAATTTCAACCATAATATCTTTTGAGTTGATTCCAACTCTCAAAAATTACATTTGACCATACCTTTCAGAATATATAAAAACATATGGGTTTACTTACAGAAATAAATTTCAAGTAATAAAATAATGCCACATAGGCATTTCTAGTCACTTTAATTATTTAAAATAAAAAGGTTAAACCTTATTAAATTGTGACACCACTTCAAATCACATTATCATGTACTGAAATATGTGGTGATGACATGGATCAACATGATCCCATGTTTGGTTTGGAGAATATTAAATCTTAAGTAGTTTTTCAATGAGTAGAAATTACTTTTCTAAAAATAAATAAATAAATAATACAAATGCTTTATTCTTGTAAGGTTAGTGATGATGCTAGATCATCTATCGAAAACCTTTGTGTGATGATTGAAAATAGTTAAGTATTGTTTGGTGATTGTGTACCCCGTATTTATTCGTAGACGCTAGTACCGACCAAGGATACGAGGAGGAAGGAGGATACTACGAAGAAGAAGCCGAGGAGAACTTCAACCACTGCTCTGCTCAAGGAAAGCTATTAACTTAGCAAGCTAACACTTGCAATTATGAAAGTTAGATAGCCTATGCAATGCACTAAGCATGCTTGGTTAGACATATTTGATGATACCCAATCCTAGTTTTACTTGCAAGCTTTCTACTTTATTTCTTTATCAAAGCTACTACTTAGGGCTTACTTAAGTGAATTGTAGATTCTAGGAAGATAATTGAAGGTTGCATAAAGATCATTAAATTTGGCCTAAGCTAGATAATCTTGATGTCATCCTAAGGCATGAGATTGTACTTAGTTAAACTCCACTTGTTTACCACCCCTCATTAGTACTTAGCCCCACTTGTAGATGCTAGTGCTAAGCATAAAAATTGATCAACTTTACATGGGAATACTTGGTGGAAAATAGTTATGAAAACCTTAGAATGACGAGTCATTCTACTGAGATGTTTTGACATGTGTTTCCGAACACCAGATGATTTGGATGATGAAAATGTTAAGGCATGAGCCTTAGCCCTTTATAAAACTGATGGTTATCTGGATGCGATACCATTCCAATTTTACCGTACAACCACAATACCCGAAAATTGGGTAGGGCTTGACTGCAAACTTATATACTTTAGTATGGGTTCCCTCACGGACAGGGTCTGAGCTGAGGCTACCTTGTGAAGATTGTCCACTTGTGCAGTACCCAAGATGACAGTTGGTCATGGTTGGGAGGCCAAACTCACAGGAGAGGTGCCTATACTAGGGCGTGTAATTGAAAGGTTAGGATTGATTATCCGCATACTGAGTATGGTGAATTCAGGATTTATTCCTGACGGATGTATCGAATGTTGTGGTGAAAGTGTACAATCTCTACAGAGTGTCAAACTATTCGAATAGCCGCGTCCGCGGTTATGGACAGTTGGAGTGGCCATACTGTTCCCCTGTTAGATGTTTTTAAAATGACTTGTGAAATGGATTGAGAATTTTACTTGACCACAACGGAGTTGTGATATGAAATACAAGTTCCCACTTAGGTGTTATAAAATTCAACTAGCTTTTCTTGCTTCTGAACTTAGTAGAGGTAAATCTGGATTTTTGCAAAACAACCCTAGAGCTTAGTGTTCTACTACAAAAACCCCCTTCACTTGTTAGTATTAGTTTGCGAGTACTTAAAGAGTACTCATGGCTTTGTCCCTAGCTATTCCCTTGGCTAGACTATGAAGAAGAGTACCAGGACGAAGGACCCCAGGAAGGTTACGACAACTAGGATCATCTCCCATCGTTAGCATTGCTTGTGACCCCGAAGATGGAGCTTTGCCTACGCTACTTTTATTATTACGTTATTCTGCTGCTTGAGTTGTATTAAGAACTGGATCATGAGATCCTTATTTGTGTAAGACCTTATGTATGGTTTGTAATGGATGATGTACTGTGATATCCAAATCTGTTATGTCTCGCCAAAATGGTAATCCTAGGATTGCGATGTATGGCATAACAGGCATCTGGGATTAAAAATCCGGGTGTTGACAAGTTGGTATCAGAGCCATCCTGACCATAGGAGACCCTAGTTAGACTGGACGTTTGAATCAAAAACTTAGTTTCAAAACCAAAGGAAACAAATATTTACAAAAACTTATTCCCATTCTTATCACCTTGTTTCTTTCATAAAAATTCATGTTCCTCAAAAACTCTTACCAAATACATAAAAGTTGACACACTTGATCACTCTACTAACTTACTCATCCTATACTCTTATAGATGGACGTGAAGTACAACAAGTTTTATCAGTTGGGGAATGGAGGAGACCTCATCTTTGAGAGGGATTTGGACCAGATTTCGGAACTTCTAGAGCGTCCGCACCCCGAGTTCTTCGAAGCTCAGCTCAATGATCAAGGAGGAGAAGATCTGCAGTGGCTAATTGTTGCAAGTCTCCGAGGAAATATTGAACCTCCCACTGTCGAGGGAATTCAGTTAACCTTAAGATAGAACAACTGGCTCGATGGACTTGCCAGAGCCATGCAGGAAGCTCTTGCCCGTCTGTGTGGGCAGAGTATCAACCAGATCAAGGGTACCTGCTTTGAGTTTTGTCCAAGGCGTGATGCTATGGGACAGCCACTGGAAGCCCCATACCACCACGAGCTGAAGACTCATTTGGACCACCTTAGCTTCATGATGTATGATCATCAGCAGGAATTGGATAATTGCCGTGACTACTCCAACCACAAGTCCGCCATCATCAAGACAAAGCATCAGACCATCGCCATGCTAGCGAAGGATCGCAAGTCTCGCCGCCGTCAGCTCGACAAGAAGGAGCGCATCATTGCCCGTCTTCGCCACCGTATCTCGGATTTGGAGGATACTATCCTCGAGAGAGACATGCAGTTGGAGGAAATAGAGAATGCCGGAGAGGATCTTCGTGGAGACCCCTACTCCTATCTCAGCGATGATGATGATTTTCTGGAGGATCAGGCTATGGACTTCTTCACCGATGAGGATGATTTTGCCTTCATCGATGATGACAAGGATGATGAGGATGACGACTACACCGACTCCGAGGAGTAGTAGCACTTGAGCACTAGCGTAGTGAGTTGTTTTCGGTCCGACTGTATCGTAGTTTCCAGAATGGTTCTTAAAACCATCTGTTTTTCCTGTTTTGTGGTGTGTGTTTGTGTTGTGTTCTATGAATGAATGAATGAAAAGCAAGTTGCTAGAAAATCTGAGTCAAACTTTAAAAACTTTTCAAAGTCCTTGAATATTAGAAATTTCTCTATTTTCTCATGATCTATCTCAATCTTTAGATGCCACGCAGAGGAAGTGGTTCATCCCCGGACCCGATGTTGCAGATCCTGCAAATGTTGGTTTCTGACCGCGAAGTTGAAAGAGCCGAATGTCAAGCCAACCTAGCCACCCTTCAGAAGATAGCCCAGCTGGCCCACAACAATCAAGGCGAAGGAAATCAGGACAACCATGGATCTAAGCTCAAGAATTTCCAGAACACCAACCCACCTGTTTTCACTAAATCCGAAGAGTCCTTAGACGCCGATGATTGGCTGCAGACCATGGAAAACAACCTGGAAGTCGCCGGAGTGGAAGCTAATGAGAAAGTTCTGTTCGCCACCCACTATCTAGCCGGAGATGCAAGAGCATGGTGGAACAGCGTTCGTGCAATGACCGGAGGACAAATGATGACGTGGGAGGAATTCAAGGTCAAGTTCAAAAGAACCCATGTGCCACCGGGTTTGATCAAGAGAATGAGAGATGAGTTGAGAGAACAGAAGCAAGGAAGGATGACCGTAGTGGAATACTGGGACAAATTCTTGTCATTATCTACGTATGCCCCGGATGAGATCGACACGGAAGCCAAGAAGAAAGAAAGATTCCTGAATGGTCTGCACGATGAGATGCAGACTATGTTGGTCGATATCCCCTTTGCTGATATTGAAGCCCTTGTCGACTCTGCCATCCAGATGGAAGGAAAGATCAACCAAGCCAATGAGAACCGCAAGCGTCGCATGATGCATCAGCCAGGAACCCATCAGACCCCAAAGTATCGCCCTAACCCATCTCCAGGATTTGCCCCGAGAACCAACAGAACCCTGATGAACCGTCCGACCTATCCCAACCGTGGAAACCCGAGGCCCAGAGGAAATCACAACAACCCCGGAAACTCTAGAAATTTCAACCGTGCACCACCCAAGTTCAACAACAATGCTACCGCCAACACACCAACCCTGCCCCGAGGACTGGAAGCAATGGTGTGCCTGTTGCAGCAAAGGACAAGTCGCAAGTGACTTGTTATGACTGTGGAAATAAGGGTCACTACTCCAATGAGTGCCCCAAGAAGAATGCCGCAGCCCCCAATGCCAATGCCCCAGCTCAGCAGCAGCGTCGTGTCCAGGGAACTCGCTCAACCGCAACGGCCGTCTTTTTCTCATGCATGCTGAAGAAGCCCAGGAAGCGCCAGACGTCATGCTGGGTATGTTTTCTGTTAATTCAGTACTTGCTAGAGTGTTGTTTGATTCTGGTGCATCACACTCATTTGT
This sequence comes from Avena sativa, assembly GCA_916181665.1. NCBI lineage: Eukaryota > Viridiplantae > Streptophyta > Magnoliopsida > Poales > Poaceae > Avena > Avena sativa. Next base: position 375,472,168 of record OV702285.1, on the reverse strand, counting down.
CACCGAAGAATTTGCATGCACTAGTAAGATTCAACCAACCAAACTGAAGCATGTTATGATTGTTCAAATCCCCGGTTCAACCACCAAAGCTAGCCAAATTTGCAAAGTAGTCCCTATCCGAATCCATGGCATAGATTTTTATGCTAATCTGATAGTACTTGGAACTAAAGGTTTGGAAGTAGTACTAGGAATGGATTGGATGTCCAAACATAAAGGATTGATTGAATGTGCCAAGAAAGCCATAACCATGACCAGTACAGCCGGAATATCAGTCGAGCATGTATCTAAAACCTTACCTCGTCAATTCAAGTGCAACAAGAGTATAGCCCAACCTACCATTGACCAAGTCCGGATAGTCTGTGAATACCGCGATGTATTTCCAGATGGTTTGCCCGGTATGCCCCCAGATCGGGATATCTAGTTTATCATTGAACTAATCCCCGAAACAGGACCCATAGCCCAGAGACCATATAGTATGAACCCGTCTGAACTAGCAGAACTGAAGAAGCAACTTGATGCCATGCTGGAAATTGGATTGATTCAACCAAGTGCGTCACCATGGAGATCACCTATCTTTTTCGTGGACAAGAAGGATGGAGGTAACCGTTTGTGTACGGATTATCAGAAGTTGAATGATGTCACTATCAAGAACAAGTACCCATTGCCCAAGATAGAAGATTTGTTTGATCAGTTGACCGGTGCCAAAGTGTTTTCTAAGATTGATCTTAGAACTGGCTATCATCAACTCAAGATTCGCGTAGAGGATATTCCAAAGACTGCCTTTACCACCAAATATGGATTATACGAGTATACCGTCATGTCTTTTGGATTAACCAATGCCCCCGCTTATTTCATGAATCTCATCAATAAGATTTTTATGGACTTCCTAGATAAGTTTGTCGTTGTTTTCATCGATGACATTCTGATTTACTCCAAATCAGAAGATGAACATGAGCTACACCTAAGGACCATTCTTGGAACCCTTAGAGAACATCAGTTGTATGCCAAGTTTAGCAAATGTGAATTCTGGTTACAGGAGGTAGGATTCCTCAGCCACATTGTATCAGCCGAAGGAATTGCCGTTGACCCTGCAAAGGTGAAAGATGTCGAAGATTGGCAAGCCCCCACCACTCAAACCCAAGTTCGTGCATTTCTCGGATTGGCGGGATATTACCGCAAGTTCGTAGAAGGATTCTCGAGTATCGCCAGACCCATGACCCAATTGTTGAAGAAGGACAAGAATTTTGAATGGACAGACAAATGTGAAGCGAGTTTTCAAGAACTCAAGAGAAGATTGATTTCAACCCCAATCTTAATCATGCCGGATATCACGAAGCCCTTTGACGTGTATTGCGATGCATCCAAGATCGGTCTCGGATGTGTGCTAATGCAAGAAGGCAAAGTTATATCTTATCTATCTCGACAACTGAAACAACATGAGCAAAATTACCCAACCCATGACCTCGAACTCGCAGCCGTAGTTCTAGCCCTGAAGACATGGAGGCATTACCTGATGGGAAATCGTTGTGAGATTTATTTGGATCACAAGAGCCTGAAGTATACATTCACACAGAAGGATCTTAATATGAGACAGAGAAGATGGATTGAGCTAATCAAGGATTACGACCTAGACATTCACTATCACCTTGGTAAAGCCAACGTGGTAGCAGATGCCCTTAGCAAATTGCCGTGCCGCCTGAACTCCATGATTTTAAAGGAGCAACCAAGTTTGCACAAAGAGATGGAAGATTTTCGAATGGAATTAGTGAGTGAAGGTTTTTTGGCTCGCATAGAACTTCAACCCACTTTGATCAACTAGATCAAAGAGGCATAGAAAGGAAATTCTAGTATCGACGGAATCAAGCGCCGTATTGGTACAGGCAAAGTACCCGGATTTACCAAAGACGAAGAAGGAGTTCTGTGGTACAAAGGACGCCTTTGTGTACCAGCAGATTCTGAGTTGAAAGAAGTGATTCTGAAGGAAGCTCATGATACTCTTTATTCTATCCACCCCGGAGGAACGAAGATGTATCATGATTTGAAAGAACAATTTTGGTGGAATAAGATGAAGAGATAAATCAGAAGCTATATCGCCAAGTGTGATATATGTCAGCGAGTCAAGGCGGGACATCAAAGACCCGCTGGATTGTTGCAACCATTGCAGATTCCGCAACGAAAATGGGATTCCGTTGGAATGGAATTTATCACCAGATTACCTACTTCTAGTAGGGGAAATGACTCTATCTGGGTCATAGTGGACAGATTGTCCAAAGTCGCCCATTTCTTACGCGTCAAGACCATATATCAGAGTTCGAAGCTAGCGGAGTTATACATCGATAGAATAGTCAGTTTGCATGGAGTCCCCAAGAACATCGTATCGGATCGAGGAACTCAGTTTACCTCGATATTCTGGAAGAAAGTCCAAGAAGGTTTAGGAACCCGACTAGATTTCAGCACCGCTTATCACCCTCAGACCGACGGACAAAAAGAGCGAGTAAATCAAATACTCGAAGATATGCTGAGAGCATGTGTGTTAGAATATGGATCTAAGTGGGAAGACTGTCTGCCGTTTGCAGAATTTTCATACAACAACAGTTATCAAGCTAGTTTGCAAATGGCCCCATTTGAATTCATGTATGGAAGAAAGTGTCGCACCCCTTTGAACTGGTTGGAAGTAGGAGAGAGTCAGATTTTCGGACCCGATATCCTACGAGAAGCAGAAGAGAAGGTTCACAAGATCCGTGAGCACCTCAAGACAGCCCAGTCAAGGCAGAAGAGTTACGCCGACAAGAGACTTCGAGACCTCGCCTTCAACATAGGAGATTTTGTGTATCTGAAAGTGTCGCCATTGAAGGGAATGCAACGTTTCCAACTGAAAGGAAAGTTAGCCCCCAGATATATCGTCCCCTTCAAGATTCTAAACAGTCGAGGAGAAGAGTCGGATCAATTGGAACTACCCGAAGAGATGTCAGCCGTGCACAATGTGTTCCATATCTCATTACTTCGCAAGTGCCTCGAAGTTCCGGAGAAGACTGAATTGTTCAAGAATATTGATCACCGGACCATAGAAATCAACGATGACCTGACCTATCCTGAAGTACCCATCCGTATTTTGGAAGAAGCTTTCAGAACCACCAGAACCCGAAGCATCAAGTTTCTCAAGATTCAGTAGAGCAACCACACAGAAGAAGAAGCTACCTGGGAGCGCGAAGATCACATCAGGACGGAGTTTCCCGATCTCTTCAAATCCTAGGTAATCTTTTGCGTCCTTTTTCAAATCTCGGGACGAGATTTTGTTTCAGGGGGGAAGGTTTGTCACATCCCAAAAATATTAAACTTGGATCATCAAACTCTAATCATCAAAATTAGGGTTACCAAAAACTTTTCCCATTTAAAAATATGAAAGCATTCATATGTGTGTGTATTAAAATTTGGATTATTTTGAATATCCATGGTTCTGTGTTTATTTGCTTGTAAAATGATTCTTAGGTGAAATAAACATCATCTAAACAATCCCCAAACTTTTCCCAAAGACAAACAAGTCAAAACAAACAAATTAAGTGAATGGTCACTTTGGCCAAATTAACTCCCATGCCTACTTTGGCTATCCTTAACTTTCAGAACTTAACAGACACATGTATAGATGTTTGCGCCCCTTGATAGTACTCATAACAAGGTACCAAGGCCCACTTTGTGATCATCCGAAAACATGTAAATGCTTAGTTTAAATGATAGTTTAAAATTGAATCTATTTCATATGGGAAGATCCCACTATTTCAAAAACCACTCAAACAAGCTCAATTTTCAAAACCCAAGCATCCACAGAATCCTCAACACATACCTAGCACACCCACCAAAAATCTTTTCAAAATTCAAAACTTAAGTTCATGCGGCCATTTCATCAAATAGGTTGCAGATTCAAATCAACAAAATCAAAAACACTATGTTGAGCAGTGTTTTGGGCCAACCTTGTTCCCTCTATGGTTACAACTAGCCTTCGTAGATCATCTAGCAACCTTGACTAACCTCTAGCACCACTGTAAGCTGGCCATTGTCATCAATGGTGAGCAGGCCGAGAGCACACTTGTCACCCCAGTGTGGACAACAAGCTAGGAGAAGAAATAGCCGTGCCAACCTTGTCTAGCATGCAGCCCATGCCTCACCGCCCCCTCTCGACTAGGCCTAGCTCGAAGATAGCAACCAGAACCGCCAGGAATACCACGCCCACGCCGTTGTCGACCATGCCGATGCGCACCACAGAGCACGCGCTGTTCCCACGCAACCCGACCACCTCGAGCCCTCGCCGCCCACCATCATGCACCCCACCGTCCCAGGAGACCACCAGACATGTTCGTTTCACCGCCCGTACCCCGTAGCCACCTCTCGCCGCGGAGTTCGCCGCCTCTGTCTCGCAGAGCACCGCGTGTTCCCGACCATTTGCCACCACCCCTAAACGCGCATTTAAGCTCTAGAGCATCACCAGGAGACCACCCGTCGATCGCCAACCACAGCCATGCCCCTAGCCGCTCGTAGCCGTGTCGCCACCGTCGCTTGCCCATCCCTCTCAGTCTCGCCGTCGAGCCTATAAAAGGAGACGACCCCCGCTCGATTTCTTCACACCATCTCACTCCCCTCACCTCACTGATCATTCCATCCCTTAGCCGGAGCACGAGGAGCAGAAGCTCGCCGGAATTGCTTCGGAGCAGGCCGCCTCTAGAGAAGAAGGGAGCCGTTGATTTCTACCACCCCCGGAGCTGCCGCAACCACCCCTGAGTTCGCCGTCGTCGACTTTGTTGTTTGCCCGCCTCGCCATCGTCACTGGAGCCCCGGTATGCCCCTATGCACCCCCACCGAGCCTCTAGGGTTCGAGCTCGCTAGTGACATGTTCATCGTCGACGACGACCCTCAGCCGTTGATCTCACTTCTAATCCAACGTACCACATCGCCCCGTACCGCTTCGCATTTTATGAGCCACTGACCAATAGACCCCCCTTGTCAGTTGAGCCCCACACTGCGGAGTGACACTGGGTCGTCCCAATAACCCTTCCCGCGCAGCCCACTTGTTTGAATTTAGCTTTTTCTATTTATATTCAACCTCAGTTCTGTACCTAGTTTCAAAAATCAACCCAGCTCGATTCAGTGAACCAAATTGCATGAAACCAATTTTGTTAGAAAGGTATTGAAATTCTTAATCCAAGCCCGTTGGATTCAAATCATTTGGAACTGTAGATCAACCTTGGTAAAAATAACAAGGCAGAAGCTTTTCTGCATTCAATTTTTTTTCAAATTTCAACCATAATAGCTTTTGAGTTGATTCCAACTCTCAAAAATCACATTTTACCATACCTTTCAGAATATATAAAAACATATGGGTTTACTTACAGAAATAATTTTCAAGTAATAAAAGAATGCCACATAGGAATTTCTAGTCACTTTAATTATTTAAAATAAAAAGGTTAAACCTAATTAAATTGTGACACCACTTTAAATCACATTCTCATGTACTGAAATATGTGGTGATGACATGGGTCAACATGATCCCATGTTTGGTTTGGAGAATATTAAATCTTAAGTAGTTTTCAATGAGTAGAAATTACTTTTCTAAAAATAAATAAATAATGCAAATGCTTTATTCTTGTAAGGTTAGTGATGATTCTAGATCATCTATAGAAAACCTTTGTGTGATGATTGAAAATAGTTAAGTATTGTTTGGTGATTGTGTACCTCGTATTTATTCATAGACGCTAGTACCGACCAAGGATACGAGGAGGAAGGAGGATACTACGAAGAAGAAGCCGAGGAGAACTTCAACCACTGCTCTGCTCAAGGCAAGCTATTAACTTAGCAAGCTAACACTTGCAATTATGAAAGTTAGATAGCCTATGCAATGCACTAAGCATGCTTGGTTAGACATATTTGATGATACCCAATCCTAGTTTTACTTGCAAGATTTCTACTTTATTTCTTTATCAAAGCTACTACTGAGAGCTTACTTAAGTGATTTGTAGATTCTAGGAAGATAATTGAAGGTTTCATAAAGAGCATTAAATTTGGCCTAAGCTAGATAATCTTGATGTCATCGTAAGGCATGAGATTGTACTTAGGTAAACTCCACTTGTTTACCACCCCTCATTAGTACTTACCCCCACTTGTAGATGCTAGTTCTAAGCATAAAACTTGATCAACTTTAGATGGGAATACTTGGTGGAAAATAGTTATGAAAACCTTAGAATGATGAGTTATTCTACTGAGATGTTTTGACATGTGTTTCCGAACACCAGATGATTTGGATGATGAAAATGTTAAGGCATGAGCCTTAGCCCTTTATAAAATTGATGGTTGTCTGGATGCGATACCATTCCAATTTTACCGTACAACCACAATACCCGAAAATTGGGTAGGGCTTGACTGGAAACTTATATACTTTAGTATGGGTTCCCTCACGGCCAAGGTCTGAGCTGAGGCTACCTTTGTGATGAACTACAACATGCAGCACATGGATAAGACGTTGCCAGAACTCTTCTCTATGTTGAAGTCTGTGGAAGTGGAGATCAAGAAAGAGCACCAAGTGTTGATGGTCAATAATACCACCAATTTTAAGAAGAAAGGCAAGTCTAAGAAAAAGGTAACCTTAAAGAAGGGCAGTAAGAAAGCTACTGCACCAGCGAAGAAGACCGAGGCTGGGCCTAAGCCTGATAATGAGTCTTTTACTACACGGGAGAGGGTCACTGGAAGCGAAATTGCCCCAAGTACTTGGCGGATCTGAAGAACGGCAACATCAATCAGAAAGGTATATCCGATATACATGTTATTGATGTGTACCTTACTATTAGTTATAGTAGTTCCTGGGTATTTGATACTGGTTCAGTTGGTCATATATGTAACTCGAACAGGTGCTGCAGAATAGACGGAAACTAGCGAAGAACGAGGTGACGATGCGCGTTGGAAATGGATCAAAGGTTAATGTGATTGCGGTCATCATGCCACCTCTGCATATACCATCAGGATTAGTTTTATTCTTAAATAATTGTTATTTGGTGCCTGCGTTGAGCATGAACATTATATCTGGATCATGTTTATTGCGAGACGGTTACTTGTTTAAGTCCGAGAATAATGGTTGTTCAATTTATATGAGTAATATGTTTTATGCACATGCACCTTTGATAGATGGTCTATTCTTGTTGAATCTTGATTGTAGTAATACACATGTTAATAATATTGAAACTAAACGTTTGAAATTGAGCGGTAATTCTACATGCATGTGGCACTTTCGTCTTGGTCACATTGGAGTGAAATGTATGAAGAAACTCCATTCCGATTGACTTCTTGAATCACTTGATTCTGAATCACTTGAAAGATGCAAAGCATGTCTGATGGGTAAAATGACTAAGACTCCATTTTCTGCTATGATGGAGCGAGCTACGGACTTATGAAAATCATACATATTGATGTGTGTGGCCCGATGAGTGTGGCATCGCGCGGTGGTTATCGTTATGTTCTTACTTTCACGGATGACTTGAGTAGATATGGGTATATCTATTTCATGAAACATAACTCTGAAACTATCGAGAAGTTTAAGGAATTTCAAAGTGAAGTGGAGAATCAACGTAACAAGAAGATTAAATTTCTGCGACCTGATCATGGAGGTGAATATCTAAGTTACGAGTTTGGCGAGCATTTGAAGAAATGCGGAATACTTTCACAATTGACACCGCCGGGAACACCACAACGTAATGGTGTGTCCAAATGTTGTAATCAAACTCTCTTAGATATGGTTCGTTCTATGATGTCACTTATAGATTTACCTTTGTTATTTTGGGGTTATGCATTAGAAATAGCCATATTCAATTTAAATAGGTCACCATCTAAACCCGTTGAAACGACGTCGTATGAATTATCATTTGGGAAGAAACCTAAATTGGCGTTCCTTAAAGTTTGGGGTTTCGAAGCTTATGTAAAGAAGTTACAACCCGACAAGCTTGAACCCAAAGCATAAAAATGCGTCTTCATAGGATACCCGAAGGAAACTATTAGGTATACCTTCTATCATAGATCCGAAGGCACAATCTTCATTGCCAAGAATGGATCCTTTCTAGAGAAGGAGTTTCTATCGAAAGAAGTGACTGGAAGGGAAGTAGAAATCAACAAGGTTGACGAACCTTCTCTCAGATTTGAGAGTAGCGCATCACCGAAAGAAGTTCCTATGGCGCCTACACCAATAAGAGATGAAGCTAATGATGATGATCATGAATCTTTGGTCGAAATTTCTACGGAACCTCGCAGATTGGCAAGAACTCATACCACTCCCGATTGGTATGATCCTGTTATGAGTGTCATGTTGGTGGACAACACCGATGACCCTGTGACATATGAGGAAGCGATGATGAGCCCAGATTCCAACAAATGACAAGAAGCCATGAAATCCGAGATTGGATCCATGTACGAAAACCAATTATGGTCTTTGGTGGACTTACCGGATGGCCAGAAGGCTGTCGAGAACAAATGGATTTTCAAGAAGAAAATAGATGCTGACAGTAATGTAACCTTCTATAAAGCTCGACTTGTCACAAAAGGTTTTCGAAAAATTAAAGGAGTTGAATACGATCAGACTTTCTCACCAGTAACATAGCTAAAGTCTGTGAGGATTTTGTTAGCAATCGCTACATATTATGATTATGAGATATGTCAGATGGATGTCAAAACAGCGTTCCTCAATGGAGACATTGATGAAGAGTTGTATATGGTACAACCCAAAGGTTTTTTTGATCCTAAAGATGCTAACAAGGTATGCAAACTTCAGCGGTCCCTTTATGGATGAAGCAAGCATCCCAAAGTTGGAATCAACGTTTTGGTAAGGTGATCAAAAGTTTTGGTTTTATACAAACTTATGGAGAATCTTGTATTTACAAGAAAGTGAGTGGTAGCTCTGTAGCATTCCTGGTACTATATGTGGACGATATATTGTTGATTGGGAATGATATAGACCTTCTTAAAAGTGTCAAAGATTATTTGAATAATAGTTTTTTCAACCGAAGATCTTGGCGAAGCTGCTTACATATTAGGCATAAAGATTTATAGAGATAGATTGAGACTCCTAATATCTCATTCATGGAGTACATATTTGGACAAAGTTCTAAAGAGTTTTGGAATGGAAGATAGCAAGAAAGGGTTCTTGCCCATGTTGCCCAATAAGACCTTGAGTAAAACTCAAAGTCCCTCTATGTCAGAAGATAGAGACAGGATGAGTAAGACTCCCTATGCCTCAGCCATAGGATCTATCATGTATGCCATGATATGTACTAGACCCAACATTTCATATGCTATTAGTTTGACTAGAATATATCAATGTGATCCAGGGGTGGGTCATTGTCCAGTGGTCAAAATCATCCTTAAGTACTTGAGAATAACTAAGGATATGGTTCTTTCTTATGGAGGTGATGAACAACTCATTATTAATGGTTACACCAATGCTAGTTGGAACACCGATCCGGATGATTCTAAATCTCAATCTAGATATGTATTTACTTTGAATGGTGCAGCAGTTAGCTGGTGGAGTGCAAAGAAAAGCGTTGTGGCGAGATATTCAACTGAATCGGAATACATAGCTGCTTCGGAGGCTTCACAAGAGGCGATATGGATGAAGGAGTTCATTACAGAGCTTGGTGTGGTTCCGAGTGCGCTTGACCCATTGTCTATCTATTGTGATAACATGGGCGCCATAGCCAATGCCTAGGAGCCAAGGTCACACAAGAAGCTAAAGCATATCAAACTATGTTTTCATGCTATTCGAGAGCATGTCCAAGATGGTGACATAAAGATTTGAAAAGTACACACAGGTCTGAATGTGGCGGATCCGTTGACTAAACCTCTCGTGAGGGCAAAACATGACCAGCACAAAACCGCCATGGGTGTTTGGTATATTACCATGTAATCTAGATTAGTTGACTCTAGTGCAAATGAGAGACTGTTGGATATATGCCCTAGAGGAAATAATAGAAGTAGTTATTATTATATCTTTGTGTTTATGATAAATGTTTATATTCATGCTATAATAGTATTAACCGAAAACATTAATACTTGTGTGATTTGTAAACTTGTTATAGTCCCTAGTATAGCCTCTTTATAATATTATCTTGTTGGTTGATAGATGATCATGGTTTCCTGGTCATGAACATTGAGATGTTATTAACAACAAGATCATATCATTAGGAGAATCGTGTGATAGACATACTCATGTAGATAAGCATAGCATAACGATCAAGTCATTTAAATAGTTCGTTTGTTATGATATTTCAGATACATAGTAACCTAATTCCTTCGACCATGAGATCTTGCTAATCACCATCACTGATGGATGCTTTGATGACATCAAACACCACTTCGTAATTGGGTGGTTATAAAGGTGGCATTGAGTGGTCGGAAAGTATGTGTTGAGGCACATGGATCAAGAGTGGGATTTTTCCATCCATATAACGGATAGATATACTCTGGGCCCTCTCGGTGGAATGTCATCCAATTAGCTTTCAAGCATGTGACTGGCTCACAAGGGATCACATATGACAGGAACTAGTAAAGAGTATTTATCGGTAACGGGGTTGAACTAGGTATGTAGAGATACCGACGATCAGACCTCGGATAAGTAAAATATCGCGAGACAAAGGGAAATTGGTATCGTATGTAAATGGTTCATTCGATCACAAAGTAATCATAGAAATATGTGGGAGCCATATGAATTTCAAGATTCCTCTATTGGTTATTGATTGGAGAAGAGTCTCGGTCATGTCTGCATAATTCATGAACCGTAGGGAGACACACTTAAGGATTCGATGTTGTTTAGTAGATATGGCATGTGAGTAAGAAGACCGAATGTTGTTTGGAGTCTCGGATCGGATCCTTGATATCACGAGGAGATCCGAAATGGTCTGGAGAATAAGATTCATATAAGGAAAGTCCAATTCCGGAGTTTAGGAATGATTCCGGTGTTTTCACCAGAATGATCTAGAAGGGTCTAGAAGGTTCACCAAACCGGAAGGGGAAGGGTACATGAATGTGTCATGACTAAGTGGAATGATTGCATCATGTCCTAGGTCACTTGGCTGGGCGTTTAAAAGAAAGAAATCAAACTCCAAAATTAAAGGTCAAAAGGCAAGTTTGAATAGTAAAACTGGGACAATGGTTCCTTGTGGAGGGAGGATAGGAAACCTCCTCTCCCTCCACCAGGCGCGCCAAGGAGAGGGATTTGGGGGAGGATACAGCCTCCCCTCCCCTAGCTGCCCCTCCCTCTCATAAATAGAGGGGATGGGCTGCCCCAAGAACACCACAAACCCTAGCCCCCCTAGCCGCCATTGGCCCCACCTCCTCCTCTTTGGCCTATAAACCCTAGACACCGAGGAACTCCTCTACTTTAGCTACCCACTCCGGCTTAAGGCAAAGCCCAGTGAGATATCCCCTCTAATCTCCGACACCACACCGTCATGCTGCCGGAATTGCGAGGAGAGAGCTACAACTTATGTTGCCTGCTTTAACAAGGGAGAGGAAGGTCTTCATCGAGTACCGAACGTGTGACCGACTGCAGGAGCGTTGCCAGAACACGGTGCCGGAAGGATCGTCTACACGATCTTGAGATCGGCAAGTGAACGACTATATCACCCACAAGAATCTGCTCTCATTAACCGCTTTGGAATCTTCGAGGGTGAGTACTCTATCAACTTGTATCTATAATCTAGTAGATATATCTTGGCTTGTGTGTGTTCATGCGGTAGAATTTTTTTGTTTTCCATGCTACGAACCCCTACATTACTAAGACAACCTCACTTCATCATCTATATGTGGAATAGAAGACAACAACATCAAGATATAGTAAATATAAAAGTTTTGAGAAAGACTTCAAGAGATAGAATCTTACCTCTATGAGATGTGAGCACGAAGAAGTACACAAAATTTTGGCATACCCGAAGGAATACAATATTTTAAGGGTGGTATCACCCTAACTTCTCCTAAACCCTATTTATTTCTAGCATTATAGAATCTCGAGGACGAGGTTTATTTTTAAGGGTGGTAGTCTGTAACATCCCAAAATTTCCTAATTTTGGAATGTACATAAAATAAAATAAGTTTGGTTGATTGATTGACTCTGTTGAAAAATTCTCAAGGAAAAAAACCTTTTGGATTGAATATTTTCTCCGTTATGACCTAAGTAGCCATATAGTCAAAAATCTTGGATTGAGTTTTAGTTTTAGTATTTTTGTGATTGTTTGCAGAATAAAAAAATTATATGGCATGCATTCATAAAGCATCATGGCATCAAATAAAACCAAACAAAGATATTGAAAAAAACCTCCAAAATCCTATATTTAAATTGGTATAATGTTACTATAAGGAATATATAGGTAATTATAAATACACTTTTTAAAAAGCTAGTAAAAAGGTTACAAAAATGATCCTACAGTGATCTATTGAATTTTAGAAAAAATTAGAAACAATAATCATATCATTTGAAGTTTGTATGCAAAAGATATAGAGGAAATATCAAAAAAGGAAAAGGAAAAAGAAAAAACTAACGGAACGGCCTGGCTAAGCCGACCGAACCAACCACGCACAGATGAACTTATCGATGACTCGGGTGCTTTATAAAGCGTCCAAAAATTAATTTTCTAGACTTATCTCTATTCAAACACTTATATCTTTTAATCTACAAATCCGAATTGATTTTCGTTTGTTTCTACTTGTTTCCTATTCCAATAGCTATCTTCCCACCATCCTAAACCTCCATATAAACCCCAGTAACCACATCCATATGACTTTTACTTCTCAAAATCCTGAATCTACAAATGCCCGAATCTTATTTTCGCTTCTTACCCCATCTAGACTTCGTCGTTAGCCTTCAGCTAAAACACGAAAGTTGTAGATCATGTAAAAATATTTTAGTCTTGACAAACCTCACCTCTTTTCATCTACCATATCCGGAGAATTTCATACCACAATATTTTATATATCACAGTGTAAATCCAAGATCTACTCGCGCTCGTTTATTCAAATCGAAATTCCTTTGGTGAGAAGGTAGATCTAATGATTTTCCACAACTTTCAAATTTTAAGTTTTCCTATTTGATCTAAGGATTTGTCTCTCTAACACACATCTCTTTCTTATCTATTCAAAGCCAAAAAAAAGAGCACATCTGGAGCCAATTTTGTGTCCTAGCCTCTAGACCCCTTCCCGAGGGTCAAGATCCGCTCAGAGTATGCCACGTTGTCACACCGGTCAGCTGCTCGTCACCGCCAAGTCGTTAGGTTAGTGCCTAGTCCCAGTCAGCATGCAAAGTCAACCTGCTAGTCAGCGGAATATAACCTGTACAGTCAGCGGAATATTCCCTAGAATATTCCGTTCAAATTTAAAATTGCATATTATATATCTAACTTGTAAAATTTATTAGAAATTAATACTATGTCCAAAAATTACATATAATATATCAAACTGAAAATAATTTTATGTAGATTCGTCTTATAAGATTATATCTAACTTTCTCTATATTGTTTTCTGGAATTAAATAGGGTTAATATTCTTTTGGAGTAATAAATTCATAGTAAATTATTCATAGATCAGAAAATTATAAATAATATGTTTCTAGATTCAAAATTTCGTGTAGTATACATATCTGGTCTTATATATAAATTTTGACGAAGTAATTATTTTAAGTTATTTAAATTCTATTAAATAGTAATTAAATCATAGAAAAAGATCTACAACTTCGATTAAGGTGAATCCAATTTTTACTGGTTCGTAATTATGCCATTTATGTAGTAAAACCTAGAAACAAATTTAATTCGATAATTAGGACAGAAGTTGCAACAAAACTATTAAAACCTCTTTAATGGCAATCAAGAATTAGTAATAAATGCCCTATTGCATTAAATGATCTCATGATTGCATCATGTGTTATAATAGTGTTCATAAAATTAAGTACAACCATTGTGACATTAAACCATCATGCATGTTTATGATAATCATTGTCGTGTTTGCTATGTTTTCAATTGTTTTGATTGGAATTACTCTATTCGCGTTAGATTGTTCTGAGAGTGCGATTTCTACAGAGAAATACAATCATCACGCATATTATAAACATAAGGCAAGTTACACCTCTTGTTCATATAATGTCCCAGTTTTGATTCTATGCATGTTTGATCTTCAAATTTTGTAGTGTGCATGTGTAGGATGTTCTGGTAGAAATTTTCCTTAGTATTATTTTTGCAAGTGCGATGATTTTGTAGAATGTCATGAGTAGCTCTATACTTAGTATTTTTTCCTCCTAATAGGTTACCCCTATTTTTGCTAAGTATTGCTTGCTATGCTATATATATAAAGTATTGTTGGGGGGTTAGAAAGACAAGAAATTTTCTAAGTATAAAGGCTCTCTTGAGCGATCTCTTCTTCTCAAATCCCACTTCAAAATAAAACTAAGTTTTCTTCTGGGATGAATCGGTATCGGGTCAACGAGTGGAATTTGGGGGAGGACAGACGCCCAGGAATCAAAGAATTCTGCCATGTTTTAGAATTAAGAAGCTTCCAGTGCAACCACAATACATATGGGCTCTGTTTTGGCCTAGTACTAAGTGGAAAACCTCACCTAGGTACCAACATTTGGAGGTTCTTGGCACAGTTGGATCCAGAAGGTAGAGGGGCTACTAAGGTAAAGCCTCGCCATGGTCTTGTTTGTAAAAGGACTTGATCATGGATTGTGGGTAAAGTGCACAAACTCTCGAGAGTAATAATTTGATCGATCAGCCGTGCTCACGGAGAAAGAAAAATTTTGAGCGTCTGAAGGATGGATCCTCTGAAGGATCTTCCTCTCTCTTTTCTAAACAAAGTTTTGAAACCCCATGGCTTGAGTAATATCGCCAATGGGAGGGGTTTTGGGACTTGGTGAATAATATCCAAGTGTTAGGTTGTTTGGACACTTCGTGAGTAATATCCTCGTGTTCCATTCAACCCTATTTTACTTAAGCAAATGTTTACAAAGTAGGATAAAACTCTTCCTCTTTTCTTCTTACATAGAAAAAATTGGCTTTATGTAAATGAAACCTAAAGCCTAATCTAGCCTTGCATGTAGAGTTAGCCTTATTCTTTCCTTGGTGTAATTTGCCAATACATTCAAAGTATTGACCAACTCGTTTGGCTGCATGTTTCATGTGTAGAATTTGGAGATCATTGAAAGATGCGCTAGGATCACGGGTCTTCACTCAACGTGCATGTGGCATTGATGAGACTCCAAGTTGTATTTATATCACTTCTGTTGTAATAATATAAACTTTGGATTATTCGAGTCATGTAATAAATACTTGTGTTTTACATGATATTTCATCGACTATGAGTGCTAGATATTGATCCGGGGACTACCATGTTAATCACAGGGACTTAGGATCCGAGGTTACTATAGTGGGACCCAACTTCTTGACCAAAGGGAAGATTCGTCGAGCAACGCTATCTAGTTAGGAACAGGGTAGCGCTAGATAAGAAAAATTCAATCATATACACACAATTCTTCTAATGCGAGGCTGACATACGTGACTCACCAGTCGGAATAAATGGCTGATGCAGCAAGCAACGCTATCAAGTTAACACGGAGGCGTGACCGAGGGAAAAAATTACATCATACACATGTTTTGAGAGGATGACATGTGGGGCCCAACTGCGTGATTAAATTGTAGATGATCTGGCAGCGCTATCAAGTTCAGAACAGGGTAGCGCGAGCAAAGGAAACAAAATCAGTCATGCACATGTTTATTCTAGTGTGAGGATGACATGTGGGCCCAGCTTCGTGATTAAATGGTAGATGCATCTAGCAACACTATCAAGTTCGGAATAGTTTAGCGGGAGCAAAGGAAAAAATTTCATCATACACACGATTCTTCTAATGAGAGGTTGTCATGTGAGCCCAACAACTTGATTAATGGTAGATAGATCGAGCAACATTATCGAGTTCAAATCAGGGATGCACAAGCCAAGGAAAAAAATCCATCATGCACATGTTTTTTCTAGTGTGAGGATGACACGTGGGACCTGGCTGCCTGATTAAACAGTAGATGCATCAAGAAACGCTATCAAGTTCGGAACAGGGAAGGAAAAAATTCCATCATACACACAATTCATGTACTGTGAGGCAGACGTGTGGGACCTAGCAGCCCGACTAAATGGAAGTGGTATCGAACAACGTTATCGAGTTCAAATTAGGGAGGCACGACCTAAAAGTTTGGCCCGCTAGAGACACTCACGTCTGGGACCTACACTCAAAAAAATACTTTGGCGAGTCATCATCTCGCGAGAAACCGGAAATCTTACTTCTGTCACGCACCTGTTGAGCTTCGTCCATGTTTTTAGCAATTTCGTCGTAGTAGAGGGGCGCGAAACCAAAAAAAAAAGTTTTGCATCGGCCACAGTCGAGCCGAAAATTTAATCGCAGAAGACGCGCCTTCTATGACGACCGACGGGCCTAGTCATTGCGGAAGGAAATATTTCTTGTAGTGTTGTGTTCCTTGATATACGGGGCTGCCAAGGTGGAATTCTATAGAACTATGTAGTGTGCTTGAGTGAAAGAATACATGTCCCTACATATTATTTATTTCCTTCCTAGCATGTCTTTTTCGCTCAGTCTCCCCTCATGCCGCGATTCAAAAACACCAATCGTCTTAATGTTAGGAAAAAGTCAATACAAAACTCAATGACGTCCTCTGTTCCATAGCTCTTGGATATGCTTCATTCTGGGCTAGCATGGTTATGAACATATTTCTTTAAGACTCCCATGAACCTCTCAAAGACGAACATATTATGTAGAATTACAGGACTCAAAATGGTACTATCGTCGACTAGGTGTACCGGGAGATGGATCATAATGTTGAAAAAGGATGGTGGGAACACCAACTCAAAACTGACGAGACATTGGACCACATCATTATGTAAACTTGGTAGAATTTCTGGACCGATGGCCTTCTGAGAAATAGCATTGAGGATTACGCATAGCTTCACAATGGATAGCCGAACATTTTCTGATAGAATCCCCCTCAATGCAACCAGAATCAATTGCATCATAAGCACGTGGCAGTCATGAGACCGGACAGAATCAGGTGGATGTGAATGATTCTTGAGGAAGAGTAATCCTTCTCATTCCGACAGACACGACACGCACAACATATAAAACCATTCCTCTTGTTTGCCTCAACCACATCGAGAAAAGAATGCACGCCTTTAATGATCGCGTCAGACATTCGGGGAGCACCGTACGTCCATGGCCGGATCATTTGCATTATAATTAAAATCTTGGATCATATAAAATTTTTGGATCATTTTCACTTTATTTACTTGTTGAAATCTAAAAATTTAGTGTGTACTAACAACATATATATATAATGTTACATGCACCTATTTTTAAATTGGATAAAAATGTTAACATAAAAATGTTGAGTTTTTAATTATTGATCTAGTAGTGAAAACCTTATTCAATTTTGAGCTCAGAAACTCTAAAATTACATATCTCAACTTTCAGTAACTTTTTGCATAATTAAAATTTGCCTAAATTACACATCTAAAATTCCCTCTTCTTCTAAAGCATGAAATCCCTCGCTACTTCTAGAGCATTAGCATAAACTAACAATGAGAGATGAAAGAATGAAATTGCTAACCTTTTAGAACCTTGGATTGATGGGTGCCACCAAATCTTGAATAATCTTAAATAAAAAATGGGGATAAACTTGAGCTAGCTTATAGCAAAATGTCCATAAGCTCGGACAGGAAAGAAGTAGTGTATATAAAAAATATTAGTCTTTATTGGTATTACAAATCGGAACTAGTTCGTGACCTCTAGTCCCGGCTTATAACACCAACTGAGACTATAGGGTCTCCTGACTCCTAGCCGTTGGCGTCACACCTTTAGTCCCGACTGGTATTACCATCCGAAACTAGCCACGTATGGCATCCTAGCTGTTGGAACCGGGAAGAAGCAGAACAAGTGCTCACACTAATCCTGATCGCAAATCCAAACAGGACTAAAAACCATGGCACCTCCAAACCAAAAGCATGTTCTCTACTAATGATAGCTAGTATGCGGGGTCTCGCTCACTTGCTCTAAACACATCTGGTTGCCGCCTTGACCAGTGGCGGCATGCCCACCACCACCACTAGCTCATCGCCCGCTGCAACATGTTGTTATATGGCGACATGTGACATGTGTGTCCTGGCAAGACCTGCCGCCACAGAAAAGTGGTATTTTTATAAAAAAAATTAAAGGTGCTCTTTTTTGACAATTCACTTATGGATGTGGTCCTTTTTATCAAAAATTCATTTGACGTAGGCATGTAGTCAGGTTGACTAGTCGGTGTATTAGTGAAGTCGAGCACAATAATTTTAGCAGAGCTAAACCTCTAAAAGTTATGAATGTATTCTATCAAGGCACTATAATTTTAGCAAAGCTAAACCTCTAAAAATATAAATGTATTCTGTCAGACACTATAATTTAGTAGAGCTAAACCTCTAAAGAATATAGATGTACTCTGTCAGGAACTATATTTTTAGCAAAGAAAAATTTAACGGATCAGTTTAAAAATGCTAGGTAGATACACTTAGTGAGATTCATGTTTCTTGAGGAGATGAGCAACTAGTAAATTGATGCGGTTAATTGTTTGGTTGTCCTGCTGTCGGTGCATTACTACAGCTTGCTCAATTGACTCTATTATGTATGTGATTATTTTTTAAATGCAGACGATGAGGACTCTCAATTAGGTCAGTGCAAGGCCGAGTACTGATACATCGGAAACGTATCTATAATTTTTTATGTTCCATGATTGTTTAGTATCTACTTTGCTTTGCTTTGTCTACACTATGATGTGTTTTTATATCTTTTCTGGAACTAACCTATTAACAATTTGCCACGGTGCCAGTTGCCTGTTTTCTTCTGTTTTTGGTTCCAAAAAGGCAAAAAAACAATATTATCGAAATTGGACGGGACAAAAGCCAAAGTTATTATTTTTTCGGAGCAACACGGAACCACGAAGCAGAGCCGGAGGGGGGGCACAAGGTGGCCAAAACCCCCCTAGGCGGGCGCAAGCCCTGGACGCGCCTGGAGGGGGTGTGGGCCCCCTGGACCCCCACCGACCTTGATTCATGCGCCTATAAGATCCCCCCGGTGAGAAAACCCTAGAGAATCCAGAAGAAAGCCACTAAAACCTTTGTAGTGCCGCCGCCACTGAAGGGGAGATTTGGGGGACAGAAAGTCTCTGTTCCGGACCCTGCCGGGATGGGGAAGTGCCCCCGGAGCCATCTCCATCGATCTCCACCACCATCTCCATCACCATTGCTGATTCCCATGATGAGGAGGGAGTAGTTCTTCCTCAAGTCTAAGGGCTCTACTGGTAGCTATGTGTTCATCTCTCTCTCTCTCTATGCATGGTCGTAATGTGGTCATGAGCTTTGTAATCAAGTAGATCTACCTTGTTACTCAAGTGCTTTAATAGATCTCTGCTCTCCCCATGTGTGTGAAAGTGACAGCGTGCACACCATGGTGGCACTTAGGTTTGAGTCTACATAAATACTCTTTGTGCTTTAATAGATCTATGCGTTTCCCCACGTGTGTGAAAGTGACAACGTGCATACCGTGTGTGGCACTTTGGCTAGATTGAATATTTGTTATGAGTTATATTTATAGTTGGATGTATCTATCAAATTTTAGTGTTTGTTAGAACCATCTAGTGCTCAAGGTGATAGTGTGGGGTTATCTAGATTGGGGAAGGCGGACTTTGAGGAGTGTTGTTAAAGCCTTATCGATGATTAGAGTGTCCAGCCGGAGAGTAGTTAAGAATAGTATCATGAAGAGAGGATATTTATATGAGAGAGTGTTCACTAGTGAAAGTATGATCCCTAGGCCTTGTTTCTAAACATTGAAACACCGTTTGCATCTAGATCTATTGCATGTTTGCTTGCTTCCATCTTTGTTCCGTTTGCCGGGGAGGTTTTGGGCTTTTACCTTTCCTCCACACCATCAGCTTTTTTTGGCACCGTTACCCCACATCAACAACAGGTCAGAAGGTATTTTCTGGCACCGTTACGACTTGTATTTTACTATCTCTTCGCCGAACTAGTGGACCTATACACCTAACAAGTGTATTGGGTGTGTTGGGGACACAAGAGACTTCTTATATCTTGATTGTAGGGTTGATTGAGAGGGATACCTTTGACCACTTCCTGCATGAGTTCGATAAACCTTGGGTGATCCAATTAAGGGAATCTTGTTGTTGTTCTACAAACCTCTGCACTTGGAGGCCCAACAACTGTCTACAAGAATAGAAGTGCATAGACATCAAGATATTTTCTGGCGCCATTGCCGGGAGGTAAGGTAAAAGGTACTCGCATCCTCCGGTGTGAGTGCTCGAAGTTATTTCCTTTAGATTCTGCAATTTTGTCTTTTTGTTTCTTGTTTTCACTAGTTAGGATTAATGTAAAACAACAAAAAAATAGAGAGCTCTATAGTATTTATCTTGAGTTAGGACATGAAGTGTTTGGTAAGAAAATTTAAAAACCTATGGAGCTTTATTTGCATGCTAATAGCAATGTTATTAGTATGAATTTTTTGAACACCATTGTTACTAATGTTATGGAAACGTCTAAGCTTGGGGAAGCTAGTTTTTATGAGAAAGATCTTTTTAGCTCCCCAGCTTTAGGGAAGAAAATTTTCTCTAATGATACTTTATCTCCCATATGTGGTAATTCTAATGATACTTGTGATATTTTAAATCAACATACAGAAAGTGTCCTTTTTAAAATACCTATTGGAATTGTTGAACGTGTTATGAACAACTGCTATTTTGGAGATGGAACTGTCCATCCTAGTGATCATTTAGTCTTTATACATCAATTATGCGAGTTGTTCAAGTGTGCAGGTATTTCAATGGACCAAGCTAAGAGGAAGCTATTCCATTTCTCATTTAGGGGCAAAGCAAGGGAGTGGTATGAGCTACTAGATGATCCTCATCATTTGGAGTGGAAGGAACTTGAATCTCTCTTTTATTCTAAATTTTATCCTCCTCATGATATTCATAAAGATAGGAATTATATTTATAATTTTCATCCTCATGAGGGAGAAAGTATTGCCCAAGCTTGGGGAGATTGAAGTCACTAATGCTCAAATGTCCCATTCATGAGCTCCCCAGTAATATTATTATCAATATTTTTTGTGCAAGGCTTTCAGGACATTACAAGGCCTATCTAGATACCTGTTCAGAGGGATCCTTCACAAGTAAGAAGGCCAAAGATAAGTGGGATCTTCTTGAAATAATTCAAAGCAATCCTGAAGATTGGGATAACGACAAAGGTAAAGAACCAGGTATAAACTATGAGTATGATTGCATTAAGTCTTTCGCTGAAACTGCTGATTTTCAAGAGCTTAGTGCTAAATATGGTCTTGATCCTCAAATTCTTGTTAGATACTATAGAGCCTTTGCTTCCCATATGAATGCTCCTAGAGAAAAATGGGACATGTATCATGAACCTTTTAAAGACACTTGCTTGGAAAATGAAAATGTTATTAATGATTGCAATAAACATGCTCAAACTTCTGAAAGTACTATTTCTTATAAGCATGTTAATTTTTGTGGTATGCATAGACCTTGTGAGAAGAATCAAATAGAAGAATAATATTGTATCACCCACTGGAATGAAAAAACCAGAACATGGTATAAGGCTCTAAATGATCTTGGTAAAAAAATTGTGCCCTCTACCCTTTTATTTATGAACTCTGCTATGAAGTGGGTCATCTAAATTTTCAATGCTCAGGCCATATGAGTACTGCAAGCTTTTATTGTGATAACGAGGTCACTTATAATCAACATGATGAACTTACATTGTTTTTAGGGTGTGAAGAGTTATCAAGAAAAACTTCTTTGGTAGACATGAGTGCTTTTGGTATGAATTGCATCCTGCATGGGTGTCATCTTTATTGTGTTTATAATTTCCAAGCGAGTACTTACATACAAAATCTTATAAAATATGATATTTTACCAAAATATTATAGGACTAATATGAGTTTTGTTCTTATTAATGAAAAGAACGAATCCTCCAAAGTTTCTTCTATTGTCTCTAACAATAAGCCAGGGTATGTGGAGAAGCTTCCTTTCAAGCCTCTCCCTCCAAAAGAGGAGGAGAAGAAGAAGAAGAAGAATAAGAGGATTAAAAGGGGAGAGGAAACGGTATCTTCCTCTAATCATGTTCCTCCTATCATAGTTTTTGCTGATGAGTCTGAACTAGATGATGTTCCTATGCACGTTACCTATATTAGTGATCATGATTGGGAAAAGAACACCACTTTTGATATTGAAAATCTCTTTGGTACCAATTCTAAAAATGATGATATTAATAATTATTGTGCTATTAGTTATATCCATGTTCCTTCCAATGATGATATGTTTACAAATGAACACACTTGGGAAGATAGAAATTCTATTGCTTATGATGATACTATACCTCCAATGTATGATGATTATGATATTTCAATCCACCTACTATTGAGGACAAAATTTATTGTGATTACAATATGCCTCCTATATTTGATGATTATGGTGATGAGAATAACAATGATAGCTATTTTGTTGAATTTTCTCCCACTACAATTGCTAAGAATGATTATGCTTATGTGGAGAGTAATAATTATTTTATGCATGTGGCCCATGATAAGAATGTTTTATGTGATAGTTATATTGTTAATTTTATTCATGATGCTACTGAAATTTATTATGAGAGAGGGAAACATGGTCTTATGTATCTCAACAATATTAAGTTTCCCCTCTTTATGTTGAAAGTCTTGAAGTTGCACTTGTTTTGCTTTCCTATTCTTGTTCCTTTGTGCTTTCATGGCTTGTTTCTTTACAAGATTCCTATCCATAGGAAGTGGGTTAGACTTAAATGTGTTTTGAATTTTCTTCTTGATGCTCTCTTTTAAATCAATTCATATTTCTTATGTGAGCATCTTCTCAAACTATCATGCCTAACTTAAAGGCGTTAAAGAAAAGTACTTGTTGGGAGATAACCCAAGAGTTTTCTTGAGTCTTGGAAGTTATTAGTTCTGTAATGACCTCTCCTTATCCTTTTTGTTTGCTTTTTCTGCCAAGAATGACCTCTAATGAGAGGGAAGTAAGATTTGGGGAGTTGCTGTCCCGAAACAGATTTCTGTCCTCCATCATAAACATTCGTGAGAAGTCTCTTTAAGTCGGATTATGCTTAAAATTTACGAATAAATCCCCCAGTATGTTATCTAACTTTCGTTAGTTCAACACTTTTTGATTTGAGCAACAGAAGGTCTTCGAAAAAATTGGTTTCTTCCGGCTGGTCTGTTTTGACCGATTGTTGCCATTATTTGCATTTGCTTCTTATTGATTCCTTTTTGAGTTCTATTTTGGGGAATTGATCTTTTTGAAGGAGTTACTACTATAGCTTGTGTTTTTAGTGAAAAGTCTTGCTTCTCCAAAGCTTTGCCTAAAGGTCTATTATCTTTTGAATACACTAATGTTGCTAATGAAGATTGTGTGAAGTTTTTTATGAAGGAAAAATTTCAGGTGTAGAGAGAGAATGATGTAATGAGATGAAGAATGGACAAAAGCTCAAGCTTGGGGATGCCACCCCGGTGTCACCCTAATAAATATTCAAGAGGTACAAGCGTCAATGCTTGGGTATGCCCAAAGCATCCCCTTCTTCATCAATAAAAATCACAGGTCTTTCTAGACACTTTGTTTTTATTGTTTCATGCATTGTTGTGTTGTTCTTGGAGCGTCTTAGATTTCTTGAGTAAGTTGGTTGGTTACACCACACTTATTTTAAAGAGAGACACACTCTGTTTTCATTGCCTAGAACACTCTAATTTTCACTCTTATTGTTTTGTGAGTGTTCTCTTTTGCTAGCACTGTGATTAGCCTTTGTTTTCTTGTGCTTTCAGCTTAGAACCTTTTCGTTCTTCTTTGTGGATTTGTGAGACAAGCTCACTGGTCTTTATTGATAATTATCTTTGTGAGTTGTTTCAAATAGGTTGATTGGTGTTGGAAAAGACTAGTAAGTTCTTGCTTGTAAGTGCAAGAGGAGCTTGCATTGACTGTGACTTAGACTTTAGCATGATATGCTAGGTGTTGTTTTGACCTTATGCTTAGTGATTATTGTTGTAGCATGTCTTGTTCCAAACAATTGGAATTGCTTAGTGTGCCTTGAAGAAATTATGCGTTGTTTTAGCATGCAAAAGCATAGTATTGTGGTATTCTCCTTTGATGCTTTGTTTGGGTTGACTTGTCACATGCTCACACCATGTTATGACTATGAACCAGTCACCTTAGCCTCTATGATCATTTAGTTTTTGACTTGTGGTACCACTTTATGCTTTGATTAGTAATGCTTTGTTGCACTACATGATTATGGCCATTATTGCTATCTTAGTTGGTTGCTCCTAGTCTTTTGCTAGCCTCCACTTGTATGAGTAAGTTCTACTCATGCTTCCAACTCCCAAGAAACCAAGTTATTCCAAAGTTTCCACTATAAATTCCTATTCATGGTGTGTTACACAATTCCAAGTATATTCTTGTTTTCAACTATCTTCTAATTAAAAAACTATTTTGTTATGTGAAAACTTAGTGATTAAAGCCCTCACGAACTTGATAGCACACTTTATATTCTTTGCCCCTAATAAACTTGAACCATTGTGACAACTTTGTTGTATATGCTTGCACTTATAAGTTGGAATTACCAGAACCGTGTTGTCACGGGGAACGTTTTCAACATTGCACTTGTACTTTGTACTCAGTTGATATCATGCTCTTTTGTCTATGGATGTCACTGATGTGAAATAAAGAGGGAACTTGTAAGTCCATGGAGTTTGTATTTTGTGTTAGAGAAACGCCTGGGCCGCTAGCCTAAGCCATTCCTAATCATGGTGGAAACTTGCAGCATCACCATAGTGAGCTATCTATGAAGCATCCTCAGTAAAAAGCTATGCATATGGTAAATAAAAAGATTGCTGAGATGCTCATTGTCTGCTTGCCTTATCATTTTGGTTATGGGAAAGCTCCTATACCATGTGCAAGGGGTACCCCGTTGGCGGTTCTCAATGATATG
The DNA here is from genome assembly GCA_916181665.1 of Avena sativa. Lineage (NCBI taxonomy): Eukaryota > Viridiplantae > Streptophyta > Magnoliopsida > Poales > Poaceae > Avena > Avena sativa. The sequence goes on along the minus strand of OV702285.1, from coordinate 375,447,040 downwards.
AAAATACTTACAATGACAAGAACTTACCTGGGCCCAAAGTTGAGTATGCATGAGGTGTGGCCCTCATATTCAAGGGACTTGAGATTGCCAACTTATACTTCATCAAGCATATACTCCATCTTTGCCACTTTAACCTTAACCACTTCAAGATGCTTATGATAGGGGCAATGAGGGCTGAAAGCAAACAAGTACCATAATTTTTGGAAGCTCTTTTTGAAACTTATAATCCCTGCTTCCTTTACAAAAAGGCCTTTCTTCCACCATTATTGAGTCTCCACCTTCTACTTTTAGGCACCATTAAGAGAGCATAGTTGTCATTCTGTGTGTAGTGTTCCAAAGCTTATTGATTGATGCATATTGTGATATTACTTGTTCTTGTGCTATTTGTTTCTAGTCACCCTTGTGAATTTGAAGGTGTCCTATGCACCTATTTGCTACTCTATGAGGGACAAGCTGATGCCACTATGCCATGTTTTTTGTATGTGAAACAAACAAACGTTTTTCAATGTATGTTATTCATGATCTTTGTTTGTAGCTTTTCATGTTGCATGCATAGTTACTTTTTCTTATCATTAGAACTCCATCTTTCATGCTCATGTTTAGAGTTCTTTGATCCCAGCTTTCAATGCTTCCAAATGGTTTGATCTTGGTTTTGATGGTGCATGTCACCTCAAAAAATTATTCTTTTTATCACTTACCTACTCGAGGAAGAGCATGAGTTAAGCTTCGGGATGCTTGATACGTCGGAAACGTATCTATAATTTTTTATGTTCCTTGCTTGTTTAGTATCTACTTTGCTTTGCTTTGTCTACACTTTGAGGTGTTTTTATATCTTTTCTAGAACTAACCTATTAACAAGTTGCCACAGTGCCAGTTGCCTGTTCTTTTCTGTTTTTGGTTCCAGAAAGGCAAAAAATCAATATTCTCGGAATTGGACGGGACAAAATCCAAAGTTATTATTTTTCCTGGAGCAACACGGAACCACGAAGCAGAGCCGGAGGGGGGCCATAGGGTGGCCAAACCCCCTAGGAGCGGGCAAGCCCTAGAGGCGCCTGGAGGGGGTGTGGGCCCTCTGGACCCCCACCGATCTTGATTACTGCGCCTATAAGAGCCCCCCGATGAGAAAACCCTAGAGAATCCAGAAGAAATCCACGAAAACCTCTGTAGCGCCGCCGCCACCAAAGGGGAGATTTGGGGGACAGAAAGTCTCTGTTCCGGCACCCTGCCAGGACGGGAAAGTGCCCCCAGAGCCATCTCCATCGATCTCCACCACCATCTCCATCACCATTGTTGATTCCCATGAGGAGGGAGTAGTTCTTCCTCGAGGCTAAGAGCTCTACCGGTAGCTATGTTTTCATCTCTCCCTCTATGCATGGTCGTAATGTGGTCATGAGCTTTGTAATCAAGTAGATCTACCTTGCTACTCAAGTGCTTCAATAGATCTCTGCTCTCCCCATGTGTGTGAAAGTGATAGCGTGCATGCCATGGTGGCACTTAGGTTTGAGTCTACATAAATACTCTTTGTGCTTTAATAGATCTATGATTTTCCCCACGTGTGTGAAAGTGACAGCATGCATACCGTGTGTGGAACTTTGGCTAGATTGAATATTTGTTATGAGTTATATTTGGAGTTGGATGTCTCTATGAAATTGTGGTGTTTGTTGGAACCATCTAGTGCTCAAGGTGACAGTGTGGGGTTACCTAGATTGGGGAAGGCGGACTTTAAGGAGTGGTGTTATAGCCCTACCGATGATTAGAGTGTCCAACCGGAGAGTAGTTAAAAGTAGTATCATGAAGAGAGGATATTTATATGAGAGAGTGTTCACTAGTGAAAGTATGATCCCTAGGCCTTGTTTCTAAACATTGAAACACTGTTTGCATCTAGATCTATTGCATGTTTTCTTGCTTCCATCTTTGTTCCTCTTGTCTGGGAATTTTTGGGCTTTTACCTTTCCTCCACACCATCAGCTCTTTTCTGGCACCGTTACCCCACGTCAACAACAAGTCAGAAGCTATTTTCTGGCACCATTACCACTTTTATTTTACTATCTCTTTGCCAAACTAGTGCACCTATACACCTGACTAGTGTATTGGGTGTGTTGGGGACACAAGAGACTTCTTGTATCTTGATTGCAGGGTTGCTTGAGAGGGATACCTTTGACCACTTCCTCCCTGAGTTCGATAAATCTTAGGTGATCCACTTAAGGGAAACTTGCTGCTGTTCTACAAACCTCTGCACTTGGAGGCCCAACAACTGTCTACAAGAATAGAAGTGCGTAGACATCAAGTAATTCTCCAAGATGAAACTCTGGTTTTGCATCTCTGACATTGACGGTCCCTGTTGTGCGAGGGCAGGCTTCGGGAATGGCACACATTTTGGGGAATCAAGATGTGCAAGCTGAGTGCCACACGACCATCGACTATCCAGCAGAAATCGCCAGTCTAGTTTCACAAGGTTTTGCATAGCTAACTTCTTCTAAACTATACATCGCTACGAAATTGACTTTGATTATGTTGTATTCACTGGTTTGGAGGTGACCATCGAAGATGCCCGTAAAAGAGGCAACAAGATGTGTATGACCAAGCACAACTCCAAGAGATGGGACCTTCTCAACACCACCATCATCAAGTCGGTGTACTGATTTATTCTGGATCTTCGAGTCGTCTTTGAAGGTCATTTTAACTATATCAAAATTTGAATGTATCTAGTGTCTAGATATATTTGAATTTAGATGAATTTTTGACATCCTTTTACAATGGAAGTACTAGTATATGGTGTGTGAGTTAAATGTTGTGCTTGTCATGATAGTTTAGTCCTTAGGCAAATAATTGTGCATGCCTCATAAAGTGGTGCCGTTCCATGAGTAGTTTTTAGATCAACAGGGACCCATGTCCCTGGTTTTATTGATTAGATCAACGAGATCTCAAACGATCTCAGGTCCGAGAGTTCTTATAAGAAAACTACCAAAAGAGAAGTTCCAATAACCGCAACAAAAGCAAAGTAGAAAGCCAAAGGCGCATACACACCAGCTGACAGTAACCTAAAACTAATAGGAGAAGTAAAAGGTGTCGCCTCCAGGGTGGATGTCAGCACGGACCAAGCCCCTTGCAGCACAGCTTTCTTGGGAGCTGGGGATGAGGAGGGGTCTTGAGGTTCCCTCTCATTAGATGCCGGCTTGGTCAACCACTTGTCAACGCGAAGTTTGAGTCCAAGATCTTGGATATGTGGATGCAGAAGCATTCCACGTCCGCCATCATGTCTTCATTGAAGATCAATCTCCAGTGCTTCACCGAATTCAGTACCTTTCTCAAAATCTGATGCAAGTTAAGCCATGGGAGACCATTAAAGATCACCTCATTTCTAAACCTCCAAAGACACCAAAGAGTAGCATAGCAAACTGAATTCAAAATTGCATGCTTCTTGTTAGCGATCCAAAACTTAGCTGTAGACAGGTAATCACTTCCAATTTTAATTTGAAAGAAAATAGAAATGATATCCCAAAATTTTCTAGCAACTAAGCAATGGAAAAAGCGATGATCAATAGATTCATTCCGAGCACAAAAAACACAGTCTTCAGGTTTTTGTTAAAATGTCCGTTTTCAGATTATCTCTAGTCATTAACTTATTATGAGAAATCAACCAAAGAAAGATGTGTACTCTTGGGGAATATGGAGTTGCCAAACAGCAGGAAAACAAATAGAAATTGCACCCCAAAGTTAATTGTGGGATCCCTGGATTTATGGTCCGAGAATCCCCGTTATGCATGCATTTCACGTTCCCATGATCAGTGAGCCGTGAGCATAAACGACTAGTATCATTACAGCATCCATAAAGTATCGATTACATAATCTTATAACATGGCCAGTATGGCGATTACATCACAAATAGTGGAAGTCTTCAATCACAGAGCCCATGTCATGCCTTAACCTACAGGCGACTGACTGGGAAGACGTCCTACCTCGCATGGACGTCAGCAATCTCCATCATTTCTCTTACTTTTGAAAGTCTGGCCAAGTAAATAGCGAGGGACAATGCCAGTGAGTACTTTCAATGTACTCACAAACCACCTTAAGAGAACAATAATACAGGATATGCAATATGGCTATGGTAGGATGGCTCCATAAGAGATTCTTTTATAAATTAGTTTCTCTTGTAGATATAGCATATCTCTATATCTTTTTTTAAAAACTTTTGTAAAAAATTTGGAAACCTTTTTGAGAAGTTTTAGAATTCACTAGGATTGGGTCACCCATTTGTTTCTTCCTTCCGGTCATCCCATGAACAAACTTCTTTTCTTACTTTTATACCATCCCATGGTCAAAAAATTTCCAAAGCCATTGCTTTTTGAAATCAAAACCAGCACCGCTCTACAGCAACCTTTCCAACCGTCCATGACAGAGGACTCGACTATTCGAATAGATTTACACTCTACATAGGTTATACACTTTAACCACACCATCTGAGTACCCTGCCCTGATCTACACTGATCGTGGGTCGGGTAAATGGTCAAGACCTTCGTAATGCCCGCTCCAATATATGAGCCTACCCTATAAGTGGTTCCCCTCAATACCGGGACATCGAGTACCGTGGACCAATCGGAGCGCATTTTACACTGAACACAGTGGGCGCTTTCAATGAGGGGCTCATAGTAACCTTTTTGTAAAAGCAAAACCTTTTTCCTTTCTCAAACTTCTCTTGGTAGGTCGAACCTCACCAAGATTTATCCTTAAAACCTTTTTATAAAACTTTTTTGGGTCTTCCCATCCCATAGTTTCGCTTCGGCTATAAATGGGGTTTCCAAAGGGGCATGGGGTTATTCACCATCAACCATACTAGGGAAAAGTAGGTGTCATCAAGGTATTGTACTAGTAGTACAAACATGTAATGACTTGGAGGAGCCAAGCCACTACCATATATAGCTCATCGTATAATAAACAATGCAGTTTCGATAAACATTAGGTAAAGCATGCATAAGTAAAAACAGTAGGACATGGCTTATGAACATGAAGGTGGCTTTCCTATGACCAGCGAGATGTCTTATGACTTCTTTAGAAAACCATAATACTGATAACCATAATAATAAGAATAACCCAATTATTCCTTCTTCTCAGCGTCACACAAACGCAACTATCGCCGTTATCGAGCATACATGCAAAAAAAACAACACCACCATCAATACAATGCATACAAGCATCAAACCATATAGCAAGAAAAGGATAATCACATGATATACATCATTAGGATGTTGGATGATTGGTTTGATTAGATTGGTAGAAGATTTGGAGGCATTGGAAAAAGATCCTTTTGGATTTATAGTCTAGGAACTACATAAGAGAGGTGTTTGTGCCAAGGACATGTTCTGTATGATACCGTTATATAAAATGGTGCCATCAGATAGATATTGATAAAATGAAACCAACAAAAGTGGTTTCCCTATTTTATCAGTCTCCATTGACTTAATATGCATTTTCTAGTGAGTAAACTTCTAGTTTTAGGAAATAATTCACCAGAAAATTTTTGGAGCTCCAAAAATTATTTCCTTAGGTAATTCGATAGGATTTTATGGACTGGTTTAATAGGAGTTAAATTCAACTTAAAATAATTACCATAATGCCGTCAAGAATTTCCCAAAGGCAGTACTGGAAGCATTTTGTCTTTTTCACCATATTTAATCTATAGGAGTTTTTGATGTGAATCCAAGGACACATGTTAGGTATTCATAGTACCTTCATGTAGAGCTTGGAATCACTCCTTTTGGGTTCACATAAATATCTTGGTGAATTTATTGGTGAAATAAACATGCACAAAATAGTTTAATTCACCATAATGCAACAAGGGCTTCTAAAAAAATGAGCTACTGGGGTTTGAAATATGTTGATATTTATATGTGTAGGGAGTTGGAATTAGGTCAAAACCATCTTTGGTTTTATCTAAGGGAATTTTCTAAAGATAGAAATGGACTGATTTTTTATTTTCACCAGGGGCAAACTAGGAAGCCAATATTGGTGGGGCTAGTGGTAAATGCAAGGTATGCTTTATACCTTCCAGCACCAACAAGGTTTACATCATTTTGTTTTATAGAACCTCCAGAAAGAATTTATTAGTGAATACAGGTACTTCTTGCATTTATTTTACTAGGAAAATAACTGGGGATTATTTTGGTGCAGCACTTATTCTGCAAGGTTGAGAAAACCTTAGGGAATCTGTAGAATGTTGGATCTCGTAAAATTAGATCAGTTTCCATTTTTGAATCTAATTAAACCAAACAATTATCCTGCAGATCTAGATTTTTGAACTTAAAGAAAAAGGGAAAGGAACCCGCGGGCCGGATCTGACCGGCGATGGGCCACACAGTGGAGGGCCAGCCCAACTCGCAGGTGCCACGCGTGGGCTGCCATGATTTCAAAACCGCGGGGCGGGTCCCGGCTGTCGGTGGTGGAGAGTGGCGAAAGGGTACGAGGCACCCTAAGTTGTTCGATTAGACGGGGATGGACGGCTCCCGGTCGTCTTCTTCCTCTAGACACCGGCGGAGGGAGGAAACCCTAGCAGAGGGTGGAAGGGGCGCGGGAAACTCACCTGAGCGGCGGGGATGGCCTAGGGTGATGTTGTGGCCAGAGGGAAGTCCAGCAAGGGGCGGCACGGGCGGGGGTCAACGGCGAGAGAGGTCTCATGCGAGCACGCCTTGGAGCATGCTCGGGAACTTGTTAGAGTGGCTCCCACGGTTGCTACATGCCAAAAATAGGAACACCATTAGCACTAGGAGGGCGACAGGATAACGTGAGTGCGACATGTAGAGGTTGAGGAGCTCAGGGGAGAGGGCTTGCTCGATTTTTAGGAGAGGGTAGAAGTTTCCTCTCCTCCTTATTTTGGGCAGTACAGAGCTGGGGTGAAGGAGTGGTGCTCTGGGGAGGTAGGTGGGTGGTGACGAAGAAAATGAGGGAGGGTAGAGGGGTTGTACTGGTATGTGTCCTTATTAACCAAGAGGGGGAGGTGTTTGATGGACTAGGTCTATTTTGAGCATGGAGGAGGGGTGCTGCTCAAGGGTTGGGCCTCGGGGGCGAGAGTGATGTGGGGTACTGGGGTCTAGCAGTGAGTTGTGGAAGGGGTGGTGTGGCTACTTCCTCTTTAATTCACAAGATATTCCAACATGTGCCTTTCTCTCTCTCTATTTCATTTAAGCTCATGGGACAAAAAGAGGGAGTGATACAGTGTGGCAGGACCAGAGGGGTGGGGGAGTGCTGTGCAAACTTGCTTCACCAAGCTTGGTGATGGTTGTATGTGATTTAGCTCAAGGTTTGATTGATTTGCCAAAATTTATCAAAGAGGAGCTTGTGGAGGAAGTTGAATAATTTGTACTTGGCAATATGGGGAAAGAGTACTGGTGGGTAAATAGGGTCAATGCATGATCCCGGGTATTATTTGGGATTTTCAAAGGATTTAAAGTCTACTTAAGATCATTTATTCAACAAGTGCAGAAGTAGTTTTTGATGTTTTTACATTAGGCAAGGTTGGTTTTTGACGTGATATGGTCCTAAATACCATATCACACATTGGAGAATTTTATTGGAATTTATTTGGATAGACAAGTATTTTTAAGCAATTATTTCTTATTTCTGCCATATAAGAAAAAGGGCAAAAATAATAATAAGGGATCTCAAAAATAATTATTTTTGAGTTGGGAATATGGGATATGATATATAGGCATCAAATGTGCTTTGATTTGGCAATGTGATTTGGAGGAAAACAAATTTTCCTTTAGAGACAAAGATTCTAGGGTTTTGCCAAAGGTGGAATTTGAATATTTTTAGGATCCAAATAATTATGGGAATTATTTGGGGAATTAACATATCCAAGGTAGATGATGTAAACTTGATTTATACATCATTTCCAACTAGAGTTTTGAAGAAATATGGTGGAATTGGAAGAAAACTATATTTGGGGGAATCTAGGGTTTTGATATTTTTATGTCTCCTAAACATGGTTGGATTAGTGAGCTCAGAGCTCACCTTTTTTTTGTTAGTGAGCTCAGAGCTCACCGTGATACAAGGGATATATGGATGATTATACCAAGTTTTATAAATGACCTTGTCAACAAGAGTTGGGCTTGGATGTATTTGAGGTGGTTTAGAAGAGATGGCAAACTTTGTTGAAATTAAGGCTGCCATAACGGATACATCATGATGCCTCATAAACCATGTGGGTTTAAGAAGCACAAAGCTCCAATGGAAACAAGGGAAGATTGGATTGATAGACCATGATTAGTAAGTCATAATCATGAAAAAAGTTGGTCAAGGGGTGGTAGAATATGGATGTGAGATTTTGTCAAAGTAGGCAAGATGATAAGGTTTGCAGAAAAGATTATTATCTTGACTACAAAACCATGATGGATGAGGGGGAACCACAAGGGTTCATCCATGGAAAATATTGAGATTTGGTAGTACTAATGATGTACTATAAGATGGTTCAATTTAATTTTCAATATTGCACATAGGTTGGAGTAGGTGGAGTTCCAAAGATTGAATCTAGTTAAAGATTCCAGACATGCCAAATTTGGCACACTTGTGGATTTGGACTAGTATGGGAGAGGGAGACATTTGAAGAGGGGGCAAAGGTTTATACTTACCATCAAGTGGATGATGTTGAAGTATAGATTAGGTAGATGGGATCCATGCTTGTAGTTGGTCTTTGATGGGTTGGATGCTAATACAAAGGATTAGCTCAGGATTGATCTAGGTAAGTAGATTTGAGACTCACTTGTGGATATCACGATAGATTTAGTTTTAGATACTTGGTTTGATATTGATGATCTCAGCTATTGGTATGATCCCTAATGACGAGCTACTAGATTGGCTCATTCTACTTCTTAAGCAAACAAGGCAATAAGCAGATCAGGGCAATTCATCAGACAGCAGATTAAGCCAATTCATATTATCAAACTTATCCAACTACTAGGGTTACCATCAAGCCTAGATTGAGGTAAGATTGGGTATTTTGAATTGGTTTTGCTTTGAAGTAAGATAAGGACCTCTTTGTACTTCTACCAAGATTGGAGTGAAGAGGTTTTGGAAAACCTAGAGATAAGAGTAGTTGAAGTTCTGTATTGAAAACATAAGGAGATTATACATAGTTCTCCATAGTTTTTGTACATAGAAACTAGGAAAATATTTTGTTGTATCAAAATCATCTTGGCTCAGGTTTAGAATGATCCAAAATCAGTTGAGATAGGAAGTATATCACCTAATACACAATCAGTTGCATGATCACAAGCAAACAAGTAAGCCAACATTGCAACACTTAATAAGAAAAAGTTTTTGTTCCCCCTAATTTTTGCCTTTTTGACCAAAAGATCGGGGTTGCTGAAATTGGCATGTTACATTAATGATAGAATAAAAATAAGTAGTAGAGTATAGTCCTTTGATGTCATATTTACAAATTAAAGCATCAATATTAGAGTTAAAAAAATACCAGAAGAAATCCCCTATAACTCGTACTATTGAGCCATGAGCTTAGCAATAAGATTTCTCCTAAATGTCAGTTTTAGGGAAGATCCAACCCACATCAGCTGCACAGTTTTATTATGTTCATTACAAATAACATTAGCCAAGTCAGGGATTCCTAAAACCCCAAATTCTTTCTTCTGACATACTAGTTTCCAGCTAGCTAAATGCAGCTTCCCGTGCCCTTCAAAATCATTCCAAAAACATTTTTCCATCTATGAGTTGATTAAGTAGGGCCCATTTTGGAAACCTGAAAAAGAAAGAAGATATATAGGAATACTTGCTAGACAAACTTTGATGAGAGTTAGTCTAGCAGCATAGGAAAACAACTTTCCTCTCCAGCCAGCAATCTTTTTGAGGATTTTATCAATTAGAGGCTAGATATCCTCCCTTCTTAACTTCTCATAATGTATAGGAATCCCTAGGTATTTCATGGGGAAGGTGCCAACAGCATAGCCCAAAATGTTAGAGAACGTGAGGATATCATCTCCCTCAAGGCCTAAAGGAATGAATTCACTCTTAGAGTACTTAGTTTTCATCCCGCATACTTGTTCAAATCATGTTAAAACCCACTTGAGGTTAGTAGCATAGACAGGATTATTAGTAGAAAACAAGATGGTGTCATCTGCATATTGGAGTTAGATGACACCATCAGGGTAAAGATCAGAACATAGACCCATAATTAGATCAGCACTATAAGCTTTAATTAACTAGAATTAAGACATCAACAAACAAATTAAACAATACATGGAAAATGGGGTATCCCTGTCTGAGCCCTTTCCAAATGACAAAGAAATTACCAATGGTATTATTGAGCTTAACACCTACATAACCACCATGTATGATGGCTTTAATACAAGTAATAGTTTTTGGGCTAAAGCCTTTTTTAGCTCGCAAGTCTAAAAGGAAATTTAAATATACTTTGTTAAAATCCTTCTCATAGTCTAACTTGAGAACTAGCCTTTGACTTTTATCATAATAAATAGAGTGAATGACGTCATGGGCAGTGACCACACTTTCCAAAATGAATCTGCCTTTGATAAAGGCAGATTGGTTAGAGGAAGTGATGACACCCATGATCAAGGCCAATCTATTCGTAAGAACCTTAGTAATTTTCTGAAAACACATTTAAGGAGGCTAATAGGAATAATTTTTTTATACTACTAGCCTTAGGTTCTTTTGGGATAAGAGTCAAAATGGCAAAATTCAATCTGTAAATATCTAACTTTCCATGATAGAAGTCAGCAAACACTGCCATTAGATCATTTCTGACCACATCGCAAAAATGTTGATAGAATAAAAGGACATCCCATCAGGACCTAGGGCCCCATCTGAATAGGAATGAAACATAGCCTGTTTGACTTCTTCCTTAGTAAAAGGAGCCTCAAGCATATGATTTTGTTCCTTAATGACTTTTTCACTAGGACAAAAATAAATCCTCATCTAAAGTACAACCAGAGGAGTCTTATTTTTTTAAGAGGTCCTTATAGAAGGAGGTGGCTACTTCCATCATCTCACCCTCTTCATTGACAGTCCCATCAGGCCCATCAAGAGAGTGGACTAATATTTTCCTCCTTTACTTAGAAAAAACATGAAAATAAGCTGTGTTTCTATCCCCTCCTTTAATATCCCTATGTATGGATCTTTTTTTGCTTTAACTTCTTGTTTAAACCATAGAACATTCATTTCAGAATATATTTACTTCATCCTATTTTGTTCATCAACAGAGAGTTCTGTTGTTTTAGATTTGACATCTAACAAATCATATTCTTCCATGAGGTTTTTTTAAGGTTCCTGGTCTAGATTCATTATTCCTGCTCCACCCTTTAGACCATTTCCTAAATATCCTTGTTTTATTTTCCCATATGTCAACTACATATTTTCCTGTAATAGGCTTAGACCAGTTTTCTATGGTATGCTTTTTGAAATCCTCCCTCATAAGGCAGCATTTTTCCAATCTATAAGTAGCAAGCTTAGGTGTGATCCCACACCCAAATTCCCACAGAATGAGTGTGTGATCACTACCAAGCCCGAGGAGAGCCCTAGCTAAGGACAGGGGGAAATTTGGTCTAACTCTACATTACAAAAGCCCCTATCAATGTTAGACATGATCAAGTTTTCTCTATTGTTCCCCCAAGTAAACCTCCTATTGCTTAATTTAACTTCAAGTAGGCTCCAAATTTTGATCCAAGCATTAAATTTATCACTCCATTTGTGATATATGTTTCCATTGGTTTTATTACTTTGGAATCTAAAAATATTAAAGTCACCACCAATAATATTATGAACACTATAATCAACAAAGAGGCTACGAAATTATGAAATAAAAGCCTCTTTCTTGTCTTCATAGGAAGACCCATAAACTGTAATAATCCTAACTAAAGTGTCTTTGGCCTTTGTCTTGACAATGATAGAAACTGAAAAATATTTAACTTACAAACTAATCACATCAAAGTAATCTAAATCTACACCTGCTACTATGCCTCCAGCAGAGCCTACAGCAGGTAAAGCTTTCGAATCAAACATCCAATTACCAACTAAGGAATTCAAATAATTGACATAAAGAACCTCTTTATTGGTCTCTTGGAAACGAACATTGCGCATGAGTTTTATTGAAAAGGTCAATGATTGCATTTTTCCTACCTAGGGCTTGAATCCCCTTAGGGTTCCAAAAAACACAATTCATTGGAAACTAACTTTCTTGGGGTGCTTTCCCCGCCTATGTTTCCCCACAAGGGACCAGCTTAAAACATCACGAGAATCATCCTCATAATTTCCATCCTCCAGATGGTTTTGAGAAGTAGAATCATGTAAATAAATAATAGGTGGCAAATGTACATCTACATTACTAGAATGAGAAATACCAGAGGAGCAGTCATCTAGATCAGGAAGGTTAACACCAATAGTATTAGCCATCCCTCTAAGATTACTAGGTGCTAGCACACCAAAAGGGTTTTGCTTGATTATACATTTTAATTTTGATGCAGCAAAGGTTGTTTTCTCCAGGTTCCTCTTCATGGTGATTTCCTGAGATCTCTGCATTATGGTTTTTCCTTCCTTATCATTGAACCTGGAAATGTGTCTTGCACCAAAAATTGGACCCCATTTTCTTTTGGTTTGTTGGTTCTTGGCAGCTGCTTTTTCCAGAGCAGCAATCTCTTACTCTTGTCTCTGAATATCCTATTGGCAAAGTTCTCTGTCTAGATACTTATAGAAAAATGTACTCTCATTGTCCATCTCCATTTCCTACATCAGGTTGACACAAGCTTCATCTGAATTGTAAGTCTGCATCTAGTCCATGACTTTCGACCTTTCCATTTCTTCTTCATCCATAATGGGGGTGATTTTGCTGGAACCTGAAAAAGTTGCTCCCCTTCCGTCCAAATAGATGTGAGCTAATTTTTGTACTTTATCAGCTAGACCAGCAAGAATTTCTAGTTGGCATTGGATTTATCATTGCTCTTCTGTTGATCAGGAGCAAGAGTGCTTGGATTCTTGCTAACCCTAGAACTAGAGTCAGTATCCATTTTATCACATGTTCTCTTAGCTTTTGGTGGCTGATCCTCTTGGTGATCACTGTGCTCATCAGGGTTTGGAGGATGAATGTTATTAGGGTCATCCTCTTCCACATTGACCACACTAGCAGACCCCTCAACACTAATGTGAATCTAAAATAGCACTCCCCCAATCTCGAAGATCATGGTAGTTGGGATCTTAGTGTGGTCCCTACATTTTATCTTTACCCTGACTGTCTCATAAAAGGATCTGAACATCCCATACCAATCCACATCTTTCATAATACCAAAATTAGTCACAAATAGCATAAGAGTGGGCCACTTGCACCAAGCCGGATTTAGACCTTTGATTTACAACCAAATATCCTAGAGTTCAGCGTAGTAGTCTAGAGCCCCATTCCACACATGAAACTTCACAAAAACACCCTCCTTGGGGAGGCCAAATCTAGGGTAACTAGAAATCTCCTCCACTTTGGATGAGGAGGGAACTTCTGCTTCCGATTCTTCTGCTTCTGATTCTTCCCCATCTAAGAGTTGGGGCTGTTCCCCTATGCTCTCTGCTATGGAGGCTGCATTTGGCTGTTGAGGTATCCATTGCCCAGTGTACCCTGGGGGTGTCTATTGCCATGGCATGTGAAATTGCCTGGGGAAGGGTTGGGGTGGAGGTTTTCCATACGGCCATGGGAGGAAATTGAAGGGGGGAAGGAACCATACTAAGGGGGTGGCATCATCTATCCTTATTGATTTGGTGGAGGCTGTTGAAAACCGTACCCAAATGCTGGTTGTTATACCGGTTGCAACGGTGCTCGCTACCAGTGGTCTCCTCTGCCACCACCACCTCGCCCCTTACCCCTGCCTCGAGTCTTGTTCTCCATGCCACAAACCTCGAAGATCTAAGTGAAAGAAGGTTTTGGCCCTTGATGCCAAAGTTTTTCACTCAATATGACGTGGATTTCAGGTGGAGTGGTATCAGTAGTAGAGTGGGGAAGAAGTTCTCCACCATGAAGGAGAGGCTATGGATAAGCTCTTTTCTGATCCGGCCACGGAGGGTGGCTATAACATCCCAGCATTAGACCATAGAAATAGGCTGAGCTCAGATGTTGTAAGATTGCTCCTTTATAAAGGAAAAGGATCCATGTGATTGCAATGCTAGTCCCTGGATCAATGCTAGCATCCACATTTTAAGATGAAGTACACAGAAACAAAGGTCATTATTACAGTCATTCCAGAGACAAACATAGTCTTTACAACTCCAAGGCCACAGGCCTAGTACAAGAGTTTAAATAATTAAATAGATAAAAGTCTTCATCTTCATGTGCCACAGGCAAACATGTTGAGTGTAGACTCATGACTCCTAATCCTCATCAGAGTAACCTGCAACATCACAAGTTACAGCCACAGTGGGTCAATACATTGGAATAGTATTGGCAAGTGATACCTTAGTATAATATTTGGTGGACTAGATACAATATGCAATTTGGCTAAGTGTAGCTTAGGCTTGCTTTGCTCAAAATAGGTTTTTCCTATTAGTTGAAATCACTAAGTTTTTCTTTGTCAAAACTTTTCCCAAGGAACCACCAATAGACATTGAGGTCCTTCACCCTTGTTCACCCACAAGTTTTACTTAGAAATTGGGATGAGGAGATTCTTGACAGCTTCCATGTCTTGATGCTCAAGTTGTCCTTTTCCAGGGACATGGCTAAGTACTTAGATTCTTCCATCTGCAGAGGTTGTGCACTTTCCCCACAAGCCTTGATTTTCACCAAGACAGGACCTTTCAGAAGCCTTCCCTTAGACCAAATGGACGCGTTCCAACCTAGCATCCCACTACCACCAACTGTCCAAATGGCTAAGTTCTAGCAACCTATGTGATCCTGGCAGAGCCCATATTGCCAAGTGGCTGCACTAGAAGCTTCTTAACATTTGGCCTCTAAAATCTCTTTGTTTCTGGGTGGCTTTCCACAAGTGAGATACACAAGGTAAACCATAGAAATGGGCCTTGTGTAACCACTCAACATAAACCATTCCTTCCATTCCACCCAGGTGTTTCATTTAATTAGTTGTTTTATTAGGCAAAACACAAGTCCAAAGACTTAGAAATATTTTTATCACAGCATGTATATTTTCACCACCCTTGGTTGCTATTAGCTAGGCTAAGCATGGCATAGATAAGCATCTTAACTTAGAAATTTTCCTAGCAATTATACAACTACTAGGATTTCCCAACATGGCTTATAAGCAAAATATAACATGCAAGACTAGCAAAATATATCTAATGCTTAGTAGAAAACATAGGGATAAAAATATCATGAAGCACCACATGCCTTGGTATTTTGGAGAGTAGCTACACTCCTCACAATCACAATCACTATTGGCACCAAAATCTACACATAAAATCATAGCAACAATCACATACAAAATATATACAAACAAAAATATATGAATGCATGCAATATGATATGTGATGGTTTTTAAAACTCAACAAAGCAAGTGTACAGTACTGGTTCATAAACAAGTTCAAAACTTGCCAAACAACATTTATTTAAACCTTAAAACATTTCTTAAACAATTCATATACTCAAAATATCCCTACACATGTTTATGTAAATAAAACCATTTTAACCTAAGCAAAACATTAAACACATTGCATATTTAGAAAGGGCTTGTTCTCCTGATTCCATTGATATAAAATTCATCAAATTTGGACGTGGGGATCAAAAGTTATGGCTAAATCAAATTCAAACATCTAATAGATTTAAATCCTGATTATAAACCTAAACTCTAGCCACGCGTCTTAATATGATTGGTGCGTACCGGTTCGCTCAGGATCGCGTCTGTGATCCGTTAGATCTACTTAATCTGCATGGCCCAGATCTACTCGTAACGCTTCGATAAGTGATTTGTTTATGTGTGTTGGATCTAGATCCTACGGTCCTGGATCAATCGACCACAGATGGGCGGCGCTGGTGGTGGCTACTGGCGGCGGCGAGCTCGGTCTATGGTGGCGCGGCGCTACAGGTGGCTCTGGGGTCATCGGAGATGCTTACCAGAATCGTGGCGATGCACTAATGCTCAACCTGGCGACGGCTTGGCAAGGGGCGCACGGACACGGCTGCACGGGCTCGTCGGAGTTGCTGTCAGTGTCGGGCTCGGGTGGACGACGACGTTGGCGACGCTCCTGATCACCCTAGCATGAACAAACGGCATCAGGAGATGTGCAAGACTACGGTGAACACGATCGTGTGAATCATAGGCGAAGGGGAACAAAGGGCTCACCGAATTTAATCTCCGGAGTTGAGAACGTCGTCGGAGCCTTGCTGTGCTTGTCGAAGACGACGACCTGGGGAGGTATAGAAGGAACCAATAGTGTCAGTAGGTGCGCAAGGAAGTGGAGATGCTATCTGCAAGAACCAGAGAAGAAGGGGCGCACGGGGCTCACCGGGATTGGTCGCCGGAGTGAGCTCTGTCTGCGGCGGCGCGAGGATGATTGCGGGCAGCCTAGGGGCGTTTCTGTCTGGCTTTGTTGGGGGAAATGGCCGCGAGGGGGAGGTGGTCTTATAGCCAGAGCGGGTGCAAGGATTGCGCGCGGTATCAAGGGCAATTAAGCGAGGAATCAACGTGGCAGTGAATGGCGGAGGGAACGTCGGTGACGTGGTCGTGGGCGCGATTTGCGGAAGATGAGGATGAGCTGGCGAGGTCCACCAGTCAGCGAGTGAAACAGAGAGGGGGGGGGGTCGTGTGGTCAGTGACCTGGTGGGTTCGTCTACGAGTGAGAGAGAGAGGGGGGAACCCGGGTGGGCTTAGTGGGCTGAATCCGTTGTTGGGCTAGTTAGGTAGCGCTGGCCTTTTTCCATTTCTTTTCTCCTTTTCTTTTTCTGTTTTCAATTTTAGGAACCAAATTCAAATGATTTCAAAATCTATTTGAATTCAAATCTTTTCAGGATTTTTGTAGTGTGCAACAGTCACATTTCTAGGCATAAAACCAAGTGGTCACTTTGAATTGGCTTGTTCACTTGGAATAAAATAAAATAAGAAGTGGCATAGCACTAGTTTGAATAGGTTTTGAAATTGGTTTTCAAATCATATTTATTTTGAAACTTTGGTTTAAATCTTAGCAATCTAGCAATACAACCTGAGAGCAATAAGATAACAAAGTTTGGTTTCTTGAACAACAATCTCCCATTGGAGAGTAGCATTTGTTTCAAATGCTGATCACATAAAATAATGAGCTCATATGCTCCTATTTTTGAAATGATTTGTTTGAAATGAACTCTATATGATCATGGATGCATGGATGATATGCCTGAGTTTGAAACATGATTTTAGGGATGTTACAAATCTAACCCCCTTAAGGTGAATCTCGCCCTCGAGATTCGGATTGGCTAGCAAATAGGTGAGGGTGGTCTTTCCGAAGATCATCTTCTCTTTCCCATGTTGCTTCCTCTTCGGAATGATGGTTCCATTGAACTTTGCAAAACTTGATTGACTCTTTCTGCAGTCTCAAGAATCTTGATAGGTTTCTCCTCATAAGTGAGGTCACTCTCCAACCGAACCTCTTCTAAAGGTATAGTATCCTTCAAAGAAGTTTCTTCCATTTCTGGATGACATTTCTTAAGCTGACTCACATGAAACACATTATGGACAGCTGACAAAGACTCTGGCAATTCAATTTCATAAGCAACTTCTCCTTTACGACTCAGAATCTTGAATGGTCCAACATATCTTGGGGCCAACTTTCCTTTGACTCCGAAACTCTTCACTCCACTAAGTGGTGACACTCTAAGATAAGCTCTATCACCAACTTCATAGGTGACTTCCCTACGCTTAGGATCTGCGTAGCTTTTCTGTCGGGACTGTGCTATCTTCAATCTGTCCTTAACCAACTTGACCTTCTCTTCTGCTTCTTTGATAAGTTCTGGTCCAAACAAACTTCTTTCTCCCACAACATTCCATAGTAATGGGGTGGTACATTTTCTCCCATAGAGAAACTCAAATGGTGCCATCTCAATGCTGGCTTGATAGCTGTTGTTATAAGAAAATTCTGTGTAAGGGAGACTTTCATCCCAACTTGCTCCATAGTCTAGGGCACATGCCCTCAACATGTCTTCAAGAATCTGATTAGTCCTTTCTGTCTGTCCATCAGTTTGAGGATGAAAAGCAGTGCTGAATTCCAACCTCGTTCCCAATGACTCGTGTAATTGCCTCCAAAAATGGGAAGTGAATTGGGTTCCTCTATCTGACACAATACTTTTGGGTACTCCATGTAGACACACTATTCTGCTCATATAGATCTTGGCTAACTTAGCACTTGTGTAAGTTGTCTTCACGGGTATGAAATGAGCCACTTTAGTTAGGCGATCCACTACTACCCAAATAGAATCATATCCTGATCGGGTCCTTGGCAATCCGGTAATGAAATCCATACCAATCTTGTCCCACTTCCAATCAGGAATAGGTAGTGGTTGAAGCAAACCTGCTGGTTTCTGATGTTCTGCTTTCACTCTACTACACACATCACATAAAGAAATATGTTAGGCGATATCCTTCTTGAGATTATTCCACCAAAATCTTTCCTTCATATCCATGTACATTTTGGTGTTACCCGGATGAATGGAATACGGTGAGTTGTGTGCTTCCTGCAAAATCAGTTTCCGAAGCTCCGGATCTTGTGGAACACAGATACGTTTCCCATGCCATAAAGTACCCTGTTCGTCTTCATGGAATCCTTTGGCTTTTCCTTTGCCAATCTTTTCCTTAATTTCTTCAATTTCCTTATCAGTCTTCTGGGCTTCTTTGATCTTGTCCAGCAAAGTGGGTTGAACATCCAAAGACATGAGATGTCCTTCAGGCACAATCTCCAATCTGAGATCTCTAAATTGGGCACACAAATCATCTGGCAATTCTCCTTTAGTAAGGCCATTCTCAAAAACCTTACGACTTAGAGCATCCGCTACAACATTTGCTTTACCGGGGTGGTATTGCAAACTCAAGTCATAGTCCTTGATGAGTTCTAGCCATCTTCTTTGTCTCGTGTTGATTTCTTTCTAGGTGAAGATATACTTCAAACTCCTGTGATCTGTGTACACTTCACAACGCTTTCCCAAAAGGTAGTGTCTCCATGTTTTGAGTGCATGGACAATAGAGGCTAACACTAAATCATGAGTAGGATAGTTCACTTCATGAGTTTTGAGTTGTCTCGAGGCATAAGCCACAACTTTTCCTTCTTGCATAAGTACTGCACACAAACCATGATGAGATGCATCACAATACACTTGGAAATCCTTCTCCAAATCTGGCAAACACAAGACTGGTGCTGTCACAAGTCTCTTCTTCAATTCCTGAAAGCTGAGTTCACAACCTTCAGACCAAGAAAATTTCTTGTCTTAGCAATTCTGTCATGGGTTTTGCTACCTTGGAGAAATTCTCAATGAACCTTCTGTAGTAACCTGCTAAGCCAAGGAAACTACGAACTTCTTTCACTGACTTGGGAGATTCCCATTTAGTTACAGCTGAAACTTTAGCAGGATCAACTGCTACACCATCTCCTGACACAACGTGTCCAAGAAATCCAACTTCATTCAACCAGAATTCACACTTGCAGAATTTGGCATAACGTTTATGCTCTCTAAGCCTCTCAAGTATCAAACGCAAATGTCCTTCATGTTCTTCTTTGCTCTTGGAGTAGACTAAAATGTCATCGATGAAAACGACAACAAACTTATCAAGGAATTCCATGAACACCTTGTTCATCATATTCATAAAATATGCTGGAGCATTGGTCAAACCAAATGGCATCACGGTATACTCATACAATCCATACCTTGTGGTGAAATTTGTCTTAGGTATGTCTTGTTCCCTTACCTTGAGTTGGAAATAACCTGACCGGAGATCAATCTTTGAGAACACACAAGCTCCTTCTAACTGATCAAACAAGTCATTGATTCTTGGCAAAGGGTATTTGTTCTTGATAGTCACCTCATTGAGTGAAAGGTAATCTATGCATAACCTTTGACTTCTATCTTTCTTCTCCACGAACAAAACTGGGGCTCCCCAAGATGAAGAACTTGGTTGAATAAATCCTTTCTGCAACTGCTCTCCAAGTTGTTTCTTGAGTTCTTTCAGTTCATCCACTGACATCTTATACGGTCTCTTTGCTATTGGTCCAGATCCTGGTAGCAAATCAATAAGGAACTCCACATCTCTATCTGGTGGCATTCCCGGCAATTCTTCCGGAAACACATCCGGATATTCACTCACAATTGGCACACTGTCTATGCTAACCCCCTTAAGAGAATTTAGCTTACTCCTTTTTGCTTGAAAATTGGTCTTGAATCTGATCCTTTTATTTTCTGGAGTTGTGAGTGAGACAGTATGGTTGGCATAATTTATCACTCCCTTATGCTTAGTCATCCAGTCCATTCCCAAAATGACATCCAATCCTTGGGAATTTAGGATTATCAAGTTAATGGGAAACTTATACTTCCCAAACTCTATGACTAGATCATGACATCCTGAATTCACTATCATTTCTCCATGACATCCTGAATTCACTATCATTTCTCCACCAGGAGAACTTAATTTTATAGGACACCCAATAGTTTCTACCAGCAGTTTATTTCTTTCAACAAATGCTCTTGATATGAATGAATGAGATGCACCAGTATCAAAGAGAACAAATGCTGGAACGGAATTGAGTTTGAACTTACCAGCAACAGCATCAGGATCCTCCTAGATTTCCTCCACATTGATGTGGTTAACTTGCCCTTTCTGAAAAGGGTTGGGCTTGTTGGGTCCTTCAACTTTATTTTCTAGGCATTCATTTGCATAATGCCCCATCTTCTTGCACTTGAAGCACTCAACCTGACTAATGTCCTTCTTGACAGGCTGGCTTCCACTGCCACTTCCACTACCACCATGGTGGCTCTTATATCCACCCTTGTGGTTCTTGTACTTGTCATTGTCATGACTACGATGATGCTTGTTGTCATGATGACGGTTGTGGTTGTGGTGCTTGTTGAATTTCCCATGCTTGTGGGATCCTGAGCTTCCACTATCATCATAATGGGAACGTTTGTGAGACGATCCCGAGCTGTGCTTGTCCGAGTGCTTTCTCTTTCTACTCTCAACTTGCTTCATTTTGTTCTCCAAAACAGCAGCCTTATCACAAAGATACTGGTATGTGGGAACATAGGCTACTGATAGCTGCAAGTTCAGTTCATCATTCAGCCCTTCAAGAAACTTTTCCTTCCTCTTAGCATCGGTGTCAACTTCATCCGGTGCATAACGCGCCAGATTGTTGAACTCCTCAATATATTCTGTCACGCTGCGGTGGCGCTGCTTCAAGTTATGGAATTCTTTCTTCTTCAGACTCATCACTCTAGATGAGATATGAGCAGTACGAAAGCCATCCTCAAAGATAGCCCATGTCACACCTTCTATGAGAGTGGTGATCTGGAAGTTATCCCACCAAGTGGCGGCTGGTCCTTCCAGCAAATGTGCTGCAAATCTGACCTTTTCTGCATCAGTACAACCCACAGTTACCAAGTCCTTGTTCACAGAGCGTAGCCAATCATTGGCCACCATGGGATCATTTGTTCCTGAGAACTTTGCTGGCCTCAATCTCAAGAACCTGGTAAGCATGTCAAAACCCAGTGGGTTGTTGTTGTTGTTGTTGTTGTTGTTGTTATTGTTGTTGTTGTTTTGGTTCTGGATGGACGTCATCATCATTTGCATCAGCTGAGTCTGAGCTGTCATCATTTGCTGCATCTCAGGAGTGATGTTGTTGTTATTGGGGTTGGGATTGGCACGATGGGGAGGCATCTGTGGTTTGTTCAATAGAGATAAGAATGAGATACTCATAGATGCTTTCATGCACAATACATCACATAAACAATCACAAAGCATGAATCATAATAATAATAGTTTAACAACAAAAACGACAAGTTTGCAAAGTAAACACACCAATAACAAGCCATCCACATGTTGGATGGTCATTGTGACACAAATAAAGTATGATAAATAAATGATAAATGAGTAGTCAACTCTACTCCTCGGCATCAACCTCCTCCTCAACAAAGGTAAGACCTGCATTCTCCATCGCGGTCTTGTATTCCTCGACATTGGTGGTCAAGGTCTCTACTTTGGCTTTGAGAGCCCTCTTCTAGGAACGAAGCCTCTCAATCACAGTCTGATGATGCTCGAGCTCGAAGTCCTTGGCCTGCAGTTCTTCAGTCATGTCCCGAATCCTCTTGTTCCTATCTTGGACTCGCTTCTCCTGACTCTTGAACTTTCTGTCCTGGCTCTCGAACTTTGCCTCCATCTCCTTGACTATCTGCTCAGCTGTATAGGCGAATCGGCTCAGCTGTATCCCTCAAAGTGTCCTCGAAGTCGATGGCCTCTCCATCCTCATCACGTCTACCAAAGACGTGGAAGTGAGTACCTCTAACCTGTCGAGAGTGTCTCCCTAGCAGACGTCCAATCAAGTCCTGCATAACTACCTCTAGGCCTCTCTCCTTGTCATCGTGCATGAGCTTGAAGATGATGGCCTCCGTGGTAGGCTCAGTCTGGCGTCCGGGCTGATTGACCTTGAAACCCCAAAGGTCTTTCCTCTCAAACTTGGTGAGGGTAAGCACCATGATGGTAGGAAGAGGGAGATTGAGCAAAGTAGTGAGCTCAATAATACGAGGACCAAAGCGAGTTCCCTAGAACTCCTCAACTGTGCTGATGGTAACATTAGGCATCTATTTATAAGATAGAAAAAGTTAGAACAACACAATTTAAGATAAAACACAAGGCAAAGCATCACATACATATCCTTGGAAATCAAAACACACAAGTCATGGCATACATGGATCCATTACAACAACCAAGGTTCAACTTATTTAAGCAACATTTGGAAAATAAGGTGATAAGTGGTGGTCCAACTAACGAAGTATGTTTACAATCCTATCTCACTGGATCTGTTGGCTAACATAATGTTTCTAGTAGCAATCAGTCTATCTTGATCACATGACTCCATCACTAAGTCTATAATGTCTCCTCTTAAGGTTTGGTTGGTAGCCTCCAACTCTTGGGTATGTTTCATCTCTTCCTTTAGGTCATTTTGGAGGTTGAGCATTCTGCACTTGACTCTATCACCAAGTTCTTTGATGGTCCTCCAAGATGCATCCCTTGCTGAATCAAAGAATGTAGTGTGCACCACTGAATTGGTGAACATGCAGAATCCTGATTCCTTGTGGTTGTCTTCCTTGTTTTTATACAAGTCAAGTTGCACCCACCAGTACTCAACTCCTTCATCCATCACAGAAAAACCTTTGTACACAGTTGCACCATGTATTTCCATTGCAACCATGAGGTCCTTGAGAGCCTTGGGAAATTCTGTCTCACACTCCAAGGTCATTGTCATGAGTGGTCCTTTCCTTACGGCTTCGTTGATGGAGTTCATCTACAAATAGAGATGAGAAAGAAGATTAGAAAAGTTTACGAGAAGAATAGACAGGTGTAGAAGTTGTTGAAAATTTTCCTTAGTGGTTTCCAATCCTAGGGTCATAATCCTACAGGCAACACAGTGCTCTGATACCATCTGTAAGATCCCTCCTTTATAAAGGAAAAGGATCCATGTGATTGCAATGCTAGTCCCTGGATCAATGCTAGCATCCACAGTTTAAGATGAAGTACACAGAAACAAAGGTCATTATTACAGTCATTCCAGAGACAAACATAGTATTTACAACTCTAAGGCCACAGGCCTAGTACAAGAGTTTAAATAAGTAAATAGATAAAAGTCTTCGTCTTCATGTGCCACAGGCAAACATGTTGAGTGTAAACTCATGACTCCTAATCCTCATCAGAGTAACCTGCAACATCACAAGTTACAGCCACAGTGGGTCAATACATTGGAATAGTATTGGCAAGTGATACCTTAGTATAATATTTGGTGGACTAGATACTATATGCAATTTGGCTAAGTGTAGCTTAGGCTTGCTTTGCTCAAAATAGGTTTTGCCTATTAGTTGAAATCACTAAGTTTTTCTTTGTCAAAACTTTTCCCAAGGAACCACCAATAGACATTGAGGTCCTTCACCCTTGTTCACCCACAAGTTTTACTTAGAAATTGGGATGAGGAGATTCTTGACAGCTTCCATGTCTTGATGCTCAAGTTGTCCTTTTCCAGGGACATGGCTAAGTACTTAGATTCTTCCATCTGCAGAGGTTGTGCACTTTCCCCACAAGCCTTGATTTTCACCAAGACAGGACCTTTCAGAAGCCTTCCCTTAGACCAAATGGACGCGTTCCAACCTATCATCCCACTACCACCAACTGTCCAAATGGCTAAGTTCTAGCAACCTATGTGATCCTGGCAGAGCCCATATTGCCAAGTGGCTGCACTAGAAGCTTCTTAACATTTGGCCTCTAAAATCTCTTTGTTCCTGGGTGGCTTTCCACAAGTGAGATACACAAGGTAAACCATAGAAATGGGCCTTGTGTAACCACTCAACATAAACCATTCCTTCCATTCCACCCAGGTGTTTCATTTACTTAGTTGTTTTAGTAGGCAAAACACAAGTCCAAAGACTTAGTGTCGTGGGAATGGTCACGGCAGATGCTGCAATCGGCAGCGAGTAGTAGAACGACGGGCAAGTGCGGCCAGCCATCTGCGGTGCGAGATGAGGGCGAAGACACAGGGTTTTACCCAGGTTCGGCCCCCCGGAGGGTAAAGACCTACTCCTGCTAGATTGTATTTTGAAGGTGGTACAATGGGCGAGCTCGGCGGCTAGGCGGCGAGTCACTTGGGTGTATGGTGGAACGTATCTCTACATGCCCAGCAGGGAGGTTTATATAGACTCACCTCCCCTAGGGTTTACATATCTCAACCGAATCAGTTAAGGCTTCAGTACTCGTTTAACCTAATCCGACTGGGCCTATCTACTCGCCTGGGCCTTTAGCTTCCAGTCGCTTGGATCCTTGCTGGGCTTCGATCTAGTCGTCGTCTTGCAGGTCCACTCGCCAGTTGTTGGGCCAGTCGGAAACGTTCTGCTGGGTATACCCCGGTAGGCACATCCCCATCAGTAGTCCCCGAGGCCGTCGTCGATTAGGCGCAGGTGGCTGCTAGCAGTCGGAGCATACGGCTTCGTAGTAGACATCCAGTCAAAAATCGTCGGCGGGCTCCTGTATAAAGGAGAAAACTAGTCATCCAGGTCGCAGCTTTGGCGAGTCGAGTCGGCGAAGCACTGTCATAGTGATCGGGTCGGCGAGCCGAGTGGCTGAAGTTGGACCATTAAACGTGGTCAAACTAGCCGTTGGGGTAATCCAACGGTAACTTTTGGCGTAATCATCGCGCGGTAACGGTTCCCTGATTTGGCGGGTAACAACCGCTATATAAGGGGAATGGCAGGCAATCAGGAAACCACCTTCTCGCCATTCCTTCCAATTGTGCGCACTTTCGCCTCCCTTCGCATCGCGATCCAACAGACCGGAAATCCTCCGACCCCCCACAAATCCTTCCGCCATGGCCCTATCCACCGAACCTTGGGGTAGATCTAAGTGTACGAGGGCGCAACTGGCTTCCTTTGAGGAGGCCGGGATCCTGCGAGCCGGCTGCTGGCGCATCCTCGCGGCCGGAGAGGTGACCCCGAGCCCCCGCGAGAGGGAGTTCATCTGCTTCACCAGTCATCTAGAACGTGGGCTAGGATTCCCCACGTCCCTGTTCTTCCGGCACTTCTGCGCCTACTACGGGATCCAACCGTCGGATCTGGGCCCTCACAGTATCGAGCAGCTCGCCATCTTCGTGGCGTTCTGCGAGTGCTACTTGGGCTGCCGGCCCTACTTCCCTCTATGGCAAGACCTGTTCCACGGACGGATCAGTCGCGAGGAAGCGGGCAGCCCAATGCTTGCCGCGGGCGGCCTAACTTTCTAGCTGAAGTCGAAGGCTTCGTTCTTCGACTTGATGCTGCCCGCCAAGGCGTCGAGCGACTGGAAGAAATCTTGGTTCTATGTTGCTGAAGCAACCCCGGAGGGCGAGGTGGTGATCCCACGGTACTCCGCCAACCGGTCCGAGCCGCGCCGTCTTCAAGTCGGCAAACTCCCCAGCGACCAGCGGATGGTCGTGGACGAAATGCTCCAAACCATCTGTGGTCTGAAGAAGAAAGGCCTCCAAACGATCAATTTGTACAACTGCTGGCTCGGGCGGCGACTCGTCCCTCTGGCTCGGCGCGAGCACTACATGTACCAGTACACCGGCCGGGAGGACTCGACAAAGTCCAACCTAGCCGAGTGGAAGCTCGAGGACTACACCGCAGCACTGAAGAAAATCACTCAGGCGGTGTACCTGGACGCACAGGCTGGGGTCGCCCCCTACACCGCAAGGCGTCCAGCCCCAACGGTAATCATCTCGCATTATTCGTAGTCGCAGTTCTTTGCAGTCGCGGTTTTTCTAATTTCATCTTGCGTTCATTGCAGCTATTCCAAGTGGTGGAAGGATGGCTCCCGCCTTCGGACGATGAGAATTCAAGCTCGTCCGTCCAAGACATGGGCGAGTCGCCTCCCGCCAAGGGCGACGCCGGGAGTGACGAGAGTGACAGCGACGACGATTCCGAGGAGGAGGTCGCCCCGCTGGCCCGTAAGACCCGCGGCCAACGCCAACGTGAGCTTGAGGCGAGCAAAAGCCTCGAGCGTCATGACGACGAGGAAGAACTTCCGGAGACCACCTCGCGCCGCCAGGGTACTCCGTCAAAGAAGAAGAAGAAAGAGAAGGAGGTGAAGGCCCCTCCGAAGAAGAAGACGAAGCCGATGATGCCGGCCTCGCCACCGCACTCGGCGAGCAGCTCCGACGCTCCCAGCCCGGCCAAGGACGAGGCGCCACCGACGGCAGCCGCGCTGGACACGGCCACCATCGAGGTGCCACTGGCTTCGATACCTCCGCCATTCGCCCCAGTCTCCGGGCTGGGGGATGCTCCGGCTGTGGCAGCTTCGCCTCGCAGGGAAGCTCCTGCCGAAGATGTCCCAGACGCTACTGTTGCGGCCTCAACGACGAAGAAGCCGTCCGTGTCTTGGGAACGCGACGTCCTGGAGATGGGGCTCAGCCGTCGACTGGGCCCTGAACTAGAGAAGTCGGCCGGCCTCCGCACAGGGCTGCGCTTCATTCCAGTCGCCAAGTAAGTTTGTTCACCTACCTTTGTCTTCCATAGCAGTTTGAATTATCTTGCTTACGTGATTGATTTACAGGACCGGAGTGAAGAAGATGGGCCACCCGACCGTGGCTAAGGTGCCGTCCGTCATCAGCGAGGAAGATCCTTCCCGTAAGAGGAAGGCAGACGAGGTCGTCGTCCCCGCAGATGGTGGCAAGAAGGCCAAGGGCGACGATGTCGTCACGATCTCTGAAGACACGGCGGTCGCGCCGACCGAACCCACACCAGAAGCAGCCGCATCCACGAAGGGGGGTGCTCCCTTGCTTGGAGCAGCCGAGCCGACCTCATTTGGTTCGGGTGCCTCCATCGCGACATTCCCGCGCTTCATGGCCAAAGCGGCCACAGCGAGTGGGACTTCACCCTCGAGTCGTGCACCTGGGGTCACCGATGCGGAAGTCGAGCAGTGTCGTGGGCACACGCCAGCTCTCCTCGCGTCCGTGGACGCGATACAACTTCATGGCATGCTTGGCGCAGCCATCAAGGTATGTCCAGTCCCCGAGGATCAGGTCGGTGTGTTACAGTGGTCTGATTCTTTTAGTGTACAGTCGTTATTTTCCCCGTCCAGTCCCCGAGTGCGCACTCGCTGAATTTCAGCGGGTGGGCACTTAGGAGTTTTTGATTTCCAGTCCCCGAGTGCGCATTCGCTGAATTTCAGCGGGTGGGCACTTAGGAATTTTTTTTATGGCCAGTCCCCGAGTGCGCACGCGCTGAACTTCAGCGGGTGGGCACTTAGGAATTTTTTGATGGCCAGTCCCCGAGTGCGCACTCGCTGAATTTCAGCGGGTGGGGACTTACAATGCTGCTTTGATTAACTTTTTGGATGATGTGCAGGGTCTTCAACGTGAATCGGCTGACCGATTGGCAGCGAAGCACCGCGCGGAGAAGGAACTGGCCACCGTCCAGGAGGCGAATAAGGAGCTTCAGGCGGTTGCCGCAAAGGAGGAGGAGGCTCGCCAGGGATTTGTCCCTGCGGGTGAATTGGCGGCGGTGCAATCGGCTTTGAGCTTGGCTGAGAAGCGGATCGCCGATCTCGAGCGTGAGCTACGGGCGGCGAAGGAGGAAGCGAGCTCGGCTGATGGGCGAGCCAAGGCCGCCATTACAGCCACCGAAGAAGATCGTAAAGTGTCGGATGCCCTTGTTGCTGGGCTTCAGGATGACCATACTTCGCTTCAACGTTTCATCACGGATCTCGCCCGCCCGTTGATTGGTAAGTGCATCTGCCTCTGCCAGTAGCGTGTGCTTTTTTGTGATGTCCACGTACTCACTGTTGTCTTCTACTCGCAGGTCGCATCATTGATAGCGCGGAAGAGGCGAGCTCGTTCGACGCGCGGCAGTGTGTGGCCACGCTCGTCGACTCGGCGATGTTGTCGGCAACATGCATCCGAGCCTACCTCCAGGAAATATCACCCACGGAGGTGATTCCCAGCGACCTCGTCGAGGTGTGGAAGTACTTGGAGAAGGCGCCCTCGGTTGTTGAATTCATGACGCGATCGGCATTTCGACGCGGAGCGGCGACGGCGCTTAGCCTTGGACTTGCTCACTTTCCGGAAGACTTCGACCTCGACGATGTGACGAGTGGCTACCCTTCGTCGACTGGCGCGGTGGAGCTTTCCGAGGTGCTCAAGTTGACGGACCGCGCCGCGATGTACTCAGAGCGTGTCTGGGCAATGGGCGACCTCCTTCCATACCAGGAGACGGTCGTCGCGCCCAACGACCCCGAGCCGCCACACCGAGATTTCAAGGTCGAGCAGCCCTTCCGTGCGGCGATGGTGGGTGAGCTGACGACGTACCCGTCCAACCCGTACACGCCGTTCATCCGCAATCGCCGGGGTGTTGGCGAGTCATCGTCGAAGCCTGCAGAATAGGATAGTTTGCCCTGGGGCGTTAGGAGCAGGTCTGCCGTTTGGGCATATTTTGTACTTTGAGACAATGCTAAATGCTATTGAATGAGACGTCGTGTCTGTTTTGTGACTTGTCATGTATTTTGTGTTTGAGGTTTGAACGAGTCCCCGAGCGCGTCCGCCCTTTTATGGGGTTTACCTCGTGTGTGATTTGTTTGTGGTTTTTTGAACGTTTTGTTATTTTGGTCTACTCGCCCGGACTCGAAGAGCCAGTCGCAGGGCGACTCCCTTGAACGCTCTATACTTCACCGTTTTCCCTTGCGCGAACGGGGTCGGGTGGCCGAGTCCCCGAGCGTGGTACTTGGTTGTTCTAGGCGTGACTCGAGGGTGGTTGAGGACTTGGCGCATTAGTTTGGGCGCATCACTCCTGCCTGGCCCGTTGGGTCAGTCGCGTGGCGAGCCCTGGGCATGCTCTCCTACTTGGCGTTTTCCCGAGCCGCTCGCGATGAACTGGTCGTCAGTCCCCGAGCGTGGTACTTGGCCGTTCGAGTCGCTATGTCGAGGATGCGGAGGACCATGGTCGCTGTAAGAAGCGAAGGCAGTTGTCTTGGCTCGTAGAGCCAGTCGGGCTGGGCGACTCCAATGGGGCTCCGGGTAGGCGTTTTTCATGGACGATGCAAGACCTGAGGTGACTCAGTGCTCTTGCACCGCACTACTTAGCCGTGCCGATCGCTGTACCAAAGGTTGACTTCTGCGGTTAGCTTGACGCTGTTATTACGAGTGCGAGTGGCACAAGGCACGGAGAGTAGGCGCAATTTGCGGTAACCGATTCTTTTTATTTCATAGCGACTGGAGAATACATATGTGGGGCTCTAGGGGTAGAACTTCCGTAGGAGGTTTACATTCCATGGTCGCTTGACGTCGAGTTCGCCGTCCCCGCGGACGTCGATGAGGTAGTAGGCGTCGTTGCCGAGTACTGGCCCGATGGC
The DNA here is from genome assembly GCA_916181665.1 of Avena sativa. Lineage (NCBI taxonomy): Eukaryota > Viridiplantae > Streptophyta > Magnoliopsida > Poales > Poaceae > Avena > Avena sativa. Next base: position 375,417,011 of record OV702285.1, on the reverse strand, counting down.
GAATGGTCCCTCCCACGGAGGAGAGAGCTTGTGCATGCCCTTCTTGTCCTGGATGAGGCGCAACACCAGGTCGCCTTCTTGGAAGGTGCGAGCCCGCCGGCTGTGGTAACGGCGGAGGCCCTGCTGGTAGATGGCGGTGCATGACCGAGCGAGGTCACGTGCTTCGTCGAGTTGATCGACTCCGTCCTGGCGGGCGAGTTCGGTCGCAGCCTCTGTATAGTGGACGACCCTCGGCGAGTCGTGCTCAAGGTCAGTGGGCATGACTGCCTCGGCGCCGTACACCATGAAGAAGGGGGTGAATCCTGTCGACCTGTTAACCGAGGTGCGGATGCCCCAGATAACGGAGGGTAGCTCCTCGACCCAGCACCCGGCGGTGCGCTCGAGTGGTACTTGGAGTCGCGGCTTCAGGCCGTGGAGGATGCTTTGGTTGGCCCGTTCCGCCTGGCCGTTGGATTCCGGGTGGGCGACCGACGCGAGGTCGAGCCGGATGTGGTGCTCTTCGCAGAATTCGGCCATGGCTCCTTTGGCGAAGTTGGTGCCGTTGTCCGTGATGATGCTGTTTGGGAACCCGTAGCGATATATGAGCTCGCGTAGGAATTTAGTGGCGGTCTTCCCGTCGCATTTCTTGACTGGCTTGGCCTCCACCCACTTTGTGAATTTGTCAACCGCGACCAGGAGGTGGGCGTAGCCGGAGGGAGCCTTCTTGAAGGGTCCTACCATGTCCATGCCCCATACGGCGAATGGCCAGGTGATGGGGATTGTCTTGAGCGCTGAGCTCGGCACGTGCGTCTGGTTGGCGTACTTCTGGCACCCGGCGCACCGCTGGACAATGTCGACGGCATCGGCGTGCGCGGTAGGCCAGTAGAAACCATGCCGCATAGCCTTGGCGACCAGAGAGCGGCGCCGGCGTGGTGGCCGTAGTCGCCGGAGTGGATGTCGTGGAGGATCTTGCGTCCTTCGGCGGATTGGACGCAGCGTTGGAATACGCTGGTGATGCTGCGCTTATGGAGCTCGCCGTCGATGATGGTGTAGGACTTGCATCGGCGTGCGATCATCCGAGCGTCCGTCTCGTCTGCCGGCAAGGTGTCGGTCTCCAGGTAGGCGACGTAGGGCTTGGTCCAGTCGTCTGACTCGTTGACGAGTGCGACCAGGGCTGCCTCTGGTTGGAGCGGGACTCCGATGTCGATCTCCCTCGGGGGAGAGACTGATGGCTTGGTGATCGTGTCGAGGAAGACGCCGGCGGGTGGTGCGAGTCGAGCCGACCCGATGCGAGAGAGTGCGTCGGCCTCCTCGTTCTTCCGCCTGTCGATCCACTCGACGGAGTAGCCTGTGAAGTGTCCGCCCAGCTTGTCCACTGCTTGGCGGTACGCCGCCATGGTGGGGGAAACGGCATCGCAGGTGCCAGCGACTTGCCCAGCGACAAGGTCGGAGTATCCGTAGCAGCGTAGGCGGTTGACGTTCATCTCCCTGGCAGCTCGCATGCCGTGGAGTAAGGCCTCGTACTAGGCCATGTTGTTGGTGCAGGGTGTGAAGTCGAGGCAGAGGACGTAGCGGAGCTTGTCGCCCTTTGGGGAAGTCAACATGATCCCTGCTCCTGCGCCGTCTGCGTTCTTGGAGCCATCGAAGTGCAAGCTCCAGTAATGGAGGTATGGCAGCTTCTCTGGCTGCTGGGCCTCCTCCCAGTCGGCGATGAAATCCGCTAGAGCTTGCGACTTGATCGCTTTTCGTGGCTCGTACTTGATATTGTGGACGCCGATCTCGACGGCCCACTTAGCGACTCGCCCGGTCGCCTCACGGTTGCGGATGATGTCCTGCAACGGTGCTGAGGAGACAACCGTGATCGGGTGCTCCTGGAAGTAGTGCGGCAGGCGCCGTTGCGCTCTGAAGACCGCATATACCAGTTTCTGGTACTGCGGGTATCGTTGGCGCGACTCGGTGAGGACCTCGCTGATGTAGTACACCGGTCGCTGTACTGGGCGCTCCTTTCCTTCCTCCGGTCGCTCGACGACCATGATGGCGCTGACGACGCGCTCGGAGGCCGCGACGTAAACCAGCATGGGTTCTTTGTCGGCGGGGGCGGCGAGTAGCGGTGCGGCGAGTAGCACCTTCTTGAGGTCGCGAAGTGCGTCATCCGCCTCCTTGTCCCACTGGAAGGTGGGGTTCTTGCGCATCAGGCGGTATAGGGGCATCGCCTTCTTGCCCAGGCGGGGGATGAAGCGACTGAGAGCCGCTACTCGCCCGGCCAGTTTCTGGACGTCGCGCAGGCACTCAGGTTTGCCGAGCCAGGCGATCGTGTCGATCTTCGTGGGGTTCGCCTCGATCCCTCGCTTGGAGACGACGTACCCTAGTAGTTGTCCTGCTGGTACACCGAAGGTGCATTTGCCTGGGTTAAGCTTTATCTTGTACTTTCGCAAGTTGGCGAACGTTTCCGCTAGGTCGGCGAGTAGGTCATCCTGGCGAGCGGACTTTACGACCACGTCATCGATGTAGACGTGGATGTTGCGGCCAATTTGGCTCGCGAGGCACTCTTGCATGCACCGCTGGTAGGTCGCCCCGGCGTTCTTGAGGCCGAAGGTCATGGCGGTGTAACAGAAGGCTCCGAATGGCGTGATGAACACCATCTTCTCCTCATCCTCAACGGCCATTTTGATCTGGTTATACCCAGAGTAGGCGTCGAGGAAGCATAGCGAATCCGAGCCCGCAGTGGAATCGATTATTTGGTCAATCCGCGGGAGGACGAACTGCTCTTTTGGGCAGGCGCTGTTCAAGTTTGTGTAGTCGATACACATCCTCCAGGTCCCGTTTTTCTTCTCGACTAGGACTGGGTTTGCCAGCCACTTGGAGTATTTGATTGGCCGGATGAAGCCTGCAGCGAGTAGACGCTGCACCTCCTCGGCGATTGCTCGGCGGCGCTCTTCATTGAAGGGCCGTAGCGACTGTTTGACCGGTCGCACTTTGGGGTAGGCGTTTAGCTTGTGCTCAGCGAGCTCCCTAGGGACACCAGGCGTGTCAGAGGGCTTCCATGCAAAGATGACCCTGTTCTCACGGAGGAACTCGATGAGCGCGCCTTCCTAGGCTGGGCTCATGCCCGTCCCGATCGTCACCGTCTGGCTGGAGTCGCCTGGGACCAGCTCGACGGTGCGGGTGTGCGTCGTTGCCTCGAAGGTTGAGGTGTTTGCGCCCTCCGAGTTGGGCTTCTTGAGTATGGTGGGGTCGTCGTTGTTGACCCCGCTCACGTACTTGGCGAGCTCATCGGCGTGGTTGGTCTCTGCCGCGATGACGGCGTCAGCGAGTTCGGCTCCTTTGGCCTCGCACTCGGCGGCCATGTCGGGGTCGCCGTTGATGGTGATGATGCCGCACGGCCCGGGGAGCTTCATCGCGTTGTACGCGTAGTGGGGCGCTGCCATGAACTTGGCGAACGCCTGGCGCCCTAGGACACAGTGGTAGGTGCTGTCGAAGGGTACCAGCTCGAAGACGATCCGCTCGGTGCGGAAGTTTGCTGGTGTACCGAAGGTGACTGGCAGCGTGACCTTGCCGATCGGGTACGCCTTCCGACCGGGGACGATGCCATGGAACGTGGTGTGGGTTGTCTCGATCATCGACTGCGGGAGCCGCAGCCGCCTGAAGGTGTCCAGGTACAGGATGTCGATGGAGCTGCCGCCGTCCATCAATGTCTTGGGGAGCCAGTAGTCGCCGACCTTGGGCTTGACCACCAGGGCGACTCGGCCTGGGTACTCGATGCGTGGCGAGTGGTCTTGGCGGCTCCAGGTGATGGGCTGCTCCGACCAGTTGAGGAACTGGGGAACGTCCACCTGAGACACTTCGTTGACGGCGACGGCGCGGGCGATGACCTTCTTCGCGCGCTTCGTGTTGAAGCCTGTGAAGGTATGGAGCGAGCCGGCCACTTTGCCGAACTTTCCGCCGTTTGGCGGGTCGTTGTCGGGGTCCTCCCATGCTCGCCGTGCCTTCTCGATCTCCCTGAGGGTGTGGCAGTCAGCAGTTGTGTGCGTTGCGGGCTTCTCGTCCCTGCTGTGAAACGCACAAGGTTGGTTAAGGAGGGCCGCGGGGTCGAACCTTGGCTTGGCCTTGTAGTTGCCGCCGTCGCGGCGTTGTCCTCCGTCGCGGCAGAAGCTCTTGGGCTCGCGTTGTGCGTGCCCGGCGTTGGCGACGAAGTCGACTCGCCCGTCACTGCGGCGTTTGCCGGTGAGGCGAGTGTTGCTGTAGCGTAGGTCGGACCGTCGTCCGCTGTCGTTGCCGCTCGTGCGGTGTTGACCTCCTGACTCGTCGTCGGTTTCCTGGTTTGGATCTTCCTCCACATACCGTTTGGCGATCTTGAGGAGGTCCGGTATGTTGTCGAGTGTGCGAGAGTGTCGCTTGAGCTTCGCAACCAGCGGCTCGTAGCGGCACGAGGTCTTGAAGCAATGGATCGCGGTGTCCGGGTGGATGCCGACCGCGTTGTACCAGAGTTCCTGCCACCGTTGGACCCAGTTGCGGGTCGACTCGCGAGGTCCCTGGACGCATCGCTCCAAGTCCTCGATGGTGGTGGCGCGGGTGTAGGAGCACTCGAAGTGCCTGACGAAGGTGTCGCGCATCTCCTCCCAGGAGTCGATGCTATCCTGGGGGAGGGTGTTGATCCACTTCTGGCACGTCCCCTCCATCATCAGGGGGAGGTAACGGGCGGCTAGCAGGTCGATGTGGCCTGCGATCCCCATCGCCATGAGGTATGTATCGAGCCAAACGGCGGGATCGTACGAGGGGTCGTACTTTTCTATCTCCTTCGGAGCCTTGAAGTTTGGCGGGTACTTCTCGCCTCGGATCATTGGTCCGAAGCACTTGGGGCCGAGTCGACTGAGCGACCCCATGGGCTCGCCGTCGTGGCGATTGGTTAGGGTGTGTCGCAGGTCGTCGGGCTGGCGTGCGCGCCAGCTTTGGTTGTTGATGATGTGGATGCGGGCGTCGATGGGTTGACCGTTGGCGGCGACGAAGTTGGTCGCTGGCCTGGGGTCGTTGGTGGAGAGTGCCGCGTTCGCGGGTCGGTGTTGGAGCTGCAGTGGCTCTGGTGGCGGGCAGTTGAGGGTGTTTTCCGCCATTGGGCGGCCGCTTGAGGCCGCTCTGCTTCCCTAAGAACGCGAGTATACTCGACCCTGCGAGTCGGCGCCCGCGTTTTGCTGCTCGACGGCCTTTGCGAGCAGAGCCCTGACATACTGGATCTGTAGGGCACCATCGCCGGTGGCCGTGATGTTGTCGGCTGCTGCTCGGCCTGCCACGAGGTTGTCCATCGGGGTGGAGAATAGTGGGAGGCCGTTAGCATCTCGCTCCCGTGAGGAGACTTCTATCCGCGGCTCGTCCCTGGGGGGTGTGCTGTTGGGTGGAGGTGGGGCGCCCATCGCCGTCGACCCTGGCGGGGGGCGGGCGCTTCCTCCTGGTGGCGCGTTCTCACAGATCGCGCGCTCGGCCACGCGGGCCGGGTCGTTTTCGTCGTCGAAGTTCAGGGCGCGCCCCTGAACGGTGGGGTTCAGGCGCGATCTGATCCGCTGCTGGTGGTAGCGCGATAGCTCCTGCGCCGTCACCTGCTCGAGGCGAAATTTTTCGCGCTCGGCTTGCTCCTTGCGCACTTCCTCCGTCAGTTTCAGGCGGAGTTCCTCGACCTCCGTTGTCGTGGCGTTAGGAGGGATTGGGGTGGAGAAGGGGTCCTCCGGCGGCTCGGTGCCGGTCGCCATGTAGGTTGCGGCGTGGCGGCCGGTACCGTCGCGGAGGTCGGCGGAGTTTTCCGACCCGGAGTCGAAGTCGAAGATCCCGAGGATGGAGGAGTCCTTGAAGTCTCCCACGTTGGAGACCTGGGTGATGGAGCCCGCGGGTGAAGCCGCGGTGATGGATCCGGCGAGTGACGCCGGGGTCGCCGAGTCGGCGTCGTCGTTGAGGGCCGCGTCTTCTACGGCCGCTGAGTTTTCGGCCACGTCGCTGTGGGCCGAGTTGTACTCGGAGGCGAGGCGATGAATCGTGCGGATCTGGCTCTCGGAGAGCCGATCGCGTGGCGGCGACTCGCGGATGCGAGCCGAGTCCTCCGAGACGATGACGTCGGTGAGGCCGACGAAGAGGCTGATCGTGCCGACCGGCAGGATCACGCTGTGCATGACGGGTCGTGCCGCCGGGACGTAGCTGCTCGGCAAGATTTGGAGCATCTCGCCGATCGCTATCATGCGGCAGGTGGCGACCGTCTCGTTGATGGGCAGATTGGATCTCTCCGCAGAACACCGGCCAAACCGGCCAGGCCCCACGGTGGGCGCCACTGTCGTGGGAATGGTCACGGCAGATGCTGCAATCGGCAGCGAGTAGTAGAACGAGGGGAAAGGGCGGCCAGCCATCTGCGGTGCGAGATGAGGGCGAAGACACAGGGTTTTACCCTGGTTCGGCCCCCCGGAGGGTAAAGACCTACTCCTGCTAGATTGTATTATAAAGGTGGTACAATGGGCGAGCTCGGCGGCTAGGCGGCGAGTCGCTTGGGTGTATGGTGGAACGTATCTCTACACGCCCTGCAGGGAGGTTTATATAGACTCACCTCCCCTAGGGTTTACATATCTCAACCGAATCAGTTAAGGCTTCACTACTCGTTTAACCTAATCCGATTGGGCCTATCTACTTGCCTGGGCCTTCAGCTTCCAGTCGCTTGGATCCTTGCTGGGCTTCGATCCAGTCGCCGTCTTGTAGGTCCACTCGCCAGTTCTTGGGCCAGTCGGAAACGTCCTGCTGGGTATACCCCGGTAGGCACATCCCCATCACTTAGAAATATTTTTATCATAGCATGTATATTTTCACCACCCTTGGTTGCTATTAGCTAGGCTAAGCATGGCATAGATAAGAATCTTAACTTAGAAATTTTCCTAGCAATTATACAACTACTAGGATTTCCCAACATGGCTTATAAGCAAAATATAACATGCATGACTAACAAAATATTTCTAATGCTTAGTAGAAAACATAGGGATAAAAATATCATGAAGCACCACTTGCCTTGGTAGTTTGGAGAGTAGCTACACTCCTCACAATCACAATCACTATTGGCACCAAAATCTACACATAAAATCATAGCAACAATCACATACAAAATATATACAAACAAAAATATATGAATGCATGCAATATGATATGTGATGGTTTTTAAAACTCAACAAAGCAAGTGTACAGTACTGGTTCATAAACAAGTTCAAAACTTGCCAAACAACATTTATTTAAACCTTAAAACATTTCTTAAACAATTCATATACTCAAAATAGCTCTACACATGTTTCTGTAAATAAAACCATTTTAACCGAAGCAAAACATTAAACACATTGCATATATAGAAAGGGCTTGTTCTCCTGATTCCATTGATATAAAATTCATCAAATTTGGACGTGGGGATCAAAAGTTATGGCTAAATCAAATTCAAACATCTAATAGATTTAAATCCTGATTATAAACCTAAACTCTAGCCACGTGTCTTAATCTGATTGGTGCGTACCGGTTCGCTCAGGATCGCGTCTGTGAGCCGTTAGATCTACTTAATCTGCACGGCCCAGATCTACTCATAACGCTTCGATAAGTGATCTATTTACATGTGCTGGATCTAGATCCTACGGTCCTGGATCAATCGACCACAGATGGGCGGCGCTAGCGGTGGCTACTGGCGGCGGCGAGCTCGGTCTACGGCGGCGCGGCGCTAAAGGTGGCTCTGGGGTCGTCGGATATGCTTACCAGAATCGTGGCGATGCACTGATGCTCAACCTGGCGACGACTTGGCAAGGGGCACACGGACACGGCTGCACGGGCTCGTCGGAGTTGTTGTCAGCGTCGGGCTCGGGTGGACGACGACGTTGGCGACGCTCCTGATCACCCTAGCATGAACAAACGGCATCAGGAGATGCGCAAGACTACGGTGAACACGATCGTGTGAATCATAGGCGAAGGGGAACAAAGGGCTCACCGAATTTAATCTCCGGAGTTGAGAACGTCGTCGGAGCCTTGCTGTGCTTGTCGAAGACGACGACCTGGGGAGGTATAGAAGGAACCAATAGTGTCAGTAGGTGCGCAAGGAAGTGGAGATGCTATCTGCAAGAACCAGAGAAGAAGGGGCGCACGGGGCTCACCGGGATTGGTCGCCGGAGTGAGCTCTGTCTGCGGCGGCGCGAGGATGATTGCGGGCAGCCTAGGGGCGTTTCTGTCTGGCTTTGTTGGGGGAAATGGCCGCGAGGGGGAGGTGGTCTTATAGCCAGAGCGGGTGCAAGGATTGCGCGCGGTATCAAGGGCAATTAAGCGAGGAATCAACGTGGCAGTGAATGGCGGAGGGAACGCCGGTGACGTGGTCGTGGGCGCGATTTGCGGAAGATGAGGATGAGCTGGCGAGGTCCACCAGTCAGCGAGTGAAACAGAGAGGGGGGGGGTCGTGTGGTCAGTGACCTGGTGGGTTCGTCTACGAGTGAGAGAGAGAGGGGGGAACCCGGGTGGGCTTAGTGGGCTGAATCCGTTGTTGGGCTAGTTAGGTAGCGCTGGCCTTTTTCCATTTCTTTTCTCCTTTTCTTTTTCTGTTTTCAATTTTAGGAACCAAATTCAAATGATTTCAAAATCTATTTGAATTCAAATCTTTTCAGGATTTTTTTAGTGTGCAACAGTCACATTTCTAGGCATAAAACCAAGTGGTCACTTTGAATTGGCTTGGTCACTTGGAATAAAATAAAATAAGCAGTGGCATAGCACTAGTTTGAATAGGTTTTGAAATTGGTTTTCAAATCATATTTATTTTGAAATTTTGGTTTAAATCTTAGCAATCTAGCAATACAACCTGAGAGCAATAAGACAACAAAGTTTGGTTTCTTGAACAACAATCTCCCATTGGAGAGTAGCATTTGTTTCAAATGCTGATCACATAAAATAATGAGCTCATATGCTCCTGTTTTTGAAATGATTTGTTTGAAATGAACTCTATATGATCATGGATGCATGGATGATATGCCTTAGTTTGAAACATGATTTTAGGGATGTTACAGATGTGTGCATTGCATTCATGCATAGAAAATCTAGATAATTTTCGTTCTTTTGAATAAAAACTTATCAAAGTGATTGAAGGTTATCTTAACTTGGTGGAACTGAAGTAGATCATCAAGTTGACTGCGACAAGTTTCAATATGATCTTTGATAAAACCTTATTTTGGGTATAAAATGATTTGATCTAAGGGTAGATCAAATGTAGATCAAATGATTAATACCAGATCTTTTAGAGATCATATCATAGTATTGATTACAACAACTCCTAGATACCAAGTTAAGTATATGACTTAAGTAACAAGAATCGAATAACTAAATCTTGATTTAGCTTATTCTTATCCATTCCTACCATGAACATCATGGTAGTTCTTAAATACTAATTCCTTATCACTTGTTGAGTAGGAAGGAATCAAGTCAAGAACCTTCACCACATATCTTTGTTTCCATATCAATTCCTATCATATCTATTGAACCATATTCTAATATCTGTTGATCATTAATGTGGAGTGATCAATCCTTGATCTATCAATTCTTGATCTATCAACTCATGTTCTTATCATAGCATTCACTTTAAAGCCTTTAGAGAAAGAAGTAAGAATAGGTAAATAGGAATGCTAGTTTTAGATATCATCTATAGGATGGGGGTGTTTGAAGAGAATCAATTCAATAAGATAGTTGATGGAGTTAACTAACTCATGAATGGATAGAAGAGTTATCTAAAATAAAGATTTATCTAGTAACAAAGAAGATTATGAGGATGAATTCTGAAGATAGTTACCAAGGAGTAATCTTATTGGATCAAGTAGGCACAGCCAATGAATAATATCTCTTAGTCAAATAGAGATACTAAGAAGATAATTATAATAAAACTTTAATGTTGTATTGATGAAGCTTGGATTAGCCAACTAGAAACCTAAACTTTAAATGATCAAAGGATTATAATGATCATGCTTAAGTCACTAAGAGTTAATGATTATATGATGCAGAAGTGACATTGGTGGATAGAACATGATTAAACCAAGTATAGATGCGTTATCTTAGGATTAGCCATAACAAATCACAATGATATATTGTGAAGTTGGAGTATGAGTTACTAGAGGTAAGTAGAGATAAGATAGTATGACCAAGTTGATACTAGAACAATATTGAGTTATAGAAGTAGTATTATTCCTCTTAGAGAATAGTAAACGCTTGAGGTGGAGTAGGAATTTCTATAAACATATATTGGAGTAGTATTAATAATGAATGATAAAGGAAGAGTATGAATGGAGTTAAAAGTAATCACTTGATGAACTAGAGGTCATCATTTGTAGGTAAAGTGAAAAAAGTATAACTATGATGAGTATATGAAAAGATTCAGTGACAAGCTTCTGAGATTTATAAATAAGATTACAAAGTAATTCATAAAGGATGAGAATAAGTACTCAAATGGATTTAGATTCATTGGAAGCATTCTAGAAGTGTGAGTTATCCCTATGAGGAGATCATGTAGAGCTTTAGTGTCAAGATCATTGGATTGATAACTAGATTTAGGAGGAGAAATTATTGGTAAGAGTATAAGTAGTAAAGCTTATCATGTCAATACATGATGATAGATGTGAAGTAGTAGTATATCTAAGAAAGGAATTCCTTGAGTAGGAATTCCTGAGAAGCTATTATTCAAGACTATGTCAAGCCATATCAAAATTAATGTCTATATCACTCCTCTAAATCCTAAACAATTGCCACATGGTAAATGAACTAAATTTATTACATGAGTAATGATCATTATCAACCATTATGTGGGAACTTGTGACCAGGAGTCAACCACACAAACTAAGGAAGAAACTGTTTGAGTAGGTCAAATGGATTTGCTTTTGCTTAGTATCATTGCAGAAAGGTATATAGATAAAGCCAAATATTATTTCATATTTATTGTAATTTCAATAATGAAGTCACTTATCATCCTTATAGAACCATAAGGGAAATTGCAAAGGATAATTTAAAAACCTTAAAGTGATGAGTATTTAAATAGTTGAATCTCAATATTAAACAACTCCAATATTTAAAGTCATTATAGTAGAATGCCAAGTATCAAATAGATTTGAAGTATAATTTAGTCTTTCCAAATCATTTAAAGCTTCACTAATCCAAATAAAATAAAAACATATTTGGATCATTCCTAGGTAATAAACTAAACACCCTAAAATCCTAATTCTTAATAATACTATTTAATAAAAATAACCTTTTAAATAAATATAAGGTATGAAAATACCAAATAATATAAAAGTTTATTAGTTAAAATAAACCATGCAATATTATAACATCTTACAAAAGTTTATGACATTTTATACTAAAATAAATTTTTTTGAAAGGGTTAACAAAACTAGAAATAGAAAAGGATGAATAACGAGGAAAAAATGGGAGAAACCAATTTCTGGCCTAAGGCCCACTTCCTCACCTTCTTAATCGCCAATCAGCTCCATACCCTTTTCTTCCCACTCACTTCACCGCAGCCAATCTCGGCCCAACAGCAGCCGTGTCCTTTCTCTCACTCTCACTGTCAGGTGGGACAACAATGTGGACCGCGGGATGAGTCGTTAAAATCATCCAGGGGTTTTCTGCAAAATGTTCCATAATTGTCTTCCTCCTCCAGCTGGAAGCAGCTCGGTGCCAGTGACCAATGTCGTCCGTCGATGCTGCTCTCCGCGATGCTCGCCGCCAACACCTTGGGAGGGATAAGAATGCCATGGAGCCTCCCCATCTCGTCCTCATCCTCATTTCTTACTCTCTCTCTCACTTTGTGCCACTCCCGCGTAGTAGCACCGAAACCCTAGCTGCTGGAGACGCTCATCGCCATCGCTCCATAGACCCCCCTTGCTCAATCGAGATCACCATTAGAACCTCCATGCTATTATCGTTCTTTTGCCCCAAGCAGTGCAAGACAAAGAGGCCCTAAAATCTCGAATCCTGATCTCCTTCCCGAAGTCCGGCTGCACAGTCCCTGTCGATTCCGACCACCTCCGGTCATGCCAACCACTCCACTACAATCCTAGTGAGTTGATGATGCTCAGGAACCCCTCAATCATCCTCCTTTCGCATTGAATAGCTCGCCTGTCATGCACCCATAGCCACTGCCGTTCGGCCTCGCCTTTGACCAAGCTCCGATGACCAAAAGTGGGCAGCGCTAGCATGAACAAACGGCATCAGGAGATGCGCAAGACTATGGTGAACACGATCGTGTGAATCATAGGCGAAGGGGAACAAAGGGCTCACCGAATTTAATCGCCGGAGTTGAGAACGTCTTCTTAGCCTTGTTGTGCTTGTCGAAGACGACGACCTGGGGCGGTATAGAAGGAACCAACAGTGTCAGTAGGTGCGCAAGGAAGTGGCGATGTTGTCTGCAAGAATCAGAGAAGAAGGGGCGCACGGGGCTCACCGGGATTGGTCGCCGGAGTGAGCTCTGTCTGCGGCGGCGCGAGGATGATTGCGGGCAGCCTGGGGGCGTTTCTGTCTGGCTTTGTTGGGGGAAATGGCCGCGAGGGGGAGGTGGTCTTATAGCCAGAGCGGGGGCAAGGATTGCGCGCGGTATCAAGGGCAATTAAGCAAGGAATCAACGCGGCAGTGAATGGCGGAGGGAACGGCCGGTGACGTGGTCGTGGGCACGATTTGGGGAAGATGAGGATGAGCTGGCGAGGTCCACCAGTCAGTGAGTGAAACAGAGAGGGGGTGGGGTCGTGTGGTCAGTGACCTGGTGGCTTCGTCTACGAGTGAGAGAGAGGGGGGAACCCGGGTGGGCTTAGTGGGCTGAATCCGTTGTTGGGCTAGTTAGGTAGCGCTGGCCTTTTTTCCATTTCTTTTCTCCTTTTCTTTTTCTGTTTTCAATTTCAGGAACCAAATTCAAATGATTTCAAAATCTATTTGAATTCAAATCTTTTCAGGATTTTTGTAGTGTGCAACAGTCACATTTCTAGGCATAAAACCAAGTGGTCACTTTGAATTGGCTTGGTCACTTGGAATAAAATAAAATAAGCAGTGGCATAGCACTAGTTTGAATAGGTTTTGAAATTGGTTTTCAAATCATATTTATTTTGAAATTTTGGTTTAAATCTTAGCAATCTAGCAATACAACCTGAGAGCAATAAGACAACAAAGTTTGGTTTCTTGAACAACAATCTCCCATTGGAGAGTAGCATTTGTTTCAAATGCTGATCACATAAAATAATGAGCTCATATGCTCCTGTTTTTGAAATGATTTGTTTGAAATGAACTCTATATGATCATGGATGCATGGATGATATGCCTTAGTTTGAAACATGATTTTAGGGATGTTACAGATGTGTGCATTGCATTCATGCATAGAAAATCTGGATAATTTTCGTTCTTTTGAATAAAAACTTATCAAAGTGATTGAAGGTTATCTTAACTTGGTGGAACTGAAGTAGATCATCAAGTTGACTGCGACAAGTTTCAATATGATCTTTGATAAAACCTTATTTTGGGTATAAAATGATTTGATCTAAGGGTAGATCAAATGTAGAACAAATGATTAATACCAGATCTTTTAGAGATCATATCATAGTATTGATTACAACAACTCCTAGATACCAAGTTAAGTATATGACTTAAGTAACAAGAATCGAATAACTAAATCTTGATTTAGCTTATTCTTATCCATTCCTACCATGAACATCATGGTAGTTCTTAAATACTAATTCCTTATCACTTGTTGAGTAGGAAGGAATCAAGTCAAGAACCTTCACCACATATCTTTGTTTCCATATCAATTCCTATCATATCTATTGAACCATATTCTAATATCTGTTGATCATTAATGTGGAGTGATCAATCCTTGATCTATCAATTCTTGATCTATCAACTCATGTTCTTATCATAGCATTCACTTTAAAGCCTTTAGAGAAAGAAGTAAGAATAGGTAAATAGGAATGCTAGTTTTAGATATCATCTATAGGATGGGGGTGTTTGAAGAGAATCAATTCAATAAGATAGTTGATGGAGTTAACTAACTCATGAATGGATAGAAGAGTTATCTAAAATAAAGATTTATCTAGTAACAAAGAAGATTATGAGGATGAATTCTGAAGATAGTTACCAAGGAGTAATCTTATTGGATCAAGTAGGCACAGCCAATGAATAATATCTCTTAGTCAAATAGAGATACTAAGAAGATAATTATAATAAAACTATAATGTTGTATTGATGAAGCTTGGATTAGCCAACTAGAAACCTAAACTTTAAATGATCAAAGGATTATAATGATCATGCTTAAGTCACTAAGAGTTAATGATTATATGATGCAGAAGTGACATTGGTGGATAGAACATGATTAAACCAAGTATAGATGCGTTATCTTAGGATTAGCCATAACAAATCACAATGATATATTGTGAAGTTGGAGTATGAGTTACTAGAGGTAAGTAGAGATAAGATAGTATGACCAAGTTGATACTAGAACAATATTGAGTTATAGAAGTAGTATTATTCCTCTTAGAGAATAGTAAACGCTTGAGGTGGAGTAGGAATTTCTATAAACATATATTGGAGTAGTATTAATAATGAATGATAAAGGAAGAGTATGAATGGAGTTAAAAGTAATCACTTGATGAACTGGAGGTCATCATTTGTAGATAAAGTGAAAAAAGTATAACTATGATGAGTATATGAAAAGATTCAGTGACAAGCTTCTGAGATTTATAAATAAGATTACAAAGTAATTCATAAAGGATGAGAATAAGTACTCAAATGGATTTAGATTCATTGGAAGCATTCTAGAAGTGTGAGTTATCCCTATGAGGAGATCATGTAGAGCTTTAGTGTCAAGATCATTGGATTGATAACTAGATTTAGGAGGAGAAATTATTGGTAAGAGTATAAGTAGTAAAGCTTATCATGTCAATACATGATGATAGATGTGAAGTAGTAGTATATCTAAGAAAGGAATTCCTTGAGTAGGAATTCCTGAGAAGCTATTATTCAAGACTATGTCAAGCCATATCAAAATTAATGTCTATATCACTCCTCTAAATCCTAAACAATTGCCACATGGTAAATGAACTAAATTTATTACATGAGTAATGATCATTATCAACCATTATGTGGGAACTTGTGACCAGGAGTCAACCACACAAACTAAGGAAGAAACTGTTTGAGTAGGTCAAATGGATTTGCTTTTGCTTAGTATCATTGCAGAAAGGTATATAGATAAAGCCAAATATTATTTCATATTTATTGTAATTTCAATAATGAAGTCACTTATCATCCTTATAGAACCATAAGGGAAATTGCAAAGGATAATTTAAAAACCTTAAAGTGATGAGTATTTAAATAGTTGAATCTCAATATTAAACAACTCCAATATTTAAAGTCATTATAGTAGAATGCCAAGTATCAAATAGATTTGAAGTATAATTTAGTCTTTCCAAATCATTTAAAGCTTCACTAATCCAAATAAAATAAAAACATATTTGGATCATTCCTAGGTAATAAACTAAACACCCTAAAATCCTAATTCTTAATAATACTATTTAATAAAAATAACCTTTTAAATAAATATAAGGTATGAAAATACCAAATAATATAAAAGTTTATTAGTTAAAATAAACCATGCAATATTATAACATCTTACAAAAGTTTATGACATTTTATACTAAAATAATTTTTTTTGAAAGGGTTAACAAAACTAGAAATAGAAAAGGATGAATAACAAGGAAAAAATGGGAGAAACCAATTTCTGGCCTAAGGCCCACTTCCTCACCTTCTTAATCGCCAATCAGCTCCATACCCTTTTCTTCCCACTCACTTCACCGCAGCCAATCTTGGCCCAACAGCAGCCGTGTCCTTTCTCTCACTCTCACTGTCAGGTGGGACAACAATGTGGACCGCGGGGTGAGTCGTTAAAATCATCCAGGGGTTTTCTGCAAAATGTTCCATAATTGTCTTCCTCCTCCAGCTGGAAGCAGCTCGGTGGCAGTGACCAATGTCGTCCGTCGATGCTGATCTCCGCGATGCTCGCCGCCAACACCTTGGGAGGGATAAGAATGCCATGGAGCTTCCCCATCTCGTCCTCATCCTCATTTCTTCCTCTCTCTCTCTCACTTTGTGCCACTCCCGCGTAGTAGCACCGAAACCCTAGCTGCTGGAGACGCTCATCGCCATCGCTCCATAGACCCCCCTTGCTCAATCGAGATCACCATTAGAACCTCCATGCTATTATCGTTCTTTTGCCCCAAGCAGTGCAAGACAAAGAGGCCCTAAAATCTCGAATCCTGATCTCCTTCCCGAAGTCCGGCTGCACAGTCCCTGTCGATTCCGACCACCTCCGGTCATGCCAACCACTCCACTACAATCCTAGTGAGTTGATGATGCTCAGGAACCCCTCAATCATCCTCCTTTCGCATTGAATAGCTCGCCTGTCATGCACCCATAGCCACTGCCGTTCGACCTCGCCTTTGACCAAGCTCCGATGACCAAAAGTGGGCAGCGCTGCCTGATACGTTGCAAACATATCTAGAATTTTTGATGCTCCATGATTGTTTTTCACCAATTATCTTATGTTTTTGTCTACACTTTGTGGCATTTTTACGAATTTTCTGGAACTAACCTATTAACAAGTGCCATAGAGCCAATTTTTCGATTTTCTTCTGTTTTTGGTTTCAGAAAAACTAGTACACAAATATTCTTGTAATTGGACAAAACAAAAGCCAAAGTTTCTATTTTTTCCTACACGACACGGAATCCGAAGGAGAGACGAAGAGGCGCCATGAGGCAGCCACACCAGGAGGCCGTGCGGGCCCACCCTGGGCCACGCCTGGCTATGGTGTGCCCCCCTCGCGACTCCACCGACCTCGCCTCTCCGCCTATATAATCCCCCTGAGACAAAAACCCTAAGGACCCAATCATAATTTCCCGAAAAAATCCATATCCGCCGCCACAGACGTCCCTAGATCGGGAGGGATCTAAAGTTATTCCGGGCACCCTGTCAGAGAGGGGAGATCATCCCGGAGGCCTTCTTCATCACCATGCCTACCTCCGGAGTGATGCATGAGTAGTTCATCCTTGTACTACGGGTCCATAGAAGTAGCTAGATGGTTGTTTCTCCTATTTGTGCCACCATGTTTAGATCTTGTGAGGTGCCTATCATGATCAAGATCATCTTATTGTAATGCTACATGTTGTGTTTGCTGGGATCTGACAAATATTGAGTATTATGTTAGATTTATTATTGTTCTATCATGTCTATGTTATTTGTGATCTTGCATGCTCTCCATTGCTAGTAGTTACTCTGGCCAAGTATTTGCTTGTGACTACAAGAGGGAGTATTTATGCTCGATAGTAGGTTCATGCCTCTAGTAATCTAGGAGAGTGACAGAAACTTCTAAGATTGTAGATGTGTTGTTGCTATTAGGGAGAAAACAAAAATCCTTTGTCCAAGGGCAAATGTATTGTTTACATTACACACTTTGCTTAATGCAATTATCTGTTGCTTGCAACTTAATACCCGAGGGTTGTTCGGATGATATCCCAGAGGTGGATTATTAGTCATAGATACAATTTATTACGGTCTGTGTATCATGTTGTAATGCCCAAGTGAATCTCATAGTGATCATCATGTCATGTACATGCATTGTTATGCATTCTCTATTTGTCAATTGCCCAGCTGTAATTTGTTCACCCAGCATGTTATTTATCTTATGGAGAAACACCTCTAGTGAACTGTGGACACTGGTCCATTCCATCCCAATGATATTCCATCTACTGTTTACTATTTACTTTCTACAATTACTACAAGCAATTACTTTCTTCCACACTATATGTTTAATCCTTTGTTTTTAGCAAAACCAGTGAGCTTGACAACCTCACTGATAAGTTGGGGCAAATTATTTTGGTTGTGTTTTGTGCAGGTTCCATGTTGCTAGCAACACCTTCGGAAGTGGTTTTTTCTCCTACTGGTTCGATAACCTTGGTTCCATAACTGAGGTAAAACTTGCTGATGTGTTCATCATACCTTTCTATTGGGGTTCCCAACAGGCCCCACATCAACTGAGCCATCACAAGCTTTTTTGGCGCTGTTGCCGGGTAGAAAGAAGATTTCTGCAAGGGGAGTCTCTCACTACCAATCTCTTTACTTTGTTTTTGTTTTTCTTAGTTTCTTTTGATTTTTTTGGTTTGCTTATTTTTATCAAAAACACAAAAAAATTAGTTCCTACTTTAGTTGCTATTTTTGCTGGATTGCTTTAATCTTGCAAAAATGACTACTCCCGAAAACACTAAGTTGTGTGACTTCACTTGCACAAACAACAATGATTTCATTTGCACACCTATTGCTCCACATGCTGCTGAAGCTACTTTCTATGAAATTAAACCTTCTTTGCTAAATATTGTTATGAAAGAGCAATTTTCCGGTGTTAGTACTGATGATGCTGCTGCTCACCTTAATAATTTTGTTGAACTTTGTGAGATGCAAAAATATAAGGATGTAGATGGAGATATTATTAATCTTAAATTGTTTCCTTTCTCTTTAAGACGAAGATCTAAAGATTAGTTCCTATCTTTTCCTAAAAATAGTATTGATTCTTGGATTAAATGCAAAGATGCTTTCATTGAAAAATATTATCCTCCTGCTAAGATTATATCCATGAGAAGTGACTTAATGAAATTTAAACAATTTGATAATGAACATGTTTCTCAAGCTTGGGAAAGAATGAAATCTTTAGTGAAGAATTGCCCCACTCATGGACTGACTACTTGGATGATTATCCAAACCTTTTATGCAGGACTGAATTTTTCTTCAAGAAATCTTTTGGATTCGTCCACTGGAGGTACCTTTATGTCCATCACTTTGGGTGCTGCAACAAAGCTCCTAGATAATATGATGGTTAATTATTCTGAATGGCACACTAAGAGCTCCACAAGGTAAGAAGGTAAATTCTGTTTAAGGAACCTCCTCCTTGAGTGATAAGATTGATACTATTATGTCTATGCTTGTTAGTGGAAAATCTCATATTGATCCAAACAATGTTCCTTTTGCCTCTTTGGTTGCTCAAGGAGAGCATGTTGATGTGAACTTCATTAGAAGTAATAATTTTAGCAATAATGCTTATAGGAATAATTTTTGTAATAATAATTATAGGCCATATCCTCCTAATAATAGCAATAGTTATCATGGTAAATTTGGAATACCTAGTGAAGAAAAGATTTTGGATGTTGAAAGATCCACTAAAAACTTCATGCAAATGCAATATGAGCAGAATAAATTATTCACTAAAACCATGGAGGAACAATCTGCCATTTTGAAAAATATTAGTTGTCAACTTGAGAATTTAAATAGGAAAATTCCTGGTTTGCAAGGCAAAATTTTGAATGCTAAAAATAACATTTCATCTTTGTTTGAAGCACGATCTTCTTTGATAAATAAAATGGCTGCTGAACCTGAAACTATGGACAATCCCTTTGCTGCTACTAATGCCATTCAAGTTAGAATTGATGAAAATGTTAGGATGTTATCTGAATTACATGCTAGGTGGGAAAGAGAAGATGAAATTTCTAGAAATAATAATATGACTAAAATCTGTACCATTACCACCACTAGTGATGTTGATGCTAGAAAACCACCTACTATTAATGGTAAAAGAATTGGTGTAGACAAAGTCCCCACTCTCTTTGCAAATTTGCCTAAACCCACTGGAACTTTTTCCAATAAAAATTCTGAAATTTTTTGAAATATGGGCGACAATAGTTCTACTACGTTTGAGGATAATTTTGATTTTGATCTTGATGGTTGCAATATTTGTGAAGTAATTATGTTCTTGAAAAATCTTGCTAGAAGTCCTAATGATAGTGCTATGAATATGGCTTTTACAAAACATATTACAAATGCTCTCATGAAAATTAATGTCAACACCTGGATTTTTAATCCCAGATGCCTATTATGCAATACATCGCAATCCCAGGATTACCATTTTTGCGAGACATAATAAATTGGTACCATACTCATCATCCATTACAAACCATAATAAAGGTTTTACAAATAAAGGATCTGCATGATACAGTCTTAATACAATCAACGTAGCAGAATATATAATAACGGTAGCATGGTCATGGCTCCATCTTCAGGGTCACATGCAATGATGGCAATGGGAGATGAACCTAGTTGTCATAGCCTTCCTGCTGTCCATCATCCTGGTAATCCTCCTCGAAGTCTGGCCATTGGAATAGCCAGTGACAAAGCCATGAGTACTCTTTAAGTACTCGCAACCTATCACTAACAAGTAAAGTAGTTTTAGTAGGAATCCTAAGCTCTAGGTTTATTTGGAAAAAGACAGGTTTATCTCTAACTGAGTTTAGAAGTAAATAAAACTAATTTAATGTTTTACAACACTTAAGTGGGAACTTAGTTCTCATGTTCACAACCCTGTTGTGGTCAAGTCAAAGTCATAGTTCATTTCACAAGTCATTTTGAAAACATTTGATGACAGAACAGTATGGCCACTCCAACTGTCCATAACCACGGACAGGGCTATTCGAATAGTTTAACACTCTGTAGAGGTGGTACACTTTCACCACAACATTCGATACATCCATCAGGAACAATCCTAAATCATCATACTTAGTATGCGGATGATCAATCCTAACCTTTCAATTACACACCCTAGTATAGGCAACTCCCCTATGAGTTTGGCCTCCCAGCCATGACCATATGTTATCTTGGGAACTGTATAGTTGGACAATAATCACGAGGTAGCCTCAGCTCAAACATCTTCCACAAGGGAACCCATACTAAGACATATAAACTTCCAGTCAAGTCCTACCCAAATTCGGGTATTGTGGTTGTATGGTAAAATTGGAATGGTATCGCATCTGAACCCAACCATCTGTTTTTATAAAGGGCTAAGGCTCATGCCTCAACATTTTCATCATCAAATCATCTTGTGTTCATAACACATGTCAAAACATTTCAATAGAATGAGTCTTCATTCCAAGGTTTTCATAATCATTTTCACCAAGTATTCCCATCTAAAGTGATTCACTTTTATGCTTAGCACTAGCCACTAAAGTTGAGGATATTCACTAATGAAGGGTGCTAATCAAGTGTGACTATCCAAATCTAGTCTCATGCCTTAGTATGAAATCTATACTACTTAAGCCTAGTTTTATGCTCTTTATGCTATCTATACTATCTTTCCAACACTCACAAAGCACTAACTAAAAGTAAAGAACTTTGGTAAGGACATAAAAGAATAAAGCTTGCAAGTAAATCTAGGAATTGGTATAATCAAGGTTGTATAACCAAAGTATGCTTAAGGCATCTCTCTTGCGTAGTTAACTTGTATTGTCGGGCTTGCAAGTATTAGCTTTCTAGGATGGCTTTCCTTGATTGGTGCAGTGGTTGAAGTTTTCTTATTCTTCGTAGTACTCCTCCTTCTTGTAGCATTGGTCGGTATTAGCGTCTATAAATGAATACGAGGTACACAATCACCAAACAATACTTAACTACTTCTATTAGGCACATAAAGTTTCACACTAGATGATCTAACATCATCACAATCATCACATAAAATAAAGACCTAGTCTTATTTATTTTATTTTGGATATGTAATTTCTACTCATTGAAAACTACTTAAGATTTAATATTCTCCAATTAAAATATGGGATCATGTTGACACATGTCATCACCACATATTCTATTACTTGGGAATGTGATTTAAATTGGTGGTCATATTTTATAAAGTTTAAAATTACTATTTTAAATAATTAAAGTGACTAGAAATGCCTATGTAACATTCTTTTAGTACTTGTCCAAGATCACTGCATGTAAACCTAAATATTTTTACATATTCAGTTAGATCTTGTCAAATGTGATTTTTGAGAGTTGGAATCAACTCAAAAGCATTTATGGTTGATTTTTGAAAAATGTTTGAATGTGTAAACGTCTTTGTATTGTTATTTTTACTATAGGTGATCTATAATTTCAAATGGTTTGAATCCAATGGGCTTGGATTTATAATTTGAATACCTTTCTAGCAAAATTGGAATCATGCCATTTGCTTCAGTACATCTCCTTGAATTAAATTTCAAAGTCACTGAGTGAACTAGCTTTGAATTAAAATGGAAAACAATTATTTAAATCACTTGGCTATGCGCGGGAAAGGAAATGGGCCGGCCCAGCTGCACAGCGCGCGCAGTAGGATGCTGACAGGGGGGCCTACTGGTCAGTGGCTCATCTAACCTGAAGAGGTACGTTTCAATCTGAGCCCTACGATTAGACTAAGATCTACGGCTGTGGTTCTTCATCTTTGTCGACCAGCTCTGACGAGACCTAACCCTAACGGCGACGGTGGGGGTACATGGTGGCTTACCAGGGCTCCATCTAGGGTCGACGATGGGGGCGAACGACGTTGTCGACGATGGCGGTTCGAACGGTGGTCGCGGCGACTCTTGGGGTGGCTCCAATCAACGGCTCCTCTCCTCCTCTGCAGCAGCAGAGTCCAGTGAAATTCCGGCGGGCTAGAGCTCGCCTTGCTCCGGGGAAAGGTGTGGGGTGGTTATGAGAGAGAGGGGAGTGATATGGTGTGAAGAATTGAGGCGGGGGTGTCCTCTATTTATACACCCGCGAGAGGGACAGTGCGGCATGGTCAGGGCTCGTCGGTGACGATGATGCAGTGAGATAACAGCATGGCCTAGGGCGTAGGACGGTGCGGTGTCTCCTGGCAGTCGTCGTAGGCTTAATGGCGCGACAAGGGGCGGTCAAGAACGGTCGGGCGCGGTCCATGCTCTGCGTGGGGACAGCAGTGTTCGAGACGGCGTACAGGTACTTCGTGTCGCACAGCGGTGAACGGTCGTGTCAGGGAGGTAGCTAGGGCCATAGCGAGTGTAGTTAAGCGCAGTGAGGGCAAGGCACGGCGTGTGCGAGTATGTCGGCTGCGGCACTCTGGCATGCTCTCGGCATGGCGCAGAGAAAATGGGCGCATCTATTCTCTGGTGGTACAGGGCTTGGATGATCTCTAGGGGTGGACAGAGAGTGGCGGTGGACGTTGGCCTACTTCCTAGAAATCATGGACGGGCGCGGCGCTTCCTCCTGCGTGTTGTCCATGGTCGGCCGGCAATGGTGGCTCGGGTGGCGCGGCACTGGTGCAACGGGTAGAGGGGTAGCTGCTTCAATGCGTGGCTGGGCACTGGGGGAGACAAGGGCTAGTAGTGGCGACAAGTAGTGGACAAGGCATTTATCAAGAACAGTAGAAATTAGGCAAGTTTGATCTATGCTCACTAGGTGTTTGCTGAAATGGCCACATTAAATTTAGATTTGAATTTTTGGATGAATTTTGGTGAGTACTCTGGTCACATGCTTGGTAGTCTGAGGTTTATTGGGTTTGCCATGGTGAAGTGGTTTGGTTGGTTTTTGAGAAATGGCTATCTTAGTACCTACGCTTCAGTCAATTTTGAATTGTCCTTTAAATGGATTTGAAATTTGTTTCTGTTGGTTTGTAAAGTGGGCTTGTGTTCATTGTTACTTGGTATATCAAGGGTTGAAAAGAATTGGATTTTTTCTGTTAGAAACCTTGGACTAGGAACACCCAAAGTGGTCTAGTGAACAAGTTTGGCCAAAATGACCATTTGCTCATATTTCTTATATTTGATTTTCTCTTCATTTGATTCTACTTGGAAATGATCTATATGATATTGTTTTCATCCTTAAGCCAATCCTTATCATTCATAGCAATCAAACATGGCATTGCAAGCATTCATGCATTAATCACACACACACACATGCATTCATATTAATTTTAATGATAACAGTTTTTGTTAACCCTAAACTTGGGTGATTAGAACTTGATAATCTTGTTTAATATTTTTTGGATGTTACAAACCTTCCCTCCTTAAACAAAATCTCGTCCCGAGATTTAATAAAAAAACTAGGAACTAAAGAGATCTAGAAACTCAGTCCTAATGTAATCTTCTTGTTCCCAAGTAGCTTCTTCTTCAATATGGTTGCTCCACTTGATCTTGAGAAACTTGATACTCTGGGTTCTGGAGGTTCTGAAGGCTTCTTCCATAATACAAATGGGTACTTCACGATAAGTTAGGTCCTTGTTAAGCTCTATGGTTCTGTGATCAATATTGTTGAAAACTTCGATCTTCTTTGGGACTTCTAGGCATTTGCGAAGTAACGAGATATGGAAGACATCATGCACGACTGACATCTCCTCTGGCAGTTCCAGTTGATATGATACTTCTCCTCGGCGATTCAAAATATTGAAGGGTCCAATATATCTGGGGGCTAACTTCCCTTTCACTTGGAAACGTTGCATTCCTTTAAAGGGTGATACTTTCAGATACACAAAATCTCCGATAGTGAAGGCTAGATCTCGACGTCTCTTGTCGGCATAACTCTTCTGTCTGGATTGGGCGGTCTTAAGGTGCTCACGGATATTGTGAACTTTATCTTCATCTTCTCTTAGGATGTCGGGTCCGAACATCTGACTCTCTCCTACTTCCGACCAAATCAGTGGGGTACGACACTTTCTTCCATACATAAACTCAAATGGGGCCATTTGCAAACTGGCTTGATAACTGTTGTTGTATGAGAATTCTGCGAAAGGAAGATAGTCTTCCCATTTAGATCCATATTCTAACACACAAGCTCTAAACATATCTTCAAGTATCGGGTTTACTCTATAACATCCCAAAATAATTAATCAAGATTATCAAGTTCTAATCACCCAAGTTTAGGCGTAACAAAAACTTTTGTTATTAAAATCAATATGAATGCATGTGTGTGTGATGAATGCATGAATGCTTGCAATGACTTGTTTGATTGCTATGAATGGCAAGGATTGGTTTAAAGATGAAAACAACATCATATAAATCATTTCCAAGCAGAATCAAATCAAGAGAAATTCAAATATAAACATTATGAGCAAATGGTCATTTTGACCAAAGTTAACCACTAGACCACTTTGAGTGTTTCTAGTCCAAGTTTTCTAACAGAAACGAATCCAATTCTTTTCACCCCTTACTAGAATAAGTACAAGTGAAACCAAGCTCACTTTGCAAACCAACAGAAACAGATTTCAATTCTATTCAAATGACAATTCAAAATTGAATCAAGTGTAGGTACTAAGATCACCATTTCTCAAAAAACACTCAAACCAGTTCACCTTGCCAAACCCAAGCAGCCAGATACAACCAAGCATGTGACCAGCGCACCCACCAAATTTCATTCAAAATTTAAAACTTGATTTCTTTCGGCCATTTCATCAAACACCTGGAGACACATTTTAAACTCTGC
Organism: Avena sativa; assembly: GCA_916181665.1. NCBI lineage: Eukaryota > Viridiplantae > Streptophyta > Magnoliopsida > Poales > Poaceae > Avena > Avena sativa. Next base: position 375,391,705 of record OV702285.1, on the reverse strand, counting down.
CTAACTACACTTTTTGAGCAGTGATCATTCAAACCCTTGTCCCCAATTCTTACCCCTTGTCCCCCTAGTGACTACTAGTGCAATTAAATAGCTAGCCCTCTACCCCTTTACACCATGTCGTGCCACCCGAGCCCCCCTTGCCAGCCGACCATGGCCAGCACGCTGGAGCGAACGCCATGCCCGGCCACCATGTCCAGGAGGCAGCTCACCATCCACTGCCACCCCCTGTCCAGCCCTCCAACGCAGCCAGGCCCTAGACCACTAAGTAAACTCCATGCCCACTGTCTCTGCCCTGTGCCGAGAGTGCGCCAGAGCGCCGCACCCTACCAGCTCGCGTGCGCTGCACCTTGCCCTCACCGCGCGTGCACACACTCATCTTAACACCAACTAGCTCCCAGAAATCCCTGTTTCCCACCGCGCGACCATAGCCACTGTGCGTCGTTGAAATTTCCGTTGGTGCCGCTCAACGCACCAGCCCATTCCGACCAACCTCGACCGCCCCTTGCCACGCCATTAAGCCCTTGAGCATCGCCAGAAGACCGTGCACCGGCCTACACCCTCCGCCATGCAAATAGCTCGTTGTGCCGTCGACCCCTCGAGCTCCGCCCATGCCGCACTGCCCCTGTCACTCGGCTATAAAATAAGTGAAAGAACATGTTGGGCCCCCATGTGTGGTTTTGGTAATTAATGACAATCTTCATGGACTAATGTGTGTATTAAGTTATACTTGTAGGATTTGTCCATTAGCATCGCTTGGAGCATGTGTTGGCTTCAAGGTCGATGAAATGAGAAGAAGATGTGATGGGCAAGCTCAAAATGCGCCATCTATAGAAGATCTCATGTTTGAGGCTTGCCATCCTCGGTGATCATGGATCGATGATGAAGAATCAAGAAATGTGTTCCATCTTGAGAAGGGAAAGATTGTCTACATCGAGCTCAAGTGGAATGCTCAAGGAAAAGGTATAATCTTGATAGGTTTTCCCTTTTGCCGGTCTCACGTTGTGTGTGTGAGACCGGGTTTAGAATAGATAACCGTACTATTAAGAGGGGCTGTCGTATGAGTAATTCGGTCACATCGTTCGGAGAGAGCTCAAACCTTTGCATATTTGCATCATCATATTTGGTTGTTATTTGTTCTTATCCATGTGAGGATATAGAGCTTGTGGTAATATCCATAACAAGCTCTTGTTCATCAAAATCGGGTCTTCCGTTTGTATCTTGTTGCGATTTTGATCTTGGCAGCTTTTCGGTTTCTCACCAAGTGAGGTATCTCACATTATTATACATGATACATTCTCACTTGGTGATAACCAATATTTTCACCTTTCATAGGGTAGCCCATGTCGTCCTTTTTCCAACGCAATTGGAATCGGGTCGATCGGAGTTACCAATCAAAAGTTATAGAGGTTTGAATTTTCCTAGGTACCAAAATGCGGTAGTACCGCATTTTAGTACCTGGCGCGGCAGTAGGTTTTGGCAAGTTGCCAAATGTCACTGCCCTCCTAGGTACCAAAATGCGGTAGTACCGCATTTTAGTACCTAGCAAGGCAGAAGGTTTTGGAAAGTTGTCAAAATCCACTGCCGGGCTAGGTACCAAAAAGCGATAGTACCGCATTTTAGTACCTAGCGCGGTAGAAGGTTTTTTACTTCGTCATTTGTATCTATCCTCCCTTTCTGGACTATGATGTTTCTTTGCATGATCTTATAGAGGTTGTTGTCCTCTTCGAAACGAGCCCAAGATCATCGAAATCGGAGTCCGGATGCAAAAGTTATGGCTGTTTTCGTTCTGTGATGACCGGTAGTACCGGACCAGGATCCGGTAGTACCGGGGTCCGGTAGTACCGCTTTTTGGTACCGCGTTTGGAGTCCCAGGAACGCCAGGAAATGTCCGGTAGTGCCGGGAAAGTCCGGTAGTACCGGGAAAAAGTCCGGTAGTACCGGGAATCGCGTTTTTGGGCTGCAACGGTTGGATTTTGGAGGGACCTATATAAGGGGCCTTCTTCCCCAATGGTTCCTCAACCATTCTTGCAAGTTTTCCCCTCCATTGTTGACCTTCTTGCTCTTGCTTTCTCTCAATCCCTCCAATGATTCTTGCATATGCTTGAGGGATTTGAAAGAGGAGATCTAGATCTACAATCCCACCAATCAATCTTTCCTCTAAGTGAGGGGAACATATTGGGATCTAGATCTTGGAGTCTTTTGTGGATTTCCTCCATTGTTCTTCCTCTCTTATTCCCCCATAAGCTTTTGTAGCTTTGGTGGAATTTGGGAGAGAAGGATTTGAACACCTTTGTGGTTTTCTTGCCATTTGCATTTGGTGCATCGGTTTGAGTTCTCCTCGGAGGATTTGGTTTGAGTTGCTCATTGGAGCTTGTCCCTCTTGGGTTCTTGGAACCCTAGACGGTTTTGTGGCCTTGGTGGCATTGTGGCATTTGTTGAGGCCTTTTGTGGCATTTGTTGGGAGCCTCCAATTAAGTTGTGGAGTTGTGCCCCAACCTTGTGAGAGGTTCCGGTTGCCACCGACAAGTGCACCGATAGTGGAAGCGTGGATCGATCCCATTGGGGTGAGATTCACCGGAGAATAAGGGAGGCCTTTTGTGGCGTTGGTGGTTTGATACCACCCCCTCTCCAAACGAGACGTACTCCATGTTGGGAGGAACTCGGTAAAATATCGGTGTCCCCGCGTGCCTCGGTTATCTCTATACCCGAGTTCTTTACTTATGCACTTTACATTGTGATAGCCTTCGTTCTTGAAGTAATATATATCTTGCTATCACTTTGTTGCTTGTATTTCTTAGCATAAGTTGTTGGTGCACATAGGTAAACCTTAGTTGTTTCTAGGTTGTGCTTTACAAAGTAAACACTAGTTTTATTCCGCCCTTGTTGAGCCACTCTAGGAAAAGTTGTAATCGCCTATTCACCCCCCCCCCTCTAGGCGACATCCGTATCCTTTCAATTGGTATCAGAGCCCGGTCTCTCATTTTAGGCTTCACCGCCTTGAGAGTAAAGATGTCGGCTAGGGGATTAGTGCACAAGGTCACGCTCACATTCGATGGCACAAATTATGATGTTTGGAAAATTCGCATGCTTAATATATTTTGGGAAATTCACCCAATTATCGAGGGCTATCTATATGTGGGTTTCTCTTCTCATATGGATACCCAAAACGAATCTTTAGAGGAGAAGTTGAACTCTCATATAGATGCTCTAGCTACTAAAATTCTTTTGCATGTTGTGAGCAATATAGTTCTTTCGTCTATCATGCCTTATTCAAGCGCTCGTGAGATATGGACCAAGCTTCAAGATAAATATAGCAAGTCCAACATTATTGAGGATGATTGTGTTGCTTCCACTTCCGGTCGAGATGAGTTCTCATCCTCTACCACTTCACCAACATGTGACTTTTCACAAGGTAATGATATGGTGAGTGGTGATAGAAATTGCAATATGGATAGTGTGTTCACTATTTGTAATACCTCATATCTATCTAGTTGCAATGATCTATCTTTGGACATTAACACTTCTAGCACTCAAAATTCCTCACATGCTTGTGTTAATAGTCCTTGCATATCATGGAGAAATGACTTAAATAAATCTCATGATGATATGCTCATGTTGTCTTGTTGCCATGATAAAAATGCTTCTATTTCCTCTAGTGCTTGTGTTGCTAACCATGTAGAGGAAAATGAAGATTCTATGGGCCAAGACAAGGTCTTGAAGAGAGCTACAAGTGCAATCTCATCATCACCTTCTTCCGGTTCTCACATGTGCCTTATGGCTAAGGGAACAAAGGTAACCTCTTTGGATCCCATTGTATCTCATGATGATGATGAGGTTGAGAATGATAATGATGATTATAGAGGTAAGTATGATATTACCTCTATTAAGAAAATGGGAGAGGTTGTCTATAGTGCTCTCTACAAAAATAAACTTGCTTCCTCCAACCTTCTTGAAATCTTTAATTATGCTATAGAAGGCAATGATCTTATTGAGGAGCAAGAAAACATAATTGATGAAAAGTTTGCACTTGAGAGTGAATATGCTAATGAACTTGCTCAAGTAAAGGACTCCCTTGAAGAAGAACAAACCACCAAAGAATCTCTTGAGGATACTTTTACTCTAGAATTATCTAGAGTAAAGGAATACCATGATAGAGAACTTGCGGTGGCTAACTCCTTCAAGATTAAAAATGATGAACTTGAAGTTGCTTATGCTAAACTTGTTGAGGATTTGGAGCACCTCAAAAATGGCTCTAGGGTCATAAAGGGTGAGCTCATCAAACTCACCGAGTCACATGAGCAACTTAAAGTCTCATATTCAAAAGAGATTGACAAGTTGCCCTCACCTCTTGCTAATAGTAATGATGCCTGTGCTACTAACTCTATTTCTTGTGAAGCATCTATTTTGAAGGAGAATGTTGAGCTAAAGGCTCAACTTGCTTTGCTAACTAGCAACTATGGGAAATTAGAAGAAAGCCATGATAAGCTCTCAAGCTCGCATGAGGATCTCCTAGTCTCCCATGGTAGGCTAAAGTTGGCTCATGAGGTCATCATGTCAAAGGTAACATCTAGTGGGCCTCATGTGGACATTAGCACTATATCTACTCCAAATGTTATATTGCCATGTGCTAGTCCTTGTAATTCATCCTCTCACAACCATGCTATATCTCGTGATGAATTACATTCCATGCCTTGTTGCTCTAACAATGTAGCATCTACTTCCTCTAGTACTTGTATTGAAACTAACCATGTAGAGGAAATCAAAGAGCTCAAGGCTCAAGTCACTTCTTTGAAGAATGACTTGAAAAGGGGTCAACAAGGGAAGGTCACACTCAACAAAATTTTGAGTGTGCAAAAATCCCCCAATGACAAGAGTGGGCTTGGATTCAACTCCAATGTCAAGAACAAGTCCACTATCAAGTTGAAGCACAAAGACAACAAGAAGAATGGCCAAGATCAAGTCAAGAATCCGGCGAACATTGTTTGCTTCAAGTGCAAGGAAGAAGGGCACCACGTTAGATCTTTCCCATTGAAGAAAAAGTCTCTTAGTGTGAAGCAACAAGGGAAGCGGCCTCAAGCTCCACCTCAAGCCACTAATGGGCCCCTTCCTAAGAGGACTACTCGAGCTATCCCTCGAGTTGTGGCTTCACCTAAGAAGAAAGATGGCAAGAGTAGAACTTGCTACATATGCCGTGAGAAGGGGCATATTTCTTCCTCATGCACTATCGGTATCTCCTCATCCAACCCTATCATTATTGAGGATGCTTATTCTCTTTGTAAGGATGAGGTTGGCAATGTGTTTGCCAAATTTGTTGGTGCTCAACGTGGATTCAAGAAAAGAACCATTTGGGTTGCCAAGCCTATTGTGACTAACCTCTTAGGACCCAACTTGGTTGGGGACCAACAAGCCAAAACTTGATCAATAGGTATTATTGGAGGGCATTGGAGTCTTGGCTACATTATGAAGAATTGAGGGATCTTAATCAATTATTATTGTTAAGCCAAGCCATTTGGATTATCATGATTATATTATATTTCCAATGTTCCTCCTTGCGGTAACATATGCTAAACTCTTTACATTGAAAGTTACTCGCCCCCTTGTGCATGTGTTGGTTTTGTATCTTCCATTCTTTTGTACATGTTGTGCTTTCCACTTAATTATCTTGAGGTATCAAGCATATTTGTGTATGATTAGGTGGCACACCATGTATGTGTGTTTCTTGTATTGGAGCCTTACTTGGTTATATTTGGTATCTTATGTGGCTCTTGTGAGAGATTAATGGACTATCCCATTTTGGGGGAGTGTTATGCTTAGGCATTCCACAAACCTAAAAATGTGTGTACATGAGGAATACCACCTAGTATTTATATTGGAAGATTATATAGTCTTTTTGTGGTATGTTTCTCATGAGAAATTTAATTTTATAATGTCCATTAATTATCTCTATTTGTATCATTTTGCCTCGTGTTGGTTTATGGTAGTATCACATTATGGGGGAGTCATATGCTTAGTGCATACTACAATCCTAGAAAATGTGAATATTCGAGGTTGTGTCACTTAGAATTGATATTGATAATTATCTAGCACCTATGTGACACATTTGCTCATACAAGTTCCAATTTGATTAAATGGCTTTATTGATCTTATTTTGGATCTTGTATATGAGAGTGGTTCTTGGTATGTGTTTCCTCATGTTTAGATATTTATATTCGGATGGAAACCATTTGCTTCAAGTTACTCTAATCACTAGTGATTATGTGACTATTGGAAGCTACCAAGAGTCTTGTTTGAAGTATCATGCTCAATTCCTATATTTAGTTATATGCTTCTTGTTGTGTGTATATGATCTTGGATATCCGTATGAACTACCTAGGGCAAATTATTCCCAATATTTCTTGTCCTTGGACAATGAGTACTCAATTTAAGGTAGAATTTATTGATCATATTCACTTTGGCCTTGCTTATTTTTATTCTATCTTTGGCCAAGAAAATGTTTTGTGTTGTCTCCCAAGCCTTCCTTGCTTCTTGTGGATCTTCTTATTTTATTGATATCCTCTTGTGTTTTACTTATTGTAGGTGCAAGTGATGATCCCATTTGTGTGCATTTTGAATTTAAAAGGAAAATCCTACATAATGCACTATCTATGGGGGAGCTCTCCTATATTATTTAGAACACTCATATTTATGCTTCATTGTTTGATCCATATCGGGTTTTATGTGCTTGGAAGCCCAATCCTTTTGTTTTGGTATTTTGTGCCATCATGAGAAGTTTGGGGAGTTTGGTTTCTTGTTGGAACCTTGCTTTTTGTTGGGAGTTGGTTTTTTCTCATTCCTTGTTTCTTGATTTGACCTTTTTAGAATGAGATAAACCCTTGAGCATTTTTATTTTTATCTATCTTTTGCTCTTTTGATCTTAGCCTAGTTCATTTGTTGAACATGTGATCTTTCATGTGTTGGATTGGTTCTTTGATATAATTTGGACATCATTTGTCATGTCACACTCTTGTGTGTGCAATCTTGAGTTACTTGGTGTTTTTGTTCAAATTGTATCTCCTTTTGGTTGTTGAAAGCTTTATGCATGCATATTTACTATATGTTTATAATGTGGCATGCTTGCTTTCTTTGATCCAATATATAGGGGAAACTCCACCAAATCCCATCGGCTAAGTTGTGCATGAAATTCAATTTCATATCAATGTGCACATAATTATGTGGAGTCTCTCCTATGTATTTTAGTTTCTCTAACTACTTAGGACCCAATAAGTTTGGGGACCATTTTGTACTTAATTGTGTTTTAGGTACATTGGAGATATATTGGATGCTTGTCTTTCAATTTTGAAGAAGTGGTGCATACATGAAAAGTTGAGTCAAGCTAGGATGATCAACGAATTCATATACTCTACATCCTACCAATTATATCTCGGTAACAAGTATCTCTTTCTCATGCTCATATATCTTGATTCCAACCGTTAGTCGGTTGCCTTCTAGCATGAATTCATGTGTTTGTAATTGTTGTAGTTCTAGCCTTGGTTTTAATAGAACTCTCTATTGTAAATGTGTATAAGTTGAGATGAGTACATATAGTTGGGACTATACAAAATCATGCATATGATCCTCCAATCCCAAATATGTAAATGTCACATCCCAAGATTTTCCAAATCTTGTTATGTGAAAAATATTGAATAAAATAAAACTTTGTTGATTTTCAGGGTGAGAAGAAAACTTTTTGAATTCAAATAGGAACCTTCAAACTTATTTTGAACAAATAAAATCCTAAAGGGATTTAAAAAGATAAACATTTAATAAAGGAAAAATAAAAATATTTGGAATTACTATTTTTGAATCTTTTAATAAAAAGATTTGGTTTTCAAATGAAAAGGTAGAAATAAAATAATAAGAATTATTTTATAAGCCAAATTAAAAACTTGGCCAAGATTTTGAAATAAAATATTTCTATTTGATAAAAATAGTAAAGGTTTAATTAAAATAAAATAATAAGGATTTAATATCCAAGTTTATTAAAAATAAAGGTTTTTACTAATTTAATTAAACATCAAAACTTATTTATTTATTTTAAATAAGTTTTCCAAATGTTTTATATTCTCAAATAAAACCTACTGAAGTGGTTTTGAAAATATTTAAATTTCAAATGGAATTTTAAATAAATCAAATCCTATTTTGATTTAATAAACAAGGTCTATTTATTTAATTAATAATGGACCCTAAAATAAAAATATTATTTTATTTTGGGCTTTGGTTTATTGTTGTAAAACAGAACCAAATTCAGTTGCAAAATTTGGTGAAAGTTTGATCTGAATTGAAAGTTTGAATTTCAAAACAGAAAATAGAATCAGAAAAGGAAAAAGCATTCAGAAGAAAAAAATATAGAAATGGACACAGCCCAGCAACCAGGCCCAGCAGCCCAACTCGCAGCCCAAGTTTCCCCTCTCAGCGAACCGTTTTTCACTCGGAAAAAGACCCACAGAGACGCTGACAAGTGGCCCTTCCTTCTCTCTCTCTCCCTCACTAACAGCACGGCCCCACATTCCTGTTCTTCGTTTCCACCCGCGACCACGTCCCCATCCGTTGCTCCGATTGATTGCCGGCGTCAATTCGTGTTGATGGCGCAGTAAATCCCTCTCGCGACCACGCGCTCTTAAGCACCAATCCCTCCTCGCCATTTCCCCCAGACTCCGCTGCCAGAGAGCCCCTAGGCTGTCTCCAATTTCTTCTGCACCGCCGCCGTCTCCGACGAGGCTCCTGGCCAATTCCGGCGCCGTCTAGCCGCCACTCGCCTCCCACTGCTCACGAGCCTGTTTCCCACTCCCGGGCGCACCTGTTTGTGCCCTTCGTTCAACCGCGGGCGCCCCAGAGCGTCGACTACAACAACTCCGAACGCCGCAGCGTCTGCAAGCAACTCCGGCGACCCTTCTGGTAAGCACCTGACCGCCCCGCTCTTTCCCGATGATGCTCCCGCACTCCCCAACCTCGACTGCATCTAACCATGCCTTTGCTTTTCCTCGGGGCGAACCGCAGCACCGCCCTCGACAACGACCAGAGCCACCCGACGCCATTCCCCACTCCGGCGAGCGATTAAACCCGCTCCAGTGCGCCCCTCGCCTCCTCGCGACCACGTTGAGCATCGCCACGATCCCCTGAGCACGGTGAGCATCTCCTCCATCTTATTTGCTTCCTAGAACCGCCGCTAGCCCACTGTCTGACCGTCGCCGCCACGCGCAACCGACGAGCGCCGCCAGTTCTTGGCAAGATTGATAAGAGCTGTTCGATTTAGATCGAAGAGACACGATAAAACCACTTAACAGCGAAGGGGTACGCGTTCTGAAGCATGCGATCTATTTAGATCCAACGCCCCGCAGAGGCCGATCCGCCCGAATAGGTATCAACCAGTAGAATTGCGACGCGTGGCCAGTCTTTGTTTAAAAACTGAATTGAAAACAGATTTAGATGCAAATTTGAAATCCTTGTAACTTTTGATCCACGCGTCCAAAAATTACAAACTTTATATCAATGGAATCAGTGGAACAAGCCCTATCCAACCATGCAATTTGTTTAGTAAAAATCCTCTGGTAAAATGTTTGTTTTTGCAGAAACATTTGTATGCTTGTTTAGGTTATAAAAATTATTCAAAATTGTTTTTGAGGTTGAAATCTTTGCAAAATGGTTTGTGGTGAACCTACTGACCTTAGGAACCAACCCATGGTTTTAAAATGGATTTGGGGAAGAATAGGATGGATTATTTGAATTAGCCCATTTTTAGTCAAATAAAAATATGGCTTTTGTTATGAAAATGATTTTGGAATGAAAACTTTGGGAAAATGATTTGAATCAAACCTACTGACCCTAAACACCAAATTTTGAGAATTAACAACTTATTTGGTGAACAACATAAAGTTTTTGATTTGATAAAAACATTTTCCACCACATGAAATATTGAATGGTTATAAAAATGGTTTGTAGATAAAACCCTTTTGCAAATGACTTTGCCACTTTGGAAAATGACCACTTTGAACCTTACAAAGTTTAGAGCCTAGTAGAAACCACCTTTGCAAATAAAACTATCTTTTGCATGCTTGCATGCAAGACTTAATTTCTATTATTTTATGTGTGTTTGATTGTTTGAATATTGGTTGGAATGCTAGTTGATTTTGTGTTTGCTTGATTGATTTGTAGTGAAGTTAGAAAAGTGTGAAACTAGAAAGATCAAGAAGTGAACCACCATTCCCTACCAAAAAGGCAAGTGACACTATCATCTAAAAGTCCTACTATTTTCATAATACTTAGTGGATTTTGAAACATGCATGAAAAGAATTTCTATACTTATGCTATGCTAAATCCTAATAGGATACCCCTATATTTTTCTTAGTGAAAACAATGTATTTGTAGTATGCTTAGCCCAGCTATATATTGGGATGGGATACATGATATGATTATATGAAGTATTGAAAAGACTTATGTTTTATATAATAAAACAAGTACTCAATGAACCACCTGGGTGGACAAGGATATTCAAGTTTTGGACAAGGTGGCAACAAAAGGAACCATGTTCATATGGCAATCTCTTTTTGTTGTGCACTAAAATAAAACCACCAGGGACTTAGAGATTAAACATGTTTCGCGTATAGTGGCTTCCGTGTACAGCCACATGCTAAATGGGCTCTGGCTTAGTCAACTACATAGTGGAAGTCCCATGCATTGGCATCTTCAGGTTAACTTGATTTGTGTAAGGGAACTAGAACCCTACATTGGTGCCTGGTAGACAAGCTAGCATTTTGTATTGGGAGGACTCCTATGGAAAGACTTTGTCACATTCTCGATCTGCCGGTACTCCATTTTGGTGAGTACTTATCCAGCGGCCACTGGTGGCGTCAAGACAAGATTGTGTCATGTGGGTAAAGTGTACAACTTCTGCAGAAGATCAAAATTGTAAGTACTTAGCCGTGTCCCCGGTTATGGACAATACTGAGCAACTAAGGCCTGAAGCTATGGAAGATCTCGACATTCCAATTTCTCAAAGTAAAACTTGATGGTGACAACAAGGGATTTTGAAACACTTGGTGGATTCCAAGGAGTTCAGAAAGATTTGACAAAATATCAAAACTATTTTGAAAAGATAGGATAAAACTATATTGCTTTCTACAAATGAGCCTAAACCCCACTTAGCCAAATTTGCATGTATTGATAGGATCCACTCATATTATACATAGTAGTGAAACTTGCCAATACAATTCAAATGTATTGACCCTTGTGGCTGTAACTTGAAATGTTGCAGGTTTGATTGTTTTTAGTGAAGATTGATTGATTAGGATTACAAAGTCTACAAACCAACATGTCTGCCTGTGGCACTTTGAAGATGAAGGACCCCATGCTTATAGAAATTCTGCTACAATGTAATGTAATAGCCAAATGAGCTATGTAAGATGTAATAAAATTATGTTATTCCTGGTTATAAAATTGTATTATGACCTTTGTTTCTTGATATTACATCTTAACTGTGGATGCTAGCTATTGATCCAGGGACTAGCATTGTAAACACATGGGACTCTACCTTATTAAAGGTTGGGACCCTTACAGTAAATCTAGCAATTTTATTGCCTATCATTTCATCAACTTCTCTCATATGCAATAGTGAGATTTTTGCTAGTCTATTTTATCTTATGATACTTGTTGCCTTTCTCCATATATTTAAACTTTCTCCTTTTCCCTTGGTGATAGTTGTAATATATGTAGTGTGTCGGTGTTTGAAGCTCATTAATGTACAATAAGATATATGTGAGCCTTTGGCCATGCCTTGAAGCAAAAATCTTATTGATATATGTTATGACTTCATTTTTGCCTTTCATGTGCTTTCTTGTATAATCTTCTTTATGTGTGCATATTTCTTCTTTGGAATATGTCTTTGTGATATTTTCCACTTAGAGACATATACACATATGAGAAGATAATTTTAGTTGATTTTTTAATCCTTGGAGACCACCTTTCTATTCCTTTTGATTCTTCGGTGGCTTCCAAATTTATTTTCCTATGAGTGCTTGTTCCTCTTGTTTGCATCTTCGGACACTCATATTTGTTCTTTCATGTCTTGTATTGTTAAATGAATTTGGATGAGTGAGGAGTCCATGACTATGCACCTCGTTCCCAAATGCAATTATCATAATTGGTGCATGCTCTTTGGGGAGCTCATCTACTTCATTTAATAATACTCATTTGCATTCTTTCACATTTGTTGTGTTTTAAATGCTTATGGGGGAGCAAGGATTCCATGATTATGCACCTTTATCCCAAATGCAATTATCATAATTGGTGCATTATCTTTGGGGAGCTCATCTAATTCATTTAAAAATGCTCATTTGTCTTCTTTCTCATTTGTTGTGCTTTAAATGCTTATGGGGGAGCAAGGATTCCATATTTGTGCATTACGTATTCCAATGCATTTATTTTACAATTGTGCCCAAATCTTGGGGAGCTTCTCTATTTGTTATTTGAAGCACTCTTTTGCTCATATCATAACATCTTGTTGCTTCCATTTGGATTCATTCATTGTTTTCATTTGGTTTGTCGGATCTTGTAAATTGCTTGCATCATTTGACTTTATTTTGGCAATCTTTAGACCCTCGATATAGTTCTACTCCCTCCCAAGTATTCATCATTGGATATGTGCGAAGGCACACCTTTGGAGGAATTATTACTATATTTGCCTTCTAGAACTTGTCATCCATTTCGGCAATCGATGCCAATGGGGGAGAAGTTTTAGAGGGTTTAAGGGAAGTTGGTTTATGCATTGAATTTGTTCTTATGCATTTTCCTCTCATGCTCTTGCATCTTTGTTGTTGCTTAGCATGTGGTATATATAGAGGAAACTCCACCAATGATAATGATTGGCAATATATGCAATGAAATTCAAGTTCATCACACATGCATAGATTGTGGGCGAGTTTGCTCTATATATGGTGGTGGTACCAATATCACATACTTATGTAGTATTTGATATTGGTATTACCATTTTATCATTAATATTCCTTATATAAACCCTCTTAAAGGGATTGTCATCAATTACCAAAATGGGGGAGATTGAAAGAACATGTTGGGCCCCCATGTGTGGTTTTGGTAATTAATGACAATCTTCATGGACTAATGTGTGTATTAAGTTATACTTGTAGGATTTGTCCATTAGCATCGCTTGGAGCATGTGTTGGCTTCAAGGTCGATGAAATGAGAAGAAGATGTGATGGGCAAGCTCAAAATGCGCCATCTATAGAAGATCTCATGTTTGAGGCTTGCCATCCTCGGTGATCATGGATCGATGATGAAGAATCAAGAAAGGCGTTCCATCTTGAGAAGGGAAAGATCGTATACATCGAGCTCAAGTGGAATGCTCAAGGCAAAGGTATAATCTTGATAGGTTTTCCCTTTTGCCGGTCTCACGTTGTGTGTGTGAGACCGGGTTTAGGATAGATAACCGTACTATTAAGAGGGGCTCTCGTATGAGTAATTCGGTCACATCGTTCGGAGAGAGCTCAAACCTTTGCATATTTGCATCATCATATTTGGTTGTTATTTGGTCTTATCCATGTGAGGATATAGAGCTTGTGGTAATATCCATAACAAGATCTTGTTCATCAAAATCGGGTCTTCCGTTTGTATCTTGTTGCGATTTTGATCTTGACAGCTTTTCGGTTTCTCACCAAGTGAGGTATCTCACATTATTATACATGATACATTCTCACTTGGTGATAACCAATATTTTCACATTTCATAGGGTAGCCCGTGTCGTCCTTTTTCCAACGCAATTGGAATCGGGTCGATCGGAGTTACCAATCAAAAGTTATAGAGGTTTGAATTTTCCTAGGTACCAAAATGCGGTAGTACCGCATTTTAGTACCTGGCGCGGCAGTAGGTTTTGGCAAGTTGCCAAATGCCACTGCCCTCCTAGGTACCAAAATGCGGTAGTACCGCATTTTAGTACCTAGCAAGGCAGAAGGTTTTGGAAATTTGCCAAAATCCACTGCCGGGCTAGGTACCAAAAAGCGGTAGTACCGCATTTTAGTACCTAGCGCGGTAGGAGGTTTTTTACTTCGTCATTTGTATCTATCCTCCCTTTCTGGACTATGATGTTTCTTTGCATGATCTTATAGAGGTTGTTGTCCTCTTCGAAACGAGCCCAAGATCATCGAAATCGGAGTCCGGATGCAAAAGTTATGGCTGTTTTTGTTCTGTGATGACCGGTAGTACCGGACCAGGATCCGGTAGTACCGGGGTCCGGTAGTACCGCTTTTTGGTACCGGGGAGCGCAGAAAGAAAATGCGTTTGGAGTCCCAGGAACCCCAGGAAATGTCCGGTAGTGCCGGGAAAGTCCGGTAGTACCGGGAAAAAGTCCGGTAGTACCGGGAATCGCGTTTTTGGGCTGCAACGGTTGGATTTTGGAGGGACCTATATAAGGGGCCTTCTTCCCCAATGGTTACTCAACCATTCTTGCAAGTTTTCCCCTCCATTGTTGACCTTCTTGAGCTTGCTTTCTCTTAATCCCTCCAATGATTCTTGCATATTCTTGAGGGATTTGAAAGAGGAGATCTAGATCTACAATCCCACCAATCAATCTTTCCTCTAAGTGAGGGGAACATATTGGGATCTAGATCTTGGAGTCTTTTGTGGATTTCCTCCATTGTTCTTCCTCTCTTATTCCCCCATAAGCTTTTGTAGCTTTGGTGGAATTTGGGAGAGAAAGATTTGAACACCTTTGTGGTTTTCTTGCCATTTGCATTTGGTGCATCGGTTTGAGTTCTCCTCGGAGGATTTGGTTTGAGTTACTCATTGGAGCTTGTCCCTCTTGGGTTCTTGGAACCCTAGACGGTTTTGTGGCCTTGGTGGCATTGTGGCCTTGGTGGCATTTGTTGAGGCCTTTTGTGGCATTTGTTGGGAGCCTCCAATTAAGTTGTGGAGTTGTGCCCCAACCTTGTGAGAGGTTCCGGTTGCCACCGACAAGTGCACCGATAGTGGAAGCGTGGATCAATCCCATTGGGGTGAGATTCACCGGAGAATAAGGGAGGCCTTTTGTAGCGTTGGTGGTTTGATACCACCCCCTCTCCAAACGATACGTACTCCATGTTGGGAGGAACTCGGTAAAATATCGGTGTCCCCGCGTGCCTCGGTTATCTCTATACCCGAGCTCTTTACTTATGCACTTTACATTGTGATAGCCTTCGTGCTTGAAGTAATATATATCTTGCTATCACTTTGTTGCTTGTATTGCTTAGCATAAGTTGTTGGTGCACATAGGTAAACCTTAGTTGTTTCTAGGTTGTGCTTTACAAAGTAAACACTAGTTTTATTCCGCCCTTGTTGAGCCACTCTAGGAAAAGTTTTAATCGCCTATTCACCCCCCCTCTAGGCGACATCTGTATCCTTTCAAGAAGGCCACCCCAGCCTCAATTCGCCACACCATCTCACTCCCCACCTCTCACAGAACCTCCCACACCTATCCCTAGAGCAAGGCGAGCTCCGCATCGCCGGAATTTCACCAGAGTCTGCCGTGGAGGAGGAGAAGCGGAGTCGTTTATTGGAGCCGCCCCAGGAGCTGTCGTGACCACCGTTCGAACCGCCGTCATCGACAACATCGTTCACCCCCAACACCAACCCTAGTTGGAGCCCTGGTGAGCCTCACACAACCCCCACCGCCGTGTTAGGGTTTAGACCTCGCCGGAGTTGTTCGTCGTCGACGATGAACCTCGGCCGTTAGATTAGATTCTAATCATAGGGCCTAGATTGAAGGATACCCCTTCAGGAGCCCCTGTCTCACTAACAGGTGGGACACCCCCTTTAAGTCAGCCCGGGCGTTGCGCTGTGCGCAGTGGTCCGACCAATTTAGTTCCCGCTCAACACAGTAGATTCAAATATAGATTTTTCAATTTAATTCAAACTCTAGTTCTATCAGTTGATTCAAAAATCAATTCATAGAGATTCACTAAACCAAATTGCATGAAACCAATTTTGTTAGAAAGGTATTGAAATTGTTAATCCAAGCTCGTTGGATTCAAACCATTTGAAATTATAGATCATCTATAGTAAAAAATAACAAGGAATAGACTTTTCTGCATTCAAACATTTTTCAAAAATCAACCATAAATGATTTTGAGTTGATTTCAACTCTCAAAAATCACATTTTACAAGATATTTCTGAAGATGTAAAAATATCTAGGTTTATTTGTAGTAATAATGGACAAGTATTAAAAGAATGCCCCATAGGCATTTCTAGTCACTTTAATTAATTAGAATAATAATGTTAAACCTTATTAAATTGTGACAACACTTTAAATCACATTCCCAAGTATTAAAATATATGGTGATGACATGTGTCAATATGATCCCATACTTTAATTGGAGAATATTAAATATTAAGTAGTTTTTCAATGAGTAGAAATTACTTTTCTAAAATAAAATAAATAAGACTAAGTTTTATTTCGTGTGATGATTGTGATGATGCTAGATCATCGTAGACTCCGGGAACCCGTCCCTTGTACACGACGTACCACGTCATCTACAAGTTGACAATAATAATTAACCGGTGATTAAAAAAAACATGTATAATCAAATTCGCATATGAAGATACACTTATAGAAAGTACTCCTAAATCAAAAAGACCAAACTCAAAAAGCATGCCTCATATATAACTAGGTTGTTCGACACAGGAATATGCTACGATGGAACCGTCCACCAAGTAGGATGCACAACACCTGGACCTGTGCATAGCACAAGGCGGACAATCCCATCGCAGCACATTCACATATATAGTGTGCCACGATATTTCAATCATCGGCATTATTCTCGAAAAATACCAAAGTAACTCAAAAATCATGCCTCATATATAACTAGCTAGGTCGTTGGACACAGGAATATGCTACGATGGAACTGTTTGCCAAGTAGGATGCACAACACCTGGACATGTGCATAGCACAAGGCGAACAATCCCATCGCAGCACATTCACATATATAGTGTGCCACGACATTTCAATCATCGGCATTATTCTCAAAAAAGACAAAATAACTCGAAAAGAATGCCTCATATATATACATAGGTCGTTGGACACAGGAATATGCTACGATGGAACCGTGAGCCAAGTAGGATGCACAAGACCTGAACTTGTGCATATCACAAGGCTCACAATCCCA
This sequence comes from Avena sativa, assembly GCA_916181665.1. NCBI lineage: Eukaryota > Viridiplantae > Streptophyta > Magnoliopsida > Poales > Poaceae > Avena > Avena sativa. The sequence continues at coordinate 375,374,521 of OV702285.1, read as the reverse complement.
TCGTAGCACATTCACATATATAGTGTGCCACGACATTTCAATCATCGGCATTATTCTCGAAAAAAGAGTAAGGAAAAAAGAAGGACCAAAGTGATCAAAGGACCAAAGAGTAAGCAAAAAAACTAAGCATTGATTGATATATAATAATAATAATAATAAGCAAAAGAAATAAGCGATGATTCATAAACCTAATAAGATAAGTAGTAGCATGTACACTTGTCCACACACACACAAAGGTCATCTATAGTTTGTAACTACAACTATGCCAACATCAAGCCTTCTGGCTCGGCTTAGGGAACGGGAGGACGCCTTGTCTCGTCATGAACTTCCTATAGTCACCCTGCATCTCTAGGCGATCTTCTATGTCACGGTTATTCGGGATATTTCCTCTGTAGAAGATCCCCCCTGAAGTCATGACATCACGAAAGATGATTGCCCCAACTGCTGCTGGATGCGATACATCTCTTGTCTAATATCTGAATCAGTGATCTTGGCCTTTGCTTCGGCCCACTGTTTGAGATGGTCTGGCAGCATAGAATTCTGCTGGTCAAGTAGGAACGCCCTCATGTGATGGAGTGTGTAGTAGGCTTCCTTCTTACTGTTTTCCGGCTGCTTCACGCAGGGGAACTCCGTTACATGGTTGAAGACATGCCTGCCGAACTTGACCTTCGTACGCACGAAGGTGGTGACTTCCGTCGAGGCATAGCCAGTGAGAGCATCATCTAGAACTTCCTTGATCTTGTCGTAGTTTTTCTTCTTTTCTAGACTCCACGAGTCGAAATACATGGCGTGGGAATGCTTCGGCGATAAGGAGATGAGCGTGCAGTGTTCATCTCTGCGCAAAAAAAATCAAATGGAATGTGTTGGAAAAAGAATGATGATAATCTAATAAAGCCAATCGACGGTGGCGAGTGAATGACGACTTACTCGGGAAAGTAAGGCACGAGAATGTATTCATTTGTCTTGTTCGCCACGATGATTCTTTTTAGGTACGAGGCCACGATACGTCGTTCAGCGGGGGAACCCAAGAAGCCGTCCCGCATGTAGTAGGGGTCCACTATAGCGATGCCCGGTGTGTTCTCTCTAATGATCTGCATGGCCAGGCTGAGAGAAAACAGGCGGACCATGGTATAGTGCAGCGGGTATAGGTGGAACATATTGAAGATGTCGTCGAACCGCAGGAAGAACAGATCCACAGGGGCATTGTCGACGAAGCCCAAGCCTGGTGGCACCTTAACCACGAATACCGGGTGCGAGCGATCTTTCTCCGATAGAAGGCGTCTCTCTATCGTCAGCACGCCATCATGCACACTCTGCAGTTCCAAACTGGCGAGCCTCCGCAAATTCTTAGGTAGCATGGTCTCACCTGCCACATGAATCCTCCACATAATACCCTCGGGTCTTGGTGGCTCGTCCCGAAACCTGATCGGATTCACAGTTGTTGACGCCACCGGCTGGCTCGAGCTGCTAGATTTTCTTTTCCTGCCCTTTTTTCCTTTTGGAGAGCGGGAAGGCACCGCAATATGAGCACCGGTCGCCCTATGTAGTGTGTCAGGGCTTAGAATAAAGGGCTGGTTGGTTGTATCAGCTGGCTCTGTAAAGGCGCAAGCTGGAGGCGTCTCCTGAGAACCAAACAGACGCTTGGTGATAGTGGCTTTCTCTATGGGGCCACCAGCTAGGTCTTCGTTGCTAAACTGAGTGTTGAAGAAGTAATCATTCCAGTCTTCGTCGTCCTCGGCCAGATCCTGTGCCATGTGCATATCATCAACATGATCATCTGACTCACCGCGTGGAGGTGACGGCGAGGGCGGTAAGGGGGCCTTGCCACCGCTTGTCGCTGGCACGAGTACAGGAGGTGTTTGTGGCGTGCTGTCCCCCGCCATCCCCAAACGGATCATGATCTTTGGACATTGCAAGAATAAGCCGAAGCAACTTCTGAGGACAACCGGCTCTTCTTCATCCGCTCCTGGGAGTTGAATGGGAGGTTCCAGGTCGTCGCAGCCCCTTAGCACCCGACTAATTTTAACCCCGTGCACGCTATCTGGCATCTGCCTTGAGTGGAATGTCCGCTGCAAGGGTTGAACGATGGTACCCTTGGCAACATCCCTCAGCTCGTTGTTCATGTAGCATAAGAGAGTGCAAGGAACATCCGTCTGCGGAAAACATGTACGGCGTCGTCAGAGATGCCATAAGAGTAATAGATGGCGTGAAAGGCGGTAAAGCAATTTGTTTACCGTGATGGTGTCGAGATCGGCTAATGTCGAGGCACCGCATACAGCGACGGGCGTGCAAGATACGGAAGGGCTGCTTGATGGTGCGGTGCTGGCCGCCGGTGTATTCTCCCTACCGCCGGGTTCTTGGAGCTCCGGTGCCGCCGCGACGATGGCAGGGGGGCCACCAACATGTACTCCGGCGCCGCGGTGATGGCAGGGGGAGTCACCAACACTTGCGGCACCACGGTGCTAGCGGGTGGAGTCACGAACACGTAGTTCGCCTGATTCGTCGACGCCGTGTTGTTCGAGTGGCTGCTGACCATGCTTGGAATCGGGCACGGCCCTACTCGACCACCCGCACTCCAGTTCGCTATTGACTCCACCAAGGTAGGCAGGAAGGACATGAGGGTGATTCCACTTGTTCCTTAAGTTCTTGAACCTCGCGGTTTTCCTCCTCGCTCCTTCCTGACGGCGCCACATGCATCCTCGGTGGTGGACCAAAATGATCCACCCAATTCTTACCCCCGAGGCCGGCCAGACGGCCAGCCGACGACGGCTTCTTTGTAACCGGCTCTATTTTCTTGGCCCGGTTCATCGCCCTGTTAAAAGGGTTATCCCACTGGGTGGCCGCCGTCGACCCCTGGGATGAGGAACCCTGGGATCCATGACTAGCAACAATTTTCTCCTCCTGCAGAAGAAGTAATAGTGAATCGTTTAGATCATCGACTAGAATGCAATCGAGTTGATCCGTGGTAATTAGATTATACTTACAACAATTTCCTCGAATTCCTTCACCGCAGGATCCGCGGTGAGTTGTTTGGTTTTTGGGTCCACATGGTAATGGGCCCTGATGAAGTTTCGAACCTGCCCGGGTTCGAATTTCGCAAAGGGGTTTTCTATCCCCTTGGATCTATACTCTTCGTCCTCCTTATTCCATTTGGCCTCCGCGGTTCTGTATCCACCAGATCCGAGATGGTGATGACCTATATTCATCGCCTGTAGCACCTTTCCCCGATTACTATTGGACAGGGCTCTTTCGGATTCACACCTCTCCTTGAACTCCCGGAACTGATCTTCGGTGATCTGCGGGTCAATCTTCTGGATCTCCTCGAGACTTTTGCCTTCTTTATAGATCTTCTTCTTTATCCGGGTTCTCCAGCTGGCCAGGGCGGTGCTCATCTTTGTGAGGGCGGATTTTTTTACTTTGTTCCCATGATAATTTGTGTTCTGATACTTAGCGGGGAACTTGTATCTTGCGTGCAGCTTCTCGAAGAGGAGTGTGCACAAGTGGCCATTATCTTTATGCCGGAGATTCTTGGTGTTGATCGAGATGGTTGTCAGGGTGATCGCCGCCACTTGCCCACCGTACCCTTTGACGACAAGGTCGGGCTCCAAAGGAACCCCTGTTGGGCTCACTTCGGTAATTTCCTCCCTGACCGTGCCGACCGTGTTCGGGCGCCGGTCCTTCGGCTTCTTCTTCTTCTTAGGAGGATTGCTACCACTCCCTGTGCCCTCGCCGCCATCAGTGGTTTCATCACCCGCCGTTCCTTCGGCTTCTTCCTCCGTGTCTTCCATCTCATCATCCTCGCTCTCCGAAGGATGGTATTCTTCATCGTCTTCTAGCCGCTGGGCCGCCTCCTAGAATGTCAATTGTTTATCCGGAGGTCTGAGTTCTCCTTCAGCGCTGATGCGCTTAGAACATCCAGCCTCATCGTTATCACACATCTTTGCACTAATAAAAAACAAATAAATGGTTAAATGCTCGGAAAAATCCGGCATGACCTTTGCTAATTTTCTTAAACTAGGAGTGCCCGATTTCTGCCGAAACGGAAGTTAATCAACATTCCGGCAAAAATCGGGACTCATTTCATGCAAGAACCTGCATACACGACATAATAAAGTGCCTCATACAAGCACAAGCACAAGCACAATTTCAAGTGCTACAATTATATCACCATAGATTATATCACCTGTCATTGATGATAGCAAGCAAATACATGCAGATTATAGCACCTGTCATTATATGACAGCAAGCAAATACAAGTTTATATGACAACAAGTAACTTATATGACAACAAATAACTTATATGACAGCAAATATGGTCAGATTATATGACAGCAAGTTTTCACCATGTATTTTCAAAATAAAATCACCAAGAACAGCAAATCGCATTACCTTAAACAAAATACAATAGTGCCTTTTCAGCACTACTAGACCATCACCAGGAGCATTTTAGATCAGCACTAAACTAGGATCAGCCACAAACTAGGATCATCATCAACATAACTAGGATCAGTATATACACATTGTTTGTAGTTGCTGTATCAGTTTATACACAAATGTATATAACTAGGATCATATATCTCCTAGCCACAAACAACACTAAAATCCAGGAGTGCAAAACCATATGCTAAGGAACTACTACAACAACTACAATAAAATTTGCTAACACTAACCTACTACAGCAACTACAAGCTAACTTCAAGCTACTACATCCACTACAATGAATCAAGCTAAACAAATCCAGGAGTGCAAAACCAGATGCTAGGAAGAACTTGTATCAGCCACTACAGAACTTGTATTAGCCACTACAGAACTTGTTGTTGTTGCTAGGCAGGAGGAAGCTAGGGGGTGCACCCAGGAGTGCAAAACCAGATGCTAGGGGGTGAACCCTAGCTATCTTCTTGTACATAGATTGTCCATGAGATGATTTTATCTTGTCTAATCATTTATATAAACAAGTATCACTAACTTCTTGTGAAAGATAACAGTATGACATCTGCAGATAAGTCACAATAAAGATAACATTATGGCCAAATTTTATGACAGTAACATGTGTCTTAAATTTTATGACAATAACATGTGTCTTAAATTTGGCCAAATTTTATGACAGTAGCATCTACATTGCCTCGCCAGTAACATGTGTCTTAGATCATGGGTCATTTATCTACTTGTGAAAGATAACAGTATGCCCACTGTATGATGAAAGTAACATGTTAGGCAAATTTTATCTAACATCCAATCGACCATCAAGATTTGTCTAACACAATGGAAGATCACTGTAAGATCACTGTCAAACATAATGCACAAGAACATAATTTGCTCACTGTCAAATCCTAACCATCTAGTACATTGCTAAAATTTGCTAAAACTAAACCTAAATCAGAACCATCTAGTACAGAGAAACCCTAACCATTGCAATTCCATTAGGAAAAAATGTCAATTCCAGTGTTCTGGAGCTTTCAGAGGCATCAATTGAATCATCAGGTGCTAACCCTAACCATTGCTCGAGGAGAGAGGGAGAGAAGGAGACAGGGGAGGGGCGACGCTCACCTCTGAAATGAGGACGACGAGGGCTGGCGGACGAGGTAATGAGGGGGAGCGAGAGGCAGAGCACCTTTCCGCCGGAGGAGCGGAGCCGACTCTGCAGGAACCTCGCCGCCACCGATCTCCTCCTCCACGGAACGAGCGCGCGGGCAAGGCGGCCTCCTCCTCCTCCTGGCGTGGCGGCCTCCTCCTCCTGGGATGCGGCAGCGGCGGCGCGTCGATGGGGATGGGGACGATGCAGGGATGGGGATGGGGACGATGTGTCTGAGGATGACGATCGGGAGGGCGTGGCTCACGATGACTAGTCCTACCCACTTAGGCCTAGCGCACCCTGGCCAAGTGCGCTACGGATAACCGTAGCGCACTTGGCCAGGGTGCGCTACGCCTAAGTGGGTAGGACTAGTCAGATAAGAGGGCTGCCACCCCCATAGTTACCACTAGCACGCCTTATCCCACTAGTTCCACCCACTGCTCTAATCTAAACCTGTGAGACCCAGGTTCGAATCCTGGTGCCCACCTTTTTTATTTTTATTTTAAAAATATTTTTAAATGTTCCAAAAAAATGCCCAAAAGTGGTGATATATTCCATAAAAGTTTTGTTTTGTTTTTAAAATACTTTTAAATATTCCAAAAATGCCCAAAAGTGATAATATATGTCATAAAAGTGGTACAAATTAAATATGATTCAAATATGTCATAATAATTTGTCCATGGTACAAATATGTCATAATAATTTGTCCATGAATATTACAATCTTTTTCGACCACGCGTTTTACAATATTTTTTGAGCTGGCATTTTACAATCTTTTTTCCCTTCTTTGTCACGGTTGAATAATTTAGCCCCGGCAGTTTAATGTTTCTTCTTTCGAACAGGCTACCTTTTTTGGGTAGGGTTGTCCTTTTTGTTCTTGTGATGTATGTTGCTGCATCGTAGTCGTCGTCATCTTCAATCTTTGGATCGCCGTACTGGTCGAAGTCTTGCTCGTTGGCGACTCCATCCATTCCGATGATGTTTCTTTTTCCTCTCCTCACGACAAAACGACTAGGCTTTGTCGTGTCGGTAATGAAAAAACATTGTTCCACTTTGGTAGCCAGTACCCACGGTTCATTTTTCGTGGCCATGTTCGCACCGGCGGCCTTGGATTTGGCTGCTTCGGGTATAACCATGGTTGTGAAATACCGGTCTTCTCTTTCGACGCTCTTTGCCCATCTGACACGGAACATCGGCACCTTTTCTCCATAGTAGTCGAGCTCCCAGATCTCTTCTTCCGTAGAATCTTTCCTTCACGTTGTCATCGGTGTAGAATTCCGACGTTACGCCTGAGTTCTGATAATCACACGTGTTGTCCTTTTCCTCCGTGTAGAATGTGTAGCCATTGATATCATACACCTGATAGGTCACCAGGTTTTGCGTCGGTCCCTGCGACAAGGTGAATATGATCTTTTCCATGTTAGAAGAATGCGATCGCGGGGGATTATCAAGGAGCGTCTTCCTAAACCAACGCGTAAAATCTGAGTTGTGCTCTTTGATTATTTCTCCCTGCATCCTCTGTATTCCCCGGCCATTGTACTTCTTCTCGATTAACCTTTTGTGCTTCTGTACCCAAGGATCGAACAGTTCTAAATGCTGTAGCGCGACGAGGTTTGCTCGATCAAAGTCTGCACGTCGAAAATCAAAGTCTGCATGCAGTATGCGACGACCCTCTCGGTGACCAGATCTGTCGAGCTTGCCAAGGTGCCTGTTGACGGGAAGACCGACAGGGTTCTCGATGTCTAGATAATTTGTGCAGAAAAAGATGCACTCTTCGGCCAGAAAGCCCTTGGCTATGCTTCCATCTGGACAGGACCTGTTGCGAATTATCCTTTGATGTGTCCGTTCATCCTTTCGAACGCCATCATGCTGCGGAGGAACATCAGCCCGAGTTGGACGATGTCCTCCACGACATGGACCAGCAGATGCACCATAATGTCGAAGAATGCGGGTGGGAAGTAGACCTCAAGCTCGCATAGTATCACTATGATCTCCTCCTGTAACCTCCCGAGCTGATTCACGCCAATCGACTTCCTAGAGATGACGTCGAAAAACTTGTAGAGGCCAAATAACATTTCACGGACGTGCTCGTCCATTATCCCTCTTAGTGCGACCGGAAGTACCTGCATCATTAGCACGGCACAGTCGTGAGACTTCATGCCACTGAACCTCTGCTTCACCTCGTCTAGGTATTTCTTATCTTGCCCGCGTAGCCGTAAGGAAATTTGACTCCTAGAAGGCACTTGAAAAACTGTTTGATCTCATCCTGGCTTAGAGTGAAGCAAGAAGGAGGGCAGTAATATTCGTTCTTCTTGAACTTTTTACCCTTCCGACAACCTTGTGTCGTCTCCGACTCATGATCATCATCATCTTCCTGATCATCAGGAGTAGTGCGTCCTCCGTGAAGCTCCTTCCGGATACCCAAGCATATCAGGTCGTGCCTTGCTTTCAAACCATCTTTCTTCCTATCTGGCATGTTGATTATGGTGGCGACCAGACTCTCGCACATGTTTTTCGTGATATGCATGATGTCGAGGCTATGAGGCGTGCGGAGAAACTTCCAGTATGTCAACTCCCAGAAAACAGACCTTGTTTTCCATATCTTCATCAGCGGCTTGTCTTGCTGCCTCTTTCGCTTCTTTCCAGGCTTCGGACAATCTTTCCAGTTTTTCAGCAACTCTTCCACTTCTTCGCTGCTCCTGCGCTCTGGGATTCCTCGGGTATCGGATTTTCCATCGAACAGGTCTCCACGTTTTCTCCATGGATCATTCTTGTCAAGCCACCTCTGGTGCGCCATGAACATGGTTTTCGATGACCCTAGATCTTTCTCTAGTTGGAGATAGCTTGTGTTATCCATGCACCTAACGCATGCGCAGAATCCTTGGATAACCTTCCCCGAGATATACCTGCAACCTGGATAGTCTTGCACCGTAGTGAACAATGCGGCTCTCATAGTGAAATAATCTTGTGCGATGGCGTCGTAAGTATTGGCTCCAGATTCCCATAACGTGGCTAGATCCTCTTTCAACAGCCCGAGATACAGATTGATGTCGGTACCAGGTTGTTTCGGCCCTTGAATTAACATACTCATTTGTATGTACTTCTTCTTCATGCACAACCATGGATGGAGGTTGTACATCCATACAAACACGGGCCAAGTGTTGTGCGTGCTGCTCTGGCTACCGAACGGATTGAGTCCATCGGTGCTCGCACCAAGCCTGATGTTCCTTGAATCTCCACCGAATTCTCGGAATTCGAGGTCCAATGCTTTCCACTGGCTAGCATCTGAAGGGTGCGTCAGCATCTCATCCTTTTCGGGGTCATCATCGTCATCTCCTGGCTTCTTCCTTTCCGCATGCCATCGCATGAGCTTCGCTTCCTTAGGGTCCGCGAAATAACGCTGCAGACGAGGAGTGATAGGAAAGTACCATACCACTTTTCGAGGTGCTTTCTTCCCTTTCTTGTATCGACTCACGCCGCACACCGGACATGTGGTTTTCTCCGCTTCCTCGCCCGATAAATGATGCAATCGTTGATGCATACGTGATATCTAACGTGCGGTAGATCGAGAGGACATACGATTTTCTTGGCGTCCTGAATACTAGTTGGACATGTGTTCCCCTCTGGGAGACGATCGTGCCAGAATGCCATCATATCGTCGGAGCTTGCGTCGCTCAATTTGTGTTTTGACTTCATCTCCATAGCCTTGAGCGTTACATTCAACCGGGTATCATCAGGCCTGCATCCTTCATACAATGGAGTAATCGCGTCTTTCTCAAGTTGCGCAAGCTTGGCTTTCTCTCTAGCGGCAGCCCTGGCGTTACTCGTCTGCTTGAGAAGCAGCTCTTGCACATAAGGGTCCCGCACCCAGCCTGACGTTGTTCCATCGTCGTCTGCTCCTCCGGCATCTAGATCATCATCATCCCGGTCTGCTTCCACACCTTCACCATCTCCAGGAGACTCTTCATCATCTCGCCCGTTCTCGCCGTGATGATGATCATCGTCATGTTGCCCACCTACATCGTGTCCATCGTCTTCGTCATCGCTTATCTAATGAGTGTATCCATCCATGAAACCATGGAGGAGCAGGTGCGCCTGCAGATTCCCGGAATCTGGGTCGATCACCCAGTTGAGTTTGCATCTTCTGCACGGACATCTTATCTCCGTCTTGTTATTTCATATCATGTCGGCCGTCGCACATTTCAAAAATCTAGCCATAATGTCTTCACTCATTATGAGCACCATTTTTGCCTGCACTGTGTACACGGTACAATTAGAAGTCTATTAGAACCACATAATTAATGCATGCATGCAATGTTCGATAGAAAATTTCGGCATGACCTATCCTAAAATTAGGACCTTCGCGAAATGCCAAAGTCTTGCCAAAATGGAAATGAATCAAAATTTTGGCAACACAAATGGCAACTTGTTCACATACAAACACAAGAGAGAGAGAGAGACCGATCCATACACACATGAACATATCATTATCCTCTCCATACACACATGCATGAGCATCATCGATACTCTCCATATACACACACATATGACCATCGATCCTCTCATACACACATCATGAGCATAGATCATCTACATACATATGAGCATATCATCCATATACACATGAACACATCCTTAAATGGACAACTTACCGAGATGAGAGACCAATCGCGAGAATATGGAAAGGAGAGGTGCGCGCGAGACATGAGAATGAGATGAGAGACCGGAGAGCTTCCTCTATTACTTATGTAACATCCAAGGCAAGTTCTACATGCTAAAATGGTGAATGAGTGGAGAAATTGAGGTGGGAAGGAGAAGGATCCCGACTAGATCTAAGGAGGAAGAAGAAGGGGAAAGTGAAGTGTGGGGTGGTGGATGATCACACACGTGCACAAAGTGGAGCTGCAAAAAAAAGGTCCCACATCCGTGGCGCACTAGGCCCTAGTGCGCCATAGGGATTAGTAACATCCGTGGCGCACATTCCATACTGCGCCACGGATGTGTCTAACCGTTTTATAGAGCAGAGGGGCATGCGCTTAGGCGTAGAGCACCCCCCAACGTGCGACACGGATAACACCAACAAGCGTAGCGCACCTACCCTATGTGCGCTACGGATATCTAGCGTGCGGCCAACAGGGCCCTGGCCCACACATATCTGTGGCGCACTATGGTCATGTGCGCCACGGTTGTTGTAGTTACTAGTAGGGCACTGCCCATAGGTGAGCCACTTCTGGTTTAGCCGTGGGGAACTTCAACCATGTGAGCCACGGATGTGCTGATTACCTATAGCCATTTTCCTAGTAGTGTTCCTGTCACGCAGACGGTGAAGTGACTTGCACTCCTTCACAAGGATGGCGAGGGTCTGGTCCTTCTTGACTACAATGGCATAGTTGTGGTTGGCATAGGCGCGGGCGTTGTCTAACTCCTTCTGCCTATCATACAGCATGAAGTTGAGATGATCCACCTGATGCTTCAGCTTCGGATGACCTAGCACGTCCAATGGTTGTCCCATAGCATCACACCTTGCGTAGTAAGCAAAACGGGTGCCATTGATCTGGTTGATGCTTTGCCCACACAGTTGGGCAAGAGCTTCCTGCATAGTCCTGGCGAGTCCGTCTAGCCAGTTGTTCTCCCACAAGCTAAATTGGATCCCCTCTGAGGTGGGTGCCTCCATCTTGCCTTTGAGATTTGCAACTATCAGCCATTGTAATTATCCTCCTTGCTGATCATTGAGCTGTGCTCCGAAGAACTCGGGGTGCGGGCGCTCAAGAAGTTCCGAGAGTTAGCTTAAATCACGCTCGAAGATGAGCTCTCCCGCGTTGCCCAACTGGTAGAACTTGCTATACTTGACTTCCATTTACAAGAATGTAGGATGAGTAAGTTAGTGAGGTCATCAAGTGTGTCAAATTTTATGTAGGATTGCAAGAATTTTTGAGGAACATGATTTTTTTTGAAAGAATCTTAGTGATAAGAATAAAAATAGGTTTTCATAAATACTCACTTCTTTTGCTTTGAAACTAAGTTTTTGATTCAAGCGTCCATTCTAACTAGGGTCTCCTATGGTTAGGATGGCTCTGATACCAACTTGTTAACACCCGGATTTTTAATCCCAGATGCCTGTTATGCCATACATCGCAATCCCAGAATTACCATTTTTGCGAGACATAACAGATTGGTACCATAGTTCATCATCCATTACAAATCATAATAAAGGTCTTACAAATAAAGGATCTCATGATCCAATCTTAATACAATTAACGCAGCAGAAATAAGTAATAACGGTAGCGTGGTCACGGCTCCATCTTTAGGGTCGCAGGCAATGCTGGCGATGGGAGATGATCCTAGTTGTCATAGACTTCCTGCTATCCATCATCCTGGTAATCCTCATCGTAGTCTGGCCATAGGAATAGCCAGGAAAAATCCATGAGTACTCTTGAAGTACTCGCAAACTATCACTAACAAGTAAAGTAGTTCGAGTAGGAATCCTAAGCTCTAGGTTTATTTGCAAAAAGGCAGGTTTATCTCTAACTGAGTTTAGAAGTAAAGAAAACTAATTTAATGTTTTACTACACTTAAGTGGGAACTTAGTTCTCATGTTCACAACCCTTTTGTCGTCAAGTCAAAGTCATAGTTCATTTCACAAGTCATTTTGAAAATATCTGATGACAAAACAGTATGGCCACTCCAATTATCGATAACTGCGGACACGCATATTCGAATAGTTTGACACTCTCCATAGGTGGTACACTTTCACCACAACATTCGATACATCCGTCAGGAACAATCCTGAATCATCACACTTAGTATGTGAATGATTAATCCTAACCTTTCAATTATACACCCTAGTATAGGCACCTCCCCTATGAGTTTGGCCTCCCAACCATGACCATCTGTCATTTTGGGAATTGCATAGTTGGAAAATCATCACGAGGTAGCCTCAGCTCAAACCTCTTCCGCAAGGGAACATACTAAGACTTATAAACTTCAGTCATGCCCTCCCAAATTCGGGTATATATATTGTGGTTGTACGGTAAAATTGGAATGGTATCGCATCCGAACCTAGCCATCAGTTTTTATAAAGGGATAAGGCTCATGCCTCAACATTTTCATCATCTAATCATCTTGTGTTCATAACACACGTCAAAACATTTCAATAGAATGAGTCTTCATTCCAAGGTTTTCATAATCATTTTCACCAAGTATTCCCATCTAAAGTGATCCACTTTTATGCTTAGCACTAGCCACTAAAGTTGAGGATATTCACTAATGAAGGATGCTAATCAAGTGTGACTATCCAAATCTAGTCTCATGCTTTAGTATGACATCTAGTTCTAACTACTTAGGCCTAGTTTTATGCTCTCTATGCTATCTATACTATCTTTCCAAAACTCACAAAGCACTAAATAAAAGTAAACAACTTTGGTAAGGACATAAAAGAATAGAGATTTCAAGTAAAACTGGGAATTGGTGTAATCAAGGTTGCGTAACCAAAGTATGCTTGAGGCATCTAGCTTGCGTAGTTAACTTGTATTGTGGGGCTTGCAAGTATTAGCTTGCTAGGATGGCTTGCCTTGATTGGTGCAGTGGTTGAAGTTTTCTTCTTCTTCATAGTACTCCTCCTCCTCGTAGCCTTGGTCGGTACTAGCGTCTATAAATGAATACGAGGTACACAATCACCAAACAATACTTAACTACTTCTATTAGGCACACAAAGGTTCACACTAGATGATCTAGCATCATCACAATCATCACATAAAATAAAGACCTAGTCTTAATTATTTTATTTTGGAAGAGTAATTTCTACTCATTGAAAACTACTTAAGATTTAATATTCTCTAACTAAAATAATATGGGATCATGTTGACACATTTCATCACCACATATTCTAATACTGGGGAATGTTATTTAAAGTGGTGGTCATATTTTATAAAGTTTAAAATTACTATTTAATAATTAAATGACTAGAAATGCCCATTTAGCATTCTTTTAGTACTTCTCCAATATCACTGCATGTACACCTTAATATTTTTACATATTTAGTTAGATCTTGTCAAATGTGATTTTTGAGAGTTGGAATCAACTCAAAATCATTTATGGTTGATTTTTGAAAAAAATGTTTGAATGTGTAAATGTCTATGTCTTGTTATTTTTACTATAGGTGATCTATACTTTCAAAAGGTGTGAATCCAACGGGCTTGGATTGATAATTTGAATACCTTTCTAGCAAAATTACTGACTGAACTAGGTTTGAATTAAAATGGAAAAATATTATTTGAATCACTGGGCTACGCGCGGGAAAGGAAATGGGCCGGCCCAGCTGCATAGCGCGCGCGTAGCAGGCTGCTGATAGGGGGCTCCTACTAGTCAGTGGCTCATCTAACCTGAAGCGGTATGTTTCAACCTGAGCCCTACGATTAGACTAAGATCTACGGCCGTTGTTCGCCGTCTTCGTCGAAAAGCACCAACGAGACTGAACCTTAACGCCGACGGTGGGGGTACGTTGTGGCTTACCAGGGCTCCAGCTAGGGTCGGCGATGGGGGCGAACGACGTTGTCGACAACGGCGGTTCAAACGGTGGTCGTGGTGGATCCTAGGATGGCTCCAATCAACGGCTCCTCTCCTTCTCTGCAGCAGCGGATTCCGGTAAAATTCCAGCGGGCTGGAGCTCGCCTTGCTCCGGGGAAAGGTGTGGGTGGTTCTGAGAGAGAGGGGAGTGAGATGGTTTGAAGAATTGAGGCGGGGGTGGCCTCTATTTATACATCGGCGAGAGGGGCAGTGCAACATGGTCAGGGCTCATCGGTGACAACAATGCAGTGAGCTAACAGCATGGTTAAGGGCGTAGGATGGTGCGGTGTCTCCTGGCGGTCATTGCAGGCTTAATGGCGCGACAAGGGGCGGTCGAGAACGGTCAGGCGCGGTCCATGCTATGCGCGGGTATGGTGGTGTTCGAGTCGGCGTACAGGTGTGTAACATCCCAAAAATATTGAACAAGGTTATCAAATTTCCAATCACCAAAATTAGGGTTAATAAAAACTTTTGTTAATTAAAATCAATATGAATGCATGTGTGTATGTGATGATTGTATGAATGCACGAATGGACTTGTGTGATTGATCCAATTAGCAAGGAATGGTTTAAAGGTGAAAACAACATCATCTAAAACATTTCCAAGCAGAAACAAATCAACAGAAAATCAAAAACAAACCAAATAAAGCAAATGGTCATTTTTGCCAATCTTGCTCACTAGGCCACTTTGAGTGTTTCTAGTCCAAGATTTCAAACAGAAATAATTCCATTTCTTTTCACCCCTTGCTATACCAAGTAAAAGTGAACCAAAGCCCACCTTTCAAACTTACAGAAACATTTGGCAACCTAATTCAAATGACAATTCAAAATTGAATCTATAGCATATGGTAAGATCACCCATTTTCAAAAACCAACCAAACCAGTACCCCTTGACCTTTCCAGCTAATTAGAAACTCCCTAGTATGTAACTAATACACCCACAAAGTTTGAATCAAAAATTCAAATTTGAATCTCTTTCGCCATTTGATCAAACACCTTGTAGACACAAAACAAACAAACATCAAACACTATTGTGAGCAGTGATTTTTTCCTAACTTGTTCCCTCTCTGGTTCACCACAAGCTATTAGTAGATCATCTAGACCATTTAACAAGATCTATCACTACTGTGATCTTGCCATGCCATCAATGGTGACCATGGCCGAGCCCAACTTGCCACCCCAATGTCGATAGCAAGCTACGAGCCTCACTAGCCTCGCCAACCTTGTCTAGCAGGCACTCCACCGTCCACCGCCACCCCCTGTCTGATGCCAAAGCATAGCCAGCCCCTAGACCACACAGCCCGAGCGTGCCCAGCCTCTATGCGAGCGTGTCGAGAGCGCGCCAGAGCGCCACCCTCGACACATGCCCACAGACCGTGCACCTCCCTCGCCACGTGCAAGCATGATCGTCACCGTCCTAGTAGACCGCCAGACAACCTCGTTCGCCACTGCACGACCCGTAGATGATGTGCGCCATAAAACTTCCCGTCGGACCCGCCCAGAGCACCGCGATGTTCTGACCGTCTCGCACCACCCCACGCCGCGTGACCATGCCATTGAGATTCGCCAGGGAGCACAGCACTGCCCCTACCGTCGCCCATGCCTTTAGCTTGTTGTGCCAACGACACCGATGAGCTCAGACCTGCCCTTCGGTCCCCTCATTGCACTATAAATAGAGGCCACCCCCTTCGAACTCAGCACACCATCTCACTCCCCTCTCTCTCAGAAGAACCCCACCTCACCCCTGGAGCAAGGCGAGCAGCACATCGCCGGAATTTGGCTGGATTCTGCCACGGAGGAGGAAGAAAGGAGCCGTTCATTGGAGCCGCCCAAGGAGAAGCCGCCGGTACCAGGAGGTTCTCCATTCGACTTCGTCGTTCGCCCCCATCGCTTACCCTCGCCTGAGCCCCAGTGAGCCCCCGTAGCCTCCCATTGGCCGCTCTAGGGTTATGTCTCGCAGGAGTTGCCCGATGGAGACGATAGGTCGTGGTCGATGGATTAGAGTTTGATCGCACGATCTAGATCACCCCGTACCGCTTCACACCCCCTGTCTCACTGACTGGTGGGGTCATTCACTTAAACCCACCCGCGCGTGCGCTGTGCACCGTGGGCTGGCCCAGTTAACATCCCGTGCAACCCGTTTAGTTTGAATTTTTATTTTCCAATTTAGTTTTAAACCTAGTTATGTACCTAGATTCAAAAATCAACCCATGACGATTCACTAAACCAAATTGCATGAAACCAATTTTGTTAGTAAGGTACTGGAATTCTTAATCCAAGCCCATTTGATTCAATTCATTTGGAATTGTAGATCACCTATAGTAAAAATAACAAGGCAGAAGCTTTTATGAATTCAAACATTTTTCAAAATTCAACCACAAAAGCTTTTGAGTTGATTCCAACTCTCAAAAATCAAATTTAACTAGACCTTTCTGAATATATAAAAATATATAGGTTTACTTACAGAAATATTGGACAAGCAATAAAAGAAAGCCCCATAGGTCATTCTAGTCACTTTAATTAATTAAAATAAAAGGGTTAAACCTTATTAAATTGTGACACCACTTTAAATCGCATTCCCAAGTACTGAAATATGTGGTGATGACATGTGTCAACATAATTCCATGTTTTTAGTCGGATAATACTAAATCTTAAGTAGTTTTTCAATGAGTAGAAATTACTTTTCTAAAATAAAGGAAATAAAACTATTGCCTTAATCTTTGTGATGTTTGTGATGATCCTAGATCATCTAGTGGAAACCTTGGTGTGATAAATAAAAGTAGTTAAGTATTGTTGTGATTGTGTACCTCGTATTTATTTATAGACGCTAGTACTGACCAAGGATACGGGGAGGAAGGAGAATACTACGAATAAGAAGCCGAGGAGAACTGCAACCACTTCTCTACACAAGGCAAGCTATTGACTTTACAAGTTAACCCTTGCATGTCAACTATGAAAACTAGATGCCTTAAGCATATGTGATTATACCCAATCCTAGTTTTACTTGCAAGCTTAGTTATTTTATTTCTTTATCAAAGATTTCTATTAGAGTTTACTTAGTGATTTGTAGAGTTTAGAAAGATATTTTAAAGGTAGCATAAAGAGCATAAAACTTGTCCTAAGTTATATAATCTTGATGTCATCCTAAGGCATGAGATTGAACTTAGATAAGATACACTTGTTTACCACCCCTCATTAGTATTTACCCCCACTTGTATATGCTAGTGCTAAGTATAAAATTTGATCAACTTTAGATGGGAATACTTGGTGAAAATGGTTATGAAATCCTTAGAGTGATGAGTCATTCTACTGAAATGTTTGGACATGTGTTCTTGAACACCAGATGATTTTGGATGATGAAAATGTTGAGGCATGAGCCTTAGCCCTTTATAAAACTGATGGTTGTCTGGATGCGATACCATTCCAATTTTACCGTATAACCACTAGGGCTTGACTGGAACTTTATATACCTTAGTATGGGTTCCCTTGCGGCCAAGGTTTGAGTTGAGGCTACCTTGTGAAGATTGTCCACCTGTGCAGTTCCCAAGATGACAGTTGGTCATGGTTGGGAGGCCAAACTCACAGGAGAGGTGCCTATACTAGGGCGTGTAATTGAAAGGTTAGGATTGATTATCCGCATACTGAGTATGGTGAATTCAGGATTGTTCCTGATGGATGTATCAAATGTTGTGGTGAAAGTGTACCACCTCTGCAGAGTGTCAAACTATTTGAATAGCCGTGTCCGCGGTTATGGACAGTTGGAGTGGCCATACTGTTCCGTTGTCAGATGTTTTCAAAATGACTTGTGAAATGATTCATGACTTTGACTTGACCACAACAGGGTTGTGATATGAAATTCAAGTTCCCACTTAGGTTTTATAAAACTTTCAACTAGATTTCTTTGCTTCTGAACTCACTAGAAATAAATCTGGCTTTTTGCAAAACCCACTTCACTTGTTGGTATTAGTTTGCGAGTACGTAAAGAGTACTCATGGCTTTGTCCCTGGCTATTCCCGTGGCCAGACTATGAGGAGGAATACCAGGAGGAAGGACAGCAGGAAGGTTATGACAACTAGGATCATCTCCCATCGTCAGCATTGCCTATGACCATGAAGATGGAGCCTCGCCTATGCTACCTTTATTATTATGTTATTTCGCTGCCTGATTGTATTAAGACTGGATCATGAGATCCTTTATTTGTTGTAAGACCTTATGTATGGTTTGTAATGGATGATGTACTATGATATCCAATCTGTTAGGTCTCGCAAAAATGGTAATGGACGTGAAGTATAGCAAGTTTTATTAGTTGGGGAATGGAGGAGACCTCATCTTTGAGCGTGACTTGGACCAGCTGTCGGAAATGCTGGAGCGTCCACATCCTGAGTTCTTCGGAGCTCAGCTCAACGATCAGGAAGGAGAGGAGTTGCAATGGCTAGTTGTTGCAAGTCTTCGAGGAAAAATCGAAGCCCCCACCTCAGAGGGAATTCAGTTCACCTTGAGAGAGAACAACTGGCTCGATGGACTTTCCAGGGCCATGCAGGAAGCTCTTGCATGTCTGTGTGGGCAGAGTATCAATCAGATCAAGGGTACCCGCTTTGAGTTATATCAAAGGCGTGATGTTATGGGACAGCCACTAGAGGCCCCGTATCACCATGAGCTGAAGACTCAATTGTACCACCTCAGCTTCATGATGTATGACCGTCAGAAGGAGTTGGACAATGCCCGATCCTACGCCAACCACAAGTATGCCATCGCCGCCTAGAAGGATCAGACCATTGCCGTGCTAGTGAAGGATCGCTAGTCTCGTCGCTGTCATCTCGACAAGAAGGAGCGCATCATTGCCCATCTCTGCCACATGATCACAGAGTTGGAGGAGACTGTCCACGAGAGAGATATGCAGCTCGAGGAGAGGGAGAACATAGGAGAGGACCTTCGTGGAGACCCCTACTCTTACCTCAGTGATGATGATGACTTTTTGGAGGACCAGGATATGTACTTCTTCATCGATGATTAGGACTTCGCCTTCATTGATTATGATGATGAGGATGATGAGGACACTGACTCCAAGGAGTAGTAGCACTTGAGCACTATCGTTAGTGAGTTGTATCCGGTCCCACTGTATCATATTTTTATAGAATGGTTCTTAAAACCATCTGTTTTTCTTTGTTGTGGTGTGTGTTTGTATCGTGTGCTATGAATGAATGAATGAATGAATGAATGAAAAGCAAGTTGCTAGAAAAATCTGAGTCAAACTTCAAAAACTTTACCAAACCCCGAACCTTAGAAATTTCCCCATTTTCTCATGATCTATCTCAATCTTCAGATGCCTCGCGAAGGAAGCACTTCATCCCCGGACCCGATGTTGCAAATATTGCAAATGTTGGTTTCTGACCACGAAGCTGAAAGAGCCGAACGTCAAGCCAACTTAGCCACCCTTCAACAGATAGCTCAGATGGCCAACAACAATCAAGGACATGGAAATCAGGACAACCATGGGTCCAAGCTCAAGAATTTCCAGAACACCAATCCACCCATTTTCACTAACTCTGAAGATCCCCTCCATGCCTATGATTGGCTGCAAACCATGGAGAACAACTTAGAAGTTGCAGGAGTGGAAGCAAACGAGAAGGTACTGTTCGCCACCCATTATCTGGTCGAAGATGCAAGAGCATGGTGGAACTGCGTGCGTGCCATGAATGGAGGTCAATTGATGACTTGGGAAGAGTTCAAAATCAAGTTCAGCAGAACCCATGTGCCACCGGGTTTGATCAAAAGGATGAGAGATGAACTCAAAGCACTGAAGCAAGGGAGAATGACAGTAGTTGAGAACCGTGACAAATTTTTGTCATTGGCTAGTTATGCACCTGATGAGATAGACACTGAATCCCAGAAGAAGGAGAGATTCCTGAATGGTCTGCACGATGATATGCAGACAGTGTTGGTCAATATCCCATTTGCTGATATTGAAGCCTTAGTGGATTCTGCCATTCAGATGGAAGGCAAGATCAATCAAGCCAATGAGAACCGCAAGCGTCGCATGATGCATCAACTAGGAACCCATCATACACCAAAGTATCGCCCCAACCCATCTCCAGGATTTGCCCCAAGAACCAATAGACCCCCGATGAACCGTCCGACCTATCCCAACCGTCGGAACCCAAGGCCCCGGGGCAATCACAACAACCCCGGCAACCCCATCAATTTCAAACGTGCACCGCCCAAGTTTAACAACAACAATGCCGCCACCAACACCAACACTGCCCCAAGGACTGGAAGCAATGTTGTGCCTGTTGCAGCAAAGAACAAGTCTCAGGTGACTTGTTATGAGTGTGGAACCAAGGGTCCCTATTCCAATGAGTGCCCCAAGAAGATTGTCGTAGCCCCCAATGCAAATGCCCTAGCTCAGCAGCAGCATCGTGTTCTGACCGGAAGGAGGTTTGCCCCAGGAAACTCGCTCAACCGCAATGGCCGTCTCTTTCTCATGCATGCTAACGAAGCCCAAGAAGCGCCAGATGTCGTGCTGGGTATGTTTTCTGTTAACTCAGTACTTGCAAGAGTGTTGCTTGATTCTGGAGCATCGCATTCTTTTGTTACTGAAGAATTTGCATGCACTAGTAAGATTCAACCCACCAAATTGAAGCATGTTATGATAGTTCAAATACCTGGTTAAACCACCAAAGCTAGACAAATTTGCACGGTCGTGCCTATCCGAATCCATGGCATAGATTTTTATGCAAATCTAATAGTACTCGGAACTAAAGGTTTGGAAGTAGTACTAGGAATGGATTGGATGTCCAAACATAAAGGATTAATCGATTGTGCCAAGAAAGCCATAACCATGACCAGTACAGCCGGAATATCAGTCGAGCATGTATCTGAAACCTTGCCCCGTCAATTCAAGTGCAACAAGAGTCTAGCCCAGCCAACCATTGACCAAGTCAGAATAGTCTTTGAATACCCCGATGTATTTCCGGATGTTTTGCCCGGTATGCCCCCAGATCGGGATATCGAGTTTATCATTGAACTAATCCCTGGAACTGGACCCATAGCCCGGAGAACATATAGTATGAACCCGTCTGAATTAGTGGAGCTGAAGAAGCAACTGGATGCCATGCTGGAGATAGGATTGATTCAACCAAGTGCGTCGCCATAGAGATCACCTGTCTTGTTTGTAGACAAGAAAGATGGAGGTAACCGTTTGTGTACGGATTATCGGAAGTTGAATGATGTCACCATCAAGAACAAGTACCCACTACCAAAGATAGAAGACATGTTTGACCAGTTGACCGGTGCCAAAGTGTTTTCTATGATTGACCTTAGAACTGGTTATCACCAACTCAAGAATCGCGCAGAGGATATTCCAAAGACTGCCTTTACCACCAGATATGGATTATACGAGTATATTGTCGTGTATTTTGGATTAACCAATGCCCCCGCTTATTTCATGAACCTCACGAATAAGATTTTTATGGACTTCCAGGATAAGTTTGTCGTTGTTTTCATCGAAGACATTCTAATCTATTCCAAATCAGAAGAAAAACATGAGCTACACCTAAGAACCATCCTTGGAACCCTTAGGGAGCATCCGTTGTATGCCAGTTTTAGCAAATGTGAATTCTGGTTACAGGAGGTAGGATTCCTCGGACATATTGTATCAGCCGAAGGAACTGTCGTTGACCCTGCAAAGGTGAAGGATGTGGAAGATTGGCAATCCCCAACCACTCAAACCCAATTTCATGCATTTCTCGGATTAGCGGGATACTACCGCAAGTTTGTAGAAGGATTCTCGAGTCTCGCCAGACCCTTGACCCAATTGTTGAAGAAGGATAAGCAGTTTGAATGGATGGACAAATGTGAAGCGAGCTTTCAAGAACTCAAGAGGAGATTGATTTCAGCCCCAATCTTGATCATGCCGGATATTATGAAGCCTTTTGATGTGTATTGTGATGCATCCAAGATTGGTCTCGGATGTGTGTTGATGCAAGAAGGCAAATTAATATCTTATCTATCCCGACAACTAAAGCAGCATGAATAGAATTATCCTACCCATGACCTTGAACTAGCAGCCGTAGTTCTGGACCTAAAGACATGCAGGCATTATCTTATGGGATACTTTTGTGAGATTTATTCGGATCACAAGATCCTGAAGTATATATTCACCCAGAAGGAGCTGAATATGATGCAGAGAAGATGGATAGAGCTAATCAAGGACTATGATCTGGACATTCACTATCACCCCGGTAAAGCCAATGTGGTAGTAGATGCCCTTAGCAGATTGCCATGTCGCTTGAACTCTATGATTCTGAAGGAGCAACCAAGTTTGCACAAGGAGATGGAAGATTTCAGAATGGAATTAGTAAGTGAAGGATTTTTGGCTAGCATAGAACTTCAATCCACTTTGATAGTCAGATCAAAGGAAATGCTAGTATCGACGGAATCAAACGTCGTATCGGTACAGGTAAAGTACCCGGATTCACCGAAGATGACGGAGTTTTGTGGTACAAAGGACGTCTCTGTGTACCAGCAGATTCAGAGTTGAAGGAAACTATTTTGAAGGAATCCCACTATACTCTTTATTCTATACACCCCTGAGGAATGAAGATGTATCAAGATTTGAAGGAGAAATTTTGGTGGCATAAGATGAAGAGAGAAATCGGAAGCTACATAGCCAAGTGTGATATTTGTCAGAGAGTCAAGGCGGGACATCAGAGACCCGCAGGATTGTTGCAACCAGTGCAGATTCCAGAATGGAAATGGGATTCATTTGGAATGGACTTTATCACCGGATTGCCTACTTCTAGTAGGGGAAATGACTCTATTTGGGTCATAGTTGATAGACTGTCCAAAGTCGCACATTTCTTACCTTTCAAGACCACTTACCAGAGCTCGAAGATAGCGGAGTTATACATCGCTAGGATCGTCAATTTGCACGGAGTCCCCAAAAACATTGTGTCAGATCGAGGAACTCAGTTTACCTCGAGATTTTGGAAGAAAGTCCAAGAAGGATTGGGAACCCGACTAGATTTTAGCACAGCGTATCACCCTCAGACCGATGGACAAACGGAGCGAGTAAATCAAATACTCGAAGATATGTTGAGAGCCTGTGTGCTAGAGTATGGATCTAAATGGGAAGACTGTCTACCTTTCGCAGAATTTTCGTATAACAACAGTTATCAAGCTAGTTTGCAAATGGCCCCATTTTAGTTCATGTATGGAAGTAAGTGTTGTACCCCAATTGGTCGGAAGTAGGAGAGAGTCAGATTTTTGGACCCGAAATCCTACGAGAAGTAGAAGAGAAAGTTTACAAGATCCGTGAGCACCTCAAGACCGCCTAGTCAAGACAGAAGAGTTATGCTGACAAGAGACGTCGAGACCTCGCTTTCAATATCGGAGATTTTGTGTATCTCAAAGTGTCGCCTTTAAAGGAAATGCAACGTTTCCAGCTCAAAGTAAAGTTAGCCCCCAGATATATCGGACCTTTCAAGATTGTGAATCTTCTAGGAGAAGTATCGTATCAACTGGAACTGCCAGAGGAGATGTAAGCAGTGCATAATGTGTTCCATATATCGTTGCTTCGCAAATGCCATGAAGTCCTGGAGAAGACTGAAGTTTTCAATAACATTGATCACCAGACCATAGAGATCAACGATGACCTGACGTATCCTGAAGTACCCATTCTTATTTTGGAGGAAGCTTTCAGAACCACCAGGACCCGAAGCATCAAGTTTCTCAAGATTCAGTGGAGTAACCACACTGAAGAAGAAGCTACCTGGGAGCGAGAAGATCACATCAAGACGGAGTTTCCCGATCTCTTTAAATCCTAGTTTTCTTCTTTCTTCTTTCTGAAATCTCGGGACGA
This sequence comes from Avena sativa, assembly GCA_916181665.1. Classification (NCBI taxonomy): domain Eukaryota; kingdom Viridiplantae; phylum Streptophyta; class Magnoliopsida; order Poales; family Poaceae; genus Avena; species Avena sativa. The sequence continues at coordinate 375,350,526 of OV702285.1, read as the reverse complement.
GATTTTGTTTAAGGATGGAAGGTTTGTAACATCCCAAAAATATTGAACAGGGTTATCAAATTTCCAATCACCAAAATTAGGGTTAAGAAAAACTTTTGTTAATTAAAATCAATATGAATGCATGTGTGTATGTGATGATTGTATGAATGCATGAATGGACTTGTGTGATTGATCTAAACAGCAAGGAATGGTTTAAAGATGAAAACAACATCATCTAAAACATTTCCAAGCAGAATCAAATCAAGATAAAATCAAAAACAAACCAAATAAAGCAAATGGTCATTTTTGCCAATCTTGCTCACTAGGCCACTTTGAGTGTTTCTAGTCCAAGATTTCAAACAGAAACAATTCCATTTCTTTTCACCCCTTGCTAGACCAAGTAAAAGTGAACCAAAGCCCACCTTTCAAACTTACAGAAACATTTGGCAACCTAATTCAAATGACAATTCAAAATTGAATCTATAGCATATTGGAAGATCACCCATTTTCAAAAACAAACCAAACCAGTACCCCTTGACCTTTCCAGCTAACCATAGACTCCCTAGTATGTAATTAATACACCCACAATGTTTGAATCAAAAATTCAAATTTGAATCTCTTTCGGCCATTTCATCAAACACCTTGCAGACACAAAACAAACAAACATCAAACACTATTGTGAGCAGTGATTTTGGCCTAACTTGTTCCCTCTCTGGTTCACCACAAGCTATTAGTAGATCATCTAGCCCATTTAATAAGATCTAGCTGTAGGGGTTCGTAGCATGGAAAACAAAAATTTTCTATCGCATACAAACAAACAAGCCAAGATCTATCTACTAGATTGTAGCAACGAGTCGATGGAATAACTCACCCTCGAAGATTCCAAAGTGTTTAACGAGAGCAGATTCTCGTGGGTGATGTAGTCGTACTCTTTCCGATCTCAAGATCGTGTAGACGATCCTTCCGGCGCCACGTTCCAGCAGCGCCCCCGCAGTCGGTCACACGTTCGGTACTCGACGAAGACCTTCCTCTCCCTTGTTCCAGCAGGCAGCGGAGGTTGTAGCACTCTCCTCGCGATTCCGGCAGCACAACGGCGTGGTACCGGAAGTAGAGGGGAGATCCCGCAGGGCTTCGCCTTAAGCCGGTGCGAGTATGGTGGAGCTTATGAGAGAGGCTATTAGTGGTCTAGTAATTAGACACACCAATTAGAGGGCTCTAAACCAATTAGAAGGCTCTAAACCAAAATAGCTCTAAACCGGGGTTTTAGATCTAGGGTTTAGTTTAGAGGGTAGGAACTAGTAGTGTTGTGTAGAGAGGGGAGCCCTGCCCCTCCCTTTATAGGTGGGAGGGCCGGCGGCCAAGGGGAGGAGTTCCTCCCCAACTCGGCCTTGGGAGGTGCGCCGGCCAAGGGGAGGAACCCTCCTCCAACTCGGCCTCCACCTCTCCTCCTCTTTCTCCTCTTTCCGAAAACTGGCAGTTTGACCGAAAACTGGCAGTTTGACTTTTTCAATTAGGATTTGAATTAACCCTTTATTTCGGACAGCGAGAACACTTAGTACATGATGCAATCATTCCAACATGCAATGACACATTCATGTACCCCTTCCCTCCCGGAGTGCCGGACATTCCGGGACCTTCTAGAATGTTCCCGATGAAAACACCGGAATCATTCCCGAACTCCGAAACGGGACTTTCCTTATATGAATCTTATTCTCCGGACCATTCCGGATCACCTCGTGATATCCCGGATCCCATCCGAGACTCCGAACAACATTCGGTCTCTTTCTCATAATACCATAACTACTCAAACAACGTCGAATCCTTAAGTGTGTCTCCCTACGGTTCGTGAATTATGCAGACATGATCGAGACACTTCTCCGAACAATAACCAATAGAGGAATCTGGAAATTCATATGGCTCCCACATATTTCTACGATTACTTTGCGATCGAATGAACCACTTACATACGATACCAATTTCCCTTTGTCTCACGATATGTTACTTATCCGAGGTTATGATCTTCGGTATCTCTGCATACCTAGTTCAACCTCGTTACTGATAAGTACTCTTTTCTCGTTCCCGTGATATGTGATCCCTTGTGACCCAGTCACATGCTTGCAAGCTAATTGGATGACATTTCACCGAGAGGGCCCAGAGAATATCTATCCGTCATGTGGATGGACAAATCCCACTCTTGATCCATGTGTTTCAACCAATACTTTCCGAACACTCAATACCACCTTTATAGCCACCCTGTTACGGTGTGGTGTTTGATGACATCAAAGCATCCATCCAGTAAAGGTGATATGCATGATCTCATGGTCGAAGGAATTAGGTTACTATGTATCAGAAAGCATATAGCAATTGAACTATTGAAATGACTTGATCTTTATGCTACGCTTATCTATAGGAGTATGTCCACCATATCATTCTCCTAACGATATGATCTTGTTGTTGATAACATCTCAATGTTCATGACAAAGAAACCACATCATCAATCAACCAACAAGCTAGTGAAGTATAGAGGCTATACTAGGGACTTCAAATTAAGTTTACAATTCACACAAGTATTAATGGTTTCCTTGTTAATACTATTATAGCATGAATGCAAACATTTATCATAAACACAAAGATATAATAATAACTATATTTATTATTGCCTCTAGGGCATATCTCCAACACTAGCACCACTGTGAGCTTGCCATGCCATCAATGGTGACCATGGCCGAGCTCAACTTGCCACCCCAATGTCGATAGTAAGCTAGGAGCCTCACTAGCCTCGCCAAGCTTGTCTAGCAGGCACTCCACCGTCCACCGCCACCCCCTGTCTGATGCCAAAGCACAGCCAGCCCCTAGACCACACAGACGAGCGTGCCCAGCCTCTCTACGAGCGTGCCGTTAGCGCGCCAGAGCGCTACCCTCGACACACGCCCAAAGACCGCACGTCGCCCTCGCCACGTGCAAGCATGATCGTCACCGTCCTAGTAGACCACCAGACAACCTTGTTCGCCGCTGCATGACCCGTAGACGCTGTGCGCCATAAAACCTCCCGTCGGACCCGCCCAGAGCATCGCGATCTTCCCACCGTCTCCGCGTGACCATGCTGTTGAGCTTCGTCAGGGAGCACAGCACCGCCCCCTACCGTTGCCCATGCCTTTAGCTCATTGTGCCGACGACACCGACGAGCTCAGCTCGCCCCTTCGGTCCCCTCATTGCACTATAAATACAGGCCACCCCCATTCGAAATCAGCACACTATCTCACTCCCCTCTCTCTCAGAAGCACCCCACCTCACCCCCGGAACAAGGCGAGCAGCACATCGCCGGAATTTGTCCGGGGTCTACCATGGAGGAGGAAGAAAGGAGCCGTTGATTGGAGCCGCCCCAGGAAAGCTGCCGGTACCAGGAGGTTCGCCATCGTTGACGTCGTCGTTCACCCCCATCGCCGACCCTTGCCTGAGCCGCGGTGAGCCCCCATAGACCCCCACTGGCCGCGCTAGGGTTCTGTCTCACCGGAGTTTCCACATGGATACGATAGGTTGTGGCTGTTGGATTAGAGTTTGATCGCACTGTCTAGATCACCCTGTACGCTTCGCACCCCCCCCCCCTATCTTGATGACTGGTGGGGTCATTCAATTAAACCCACCCACGCGTGCGCTGTGCACTGTGGGCCTGCCCAATTAACATCCCGCGCAACCCCGTTAGTGGAATCTATATTTTCCAATTTAGTTTCAAACCTACTTCTGTACCTAGATTCAAAAATGGACCCAGGTCGATTCACTAAAACAATTTGCATGAAACCAATTTTGTTAGAAAGGTACTGGAATTCTTAACCCAAGCCCATTTGATTCAATTCATTTGGAATTGTAGATCACCTATAGTAAAAATAACAAGGCATAAGCTTTTCTGCATTCAAACATTTTTGAAAATACAACCACAAAAGCTTTTGAGTTGATTCCAACTGTCAAAAATCACATTTAACTAGACGTTTCTGAATATATAAAAATATATAGGTTTACTTACAGAAATATTGGACAATCAATAAAAGACTGCCCCATAGGCCATTCTAGTCACTTTAATTAATTAAAATAAAAGGGTTAAACCTTATTAAATTGTGACACCACTTTAAATCACATTCCCAAGTACTGAAATATGTGGTGATGACATGTGTCAACATAATCCCATGTTTTTAGTTGGAGAATACTAAATCTTAAGTAGTTTTTCAATGAGTAGAAATTACTTTTCTAGAATAAAGGAAATAAAACTATTGCCTTAATCTTTGTGATGTTTGTGATGATCCTAGATCATCTAGTGGAAACCTTGGTGTGATAAATAAAATTAGTTAAGTATTGTTTGGTGATTGTGTACCTCGTATTTATTTATAGAAGCTAGTACCGACCAAGGATACGAGGAGGAAGAGAATACTACGAGGAAGAAGCCGAGGAGAACTTCAACCACTGCTCCGCACAAGGCAAGCTATTGACTTTGCAAGTTAACCCTTGCATGGCAACTATGCAAACTAGATGCCTTAAGCATATGTGATTATACCCATTTGATTATACCCAATCCTAGTTTTACTTGAAAGCTTAGTTATTTTATTTCTTTATCAAAGATTTCTCTTAGAGTTTACTTAGTGATTTGTAGAGTTCATAAAGATATTTTAAAGGTAGCATAAAGAGCATAAAACTTGGCCTAAGTTAGATAATCTTGATGTCATCCTGAGGCATGAGATTGAACTTAGATAAGATACACTTGTTTATCACCCCTCATTAGTATTTACCCCCACTTGTAGATTCTAGTGCTAAGTACAAAATTTGATCAACATTAGATGGGAATACTTGGTGAAAATTGTTATGAAAACCTTAGAATGACGAGTCATTCTACTGAAATGTTTTGACATGTGTTCTTGAACACCAGATGATTTTTTATGATGAAAATGTTGAGGCATGAGCCTTAGCCCTTCATAAAACTGATGGTTGTCTGGATGCGATACCATTCCAATTTTACCGTACAACCACAATACCAGAAATTTGGGTAGGGCTTGACTGGAACTTTATATACCTTAGTATGGGTTCCCTTGCGACCAAGGTTTGAGCTTAGGGTACCTTGTGAAGATTGTCCACCTGTGGAGTTCCCAAGATGACAATTGGTCATGGTTGGGAGGCCAAACTCACAGGAGAGGTGACTATACTAGGGCGTGTAATTAAAAGGTTGGGATTGATTATCCGCGTACTGAGTATGGTGAATTGAAGATTGTTCCTGACGGATGTATCGAATGTTGTGGTGAAATTGTACCACCTCTACAGAGTGTCAAACTATTTGAATAGCCGCGTCCGCGGGTATGGATAGTTGGATTGGCCATACTTTTCCGTTGTCAGATGTTTTCAAAATGACTTGTGAAATTTTTCATGACTTTGAATTGACCTCAACAGGGTTGTGATATGAAATTCAAGTTCCCACTTAGGTGTTATAAAAATTTCAACTATCTTTCTTTGCTTTTGAACTCAGTAGAGATAAATATGGATTTTTGCAAAACAACCTAGTGCCTAGTACTGCCTACTTAAACCCACTTCACTTGTTAGTATTAGTTTGCGAGTACTTAAAGAGTACGCATGGCTTTGCCCCTGGCTATTCCCGTGGCCAGACTATGAGCAGGACTACCAGGAGGACGGACAACATTAAGATTATGACAACTAGGATCATGCGGTGACCCAGCATACCACTGCATGATGTAGTATACTATAGTCGTTGACATAACACCAATGAAACACCGTTCACTAGTATTACATCCCTCAGAATGGCACAACAGGGTCCAATACATGGCTAAAGGTTACAACTCACTCTTTACACAAGATCTAGAGAACACTCTAAGTTAAAGAGAGAGAGAGAACTTCTTACGGAGAAGAATCAAAGATAAACAACAGAAGAACTATTATACTATTAAGACTAGTATTTTAAATAAGGGATTGGCATTGCTGCTATTGCAATACACTACAGAATTAGGTTCTTTGGCTAGAGATTATATTCCTATCTAATTAGTAACTTCGTCTTCACTTGAGTTGATGTATATGTTGACTTTATTGAAGAGCTTTAGCTTTGGATGATGAATCCCGGAGCATAACTTGATGTAGATGTTGTCTATCCCGGCTTTAGAATCTAGCAAGGGTTGAGAAGATACGTTGAGTACGAGCGTACTCAGCAAATTCACTAGAAAAGGAGTGTATGATGCACTATAACTACAGCCACAGACCGTAGGTCGTAGGCAATGCAAGATTTCATAAACATTTCTTCAAAGGTTGCTTTTATTCTGAAAAGCTATGTCCGTCAGCCTTCACGGGTTTACCAGAACTGTCACATCCCAAAATTTTCCAAATTTTGAATTGTGAAAAATAAATAAACAAAATAAAATTTTGTTGAAATTTAGGGTGAGAGGAAACTTTTTGATTCCAATTGGAAATATCCAAACCTATTTTTTGATCAAATAAAATCCTAAAGGGATTTAAAAAGATAAATAAACATTAAAGTTTTAATAGTTGGAATTACTATTTTTAGATCTTTTAATAAAAAGATTTGTTTTTTTAAGAAAAGGTAGAATTATAAATAAGGATTATTTTATAAAGCCAAATTAAATCTTGGCCAAGCTTTTGAAATAAAATATTCCTATTTGATAAAAAGAGTAAAGGTTTATTTAAATAAAATATTGAGGATTTATTAATACCCAATTTTACTTAAGTAAAGGTTTTTCCATTTTAAATAAACACTAAAACTTGTTAAATTATTTTAAATAAGTTTTCCAAGTGTTTTATTTAATCAAATAAAACCTACTGAAATGATTTTGGTATTATTTTATATTTCAATTAGAATTTTAAAATAAATTAAATCCTATTTGAATTAAAGACTAAGGTCTATTTTATTTAATTATTAAATAGATCCTAAAAGAATAAAAGTATTATTTTATTTTGACTTTGGATTATGTTGTTAAACAGAATTAAAAACTACACAAAGTTTGGCAAAGGTTTGAATTCATTTGGGTGTTTGAATTGTTTGAATAAAATCAAAACAGAATTCAAATAGAAAAAGGAAAAAGCTTCAGTATAAAAAAAAGAAACAAACCCAGCCCAGCAAACAGGCCCAGCAAGCCCAACTAAACTCCCCACGCGTGAAACGTTTTCTACCCAGAAAAGAACCCACAGAGACGCTGACGAGTGGCCCCACTCCCACTTCCTCCACCTCGCTGACAGACGGACCCCACGCCACCTCACCGTCGTCTTCAACCCCACGACCACGCCCCTGCCGTTGCTGCCGATTGAATGCGGCGATGAATACGCGTTGATGGCTGAGTGATTCCTCCCAGTAACGATGCTCCTTTAAACGCCACGCTCTCCTCTACCTTTCCCCTCACTTGCCCGCTCCTCTCTGCCCCAGGGCTGTCCTAATTTTGAATCACACTCTACTGTCTCCGGCGAGCTTCAAACGTCGATTCCGGTGAGAACACCCACCTCCACTGCCCCTGGTTGCCACTAGGGTACTCGCCAGCACCAGGCGCATCCACCAGTACCTCCAGCTCGGCCGCGCTCGTTCCAGAACGTCGGCAACTTCTCCAAATCGTGCACCACCGGCGTCTGCCATTGCTCCGTCGAGCTTCCCAGGTGAACTTCGACCGCCCTAAGCTCTCTCGATGATGCTCACGTGAACCCCACGTTCGCCCGCATCTAACCATGCCCCTATCTTGCCTTAGGGTGATCTGCATCCTCGCCCTCGACAACCTCCAGAGACACCCGCCGCTCGCAGCAACTCCGGCGAGCAATTTCTTCTGTCCTCGTGCGCCCCCTGCCTCCTCGTGAACAGGTTGAGCATCAGCACGTCCAGGCGAACACGGTGAGCCCTCTCCCATTCTTTCTCGCGTCATGAATCACCGGCGATGACCACGCCAGAGCGCTGCCACCAGAGCGCCGCCCGATTTAGGTCAAAACGTTTTACACCGTTAGATCTCCATCTGGAGCCTTAGATAGAATCATTAAACGAAGAGGTACGGGCTAATCTGAGCCGCACCATCTCACTTAGATCCAACGGCTGTAACTGTGCAATCCACATGAACTGGTATCGGCGAATAAGAAACAGACGTGTGGCACTGGTTTACTTTAAAACAGAATTTTGAATCTGATTGATATGCAAACTTGTAAAATTCATAACTTTTGTTCTACACGTCCAAATTTTGCAAATTTTATATCAATGGAATCAGTAAAACAAGTACTTTGCAACCATGCACTTTGTTTAATGTTTTGCTTCTGTTAAATTGGTTGAATTTGCAGAAACATGTGTAGTCTTATTATGAGTATAAAAATTGTTCTAGATACAATTTTAATGTGAAAACTTTGCAAAATGGATTGTTGTGAACCTACTGACCCTAGGAACCAACTTATGGATTTAAAAATGTATTTTGTGAAGTTTAGGAATAAATAATTGAATTAGCTCATTTCTAGTCAAATAAAAATATTGATTATGGTTTAGAAATGATTTTTGGAATGAAACCTTTGGGAAATGATTTGATTCAAACCTTCTGACCCTAAACACAAAGTTTTGAGAATTAAAATATATTTGGTGAACTCTTTTAAGAATATTTCTTTGCTAAAAGCATTTTCAACCACATAAAATATTGATTTGATTTAAAAATGGTTTATAGATAAAACCTTTTGAAAATGGTTTTACCACTTTAGTAAATGAACACTTTTGAACCTTACAATGTTTAGAGCCTAGTAGAAACCACTTTTGCAAGTAAAACTATCGTTTACATGCTTGCATGCATGACCTTGTTTTTGTTATTTTATGTGTGATAAATTGGTTGGAATGCTAGTTGAATCTATGTTTGCTTGATTGAATTGTAGTGGAATTAGGAGAGTGTGATATTAGCAAGATCAAGAAGTGAACCAACATTCTCTACTAAAAAGGCAAGTGACACTATCATCCATGTCCTACTATTTTCATTACACTTAGTGGATTTTGTAACATGCATGATAAGGACTACTATATTTTATGCTATGCTAAATCCTAATAGGATACCCTTATATCTCCCTTAGTGAAAACATTGTAGTTGTAGTATGCTTAGCCCAGCTATATATCTGGGATGGGATACATGTTATGATTATATGAAGAGTTGAAAAGATATATGTTTTATATAATAAAACAAGTACTCAATGAACCACCTGGGTGGACAAGGATACTCAAGTTTTGGACAAGGTGGCAACAAAAGGAACCATGTTTATATGGCTATCTCTTTTTGTATGTGCACTAGAAGGAAACCACCCAGGGACTTAGAGATTGAACATGTTTCTCGTATAGTGGCTTCCGTGTACAGCCACATGCTAAATGGGCTATGGCTTAGTCAACTACATAGTGGAAGACCCATGCATTGGCATCTTCAGGTTAACTAGAATTGTGTAATGGAACTTGAAACCCTACATTGGTGCCTGGATGACAAGCTAGCATTGTGTATTGGGAGGACTTCTATGGAAAGACTTTGTCACATTCTCAATCTGCCCGTACTCCATCTTGGTGAGTACTTATCCAGCGGCCACTGGTGGCATCAAGATGAGATTGTGTCATGTGGGTAAAGTGTACAACTTTTGCAGAAGATCAAATTCTAAGTACTTAGCTGTGTCCCCGGTTATGGACAACTCTGAGCAACTAAGGCCTGAAGCTATGGAAGATCTCGACATTCCAATTTCTCAAAGTAAAACTTGATGGTGACAACAAGGGATTTGAAGCACTTGGAGTTTTCCAAGAAGTTCAGAAAGATTTGACAAAAGACTAAAACTATTTTTGAAAATATAGG